>OZ012684.1:35247184-35249684 GCA_963942565.1 Maea johnstoni
CCATCGACATAGTGATACATTTGTTTATACCACATACACAGTTCAAGGATGCCCATGCTAGTTTTTCTTTGTCCTCATAATTTTTGAATATGTTATACCTTATAGGACAAAACTAAAGGAACTGTAAAAAGAAATGGACTGACCCACCGATTTTTAGAGACAAATTTGTTGTTGTTTTTAAGTGGCTATTTTAGAAAAAAGAGGCCACCACATTGCGCAATTTCTAATTTCCAACTCATTCTGAGTTGTTCGTGCACAGCAAAATAAACTGTCGATCTATATCAATGTAATTTTGAATGTAGGTAATGGAGTACGTCCTCTTTCTGCGTTTCAAAACCCACAGTACCTTTTGCACAGTCTAAGATTGAATTGGAGGGGTTCAATTAAAAATAAACACGTTTTTCTTGGAAATGGACGCAAATATAGGACAATTTATCGTCAAAAAATAGTCCGGAGAATCGATTTGCTTTTCATATATTCTTGCCCTGTAAAAAGAATGGGGACGGTCCGAGTTACATTTTCTGCTACAGAGCTATGAGTGAAAGGGTACGTTTTTTGCTTTTTTGAAAATGAAAAGACAGTGATGCGATCTTTGTTTCCGTATTGTTGTAGCAACAATACGGGGAAATCCCTTTGTTGGGGTCATGTCGTGCTTGCTATTATCGAACCACGGCCACCAAACATTGCTGTGCTCCAGGACTTATTGATTGTACGATACACTATATTGCAAATCCAAATCCAAATAGCCTTACGCATAAGTGCTATAATACTTTGGATATAGAGGCGATCTGATAGTAATACCTTCATATCATTTTAGATTATGTGGATTTGGTCATTGAGAAATTTGAAACATCTCCAATGAAGGCGCTGCCCGAACAATTTATCACGGCGGAGTTGGTGATTGGCGTGGACGTTTTCGGGAGCAAACAAGTTGAGTTAACACCTGACACTGTCAAAGTCTATCTTTCCATTGATGGGATTTTCTCCAGCAAGGAGGATTTGGAGGTAATCCAACTGTTTTGACAAGATGATCGTAGACTAATGCCATAAATCTTTATAGCCATTGGGATGTTTGTAAAAAGTGACATGAGAACTACTCTATGGTCTGTTTAAGAATAACTGGGCGTACATCGTTTCATAGGCTTCAATGATGGTATTGATTAAAGTTATAATCTCGGCTGTTAAAATACGAGCATGACTAAAACGTACAGAGGTCATTACGTACATGAGAAAGCTAAGTAAGTATCGGGCAGGTGTTCATGTTACAAAGGTGTAACACACCTGATAAAAGCTGCACTATTTGCATGGAAATAACTTTGTTCCAAGAAGATCATTGGTGTCTGGTATGCGTATACAAAATCAAATAACAGCAAATTATTACGTTACATAGGGAAGAAGTAAGAGTAGGGAAGAAGTCGGAATTTTGAATTGAAGAAAACTCTAGGACCAGGTACTCTGTCCACTGCCAGGCAGGTATGGAAATACGATTGTCTTTGCATAACACGTTTAAAAAACTGACTGTGTTGCTTAATCTGAGACAGACTGTTTTTGTTTGAGCTATAATTACATAAACAATACTGCCTATATCTGGAAATTGCTATAGCAAAGGCAATCGCTAAGAATTATGTGCATTTCGTATGGTTGCTGAAGGCAGTCAAGCAGGCACTAAGCTCAGCTGCCTTATCTTTACTTCTCTTTATACCTACACCAAATAGTTCTATAAGGACAAACATAGGCAGAGGCACCAAGGCATATTATACATAGGCCATGAACATTAAGCATATACCTAATAAAGCATACACAACAAAATGATGATAGTTATTCAAGAGGGGGTTCCAGGATCGCGCATATCATATTCTAAACACTAGATTGGGAATTTTACCGGTTTCGCTATTTCACCAATACGTTTAAAAGCAGGTGAGTGATAATGATGTGCTTCTGTGGAAATATTACATCGAATATGGCTATCCAAGAAGTGGTAAGGTTATTAGTGCAGGCAAAATGCCTGTGACGTGGGCTGGACCTGACTATAACCGATCATAGGTTTCTACCTTAAACACAGACTTCCGAGGAGGCAGAATGAGTTTATCAGTAGATCTATTATATATTTTGCTAGATTGGGATGGTGCCACGATCCATATCAGGATTGTCTAGACTGGTCAATTCCAGTGTCCGGTTAGACGTCAGTGGTGGTGCTATAAGACTGCCCAGTGTTCACAACACCGCCAAAAGCAAAATCTTCTGCGGTCCTGTGTTTATTGTTGCTGTGCTCGACAGGGGTAAGAGAAAAAACTGATATATATCATGTGCATGTTTCAGAAAATCGTTATGTTTGTAATTTATATTTCGTACAATGGTCTAGAATAAGGTTTACAAGCTAATGCCTGGAAACATGTCAATAGCAAATAATTATTGACTCGAGAAAGTATTTATATATGTATATATATATATATATATATATATATATATATATATATATATATATATATATATATATATA
>OZ012684.1:35254684-35274684 GCA_963942565.1 Maea johnstoni
GTATCAAATGTGCAGCCGTTCACACTTTGTAGACTCAATATCTAAATACTGAAATTTGACATCACCATGATCACGACTTGGTTAAAAATACCACCTATCTGACTCTGCCCAATGTGTCCAACAATAACACCGTCAAGAAAATCCACGTCACAACACGCGCCAAATGTCACTGCTCAATCAGAGCATATGCAGCTGTTTCCTGGTTACATTTAGCTAGCTATTGTTTTTTGTTTTAACATTTTCTAGATGTTGACCTCGCAATCAGTGGATTTAGCTTGAGTATGAGCCGTATCTATGTGGACAATAGAGAGATATCATACCTGAAGATCAATGGCACTATCAGTGTCGCCCGGCTCAGTCCCAGTAGCTTCGAGACTAGGCTCTTCTGGTCCCATGACAACACGTACGATGATCAAGACGTCGAATCGGGTATGTGGACATTTTCTTCATGATTCAAATGTATTAAGTTTACTCTTTCAGACCCTCTTTGCGCCCTTATCTTATGTTTCATGATATTCAAGGTCGTCTCTTTACCCTAATGCTGGTCTCCCACATACAACTTTTAAGGTGTGACAAGGTGCGAATTAAAAGATAGCATTTTTTCGTGGGTTGTCTTGGGTAATCGCGGTTGTTTGCAGTGAGGCTTAGGTTTTCGTTGGCAATGCTGCGAATTAAAAAAAAAAAGAGTTTTCCCTGTAAAACATTTGGGTGTGACAAAAATACTGTTGTAAGGAAGTAATTTTTGTCGAACATTGCCGTACAGTGTTGAACATCGCGTCGTAATATGTTGTACATTGTCGTATCTAGTCGTACATTCACGTACATTTGCGTACACTCATTGAATGTACGACAAAGTGATACAATATACTTGACCCGCTTCTGAATGACAAAATAGGTTATTAACCAAAGTTCAATCTACAAAGCCACGAATTAATGGTGATTTCGCCAATATCGAAGTGTACTTACGGATTTACCATATTTAGTTTGAACATATTCGTAATTAATTCATAAGTAGACCTTCAACAGGTGCGTATGTATGACATGATTATTCGTGTTTATGTCGTGCCTATTCGAATGCATTCGCGTACATATGCACCTTCATATTCGTAGCCAACTACGAATATGTTCGCCTACATCCAGTACGGACGCCATCTTGGAATGACAAGCAGACGATATCGGCGACTAATTTTCGACAATTACAGAAGTTATAGAAGGGTTTGCCGTGTGTCTTATGTATTGTCCATTTTGTGAATAGTTTGTTAATTGTGTGGTGTCAGTTGTAGGAGCAGGAAGAGGATATGTGGGGTGTTTAAAATGATTTGGGGTGCAAGGAGGATTGGCGTGGGTAGCATTTTTTGGCGGGAAACGAATTTGGTAAGGAGTTTTGAGAAAAAGAAACGAAAGTTGATTATTTGTTGGAATTTGAATTGTTTGTCTGAGAGAAATGAGTAAGAGAAGTAGTAGAGAAGATGGAAAGGGGGGAGAAGAGTTTGTGGTAGATGTAAATAATGGGTTAGTGGGGATAGTTTGGGCCTTGACAGGGAAAAAGAGAAAGGAGCTAGGGAGTGGAAGAAAAAGGCAATGGAGGAGGCAAATAGGGAAGGAGGGCAGAAAGAACAGGAGTTAGGAGAAGAATGGAAGAGTGGGGAAAAAGTACAAAGGTTGGAAGAGAGTAGAAAAGGGGGCAAAAGAAAGTGAAAGACAGGAAGCAGATAGAGCTGAAGAAATTCCAGGGCAAAAGGGGAGAGTAGAAGGACAGAAAGGGGAGAATGATAGGGAGCAAAGGGGGGAGGAGGAGAGAAAGAAAGAGAAGAGAGGGAGGATGAAGAAGGGGTAAAAGTGGGGAAAGAGGCAGAAGATGGAGATAAATGTGATAGGGACAGAATGTTGGGAAAGGTAAAGCGAATATGGGGGGAAGAGAGACGGGGAGTTTGGATGGGCAGAGAAGAGGGGGAGCAGCTCAAGGAGAAAGTAGGTTTGGTTGGGGACCCATTGGAGGTGTTAGCCAGAACAGTGGGAGAAGGAGTGAGGAAAATGATGAAGGAAAGAGAGGGGTGAAAAAGGGAAATCATGAGACACTAGGGTGGGTTGTATGCTTACATGTTTTAAATCACTGTATAACACGGTTGACCAGTTCATACTAATCGTAGTATTAAGCGAGTAAGAGGAAGGGAGCCATTTAGGTAAGTGAGGGACGCTGAAACAGGTAGGCATGGAGGAAGTATGATGGGAGATGATCTGTTGAGAGTTAAAATTTGGATAA
This sequence comes from Maea johnstoni, assembly GCA_963942565.1. Classification (NCBI taxonomy): domain Eukaryota; kingdom Metazoa; phylum Annelida; class Polychaeta; order Spionida; family Magelonidae; genus Maea; species Maea johnstoni. Next base: position 35,256,948 of record OZ012684.1, read on the forward strand.
GGTTGTTGGAATTAACAAAGTAACACAGTTTATATGTGGGGTTTGAGGGGTTCGTATTTGTGGGGGTTAAATATATGTGTAGGACAGGAAGACAGGGAGGGGGCAGACCAGATACTTGATAGGATATCTGTACAGGACAGGAGGACGGGGGAGGGTACTGACCTGATGCAGGATGCATAACATAAGTATGGGGGTATAGGGGACATGAAGAGCAATGAGGCCCGGGGGTGACGAGTGGCCTGGGTGGTAGGGGAGCTCTCCGTAGGTTCTCCCTCGGGTGTTGACCCCGTAGGACAAATGCGGTTACGGATCCAAAACAAACAAACAAACAAACAAACTTACGACTAAGTAGGATAGAAAACGTACTATATCGCACATCTCTGGTTGTAGTCGTACATCAATCGTACATGCTGTCGTGGGATGTCGTAAGATTTCGTAGTTTAACGTACATATTTCACGAATGAGAAAAAACAGCAATACACTTGAGATCGTGCATGTTCGCACATTAAATTCGTATGTGGGAGACCAGCATAAGTGTCAAATATACGTCTGATGGGATCTTCGTCTTCTAAGCCATGTATAGGGCTAAACCGTAACTAGTTAGTGGTTATCTGTCCCGAGACCCGGAGCACTCGGGGGAAACCTCCTGCTATAATTAGTCTAGAGCCACGAGTAACATTATGACGTCTCGAGTCATAATGTCGAATCCGGGACCTTTCGCAGTGTTGAGAGACACTAGTATTGCATTTGTCTTGTGTTTAATTTCCTTTGTAAATATCTTTCTTTACATGGCAATGTGTTTGTCTTTTATCATAAATGACCGTACATATTCGATGTAGGAGTCCCCTTAACTCCCTGCTGCGTGTATATATCATATACTATATGTACATACTGTTGAATGGTTGGATGAAAAATAATGGCTGTCTAAGGTAGACAGTATCTATACGTGGTGTACTGTTTCCCTTTTTTCATTTCAGTCAAATTTCCATTCCCTATTCACGTAATCACTAATATTTTGATGTGAACTTATCTCACAAAGTTAACTCATCACAGTGACGTGGGTTTCGAGTTCCGTCGACCTATCTACTTTACTCATATTGGTCATCGTCCGCAAGCCGAGTACACTATTAACTTATTTGCCCTTCATTTTCTAATACAGATAAAATCATACTTGAAAGGAACGTACAAGGTAACCTAGTTAGGTACAACTTGATTTGCTGTACAAAAGCCCGGTGGTCCATGTCAAGGCCTATGATTAGATACATTAAAGTGTCGTTTATGCTGTTTTTCAGGTATTCCTCTAAGAGTGGAGAGCGATGGCTCTGTGTGGGTGCCTGGACGGCTGAGGTTGAGGGCCCCTGCTGACCCCACTCTGTGCGGCCGAGTCAAAGCCTTATTAGTCGTGGACGCCACAGACACGGTGAAGGAGAGGTACGAGTGGAACAACGTGGCAGCATACCCTGTGTCCCTTCTCTGCGGAAAAAATGGTACGCTTATTGGGTTTTCTCTTGAATTGTAACAAGCGATTCTGTTTGATGATCAGGAAGAAAATGGTTGTGATTCTGTTAATATCACATACTTTTGCGTTTGGCATAGAGGTTTGGTGTTTAGAATATGATTAGGGTGGATTGTAGCCTTTGAATACTGTAAAAGAGATCTCATACATCATGAAAAAAGTCGCAAACTTAGTTATGATATCATAGTTATGGCTTTGCTAAAAAGCGGCATCATATTAAGCTTTCTAATGTGTAAAGTGTGAAGAAATGATTTGGTTACATTTTCTATGTACGGTATATGAGAACTATGTGACGAAAACGTCACAGTGTCCTATGCTGGTATGCATCATCCAGTTAATACCTGCAATAAAACAGAACCCGATGCCATTCAAATTGACTCTTTATTTTCAGCTTAAACTATGCTTATACTCCGATTGCGCACCCTAGGGTGCTATTAAGGGTATGGCAAGGATACCCTCGATAGATATCCACGTGTACCGAGAGAATACTCGTAGAACAGGAATCAATCTTTTCTATTGGTAGACATAGAACCCCACAACTTTTAGACTGATGACTGTGCTACTCATTTGAAAGCTAGGCCATCGGATGCAACCATCGCAAGGAGAAAAATGAGCAATGCAAATCTATTTCAGATGAAATATCCCTTCAGTATTTGGAAGTGCTCACTCCCACCCATCATGTGGTCCCCGGCGAGGTGGCTGTGCGAGCGAGCATTACGTGTTTAATGGCAGACTGCAGCTCCCTGGCGGCCTCCGCGGACAGCCTCGACTATCACTACTACTTACACGAGCGGCCCCACCTCAGTCCGGTGACAGCAAACAGGGTCAATGTCACGGTGGAATATCGATCAGCATTTGGCAATATGAGGTAAATGCTTGGCCTTCCTGTCCTGCTTCATCGTCGCCGGGGTGCTGCCTCTGAAGCCTGAGCGGTCTAATGTGTATCGCGCCATCAACTAACTGCTCCTTACCACTGCACGATATTAGAGGCTCTTAAGTTCCGTTTGTGGCACGAGAGAAAGTTACTCTTATCCTCGAATAATCAGTTGTTTTACCCAGCACGCCCACTGCTACTTTTATTATTAATATCTGGCTAGAGACGTATTGGCTTAGACTGCTGAAAGTATTGGCAATTAATAGTATTACTACGATGGACCAAGTGTGAAAGAGAGAATACATTTGAATTTATTTTCACTCCCGTTTATTGGGGAGAGAAAATATATTTGAATTTATTTTCACTCCCGTTTATTGGGGAGAGAAAAAATATTTAAATTTATTTTCACTCCCGTATGTTGGGGAGAGAAAATATATTTAAATATATTTTCACTCCTGTTTATTGGGGAGAGAAACTATTTTCAAATTGATTTTCACTCCCGTATGTTGGGGAGAGAAAATATATTTAAATATATTTTCACTCCCGTTTATTGGGGAGAGGAAATATATTTAAATATATTTTCACTCCCGTTTATTGGGGGGAGAAAATATTTTCAAATTTATTTTCACTCCCGTTTATTGCGGAGAGAAATAATAATAATAATAATAATAATAATTGATATTTGATATAGCGCCCTTTCCACCTATAATTCTCAAAAGCGCTTTAGAGTCATTGGACAGTTGTCATGGTCCATATAGTCAATTAAACTCCTTTTGAAATAGCAATGTTTTCAGCTGTTTCTTGAAGTTTTGCACACTATCAGCTGCCTTGATGTTGCCAAGCCTTGCAAGCTTGTTTGACTAACAGTTCCCTCAAGTATAGAGGGGCACATCCTTGCATGCATTTGAAAGTCAAAAGCAGAATCTTGAACTCAATCCTTTTCCTGATGGGCAGCCAGTGAAGATCTTTTAGAACTGGTGAAATGTGATCATACTTTTTGGAGCCACTGACCACTCTAGCAGCATTGTTTTGGACTTTCTGGAGCCTGCATAGCAGCTCATCAGTGATTCCACAGAGAAGTCCATTACAATAGTCAAGGCGTGATGTTAGAGAAAATATATCTAAATATTTTTCCGACCACTAGAAAAGGAAGGAAAACATATTTGAAGCAATGACTGGTTACCTGGCTCATTTCGCTGGCATAAGGGAGCAGTCATTGCTGGTCGAAGCTAGATAAGGGACGTGCATTGTACAGGGGCGGGGCTTATTGTGTCACGTGGTTTTGACATTGCATCTTCAGGAAAGTGGCGCCAAAATCAAATCGCACCAAGCACTGCCAAGCCGTCCGCCAAGTCGGCTCAGTGTTTTAAATATTTGGAATATATCTTGTGTCTGTTGCTTATTCAAACACAAAAGAAAAAATGACAGGAAAAGAACGTGCAAATATGGAGATAATTTTGGCCTCATAGATGTTTGAACAGCAAGTGCGAGCAGTGAAGATCGACTGAATCCTGTCCACATATTGGTCCGTACAACTTGAAATATGGGACATGGCCGATGCACTCTATATGATGTGTTTTGTTTATAGAAATGGCTGAAGGTCGTTGCAATATTATAGTTAACCACGGGCGTCAGTACCGGAGTTGAGCCAGTTAGAGTTGCTAAATCCCATGTCAGCTTGCCTTGGGACCAACAATAAATAAACAAACTAATTGTTTTCACCCTGTTCTCTTTAAGTCGGATTCGGGAGTAATACCAAATAACATAAATGACAACTCGGGACAACTTGATACTATTTATTCGTAAAAAATTGGTAAGAAGTACACACGCACAATCTTCACTGACACTGCTGTCTCACTTGGGCGGCAGTCTCTGATATAATGATAACTCCCCATACCAATAGGAAAATGAGGCAGGCAACCAGTCACTGCTTCAAATATATTTTCCTTCCTTTTCTAGTGGTCGAAAAAAATATTTAAATATATTTTCTCTCCCCAATAAACGGGAGTGAAAATAAATTTGAATATATTTTCTCTCCCCAATAAACGGGGGTGAAAATAAATTCAAATATATTTTCTTATGGAACGCCGTTCTTGCAGAAAAGCACTATTTGTCTTTAAAGACAATTCATTTGTCTTTAATATGGAATGTTTTCTCTGCATTTAATCACTATTTTTCTTTAAAGAGAATTTAATTATCATTAATGATAAATCATTTATCATTAATGATAAATCATTTATCATTAATGTATGGAATGTTTTCTCTGCATTTCATCAGTATTTTTCTTTAATGATAAATGATTTTTCTTTAATGATAAATGATTTTTCTTTAATGATAAATCATTTTTCATTAAAGAAAAATAGAGGTATTTTTCATTAATGATAAATCATTTTTCTTTAAAGAGAATTCGTCACGAATTTTCTTTAAAGAAAAATGATTTATCATTAAAGAAAAATGATTTTTCTTTAATGATAAATCATTTATCTTTAATGATAAATCATTTTTCTTTAATGATAAATCATTTTTCTTTAATGATAAATCATTTTTCTTTAATGATAAATAGAGGTATTTTTCTTTAATGATAAATCATTTATCATTAATGATAAATCATTTATCATTAAAGAGAATTCATGTTGATTTTTCTTTAAAGAAAAATCCTCTGATTTTTCTTTAATGAAAAATCATTTATCATTAAAGAAAAATCATTTATCATTAAAGAAAAATGATTTATCATTAAAGAAAAATCATTTATCATTAAAGAAAAATCATTTTTCTTTAAAGAGAATTCGCCGCGAATTTCCATTAATGATAAATGATTTTTCTTTAAAGAAAAATGATTTATCATTAAAGAGATTTGACACATACGGGCATACGTTTAACCCACAGAATGATTTTTCTTTAATGATAAATGATTTATCATTAAAGAAAAATACCTCGATTTTTCATTAATGATAAATCATTTATCATTAAAGAAAAATCAAGTTGAATTCTCTTTAATGATAAATGATTTTTCTTTAATGATAAATGATTTCTCTTTAATGATAAATGATTTTTCTTTAATATGGAATGTTTTCTCTGCATTTAATCAGTATTTTTCTTTAATGATAAATCATTTTTCTTTAATGATAAATCATTTTTCTTTAATGATAAATCATTTTTCTTTAATGATAAATCGAGGTATTTTTCATTAATGATAAATCATTTTTCTTTAAAGAGAATTCAACTAGAATTATCTTTAAAGAAAAATGATTTATCATTAAAGAAAAATGATTTTTCTTTAATGATAAATCATTTTTCTTTAAAGATAAATCATTTTTCTTTAATGATAAATCATTTTTCTTTAATGATAAATCATTTTTCTTTAATGATAAATCGAGGTATTTTTCTTTAATGATAAATCATTTATCATTAATGATAAATCATTTATCATTAAAGAGAATTCGTGATGATTTTTCTTTAAAGAAAAATCCTCTGATTTTTCTTTAATGAAAAATCATTTATCATTAAAGAAAAATCATTTATCATTAAAGAAAAATGATTTATCATTAAAGAAAAATCATTTATCATTAAAGAAAAATCATTTTTCTTTAAAGAGAATTCGCCGCGAATTTCCATTAATGATAAATGATTTTTCTTTAAAGAAAAATGATTTATCATTAAAGAGATTTGACACATACGGGCATTCGTTTAACCCACAGAATGATTTTTCTTTAATGATAAATGATTTATCATTAATGATAAATGATTTATCATTAAAGAAAAATACCTCGATTTATCATTAAAGAAAAATGATTTATCATTAATGATAAATCATTTATCATTAATGATAAATCATTTATCATTAATGATAAATCATTTATCATTAATGATAAATCATTTATCATTAAAGAAAAATCAAGAGGATTTTTCTTTTATGGGAAATACGAGTAATTTTCTTTAAAGAAAAATCATTTTTCTTTAATGATAAATCAATTCTCTTTAAAGAGAATTCAACACGAATTCTCTTTAATGATAAATGATTTATCATTAATGATAAATGATTTTTCTTTAATGATAAATGATTTATCATTAATGATAAATCATTTATCATTAATGATAAATCATTTATCATTAATGATAAATCATTTATCATTAAAGAAAAATACCTCGATTTTTCATTAATGATAAATCATTTATCATTAAAGAAAAATCAAGTTGAATTCTCTTTAATGATAAATGATTTTTCTTTAATGATAAATGATTTTTCTTTAATGATAAATGATTTTTCTTTAAAGACAATTCAATTTCTCATTTTTCTTTAATGATAAATGATTTATCATTAATGATAAATGATTTATCATTAATGATAATTAAATTCTCTTTAAAGAAAAATAATTCTCTTTAAAGAAAAATAGTGATTAAATGCAGAGAAAACATTCCATACTTTAAAGACAATTCAATTTCTCATTTTTCTTTAATGATAAATGATTTATCATTAATGATAAATGATTTATCATTAATGATAATTAAATTCTCTTTAAAGAAAAATAATTCTCTTTAAAGAAAAATAGTGATTAAATGCAGAGAAAACATTCCATATTAATGATAAATCATTTATCATTAATGATAAATCATTTATCATTAATGATAAATCATTTATCATTAATGATAAATCATGTATCATTAAAGAAAAATCAAGAGGATTTTTCTTTAATGGGAAATACGAGTAATTTTCTTTAAAGAAAAATCATTTTTCTTTAATGATAAATCAATTCTCTTTTAAGAGAATTCAACACGAATTCTCTTTAATGATAAATGATTTATCATTAATGATAAATGATTTATCATTAATGATAAATGATTTTTCTTTAATGATAAATGATTTGTCATTAATGATAAATGATTTATCAATAATGATAAATGATTTATCATTAATGATAAATGATTTATCATTAAAGAAAAATACCTAGATTTTTATGGAATGTTTTCTCTGCATTTAATCACTATTTTTCTTTAAAGAGAATTATTTTTCTTTAAAGAAAATTTAATTATCATTAATATGGAATGTTTTCTATGCATTTAATCAGTATTTTTCTTTAATGATAAATGATTTTTCTTTAATGATAAATGATTTTTCTTTAATGATAAATGATTTTTCATTAAAGAAAAATAGAGGTATTTTTCATTAATGATAAATGATTTTTCTTTAAAGAGAATTCGTTACGAATTTTCTTTAAAGAAAAATGATTTATCATTAAAGAAAAATGATTTTTCTTTAATGATAAATCATTTTTCTTTAATGATAAATCATTTTTCTTTAATGATAAATCATTTTTCTTTAATGATAAATCATTTTTCTTTAATGATAAATCGATGTATTTTTCTTTAATGATAAATCATTTATCATTAATGATAAATCATTTATCATTAAAGAGAATTCGTGTTGATTTTTCTTTAAAGAAAAATCCTCTGGTTTTTCTTTAATGAAAAATGATTTATCATTAAAGAAAAATGATTTATCATTAAAGAAAAATCATTTATCATTAAAGAAAAATCATTTATCATTAAAGAAAAATCATTTTTCTTTAAAGAGAATTCGCCGCGAATTTCCATTAATGATAAATGATTTTTCTTTAAAGAAAAATGATTTATCATTAAAGAGATTTGACACATACGGGCATTCGTTTAACCCACAGAATGATTTTTCTTTAATGATAAATGATTTATCATTAATGATAAATGATTTATCATTAAAGAAAAATACCTCGATTTATCATTAAAGAAAAATGATTTATCATTAATGATAAATCATTTATCATTAATGATAAATCATTTATCATTAATGATAAATCATTTATCATTAATGATAAATCATTTATCATTAAAGAAAAATCAAGAGGATTTTTCTTTAATGGGAAATACGAGTAATTTTCTTTAAAGAAAAATCATTTTTCTTTAATGATAAATCAATTCTCTTTAAAGAGAATTCAACACGAATTCTCTTTAATGATAAATGATTGATCATTAATGATAAATGATTTTTCTTTAATGATAAATGATTTATCATTAATGATAAATGATTTATCATTATGATAAATGATTTATCATTAATGATAAATCATTTATCATTAAAGAAAAATACCTCGATTTTTCATTAATGATAAATGATTTATCATTAATGATAAATGATTTATCATTAATGATAATTAAATTCTCTTTAAAGAAAAATAATTCTCTTTAAAGAAAAATAGTGATTAAATGCAGAGAAAACATTCCATACATTAATGATAAATCATTTATCATTAATGATAAATCATTTATCATTAAAGAAAAATGAGAAATTGAATTGTCTTTAAAGAAAAATCATTTATCATTAAAGAGAAATCATTTTTCATTAATGATAAATCATTTATCATTAAAGAAAAATCAAGTTGAATTCTCTTTAATGATAAATGATTTTTCTTTAATGATAAATGAATTTTCTTTAATGATAAATGTATGGAATGTTTTCTCTGCATTTAATCAGTATTTTTCTTTAATGATAAATGATTTTTCTTTAATGATAAATGATTTTTCTTTAATGATAAATGATTTTTCATTAAAGAAAAATAGAGGTATTTTTCATTAATGATAAATCATTTTTCTTTAAAGGGAATTCGTTACGAATTTTCTTTAAAGAAAAATGATTTATCATTAAAGAAAAATGATTTTTCTTTAATGATAAATCATTTTTCTTTAATGATAAATCATTTTTCTTTAATGATAAATCATTTTTCTTTAATGATAAATCATTTTTCTTTAATGATAAATTGATGTATTTTTCTTTAATGATAAATCATTTGTCATTAATGATAAATCATTTATCATTAAAGAGAATTCGTGTTGATTTTTCTTTAAAGAAAAAGCCTCTGATTTTTCTTTAATGAAAAATCATTTATCATTAAAGAAAAATCATTTATCATTAAAGAAAAATGATTTATCATTAAAGAAAAATCATTTATCATTAAAGAAAAATCATTTTTCTTTAAAGAGAATTCGCCGCGAATTTCCATTAATGATAAATGATTTTTCTTTAAAGAAAAATGATTTTTCATTAAAGAGATTTGACACATACGGGCATTAGTTTAACCCACAGAATGATTTTTCTTTAATGATAAATGATTTATCATTAAAGAAAAATACCTCGATTTATCATTAAAGAAAAATGATTTATCATTAATATGGAATGTTTTCTCTGCATTTAATAAGTATTTTTCTTTAATGATAAATGATTTTTCTTTAATGATAAATGATTTTTCTTTAATGATAAATGATTTTTCATTAAAGAAAAATAAAGGTATTTTTCATTAATGATAAATCATTTTTCTTTAAAGAGAATTCGTTACGAATTTTCTTTAAAGAAAAATGATTTATCATTAAAGAAAAAAGATTTTTCTTTAATGATAAATCATTTTTCTTTAATGATAAATCATTTTTCTTTAATGATTAATCATTTTTCTTTAATGATAAATCATTTTTCTTTAATGATAAATCGATGTATTTTTCTTTAATGATAAATCATTTATCATTAATGATAAATCATTTATCATTAAAGAGAATTCGTGTTGATTTTTCTTTAAAGAAAAATCCTCTGATTTTTCTTTAATGAAAAATCATTTATCATTAAAGAAAAATCATTTATCATTAAAGAAAAATGATTTATCATTAAAGAAAAATCATTTATCATTAAAGAAAAATCATTTCTCTTTAAAGAGAATTCGCCGCGAATTTCCATTAATGATAAATGATTTTTCTTTAAAGAAAAATGATTTATCATTAAAGAGATTTGACACATACGGGCATTCGTTTAACCCACAGAACGATTTTTCTTTAATGATAAATGATTTATCATTAATGATAAATGATTTATCATTAAAGAAAAATACCTCGATTTATCATTAAAGAAAAATGATTTATCATTAATGATAAATCATTTATCATTAATGATAAATCATTTATCATTAATGATAAATCATTTATCATTAATGATAAATCATTTATCATTAAAGAAAAATCAAGAGGAATTTTCTTTAATGGGAAATACGAGCAATTTTCTTTAAAGAAAAATCATTTTTCTTTAATGATAAATCAATTCTCTTTAAAGAGAATTCAACACGAATTCTCTTTAATGATAAATGATTTATCATTAATGATAAATGATTTTTCTTTAATGATAAATGATTTATCATTAATGATAAATCATTTATCATTAATGATAAATCATTTATCATTAATGATAAATCATTTATCATTAAAGAAAAATACCTCGATTTTTCATTAATGATAAATCTTTTATCATTAAAGAAAAATCAAGTTGAATTCTCTTTAATGATAAATGATTTTTCTTTAATGATAAATGATTTTTCTTTAATGATAAATGATTTTTCTTTAAAGACAATTCAATTTCTCATTTTTCTTTAATGATAAATGATTTATCATTAATGATAAATGATTTATCATTAATGATAATTAAATTCTCTTTAAAGAAAAATAATTCTCTTTAAAGAAAAATAGTGATTAAATGCAGAGAAAACATTCCATACATTAATGATAAATCATTTATCATTAATGATAAATCATTTATCATTCATCATTAATGATAAATCATTTATCATTAATATGGAATGTTTTCTCTGCATTTAATCAGTATTTTTCTTTAATGATAAATGATTTTTCTTTAATGATAAATGATTTTTCTTTAATGATAAATCATTTTTCATTAAAGAAAAATAGAGGTATTTTTCATTAATGATAAATCATTTTTCTTTAAAGAGAATTCGTCACGAATTTTCTTTTAAGAAAAATGATTTATCATTAAAGAAAAATGATTTTTCTTTAATGATAAATCATTTATCTTTAATGATAAATCATTTTTCTTTAATGATAAATCATTTTTCTTTAATGATAAATCATTTTTCTTTAATGATAAATAGAGGTATTTTTCTTTAATGATAAATCATTTATCATTAATGATAAATCATTTATCATTAAAGAGAATTCATGTTGATTTTTCTTTAAAGAAAAATCCTCTGATTTTTCTTTAATGAAAAATCATTTATCATTAAAGAAAAATCATTTATCATTAAAGAAAAATCATTTATCATTAAAGAAAAATCATTTATCATTAAAGAAAAATCATTTTTCTTTAAAGAGAATTCGCCGCGAATTTCCATTAATGATAAATGATTTTTCTTTAAAGAAAAATGATTTATCATTAAAGAGATTTGACACATACGGGCATACGTTTAACCCACAGAATGATTTTTCTTTAATGATAAATGATTTATCATTAATGATAAATGATTTATCATTAAAGAAAAATACCTCGATTTATCATTAAAGAAAAATGATTTATCATTAATGATAAATCATTTATCATTAATGATAAATCATTTATCATTAATGATAAATCATTTATCATTAATGATAAATCATTTATCATTAAAGAAAAATCAAGAGGATTTTTCTTTAATGGGAAATACGAGTAATTTTCTTTAAAGAAAAATCATTTTTCTTTAATGATAAATCAATTCTCTTTAAAGAGAATTCAACACGAATTCTCTTTAATGATAAATGATTTATCATTAATGATAAATGATTTTTCTTTAATGATAAATGATTTATCTTTAATGATAAATGATTTATCATTAATGATAAATGATTTATCATTAATGATAAATGATTTATCATTAAAGAAAAATACCTCGATTTTTCATTAATGATAAATCATTTATCATTAAAGAAAAATCAAGTTGAATTCTCTTTAATGATAAATGATTTTTCTTTAATGATAAATGATTTCTCTTTAATGATAAATGATTTTTCTTTAAAGACAATTCAATTTCTCATTTTTCTTTAATGATAAATGATTTATCATTAATGATAAATGATTTATCATTAATGATAAATGATTTATCATTAATGATAATTAAATTCTCTTTAAAGAAAAATAATTCTCTTTAAAGAAAAATAGTGATTAAATGCAGAGAAAACATTCCATACATTAATGATAAATCATTTATCATTAATGATAAATCATTTATCATTAATGATAAATCATTTATCATTAAAGAAAAATACCTCGATTTTTCATTAATGATAAATCATTTATCATTAAAGAAAAATCAAGTTGAATTCTCTTTAATGATAAATGATTTTTCTTTAATGATAAATGAATTTTCTTTAATGATAAATGATTTTTCTTTAAAGACAATTCAATTTCTGATTTATCATTAATGATAAATGATTTATCATTAATGATAAATGATTTATCATTAATGATAATTAAATTCTCTTTAATGATAAATAATTCTCTTTAAAGAAAAATAGTGATTAAATGCAGAGAAATATTCCATATAAATGATTTTTCTTTAAAGACAATTCAATTTCTGATTTATCATTAATGATAAATCATTTATCATTAATGATAAATCATTTATCATTAATGATAATTAAATTCTTTTTAATGATAAATAATTCTCTTTAAAGAAAAATAGTGATTAAATGCAGAGAAAACATTCCATATTAAAGACAAATAGTGATTGTCTGCAAGAACGGCTTTCCATATTTTCTCTCCCCAATAAACGGGAGTGAAAATAAATTCAAAGTTATTCTTTCTTTCACACTTTGTCCATCGTATATTACGAATTCAGTGCAAGTCAAAAACCTATACTTTTTATGTTTCGTCTCTTGGAATAATTTCATCTATTCTGGTATTGTCTAGAGTATTACAGTTATATCCAAAGGACGCTTAGTACCTTTTAAGATTTATTTTGTGCAATCGGTTGAAATGGAGATGTAGTTTTATTGCGAGATAGTTACAGAAGATATATCATATCTTAGGACCATTGAATGCAATCAGTACATACTAGTGTGTTACATTTGTCACTGACTTTTAGTCCGCAGCTTGTTTTGTCTTATACTATTACTACTGCCACACCAATAAGCCTGCTAAGTGAAGGGGGCGAGACAAGTAACATTTATTATCGTATTGGTAATGGAAGGCCGGCAGAACAGTCGATAGGCACAATAACTTATGATTAGATGTGATCTAGATTTATAAAGTTTCAGTATTGAAAAGAAGATACTTTGAGAGAATATATAGTTCTGCGTAATTGAGAAAATAGCATAGTTCATATTATGATATGAAACCATTCGTTTTGGAGTTTTATGATATTACTTGATGAATTGTGCTTTTGAATGGGTCTCAGAATTCAATGTAACCCATAGTTGATATCTGTTGACATTTGTAGCAGCTTGCTGGTGGTGGAGAGGAGGGTGCGGATAGACACCCCCTGCAGCAGCCGGTACAGATATGTAGGTCTGATGGTCAATTCTTCCTCTAACACTGAGCACTACCTCAGCAACAATTACCGGACCGCTTGGTTCCCGGTCACGTGTTCCTCCAACGGTAAGTTCTCTCATCAAGGTATCAGTGCGGCCACTGAAAGAACATCTTGAATTGTGTGTGTCTCTCATGACACGGCCTCGCCCATTCTTTATTTTCAGCACCAGTGTTCTTAACGCTATAACAATAGTTACACTTAACACACTCCTCGCAATTTAGATTGCTTCAATAATAAACGTATTGTATATGTTGTAAAGTACTATATATCCATTGATTATATACACTCTAAACTTGAGTAAACACGAATGAAAGTAAAACACTCAAAGAACAAAATCGTAAAATGTTCATCACGGACCCGGGGGGGGGGGGGGGGGGGGGGGCACGTGGGTATTTAGGGGGGGGGGGGTGCATACGTTCGTTATTAAAATTAGAAAATACCCCTAAAGCACTGATTTCTGGCCAAAAAAGCACCCTTATTTTAATAGAACGCTGATTTTTTCCACTAAATAAACACCCCTTCTTTTATCAAAACTCTGACATTGGATGAACGGGAACAAGTATTCTAACTTAAGATTTTATAATCCTCTGCTAGTTTGGCGACAGCAAACTCGGAAGGCCAGTCACTTCGATAGTCACTCGGCGTCAGAGCCGCGTATAGTTCGTGGATTCTAAGGGGATTTTGACCCCCATACTTCGTACCTGGGTACAAAAAAGTACCCTTCTTTTACAAAATCGCGGACATGCGGAGGTCTTAAAAAAAGACTCCTTCTTCCGCGAAATACGTAACGAAGGTGCGGCCCCCCTCTGTACCTGAGTGCCCCCCCCCCCCCCCCGGCATCACGGACTGGTAATTATAAGAAACGCATACCCCAAAGACTACCTTCTTGGGGTTTTTAGGTATAAGGAAATCCCAAACTGAAAATACATGCTGTGATTTATCCCTGAAACCGTTCCCCGTTATGAAACCGACCCCAAGGGCATGCATGTATATCCATATGCCTCCTGCGATCAGGCCAGACTTGTAAGCTGAGTTATGTTGGCGGATGAAAACTATAGCAGGAAGAAAGGAAACACTGCATAAATATTTCGAAAACGTTTGAATAACAACTTAGCTTATTGGCTCATTTTACAATAGCATGCCTGAAATCAATTAACTCCTCGTGCAGTGGTGAAAAAAAGTTTGATTCTCTTGCTCACGTGACAGAATCTTTTGTAAGATGTGCGGCGAAGGATAGATATCAGTAAGAGTCCATTGGCCGACCTTTCTACGATTATTTTACAAAATATGCAACAATTATCTAGGAAGATGACCGACAGAATGTGGTGCATTATCCCCGTTTTACATGCACTCTGTTAATCCAGAGATGATATATCACCAACAAAATTGCAAGATGGGACATTGGAGCAAACTTTCGATTCATCGGTTTATAATAAACACTCTAGGAGCATCATGGTATCCACATTTCAGCACCTGATTATCACACCTACTTGCAGATATTAGAAACATGATACCCTAATCTACCTGTGATAGCGTGCCATATTTCAGCTCAGTTAAGGTCGTTCTCATCGTAAGGCTTTTATTCTAATGATATCAACTTGTGGCAATAAGTTATGGCCACTACTGCATGCAAAATGCAAAAGTAGTTCCTCCTCCTTTGCCCCCCGCGGCAACGCGGTACGGCGCATTTTGTACGGACTGATAACTCTCGCATTCGTAAATATCCGGGGTTTGAATTCCACTTAAGGAAATAACATAGCTTTTATTGACTTAATGATGTCAGACATTTCCCCACGTACAAGCCGTGCGGCTGTGTTCACACTGTGCATTGGATGGAGTTTTTTTTTACAGAATAAATATGTCTTTGCCCAAACATATAACTATGTGAATGGAATGTTAGAGGATGTCCAGGCCATGATGTCTAGAAGCCGCTGATAAAATTTGGTTGTAAATAATGTAACGGTTAGTGAGCTACTACATCTGCGGGTCGGGGTCTGAGTCTACCAGCCTGCAAAGGCCGGTACATACTGTACACGATGACTCTTCCAGGCTACCTTTAAGCCTGTGCGTCATTGGCCTTTATTGGAAGGTGCCTATTACGGACGAGCTGTTAGACAGGTTACATAAAGGATACTATAGTAACGCCGCCGCCATAGTGGTCACTGTTCGTGAAACGTATGATTAAATAACGCAGTATGACCTTCCAGACAGCAGTATTGTAGCAGATATTGTACAAAGCTTTAAATCAAATAGAAACATTGCTAGTCCTGAAGACTTGTGCAGTTGAACATTATAGGATCGTAGGTTAAGATATCAGATTCTTGTCCGTGTATTTGTAATTCTTGATCTCATAATTAGTCTTTCCCCCTCCTCCTCTTTTTCCTTTTCCTCTTCTCCCATCGTCGGCGTCCTTCTCCTCCTCCTTAGTTTCTTCCTTCTTCTTCTTCTTCTTCTTCTTCTTCTTCTGCTCTTCTTCTTCTGCTCTTCTTCTTCCTCTTCTTCTCGATTTTTCTTGTTATTTTTGTTGAAAAAGTATCATTATAGTCATGAAGCATATGTATTGTGGTTTCAGATGTGCGGGTGGATGTGCGGCCTGTAGCCTTCAGCGTGGTCAGCAGCCCGGGCGGGGCGGGCGTGGGTAGCGGCGTGCAGGGCAGCAGCAGCTTCAGCCTGCGCGCTCAGCTGCTGCTGCCGCAGCTCTACAATAGCACGGGAATGCTGCCACGCCAGGACATCCCCTACTTCACTTTGGCATTCTACCTGTCCCTCCACCAGGAGATTGATACAGACAGGGATTATCGGATTCCATATCGCCTAAGTGCGTGTAATGTGCACAAGCTGCGTGGCCCCTTCCAAGCCGTCACGACTGATTTTGAGCTGAGCGGTGGTAAGTGTTTGTCTAGGGTGCGGCTGCCTCCTCAGGGACACTGCCTCCGTCATTGCATAGCCGTTTAGATCCACCAGTGAGTTGGGGGTTATGCTTGTTTTTACCCAGATAGGGCCCCATTGAAAGAGATACTGGGAGGACAGTACAATTACAGAGAAGGGGGAAGGCAAGTGTTGCGGCAAGGCGCTTAAGGCCGCAGGAGGAGTAGAAAGTGTCAGTGTAGTAAGGATCCGTGCGCCCAAAAAGTGAGTGGCGGGCGCACGGACTCAAGACCAAAGTACAGGTGGAAGGTGCATGGATAGGGCACTGATCAGCATGTGGGGACGTGTGAAAGGGCAGATAGAAGGTAGATGGGTAGGAGTTGCATAAAGTAATAGCTTCATTAGCTTGGATGAAAAAAAGAATGGATATGTAGCGAGAGACCAATTACTATATGCCCTATAGTTAAGTGCTGGACTCATGCCAGGAGTAACAGATAAGCCATCAACGAGGGCTCACGTGGGAACAAGGACCAATCAGGGCTCTTGCATCGATTACATTACTGAGAAACCTTATCTCCACCACCAGCTGGGGGTGCCCAGAGCACCAATTTCTGGCCTATTAGCGGCTATTAGTTGACACTAGCTGAGGCTAGCATGTTCATGTTGACCGGCTGGTTTCGAATCCACTTGTGTTTGGTCATCTAAGGTAATAGTCATGTGCAGCAAGTGTGCATGCAAGTGTCCTTCATCAACAGATATAAATTAATACTTACAACCATTAAACTTCACAGATCTCAATTTTTATATGAAGGCTAGGCATTACTTGCATCCATTAAACTATAGATTTTTTCGAAGAAATTCCCAACTTCACAACTGTGGGAATGTTTATTATAAATCAAAGATAAAAGATCGTTTTTAGTCAAGGCCCAACATAAACTCATCCGCCTTTATAGCGAACGACAATTCAGGCAGACGCCCTTTCTGGGATCAGCGGTTTTGACCAACAATTCATTTTAGTAAAGTAAAAGAATAATAGAAATAAAGCCACCGTTATTTTGAGTAGGAAATATTTGCCACACGAAGCACTGGGCAGGTGGAAAAAAAATATATTGAGGG
>OZ012684.1:35279684-35354684 GCA_963942565.1 Maea johnstoni
AAGTTGTAGATCTACCAATGTGCTGACGCTAAGTTTGCCCTGGGATATGTATTTATACGTTATGATGTGTATTTCGTGCAAATTTATTGATCACTCAATGGATATATGTTGTGTTTATATGTCACGTGTTACTGTACATGTATATTATCATTTACTAGCAGGCCCCCGTGCACAGCACGGGTTTGGATTCTAATGCATATTCACTGATGTGCAGGAGATTTAGAAATCAAAAAAATAAATTTAAGTCAAGGTGTACCCCCCCCCCATAAATTACACAGTATCTTTAAGAAAGAGAATTTCAAAATGAACATCAAATGGATGATAAGAGGATAATTGATGAGTCAAAGAGAGGAAGAATTGGAATAAAAGAGGGCGAGAATCAGCTTCAATTCAATTCACAGGATTTCTTTTCCCCCACCCTCCCTTTTCCCCCCTCCCTCCATAACTCTAAAAAGTCACAGAAGTCTTAGTGAAATATAAATTAGACTCGCCACCAGCAGCTCTCGCCACATGACCTGTGATATAGGCCACATTAGGGGATCCACTGATATACCCTGCTTGTTGCTAATGGATACAATCCCGGGGCGGGGGGGGGGGGGGGGCACTCAGGTACAGAGGGGGGCCTTACCTTCGTTACGTATTTCGCGGAAGAAGGGGTCTTTTTTAAGACCTTCTCATGTCCGCGATTTTGTAAAAGAAGGGTACTTTTTTTTACCCAGGTACGAAGTATGGGGGTCAAAATCCCCTTACAATCTACGAAACATATGCGGCTCTGACACCGAGTGACTCCCGAAGTATCTGGGCTTCCGAGTTTGATGCCGCCACTAAACACGCAGAGGATTATAAAATCTAAAGTTAAAATACGTGTTCCCGTTCCTCCAATGTCAGTGTTTTGATAAAATAAGGGTGCTTTTTTGGCCAGAAATCAGTGCTTTAGGGGTATCTTTAAATTTTGATAACAAACGTATGCGCCCCCCTAAATACCCAAGTGCCCCCCCCCCCCCCCCGGGGATACAATATTCTTCAATAGCATAGCCGTTAATTGCCCATGTGCAGCACTGATTACACAGCAGACAGGTAAGGCACACTTTGCAACACAATGTGTGTACAGTGTGCACTGGGCCGTATGTCATTGTCGCTGACTGCTCGCTGTCTCTCACCACTGCCATGATTCAAATCCTAGCTTAGGCGTGTGAGAAAGTTGCCAGTGACTTTTGTTCAGGCAGTGGATTTTGCCAAAATTACAATAAAAAAGTAAATATATACAATAAGGAGATGGATTAGATATAATCTTAAAAAAGGAAAATGGGGTGCACAAACAAAGTGAGAAAAAATAAATCATAGGATACAGAGATATAAAAAATACAAAAAGGGATATCATAGAATGTAAACGATCATGCAAAGCAATACCAAATGTCCAAAGAAAAAAGAAAAGTAAAGGAGAGAGAAATATACAGAGCTGAAGTTTTGATATAGGCTTGAAACAGTTAAAAGGAATCCTTAATGTTGCGACAGGACTTAAAGGGATTACGAAATCAACTCAAAAAATTCAAATAAATAATAAAAAAAGCTCTGCTAATTACATATAATCACCCCCCCCCCCTGCCTATCAAAATATGGGACTTCAAAAAATAGGAAGCAAGTGAGGGGGAGAAAGTAGGATGGGATACAGGGAGTTATAGATACATTGTATATTATTGCATGGTATACATTGTATAAGCACTAAACAATTGTATCATATTGTATGAGATACATTTTTAACAATTGTATCATTTCATTGCCATTGGCAACGGGGCCCGTGAAATGCTTCTTTCTTCAAAAATGCAGACTTAAAAGCCTTATACAATAAAAATAACTATCAAACAGCTCCCATGGAACCTCAGGCCATTGATCCAAGGCGGCAGTTTTGGATGGCAATGCACATGGAATTCAGTTAGTGTTACATACGGTTTTGAAAGTCCCTATTTATATATAGACTAGCAGGCCCCCGTGCACAGCACGGGATTGGATAGTAGTGCATTAATAACTAAATAAAGAAATATAACCAGCATATACTCTAAAAAGTAACAAAGCCTTAGTCAAATATAGAATGGACTCGCCACCAGCAGATCTTGCCACCTGACCTCGAGTATGGGTCATAACAGGGGATCCACTGCTATACCCTGCTTGCTATATACTTTCGATAGATTTGCCGGACCCGAGTGCAGCATTAATCACACTATAGACATGTTAGCACAGGATTGGATTCTAAGTCATACTCAATGATGCGCAGGAAGTTAAGAGGCATAGAATAAAAAATCACAAACAAATACCATAAGGATTAGAACCTGTACTGAACCATTGGCGTCGCTCTTGTTTTTTTAGTTTCTGGTTCCCAGTCATGAGTCATCCCCTGGAACTGTGAGACAACAACTACTTTAAAATGTATCAATCAGAAAAGAGAATGAAAAGTTCAGGTCCACCTTATAGCAGGCCCCCGTGCGCAGCACAAATTTGGATCTTAAGCCATATTGCATTATGTCAGGGAGTGTCTATTTAGTTGATGATACATGTGGTCGAAAGTCTCTCATTATGAACAGGAACTTAAGATTGAACTACCTCACACCACTCAAAACCATAGTTTCCCTAATGAGGAACATGAAATGGACTCGTGGCGACTGGCCAGCAGATCTCTCCACCTCAGCTGGGGTATTGGTCATAACCTGGGATCCATTAACATACCCGGCTTGCAGCCAATAGGCACAGTATAATTCCGCTACTGCAGACATGTTAGTCGCACTGTGAAACACACTATGTGACTGGTTAGTCACAACTAAATTGCAACATGACAGAAAATGACGATAATCAATTTTTATAAAAGTTCAAGAAAGGTTTCAGTAAGAATTTAAATTATTCTATCAAAATTTAACTCTACTATGTATCTGTACTCCACCTACCTCCCCCCCCCCACCCCCTATCAAGATTCTGAGACACCACATACTATCAGAGAGAGAGATTCTTAGGAGGATCCCGGTTTCAACATTGTGCAATAATGGTATGCCTGATTCTATATAGAGTAATACATGTTTATTTGTGTTACCTCAGTATGTTGTTGTCTCCTTTGAATAATGAGATTTGGAAAAAAAATAGCTGTGTTAGAAAACCCAAGGCCTTGGGAGGTTTGATGCATCTCACAGCCCCTGGCCTGCGGCACTTGGCTGTGAGATGCATCAGACTCCCTTGGGCTTGGGTTTTCTTGATCCCTATAACAGATGAATAAAAACATATAGTAATTGGTCTAACTAAATACCCATTCTTTTTATTCTTATTATGTTTGGGTACCGGTGTCCTGAAGGGGGGTTTTCTCCAAAAAGAATACATAGAGTAAACAAAGCAATAAGAGAATAAGAGAGAGAGAGAGAGAGAGAGAGAGAGAGAGAGAGAGAGAGAGAGAGAGAGAGAGAGAGAGAGAATTTGCCAAAATAATAATAGAAAGACAAAAAGGGGATGCAAGAAAGAGAAATATGAGAGTGGAGATCCAAAACACATGAAAATGCAAGAGACAGAGTAAGTACAGAAATGACAAAAATGAGAAAACAATATACAGGAGAGAACACAAAAAGTACAGTGAATGCAAGAAAGGAAATATAGGAGTGCAGTGCTATACAATATAGGAGAGAGAAACAAACAGAGTATATATGTGATAAACATGGGAGGGGATAACTAAAAAGAAGGCAATAGGTGTGCATATTCTTTGATCAGCAGTTTACTTGCAATAGCAAGAGGGGGCTTGTTTAGATGGGGAAAACATGAAACACAAAAAGTAGGAAGAGGAAGAATAGAAATTGCAAAATAAAGAAAAGAAATACACAGGAAAGAATACAAATACATGGTTAATATAGTAGGCCTACTCAGTGAGACAGGAAGAAAAAGGGATGGAACAAATGCTAAAAGGAAGAAAAAATAAAAGGAAAATTAACAGAGTTAAAAGGAAATACAGAGATACATAACTGCACAATGACAATAGCAGTTAAGCACAGAGAAGAAATGGTCTGACACAGCCAGCATTAAACAAAAGTTCACATTGAGTTTAGCCTATTCGATCGCCCAAACCTTACAAATTTAAGTATTCAATACGAAAACATAATATAAAGATTGATGCCAATAACACGACAAAGGAGAAAAGAAAAGAGCAGAGAAAACTAATGGAAATGATCATGAAATACTTTAGATCTGTACACTGAACCATTGAAACAAAGCATAGTGTCCATATACTACACCATTGGAATTGTATTTAGGTGGAAAAATAATAGAAAGACATAAAAAGGGGATGCACGAAAGAGAAATATAAGAGTGGAGATCCAAAACACATGAAAATGCAAGAGGAAGAGGAAGTACAGAAATGACAAAAACACTTTGAGATATCAGTCAGTCCCTATGCAAACATGTGCTTATTCATACAAATATAATAAGTCAAGCAAGACATAATCCCACCCCCAATTCAGGGGAGAATATATAAAATGTATAAAGAATGCTAAACGTATACAAAGAACTCTAAAAAGAAGATATGGGAGAGAGAGCAATCAGCCAGATTCTATTTTCATCAAATAGATAAGAAATTTTAAAAATCAGTAAGTCAAGGTAGATCCCCCATCCCTAAATTCCAAAGTATTCTGAAGAAAGTGAATTTTGAAATGAAGGTGCCCATATTCTTTGATCAGCAGTTTACTTGCAATAGCAAGTGGGGGCTTGTTTAGATGGCCGTGTTGTCTAAGGTGTTGCCACAAACTGTTAGCGGTCTATAACCCCTGTCTGGGTTTGAATCCCGATCGGGGCATGTGAGAAAGTTGCCAGTGACTTGGGGTTAAGCGATGGTTTTCGCAGGGTACTCTGGCTTGTCACAACTTACCGCAAGATGGCAGAAAAAGGGACATTTTTTTTCAAAATTTCAAATGCAATCAGCTTGATGGTAAGTAGGCAAGCAGTTATGTTGTCTGCATGCATGCCAATGTAATTCCAAGGAAAGAGATTTGAAATATGGTAGAGGAGAAAAGAAATATACAGAATTTAAAAAAGCACACATATGAAAATGCAAGAGGATGAGGAAGTACAGGGATTACAAAAATAAGAAAACAAAAATAAGAAAACAATACAGGAAAAAATGTTCACAAAAAAGTACAGTGAATGCAAGAAAGGAAATATATTATGAGTGCCATACTATATAGGAGAGAAAATAAAACAAACAAGCAGAGGATGTAAAAGTTATACACAATGGAGGGATAACTAAAAAGAACTAAATTCCTAAATGCAAATCAAAAACATGAAACAAAAAGTAGGAAGAGGAGGAACATAAATTGCAAATTAAAGAAAAGAAATACAGGAGAAAGAGTACAAATAAATGGTCAAAAATGACTGCCAAAGTGCCATGCACAGTAATCACTAATAAATCCGTATTTAACTTGAACATTTGCTACACTATTGAATGACTCAAATGACCTCGCAAAATTTGATCCTTTCTTGAGTCAAGTTAAGCATTCAATGTGGTATTAAAACAGGATCAACATCAACTAAAATTCAATAAATACCTTTTATCCACGGCAAAGGGTGTTTATACTCAGAAATGTGTCTAATTCTGAGGGATTCTGTCCGCACCTGGTCCGAGTTACCGATTACCGCTCACTCAATCTTCTTGCTCTGGACGTATTTTTCAGCCAACTTTGGCTCAATCAGTAAGCCAAATTTGATTGGAAAATACCTCCACACCAAGAAGAGGCAGTTAATTTCTTCCTTCGATGGTACATGGATATATGATCCATTGATTCAGAAAATGTCAGGGTCCAGATGTCACATCGCAGCACAGGACCGCTGCTGCATGTTTTTAAACTTCAAAAAATAGATGGCGCGCATGCATGGGAACTCTCCTGTGCGAGTGACGCTAGAAAGTCTCACTTTAATGACGTCACCCAAGCCGACATGACGTCACCCAAGCCGGCCCGTGGGGCATGAAGTTCACATTTTTCAAGATAAAAGGAGAAGTAAACATAATTTCGAAAAAATAAAAGTCAAACGCACTATCGGAACACCAAGGGAATCAAACCTTGGCGGCAGTGCAAGCCCCCAGCGCCTAATCGCCGAGATGTGGTCCACATACGTTTTGCAAAACTGTGAATTAATATATGGATTTGCATAACATTGAGTTCAGATACACTTACTTGTTTTACTGAGATGTATATATCAGTGTATGTATTTATATGTGGCGCGTATATTATCATTTGTTTGTATGAAATTAAATTCAGATACATATACTTGTTATATGATGCGCGGAGGCATACTGAGATAGCAACTTTAAGGGTAAAGGTATTTTTGGACTTGATCAGTCTGAATGTGCTAAATAAAATATAAATTGTATTTGCATGAGACCTTAGATGGCTACTGTATTGTATCGTTTTGTTTTGTAATTAAATTGTATCTTTTGCAGACCAAATGTCATATTCTCACACTTCATAGAATATCTTCAAAAATTTCTCATAAGAAAGATATACTTTGGAGCATATATATATATATATATATATATATATATATATATATATATATATATATATATATGTATATATATATATATATATATATATATATATATATATATATATATATTTATTTATATATGTATATATATATATATATATATATATATATATATATATATATATATATATATATAAATACATATATATATATATATATATATATATATATATATATATATATATATATATATATATATATATATATATATATATATATATATGTCCTTACCGATTTGTGTTTGTGTCTTTTTGTTTGTCTTTGTATTTTCTTATTACTTTGTTGCCTTTGTATTGATCCTGGTTCTGTTTTATCTGTAGTTGCTGGTAACTAACCAGTACTCATCCGCATTCCCGCAAGATGGCAGCATGGGTGGCTATACTCTTAAGGCATACTTATCAGCAGATGGAAGTTTCGACGCAAACGACGTGCTATTGAGGTTGAACATTGACGTTCAATATGAGGACAGATTGAACGCAACTATAGCACCTGGTGCATCAGTAGAACTTGCTGGAGAAGGTACTACCCCAGTGCTCTGTGACACACAGATGAATATGAACACATGGTTTAATAGTCCGTGAGCTAACGTTCGAAAAGCTCATCCCCCCCTAGGGAATTTCGGAGACCTATATTTCCAAAAACCTTATACCCTCAGCTGTTCAGATCAGCTTGTCTGCACTTATATCGCGGGTGCGTTTGCCGTGGAGGGCCAACTGAAGGTCGGAACCTCCATAATTTTAGGGGTTGGGGTGACATTTTCTAAGTGGGGGTGGTATGGACACTTGCAAATCTCTGGGATACTCCAAATGTATTATGCTGGTCAGGATGAACAGGTACAATTACCAAATACCTTTCAAAAGCACCATATTTTATCCTTGGAAATAAATTCAAAGAAACGCCTAAAACAATGCCTTTTTGGCATTTTTTTGCCAAGGTTTCACAAACTTTCAGTTTTAAGTAGTCAAATGAGTACAAAACCACCCCATAGAATATACCTAAATTACAAGCAACCTCTTTTCTGCATAATAAAACAAAAATGAGCTCCATACATTGGTTGTTCGAGCGTGATTTTACGGGACTGCTGTTGAGGCTTAACCTGCAGGGTCTTATCAACCTGGTAGCCCAGTTGTCTGGGACTTGCCTGGGACTATTGAATTTTACCAAAATTTGATTTGAAACTAAATTATAGTGTCAGGAGTCAAGATATTTTCAGAAAGTGACCCTACCTGCAATTGTAAAGGTATTTGAGACCTCTTTTGTGACATGATGCTGTTTTCACACATATACCATTTCTATGGCGTATGCTACACATCGCTGAATGTGCGCGAGTTTGTGTGTTTAAGATATTTGTTTAAAAATGTTATTGTATTGCATTGTATTGTATTCTTTATTGACCGCATCTAAAAGATGCGAAAACAAACCACAATGAACACACACATTAGACAGCATATAACAGATACAAAAAACATGTTAAACTTCATAGTTTTCATTTCTTGATCACATGATCATTTTATTTACGGTATATTAGCAAAACTTAATTTATAAATTTTTGGCATTTCCTATCTTGAGACACGTTACTAGTGGTGCTGTTTTAATTACGATACTACCCTATCCCTGTCCTACTGCTCGTTACCAACCTATACATCTCACAAATTGCAGCACCAGCTTTTATCCAGATATGTAGCATGTTCTTTTCGCTAACTCCTGCTATTTTACCAGCCACCACCACCCGAAATATGACTAGGGTGCTCTTCTCTTAATTCTTGGAATTCTGGGATAATCTTTCTCATATTCTGGAACAATGTTTCCCTATTACACTGTAATGATGGGCATTGCAACGCAACATGATATTTATCTTCTACTGCGAAATGGTCACATCTTATACTTCTATTTACTATAGCCTTTCACAAGAAATATTATGGTTTGGTTAATAACGGAAACAGCGTTTTATAGATATTTTTAAGAAACCCACATTGCCTTTTGTCTTTCAGTGTTACTTTTCTCTGCTGATGTCCCGGCTGATAAGTGTGATCTGATCAGTCAGGGTTCTCCACAAATCCTTGTAACGCTCGCGGATATACCTGTAGCTACTTCATTTATTCCTGATGCTCCGCATGGATTACCCACAATGCTTCGGTGTCGGAAGTCACGTGAGTAATCGCCAATGCTGCATATCCAATGTCGCCTGAGTACCATTTCATTACTGAATCAAAACATGATGTTAACTATGCATCCTCAAAAGATAGCGATTTGACTCAGGGATACAACATATAGACAACCAAAAGCACTAAATAATCGGCATTATTTTGATTTTAAGGGGAATGACACGGATAAAGCATAAGCACAAAAACTCCCTTCTGTGTTGCTATTACAATGTGTATAAAATGAATGAATTCAGCAGGGCAGATGGTTACAAACAGGTAATCAGAAACGTACAGTTGAAGTAATTAACTGCAATAAATAGTAGATAGTTACAGAAATATTCGTGACTGGACCATATGCACTATTAACTCGTAAAAGCGACAATTTGTCTAATGACAAATGTGCTATGTCTCTGAGTAGGATGCCATATGGATTACCTCCCCCTGTGCATTTCACTGATTAACTAATTCTCTAGAGCGACGTGCACAACCAGTTATAGATCTTAATGTACATGTATTTTACTTGACGTGGGTTCAAAGGGAACAGCAGAATGGATGGAAGTGAGTTCATTGACTAGACAACTTTTCTCTTAGTATACAGAACAGCTGATTCTTTTGCTTTTCCAGTCATTCCAGAATTGTTGAGCTTTGAAGGAGAAAGACGAATTTGGCAAGAGGCGGATTATTTGTATCGATTTACCTTGAAGGTTACTAACAATGTAAGAGTACAACCACTGTTCTTAAACGATATTAAAAGAGAATTTGGAATCATTACCTATTATCGTCAATTGTTCTTGCCATGCTTGGGCCAAATCGAGTATACGGCGAAAACCACCGCCTAACCTCAAATAACCAGCAAAATTCTATGCTACAGCCGGAAGTATTAAATCACAGATATTCTTAATATGTATATGTACTTTATCTTTATAACACACACACATATATATATATATATATATATATATATATATATATATATATATATATATATATATATATATATATATATATATATATATATATATATATATATATATATATTTATATATATATATAAATATATATATATATATATATATATATATATATATATATATATATATATATATATATATATATATATATATATATATATATATATATATATATATATATATAGTGTGTATGCATATTGACAAATGTTTAATCGTGTGGTACATCATCAGGATCTTTAGTGTATGAACATAAACCGTTTGATTGTTTCGTACTAGCATCTATAAAAGCAGTAGCATTAGAATTCCGTTTACTCTCACCTATATCGAGCTAGTTACTAACGATACATAGATATATCGGTATTTAGCTTATATTGGGGTAAGCATATTTATCACCTGTACTTTCAGGGGATAGCAGCTATTGACTTCAAAGAAAACAAGACCTACTTTTCTTTCTCCCTGTTCCTCTGCAATGGGAACACACGGCAGCCATTTGCTGTTGTCTTAGACAATAACACACTCACACAAACAATAATTTCTGACAAAGGCCATATTATTCTGAACGGCAGCGGTAAGTGGCACATACTTTTTGTATGATTTTAGTTAAAATAAGAGCGATCAATAAACATATGTTTATCAAAGTGCACACCATCGAGCTACATAAACACCTTGATGTTACCCCCTTGATTTGGGGAGTAAAGAACTGATAATAAAAGAAAAAGATGTAGAGTGTTTTCTAGCGGAGCTGCTGTCCACATTATAGACCAGGAGCTTTCAGATTTCACTAAGGTGGAGGAAATGTTGATACGGAAGGAAGAGTATCACATTTTTTTCTAATTGTCCCTTCGTTAAAATCATATAGGTATTCCGTATAAAATCCTTTTTTATTAATGAGAGAAATAGGCATTTTCAAAATTTCCGATACCAATTTCAGGTATCAAAATTGAAAGAATATGACAGCTTCCCAAAATAGCACATTAACTATAACTATGCCGAATTTCAAGCAAATCTGTTGACCCTTGATACCTGAACTGTATGTTTGACGCGACCATATTTTGGTGAAAGTCGATAGAGAAAAAAGGGATAACAGCCACTTCAGTAGGTGTAATTATGCATCTGAATAGCCCTTACATGCAATTGACATGCATGTATACGTACGTTCTATACAATTGTTATTACAATTTCAGCAACCCTAAAGGTCAGGACCTCTACATGCAATGCTCTAAAAGCAAAGCCTCAACTATGTCTTGATATCCAGGAATCGCCTTATCTCGCACAGGATGGCTACTCAAGCCCAGAACGGACAGTGGACATCAGTAGTAAAGTGGAACTTTTGTGTGAAAACTGTGCGTGGTATATGTTGTTTGTATTGTGATTAATGTGCGATTGCTTTTGTGAATGCAAAGCATTGGTATGTTTGTGGACGGTCCGCCTAATTACCCAATTAGTCTGAGAATATCATGGCTGAACGTGAATTACAGGAATAATATCTAAGAAGTTAACACTGTCAAATATGTGGATGTGTTCAGTGGGTTATATGGTGCCTTTCATTCTGAACTCACGCTTGTTTGAGCTACTAGTAATATCAGTGTCATTCATGGATGACCTAAGCTCGCAAGATTCTTTCAAATACATATGTAACTTTCTCTTGTCATGCGCACATGATTTCTAAGAATATCAGTTTTTAAAAACATGAATCAATTTAAGCAAAACATCTTCAAGTACTGTTGGAACGTTTGTCTCCAAGACCTTTTTCAGGTTGAAAGAACCAACGAAATGGTTTTTAGTAATGTCATTCGTACAAGTACGCCAGCATCAGTTGATTTTAAATACTTTACATTGTAGACTTTGAAGAACTGCGTATCACACAATTTCAACTACTGTCCGATGTAACATCCAACTATTACATCACACTCGGGGAGAAAAAAGTGACCAGGTTTCTGGTAAAACAAGATGTAAGGTCGGTGGCTGGGACCACTTCTCCTAGCAGCTCATTTACGTATCATTATGCGTTCTATCTCTCACGCACGCCTCCCTTGATCCACGGCATAACAGGTAAGTACATGCATCTGTTGTGGGATTACATGCGACACTAACATGAATTCGTCGTATTTATTGTAGACATTTTCCTACCAGAAGAGTAATTTTTAGTACAATGATGTTTAGTTTTCTATAGAGAAGATGCCCTCACTGTCTCGCACAAATGCTAAGATTCATTGTACAATTGGGAAGATTTCTCGTCCTCGTCAAGTAAGATTTGACCTTTCTTAGTAGATTATTTCTCTTACTTCTCTCACCTAGTGTATGGTATATATAGAGTATATAAAGCGTCGCCCATCCTTAGCAATTACTAAATATACAACTACGTAGTAATATTTTGACCCCAGAAAATAGTTGATTGAAACTACCAGTAACATATCAACGAAGAAACAAGAAAATACTGCTACATGATGTGAGGATTGTCTTTGCATTTAACTTATCATTGGTCACCATGATATTATTGGTTAAACACCGTATGCAAATTGATATTATGGATATCAATTTCCATAGATCTCAGTTTTTCAATCTACAAAGACAATATGGAATTTCCGCGTTCTACACATGATACGCTGATTAGCCTTAGTTTTTGGTATATCTAGAACACCAAGTATCACATTATGAAATGTTTTAGAGTTGTACTTCTTGTTTTCTTAGCCACAGAACAGAGTACTCCAAACCTTCTCCCGGTGCTGACTGGTACTGCTAATCAGAACCTGGCTTCAGTCGACCTAGTGATAAGTGCAAACATTGCGGGGAACAGCTGTGGCTTAGCTTTTTTGACCATAGCAGCCTTCGACACGAGAAACTGCACGGGTGGTAAGAGAGAATGACAATTACCTAACATTAACATACATCCCATGAACAGATATGTCAATAATCAGTCTTTAATTCAACTAACACGGGAACTCTTACAAAGACAGAAAATCGATTTATCCAAATATGCTACATATTTGTTAATCAGTGTTCGGTCTGAATAATATCTGCAAGAGAAAACTAAAGAACTAAAGTAAATAACGGAGACAATTCACTATTCATCCAATTGTCTATGGAAACCTAATAAGTCATTCAATTTCGGCTGTGTCTTTACAAATGACATCCCAGTCCAGATAAGAATAAAAATCTCCTCTGTATTAACCTAAGTGCGTCATGTAAAGGAGGTGTATTGAACGAGAGTTGGAGCAAGAAACTCTATTTTGGTGTATTGTGACTCCTTATGTCCTGTGACCCACAAGTGGAGGCCTCTTATATTGATATTTCTTCTTAGTGCTTCCCAGCGGTTTTCAGCATAGAGTACAAACAAATAGAGAGAGACTGGATTACTTTGCATACATCCTCTTTGCAGTATAATGTGATATGAAAATTTCCCATTTTGTTGAACTTTTGGCGTGGCACTCGGTCACAAAGCCCTTTTTATCAATGTGAATCAATTTTGGTAGTTTTGACTATATTCTATTAGTTTGTACTGCTGATAAGAAATTGTATGACATGTTAAGAAAATGAAAGGTCTCCAGTTCTTTAAGTTATCACAAGGTTTACCAGACTTGGGTATACACATGACTAGACCACTAAGAAAAGACTATCTGGTAAAATGTCATCTTCAAGATAGTTTTCATCTTCAAGTGCTTGGTAAAAGAGAGTGCCTATATCAGCCCAGGTTATATAGAACTTGCAGGAGCAGCCGTCACGCCCGGGGCTTTTTATCCTTAATTTTGAGCTCTTTAATATACTTTGAACAAATCTGGAGTTCTCTAAGTGTATGGAGCATTCTGGCGGTTATTCTCCTTGTGATATGTCTATATAAGATATCTATATTGATTCACTGTAGAGTTATCTTGTATCGTGATAACGATACTTTCATTTCAGGGAATGGTGACACAATTTTGGACAACGTTTATAAGAACAAAAAGGACCCTTATCTACTGAACAACTACGCTTCTACCAAAATCATTATGAATTGCACTAGCGGTATGTTAAATGTTTCCAAATCGTAGGAAAGCTTGTAAATTAAGAACAATACATGTGAAAACAATAATACTCGAGTTTACTTCTCCATCTACAGTTTCAAGTTGATTTAGATGAAAATGACTTGATATATTATATATCAGGCCCAAACTTTAAGAAGCAAATACAATTACATGCCATTTGCATGGATAAGTATTCCAATCCAATCAACTTATCGCGATGTCACTTCTGTTTTCTTTTTGTTATCATCCGTTCTGTCACATATCCACTTGGACCTCATTACTGTTTCTTTATAATAAGATCTCATGCATAACCTTTGAAGTGATTTATGATGAAAAAGGATCAAAGAACATAAATTTCAATTCCCTCTATCACCGATTCTTTTCTATTTTATTGCAGATGTGTATACATTGTCGGATGTCACGTGGAATTCGTCATCTATACCGAGGTTACTTATCAGTCAACTAGTTTTCAGTGCTTCGGTCTACAATTCACATTCTTTGGCCTACCGTATTCCACACTCTAGTGGACCACCAAACTATGCTTTCAAGGTACACATTGATATTGTATGTGTTGCAAAGCAATGCCTATATTCATCCCACTTGACTGAAGTTTATGCTATCCCTTATTATATTTGAACAGATACTCTATAGTACTCTAGATCATCTCTCTATATAGGGATCCTAGTGGTTACGATACCTGGCTCCCAAGCATGAGGTTGCAGGTTTGGATCCCCAAAGGTGGGAGGCATGATCGCTATAAAACTGTGCGGCGTTAGGGAGGACTGTCTTATGTTTACTTCTATCCCTATCTCCAGATATCTGAATATTCGAGGCGGGTTTATTTGATTAGTACTTTCCTGATGCTGTAGTACCAATCATCATTGATTAACATTTCAACGCAGTGCGATGCACACATTATTTCTAATGCCTCGCCTCTAAACATTGCATTTAGTTTTTAATACTATTATTGTTGTAAGATTTCCAGGATTGCATCCAGATCTGAAATGTTGTGTTGTGAACATATGACATATCGTTACCATTTCTCAGATAATGAAAGGAAATGCTGAAGTACCACTGCAGAAAGTAGAGTTGTCACCATCAGAGAAAACTACCCCATCACTGGAGATGTTACCAGGTGCCAAGGCAGTGCTCCCCGAGGTCAAGATCACGCTGGAAATCAACCAATCCCTCTGTGCAGATCTAAACAATCGGTGAGATTATGTTCTTTCGTACACACCATTTTTATCATTTAACCATTGCTCTTGTATACCAGGGCTCCATATCATAAATATAAACGAATTTGACTACCACATCGTAGACTTGCTACGGGAATTAAAAGTGTTGTGTACATTACACAATTTATGGAGAAAAGATTAATATAAATTTTCGGCCATGTATCTTCTGTTCTGTAATGATTATCATATCTGCTTTACACACAGAACGTTATGAGTTCAGTACTCGTCAGAACCTTATATAATTTTATTGTTTGTTTTAAACTTGAAGTCTACGACATACTTTGAATTATGGAGCGCCCAAAACTTTTTGAAACATGTTTCATGCTGTTTAACCACAGAGCGTCTATAGATACTTCTCTCTGATATTCAGATTGCTAAAGCTCGTGGTGGTGGAGGGAACAGGGTTGCCAGCAGGCTTCAAGGATGATTACACAACTAATAACGAGGCTGTGGTCACTGTATCCTGTACAGCAGGTAAGTAGACCAGCCATAGTGCCATACCTAGTTAGGAACAACTAATAACGAGGCTGTGGTCACTGTATCCTGTACAGCAGGTAAGTAGACCAGCCATAGTGCCATACCTAGTTAGGAACAACTAACTACGAGGCTGTGGTCACTGTATCCTGTACAGCAGGTGAGTAGACCAGCCATAGTGCCATACCTAGTTAGGAACAACTAATAACGAGGCTGTGGTCACTGTATCCTGTACAGCAGGTAAGTAGACCAGCCATAGTGCCATACCTAGTTAGGAACAACTAATAACGAGGCTGTGGTCACTGTATCCTGTACATCAGGTGAGTAGACCAGCCATAGTGCCATACCTAGTTAGGAACAACTAACTACGAGGCTGTGGTCACTGTATCCTGTACAGCAGGTGAGTAGACCAGCCATAGTGCCATACATAGTTAGGAACAACTAATAACGAGGCTGTGGTCACTGTATCCTGTACAGCAGGTAAGTAGACCAGCCATAGTGCCATACCTAGTTAGGAACAACTAATAACGAGGCTGTGGTCACTGTATCCTGTACAGCAGGCAAGTAGACCAGCCATAGTGCCATACCTAGTTAGGAACAACTAATAACGAGGCTGTGGTCACTGTATCCTGTACATCAGGTGAGTAGACCAGCCATAGTGCCATACCTAGTTAGGAACAACTAACTACGAGGCTGTGGTCACTGTATCCTGTACAGCAGGTGAGTAGACCAGCCATAGTGCCATACATAGTTAGGAACAACTAATAACGAGGCTGTGGTCACTGTATCCTGTACAGCAGGTGAGTAGACCAGCCATAGTGCCATACATAGTTAGGAACAACTAATAACGAGGCTGTGGTCACTGTATCCTGTACAGCAGGTGAGTAGACCAGCCATAGTGCCATACATAGTTAGGAACAACTAATAACGAGGCTGTGGTCACTGTATCCTGTACAGCAGGTGAGTAGACCAGCCATAGTGCCATACCTAGTTAGGAACCACCGTCTATTGACATTGCAACATTTCAACATATTTGAATGGTATCACTAATGGTAAACATTGAGTGTTTGGGTGTAGGGTGGGGGACCTAAGTTTGAAAGGTTCTGCCTTCAAAGATATCTAAATGTGACTGGACCAACAATTCCAAAATACTCTAAAAGACTTATCGTTTACCAACACGCTGTCTAATGGTAGAACTTGGCTTCATTTCTAGCTATCATAAATCTTATGATAAATCAAACATCATATGTGTTTAGTTCTCCATTATTTCTCTATTTAGGCAGTCATTGCACCATTAAAATTCCACTTTTGACTTCAGCTATTTATAATACCTGTATTCCATTATAGGTGGAAAGGGCGCTATATCACATATCAATTATTATTACTATTATTATTATTATTATTATTATTATTATTATTATTATTATTATTATTATTATTATTATTATTATTATTATATTAGCATTATATAATCTAATGGTTTAAATTTTAAAAAGTAACAAGTCAAGTGAGTAAGTTTCATTATGCTACATTTTAACACTCGCTCCTGGAGCACTGATCTATCGCTTTACCTGTATTCTTTCTTGCTCCCCCCCCGCCCCCGTGTTCGACATATTGATCCTCCCACCACGCGGAAACAAACGTGAACTAGGTGTTTTGCATGAGTTGACGTTTATTCGAAACCAGCCAATGATTATTCTATAAAAAATATTGATATTGCAGAGCCAAGAGACTTATTCGTGTCAAGCATTTCTATTGAGAGCGTCACTAGTCCTACGATAACGTACAGCACAGAAATAAAGGTTGGTGTCAACTTTACATGTACTGCTGATGCTGCTGCCACTACTACTTGCAAAGGTTCAAATGTGGTAGTGTTAGTGATGTGGTACTACTACTACTACTACTACTGCTGCTGCTGCTGCTACTACTACTTCTTCTACTACTACTACTACTACTACTCCTCCTCCTCCTCCTCCTCCTCCTCCTACTACTACTACTACTACTACTACTACTACTACTACTACTACTACTACTACTACTACTACTACTACTACTACAGTAACTTCTACTACTTTACAGAATACACGTCAGTAACATGATCATTGCATATGTATTCATCATCGCCATCACTAATTTTAAAATCATCATTATCGTCATCATCGTCATCATCGTCATCATCACAGCCGTCATCCAAACTCTTTTCGACACGACAAAATAAGCTCAGCAGACGTCTGCAATGTTCTAACTGAGCAGTGCCGTTGTCTTTCAGGAGCTGAGCATGACGCCCCCTATTGGTGATTTCGATGGTCACAAGGTCTATCTGTCAGTGGATGCGCAGTTTGATAGCGCCACAGATCTTTCCCTTGGGCCCGTCACTCCGGGAGCCTCCGCTGTTAGGACCCTAGTCCGTAACAGCGATGCCACCGTATCGACGATAATCAAGAGGACAGGCAATCGAGTTGTGAGTTATTGATGAAGGGATTAGATTAGCAGTGTTTATCTCCTTCTAAATTTGAAACATTCACAGACGGTAAACAGGTTATTGCGTGGATCATTTCGGGTAATTTCAGCTTAGAAAGTCACATTTCTGGATGTATTTCAAATTTGTATTCCAAAAACAAAACAAGACTTACTATCTTCTTTTTGTCGCCGTTCCTAATCTTGGAAGTTGTATACTGAAATTAACACATTGCACTATTATCATAACTTGGCATTGCATGGTATAACACACCATATGATGAATAGGCCAGTAATGCAATATGCTATCTTACACTGGGCTAGATGGAATCGACATTTAGAGTTGTGTTATGAAACTTAAACTATAAGACTGGGAATGTGTTGTTTGCTGTTTCAGCTCTACAGTCCAGCGAGTGTGGAGTCGGTGTTTTGCGGTGTGTCATACCTGGTTGTGGCCGTGGACGCCGCCAGCACCACATCAGAAAACAATGAGGCTAACAACAAGCTGGCACAAAGGATAATAGTTCCATGTACAGGTGGTGAGTTGCCGCCGCAACCAATTGTTAATAACTTCTCTTGTACTGTCATTCTTGGCTAAATCCTGAATGGTCATTGGCTCATTGCATTAGTGGCAGGGCCGTGAACGACTCATCAGACGGTAGTGCGGCAAAAATATTTTAATCAATTAACGACATACTGTACACAGTGGTCAATTACATGGGAACAATCAACAATAACAAGCATACTGTACAAATGACAATTCGCGTAGTGACTACACATGAGTTGTGTAGGCGATGCAACTCACAGGTTGCTGTTGTTTGGTTGAACGTATATACAGTTAACTAGACAAGGCAGTGGCCGCAACTACAAAGTAACGTTAACACCCTGTAGTAAACTCAATACAATGTAGCAGAATACAAGTGTAAACAAACACTGAGCAACGCGTGTAGTAGTAGTACCCACTAGATACAAAGTATCCACCTGAGCTCACACCCCACTTGGGTTAAAAGCCCTAGTTGTAAACCTGAATTAACTGTGTGAGCCCCAAGGGCTATCGCCCCCCGTAACAAGGAAGGGGAGGGTTGATGGAGTCTGATAGACTCCCAGGGGGGGGGGGGGGGGGGGGGGGGGGGGGGGGGGGGGGGGGGAGGGGGTGCATACGTTCGTTATCAAAATTAAAAAATACCCCTAAAGCACTGATTTCTGGCAAAAAAGCACCCTTATTTTAATAAAACGCTGATTTTTTCCACTAAATAAACACACCCTTCTTTTATCAAAACACTGACATTGGATGAACGGGAACAAGTATTCTAACTTAAGATTGTATAATCCTCTGCTAGTTTAGCGGCAGCAAGAGGCGGCAGCAAACTCGGAAGCCCAGTCACTTCGGTAGTCACTCGGGGTCAGAGCCACGTATATTTCCTGGATTGTAAGGGGATTTTGACCCCCATACTTCGTACCTGGGTACAAAAAAGTACCCTTCTTTTACAAAATCGCGGACATGCGGAGGTCTTAAATTAAGACCCCTTCTTCCGCGAAATACGTAACGAAGGTGCGGCCCCCCTCTGTACCTGAGTGCCCCCCCCCCCCCCCCCCCCCCACGGGGATAGACTCCCAGAGTGGCGTTGCCCGTAACAGGCCGTTGCCTGTGTCAAGAACTGCAACCTGTGTAAGGGTTAAAAATAGTTAACGGGAGAAGAAAGGGTGGGTGGGTGGGAAAGCGAGAATTCTGCAGTCAGGGTCGCGTAGCCGCAGTCCGTAGTAGTAAAGCCCGAACAAGTAAAGTGCTTCTCGGTGGGAGACTGACCGCAAAGTGATTGACTGCACGTGTGCTGCCAGTGCTGTCAGTCGAGAGTGAAGGCCTGTGATTGGTGGGTTGCGCCACGCGCCACTCAAGAGCGGGAGACGCACGTAGGCCTCGTGTCGCTAAGTAAACAAACCTGCGACCAGTGTGAGGGTAGCAGGGGTCGCTCTTGCTCGTCCCAAATGCCCCGGAATGTGACCATTCCCTCGACATTCAATAAGTTGAAATAAGGTAAAACTACAAGAGGTGCATCTTGCGCAATTTGGAATAACCTTTACTAGGGAATCTCTGCCGACACTTCCAACGTCTGCATCTGAAAAGTCGCTGCTCCTTCGGTCCATATTGAAATTACGATATACAACTTCTATGGTCTGTGAAACATCCTTACTGTGAATGACATGTTGGAAAGAAATAAAGATGTTTCTAGACTGATACACATTTCACACACACTTAGCGTCAATACTATCTACTACATAGACATGCTGTCTTCAAGAGTGGGCCTAAGTCCGGAACCCCGGACCCACCTATATAGGGAAGAAGAGACGAAATATATACAATAAAAAGATATGTTTGAGAGAAATATATAGATCGAATCCTCTAGTGTTTTAACTGGCGCCGCAGGCGACAGATAAATGCGCCTGCAGCGCATTCAATAAGCGCCGAAGGCGCAAAAACATCAATAAATACAGTAAATAAAGATCATACTCACAGTTTCCATGTGTTGTTCCTCTTCGTCCACGTTGAAAACGTGACAAACGAACAACAATAGACGGAGCACCTGCTCACGTTCTGTCCTCCTTGTTGTCAGCCATAACTATACCAGAATGCATTGCGTCAACGTCATTGACCAATGAGATGGCGGTATTCAGATCACGTGATCTGAATGTTTCTGGTTGTCAACAAGGGGACCAGTTGTTTTTTCGGTTGAAACGCACACCATTATAAAGTGACTGGATCATCAACTTTAGTTCAGAAAATGGAGATAAACAACGTATTCGACCTAGGAACTTTAACAAAAGACTATGCATCTACATCAACATGGCTCAGGGAGCATAACCTTATGTACAAGGGAATTAAGTGTGAGGGATGCAGAATTTGGAAAACAGAGATTTTAGACAAGGACAGGAAATTGGATGGCCACAACTGGAAGTGTTTCAGATGTAAGCAGAAGACTAGTGTCAGGGAAGGCTCCTTCTTCCACCAGTCTCACCTGAAGCTGGCCACTATCGTACGGATCATGTACCTGTTCGTGATGAATGTACCTTTGATGGTGGCCAAGCAAATGCTGGGAGGTGAGGTAGGGAAAATCTGCCTAATGGACTGGTACAATTTTATGAGGGACATTTGTACCTCACACCTACAAAGACACCCAGTGCGTTTGGGTGGTGCAGCTGATGATGACATTGTAGAGGTTGATGAGAGCCTCTACAAGCGAAAAAACAAGTACCATAGGGGAGCAGACAGAGGTGGAGGCAATTGGATTTTCGGGTGCATCGAAAGGAAGTCCTCAAAAGTGATGATGTGGAGTGTACCGAACAGGGAGAGACAAACTATTCAGCCCTTGATTGAACAGGCTGTAATTCCTGGATCTACAATTTTTTCAGACTGCACAAAAATATATGACAATTTAAATGTCATTGGCTACCGGCATGAAGCCGTAAATCATTCATTGGAATTCGTCCGGCCTGATGGTGTGAATACAAACAAAATTGAAGGATTTTGGGGCAACTCCAAGTGCAAATTCAAATCAATGCGTGGAGTTGTTGACGCCCAATTGGATATTCACCTCGACGAGGCTATATGGAGAAACAACAGAGCCATTGATGCCAAGAACCAAGGACGATCATTGTTCGGACTGTTTGCGGAAGACGTGAAGGAGGCCTATCCATGTGTGGTCGACGATCCTCAACCTCCCGGCTACAACATGATGCCGCGGCCAAGATATGGCCAGTGAACTCTTGAAAAGAACTGTTAAATTCTGAATATGTGTTGGACATATTGTTAAATTTTACAAAATTCAATTTTAAAGAAATCACTATTTTTAATATGAAGGGGGGGTTGGGGGGGTCCACCCCCCCATAACTTAACATTTTCTTGAGCTGTATTTATTGTTAATATTGTACATTTTGTAAATATTGTACATATTGTATATATTGTAAAAATTGTAATTATTCATCGTGTAAATGTAAAAAATTCAAGAAATTCCTTATTCACATTGCTATTTTCTCAAGCTGTAATTATTGTAAATATTGTATATGTTGTATATATTGTAAAAATAATTGTAATTTATAAAGTAATTCGTTATTTACATTGCTATTTTTTAAGTGGGGGCCAAGCCCCCCACACCCCCCTTTCTTTTTTTTAATAATTTCTTTTACTGTACTATTCACTAATTAAATACCTATATTGATCAATAATGTAAATATATTGTAAATATCCATCAAATATTTTAAATATTTTATTTCACTCTTCAAATTGCCCCTTCTTCATTTAGATTTCGTATTAAAATCAATATCATATATTAACCTTTCACTATCAATGCATTTCTAGTGTTTATTAAATGTTAAAATTTATTACACTTGTCTTTGTTGTCTTTTGTGTCCATGATGTATATTTATGTTAAATAAGAACTGCTCCCCGGAAGTTAACTTTCACTCGTGACAAGTGAAAGATGGCGGATATCTAGTTTTGTAAGTATTGCTGTCCTTTCGTTTCTTTTTTCACTTCTTTTTCTAATTTCCTTTATTATTTGCTTAGTGAATTGTTTAATCGTTAATTAGGATGTAAATATGCAATGCTTTTTGGTTGTTTTCGTTTTTGTTTCTTTATTGAAATTGTTCTTTTGATATGGTTTGATTTGGTGTGTCAACTTTTTGTTTTGTTTTGTTTTCTATTCTATGTTAAATAAGCGCCTGCGGCGCTTATTAAATGCGCCTGCGGCGCATTTATATGGCGCCTGCGGCGCCAGTAAAAACACTAGGGGGATCCCTTAATATATTTTTTAATTTTTATTTTCTGTTTCAATAGTATATATTTCGTCTCTTTCTCCCTATATAGGTGGGTCCGGGGTTCCGGACTTAGGTATGTTATGTGGATTTACGAGATGAGATGCACTTACGTAATTCTCACTCATTTACATTACCTGGTAAATTGGTATCTTTCAATAAGTGTGTGTCTCACTTGCAATTTCAGATGTTTATGACATTCAGGCATTGTCTATACCGAGGAACCTAAAACTTTATCCTGGATTTAAAGCATCATTTAAACTTTCCCATCAAGTAACAAACGTAATGTCACAGAGAATACTTGCTGCAAAACCAGGGAAAACAAATTTCTTATTAAAGGTATGTCAAAGTTTATATTTTCCGTATGTAACAGTCAGAGTTTATATTTTCCGTATGTAACAGTCAGGGGTTATACTATCTACGAAATACTATTCGCAGTAGATGACTATGCCGATAATAACCCCCTCTTTTTCTGTAATCCAATAGGAGCCCTCTATTGGCAAAGTGTGAAACTACATTGTAAAGTGAAAGGATGGCAACACCGAATACATTACGGAATTGAGATAATCTATCTAGTTTACGAGATAGCAACACCTCTCTAATGACGGATAATCTGTATTTCAGCTTTATGGGCAAAAAGGAGGATCTTTCAACGAAGCCATAGCTTACGACATCCCGGCAGAATGGACCTACAGTGCAAATAGTACTGTCAGGGAGGCAGATCTAATGACACAATCACATGAACCTAAAGCTTCAAAACAATTTTCAAAGGTATCTCTGCTGCAAATCTAGCGATGTGCTTACATAATATGTATATACATATACGTGTATGATCTTTTTGATGTCATGGACATTAATTGTTTTCACGACATTTAAGGGCCTGCCCTTGCGGCTGATTGGTCTCTGGCATTGTTACTGATTGCTAGCTGTCTGTGAGAAAGTTGCCAGTGACTTGAGATTATGTGGTGACTTTCATCCGTGTACTTCTGTTTCCTACACCATTTCACGATTTACCCTAAATATGGAAGAAAAATGACAATAGTCCAAATTCCAAATTGCAAATTCCGTCGCTATTTGTTTATATGGTATATTACAACTGATTTGTAACATATAGATTTACATAGACATCAAATTATTCAGATTTTTCGAAACAGCTGTATTACATTTTTGATCATAAGTATGTAAATAATAGTAGTCAAAAATAGGGGTGTCATCGATAGTCGCCAAGTCGATGCACCGAAAGGTCAGGCCATGTCGATAGTCGCATCGATAAAGCAGACGTATCGATGCAGCAGAATCGACAAAAATTACCCCCAAACGCCGCTACATTTGGGGGTTTTCATTTAGCCTGTACTTCAGCTGTCAGCTGTAAGTACAGACACAATACTGCTAAGTGATTTTCCAACTGGCTGAGGTCAGCAGCGGACATAAAATTCGCTCACCTCTGCCAGCCTCATTAAAAATTCTAGCGAGATCACTGTGTCTGCTAGTGCCGCTATTTATAGAGTAACTGGGTCACCGTCTGTCTCGTGGGGGAACACTTAATGACACTCAGCTGCATGCCACTATCAGCCTAGACTAGCGCCAGTCTCTCAATCACGTACGGGTCTACTATCAGCTGAGCACGAGCACGCAGTTCCTTCTCTCATGTATGTATGGATGAATGAATTGATTATTTGATTTTACTGATTTCATTGACAACATGTAATGAAATTTAGATTGTGATGGTTGTCAGTGATTGGTGAATGAATTAAATGAAATTGATTTTACTGAACAAAGTGAACATATAAAATTTAGAATAGTATTGCTTTAATGCTTTGATGGATGTTTTATTATATGAATTTGTTGAGTGTTGACAGGTGATCAAGTGATGATATCAATGTCATGGACAGTGAGGGACTCCTTCCCCTCTACTGATCATTTATATTGCTGTTAAACCCTGTATGTTCTATTTTGAATTGTTATTTTGTAGTCGGCCAAGAGCCCTGGCAGCTTATGTTTACTATGTAAAATTATTACCGACTTGAAATAAAGATTATCTATCTATCTATCTATCTATAATAATTTCATATCCTCTATTTATGAAATTACATAAATGAGCAGCCAGAAGTTATTACTTATAAGCTAGATGATTTTAATTTCCAGTTTTTTTTGTGAGTAATTGAGCCTATTCCGACCACGTTACGGGGTATCGAATCGAATCGAATCGTATCGAAAAAAATAGCGATTAATCGAATCGATAAAATTTGATATCAATGACATTACTAGTCAAAAAACTAATCATGCAACACATGTTTTCAATTAGCAAATAATAGTGTAGAAAACATTACAGCATAGTGGAATGACATCAGTTTCTATTTACATCAAGGTTTTAGTTGAGCTAGGCAATGGTCGGTGGCTGTGCGATATGGAAGTGGACCACTTGTTCGTGGCAGTACACGCAATGGACCCCAAGACGTCAGCCTCCCACCAGGTGCAAGAATGCATCACGTATAATAACGTCATCGCCATACCGCTCACTTGTAATAGATCAGGTAATTAATCACAATGCTGCATTTCTATTTGTAGATAATATCTCAAATGATTGTCTTTATATTTTGTCTAATACAAAACAATGAGACGTAAAACGTCAGCCATTTAAAAATGGCCGCGTTTAGGAAATGACACTTACAGGTTATAGGTGTATTGTATCACTTCTCATGTTTTATGAATAGACAAACATGGGTTATCATGTTTTTTTGGAAACACTCAAACCGCATGTTTTTTATATGAGTTCATGTATTACTTCAAAAGTTGCTGACATGCAACTAAAATTAACAATACGATTAACTAACACTTATTTGGCAACTGCTATATCCTTTCGCAAATTTTAATTTCCTATTTGAAAATTGATACAACAAGAAAATAGGATCGATTTATGTCAAATGTAGATGACTGGTTCGCGGTTGATTGTACATACATATTCGGCCTGCGTATCTTTTACTACTATTTCACATGCATATCCATCATATCTAGTTTCAAAGGGAGCTTTTGACATCGCCTTCTCCACTCTTCGCAATGGTATAATCCGTGTGTCTTTGGAGGAGAACAAAACCATACATCTAGGAATATCGAAGCGTTTACACGTCTACTTGGATGTCATCGCCTATTCACCCCTGCCACTCTTCAACCTGTCGTCATACAAGCGCGATCTCATACGGGTCAGCCTCGAGGACGAATCTGGAAAAAAGAAATCAAACGTGCCATTTGAAATAGACGAGCTTGCGAAGTTTCGTAGTGGTTTGTCCAAGTCTGCATACGCAGGTAAATATCTTACAGTATAATTCAACCATGCATGCATAATTTAATAAACACATGTGTGGGCCTAAAACGTGATACCGACGAGGTTTTCTAGCTGTCGGGTTTAGTTCTAGGTTAGAGGCCTATGGGAGAGATGTCACTAACTGCGGTTTGGGTGGTTTGTACCCAGTGTACGCCAGTCGCCTCCATGGCTATCTAGTAATTCAAAGTATGTTTTATCGACAGCGTTACAGAACACTAAAATAAACATAGAAAAGGCAATGAAAGGAGCAAGATACAGAGAAAGAAAGTGTTACCACAAAAGTGCCAGTTGAAACTACAGGAATACTGGTTTGAACATGAAGTAAAAATAAAGGATGGGGTGACACAGAGTAATGAAAACTGTAGTTAAAAACAAATTGTGGTCAATGAACATTTCCGGTCGATATCAAAGGGCACCCAAGAAATGAAAGTGAAGATAGCCTACACCAATTCTGTTCTTATGTGCTTTGATGAACATCTTATAAATTGTCTCCAAAGCATTACACCAAAATGAAAATACATTATCCAACTTTTATTTTCCTCAAAAATGTCTCTTATTCGGGGTACTAATTAAAAATGTTAGTATACATCGAGTCCCTATCATCTATCATCCTGGAAACCTGGACACTGCATCAGAAGATGCAGTATGTTTTCCGCAGCGTAACGTTCACACATCTCAATAACCTTGAATCCAAGATGGATAAGTAGCAGCTCAGTGCCTCCCGCAGAGGTACCTAGCTCCAGTCTAAACGGTTTTGAAAAGCTGCCTCTAAATATGAAATGATACTATAGCTATCCCCTA
The DNA here is from genome assembly GCA_963942565.1 of Maea johnstoni. NCBI lineage: Eukaryota > Metazoa > Annelida > Polychaeta > Spionida > Magelonidae > Maea > Maea johnstoni. The sequence continues at coordinate 35,306,463 of OZ012684.1, forward strand.
GTTCTGGGGAACTTCATCAGACATGGTAACTCATTACAAGAATTTATTTCAATTGAGATCATCAACTTGACATAAGTGTTTTAGAAATACAAGCTTATCTTGAATTATTGTTAGATGGAGAATGAATGCCTTGGGTGATGCAATGTCACTGTTAGATATTGCTAGCTTTACGACTGTAGAGCAAACTATCTGGATTATGAGTACATCTTAGTCATATGAGAAGTCATTTGACTTGTGTAGAATATTTATAGCTAAGGTAATATCTAGTTTGCTTAATTATTTTAAACACCTATGCGATATTCCTTTTAGTTAAGCATATGTGGTTCTATCAGGGGTGACACACCATGTACGAGTATTCGCTTAAATCTGGTGCCAGTCACGACTACTGACCATCAGCTGTCACCTCCTATGCATACGCTGGGGCATAGTGATATATAAAGATAAATGCACATTAGGGCCCTTACAAATGATCGAACACCGCTTAAAAGTCTTAAATTAATGATCATTTTTAACATTGAAATGAAATATTCACTCTACTATGCGTTATATTTTACTATTATTCATGTCCTTCCTCCAAACTAGAATGTCCGGGGTGACATTTGCAACAAAGTGGCGCCAGTCACCACTACTCACCATCGACTCTCTCAGCCTGCTGTGTCAGCTGTCATCTAATATAGAAATCTCAAAAGGATGTAACTGCTTTAAAAAGCTATGGCTTATCTGCTCATTTGCATAACAATATATCTCCAGGCTTCTGAAAGTCAGGCTTCCTATTTTCCCTGTATACTAGTCCCTCGCATCAAGTGGGACTGGCCAATAATGTCCTAGACAATATATTTTCACCAGACGCCTCGACGTACATTACGCTGTTGAAAATATAGAAAAAATATCACCCTTCTATACCATCGGATTTGCTTCAAGCCAAAAATGACGTTATAAAGATAATGCAGAGTAAAATACAGAGCATGCATAATTCAAATGATCATCTGCTCTGCTGTAATTCTCGATGCTGATTGGTCTATAGGTGTCAGGCATGCGGCCGTTCATACTGCATAGATTTAATATTGAACGCATGAATTCAATACCATATGCAATACTTAAGTAATCAATGTGATGCATTTGATTTTTTTACTAACCATGGAAGAGCAGATGAAGAATTCGTTACACGTATTTTACTATATTACTTGTTATCATACTTACGTATTTTCTTTCTAGAGTGACGTATACAGAATTAAACCATGTTCTTTTTCATGCACAAGGGGGACAACTTCACCTGAAACCTCATGAGTTCAAAGGGTTTTGTGGCCACATGAATGTTCTTAAACTTAGCATAGCTCATCAGAATTGGATAATAAATGGAGCGAATCATGGTGATCAAGGAGTCGATATTCACGGAGTGTCAGTGACAGATTTGCAAGGAGCATGTACAAGTGAGTTAAACAATAATACTTATGTATTATTTTGATTTCCTTTTGATAGTACATTCCTTTAAACAATTCAATTTTAAGGATTTAAGTTATCATGGTGGTTTTAAGTAATGTTTGATAGTATACAATTGGATGAACACAATCTTTGTATTATAAAATTATATGAAATATAACAAAAGCTATGTGTTCGGAAAGAGCAATCACCTACATGTAGAAATTACAACACTTCTGTTGGTGTGTTCCTTGATGCTGTACTGCTACTAACATAAACGACTTGTTCTTAACTCATTCAACGTGACTATTCTGATGTGGCATTTTAAAGCCAATTAATCACTAATCAATACATTGAAAACAGGTCAACTGGATATCATTGTCAAATCAATTCACCTTCCACCTGGTAAAGAAAACCGCATTCTCTGGCGTGGGAAACTGAACGAATCGCCACAGATACAACTGGCTTTTAAATATGACTTTGTAAAGCCCCTTTCTGGAAATCTTGCCGATCCAGTCTTCTTCAACTATGAACTCCTTCTGGCTACGAGGCCAGATCCGTTGGATGACACTAGATGGCTTTTGGTGCCCACAACTAGACACAATGTCATCCCAAATAAGACGGAAACAGGTATTGTTAATTTAGTTTCTGCGCCTACGTCATCAACACTTTCAGTTCATGCAGGCCCATACGCGATTACTTTATAAGTAGAGCAGGCGGATATGACCTGGCCATCCGATATTTATATATATATATATATATATATATATATATATATATATATATATATATATATATATATATATATATATATATATATATATATATATATATATATATATATATATATATATATATATATATATATACATGTATACATATATATATATATATATATATATATATATATATATATATATATATATATATATATATATATATATATATATATGTGTATGTAGGCACCCTCCAACCAAACACACACTCTGAAAGCGAAAGAGCTTAACATTTTCTCACAGCGTACAGTCTTTTTGTTCAATTGTAAGTTAGATATCTGCTTATATGACAGGCAATGTGTGTTTGTGCTGGTCATACCGTAATTTCGCGTGTATAAGACGCACTTTTTTACACTAAATTTTACACTCAAATAGGGGGTGCGTCTTATACACAAAGCTAGAAATCTAGGGTGTTTTACATCGAGTTACCAGGCCACTCGGAGATCGCCAATTACAATTATAATGCGGCCAAGACAATGCCCATCGATGTTTGCCTCGTCATTGATGAATTGTAATTACCGGACCATTCCCCGCTGGAATTTACTGATTACAATCCATGTGACATGCCTAGGACAATGGGTAGTGAGTACCGACACAGGGTGATACGCATTGATGTCACGGAGATGTCACATTTCACTCATCTCAATATGCGTTTTACTGGGTTTCTAGCGTTATTCATGAGGAGTTGATATCCTACAATAATTCCCAAAAGGGTGTGCGCACATTACACAAAGCTAAGGTCTATACATCATTTTAAAGGCCTGGACAAGGGGTGCGTCTTGTATACGGGTGCGTCTTATACACGCGAAATTACGGTATTCTTTGCCCTCTCCTAGCGTGTTTTTAATTGGTTTGAGCAGAGATATATAGACTAAGGAGATATGACACAAAGAGTAAAAGCTCCTACACCAGTCATGCACTATTGTTATGCAAATGAGCTCTTATCTGCACCCCACTCATACCCAGGAGCTCATCCTGGCTCAGCCGGGCATGTGCACTGCTCTACTTATCACAACTTCCTGTGTAGGCTGTACCACAGGGTATGTAGTTGTCTAGAGTATGAATGGGTTGAGAAAAGATGCTAATCCAAAAACTCATGATGATTAAGTGTTTCTTTGAGTTGCCTTAGCAAAAATGTTTCTGTAAATTGTACCATTCCTCAGTTCTTCACATCTTCATAAATTGAAACAAGATAATTCTAAAAGCCATACACCCATCTATTTTAATACATTGTAAAGCTGTAAATAAGCCTATATTCCCCAAGTTCTTTACAGTACAATAGCTTTGTTGTCCAAAAAGAATACATGAAGTTTTCCTAAAGTAATGCCATTAGCTTAATGTAGAAGAGTTCTGTTAGTTTGTCTATTTCATGGTTTCACAGGTCCATAACATCAGACAGGATGCAGTGACAAAACATGATATTTTCCTGTCTCAGTGTATAGTCTTATTCTACTGGTGTGGATTGCCTTTACTCTCAGATCCACACCTGTCAGGGGCAGTACAGGACACACCCCGTCTGATTGCAATCCCCACTGGCCAGGTTGGGCTTCTTTTATTTCCTCAGGTCTTAAAAAGACAATAAGCTAATTGGTGTCAGACGGGATGGGCCTCATAACATCCTGAGTGAGGGTATTGTCTGCTGCCAACAGGCAGAAACAGAATTACAGTCTAGATATTTGATTTGCAGACTTATCATAGAAGTGTCATTTTAGCTTGGAAAACCTCAAATATGTTTGGTGGAGGGAGAGGGTTCATCAACCTCTCAAACATCTAGATAGTTTCAGTTTTTACCTTTTGGGGAGGCTTAACAACCTGGGCATTCTAGGAATGTATGTGAGTACTGTTAGATATTTTGTTTGTTGAATGGCCATGTTTAATTAATGTCAGCCTTGTTGCAATGAGCATACGTTTGCTTCAGTTTAAGACTTTTGACGTATCTTCAGGATGCTAACATAGGTATGTGTCATCAGCACTATTTCAATAAATAACCCCTTATGTGACGGCCTATTTCTAGTTTATTTGTCTGTTGATTCCTTGGACCTGAAGTTGACCTCAAATTTGAGACTTCAAAATCCTGGAAACTAGAAAATGCAGCACAGAATAGCTTGATAATAGGAAATACAAATCTATTAATATTTCAAAACTTTACATGGGAGAAAAATATGTAAAAAAGTGTTTTATTCAACATCAAGCATACAAAATGGCAGAACATATAATCCCATTATTACCTTACATAAGGTCCAGAAAACCGGGAAAAAATACTATTTCAGGTGAACAAATTTCTTTGAAAATAGTTTTACGCTAGAGAGTAACTTCTCTATTTATCTATTTCACCTTATAAACAAACTTGAAAGTGTTGGTTTCTGAGAATTAGAAGGTGGAATTTACTAAAAATGACTCATGACTGATGTTTAGTCTTATCACAATTGAAATAGAGTCCCCGATTGAACCACCCCAAATATGTGTATTGCAATTACACTAACATCAATTAAGCATGGTAAACAATAGTTCCTACATTCATCCCCAGAATCTCTATGTTGTTAAGCCTCTCCAAAAAATAAAATTCATGTCTTACATGTTTGAAAGTACAAGAGGTCCATTCAACCTGCTACCAAACCTGCTAGGCAAGATGGCCGCCTTCCTTATCTAACTGAGCTCCTAGGTAAGATTTCCCTCCACAGTGTAAAGCTAATGGACTGCATGCCACGTTGCCACTCCCTTTAGTTAAAACTCCCTGGTTTGAGGGATTTTTCATCGTTCTCATGAGGTTGCGTTCGTGCTTTGTCAACGGTTTGTGCATTTCAACTGAAATATTCGAGAATACTAGTTTACAACCAGGTACTATTAAAGTATTTTTGCCAAACAGCCTGCAGACCTTGATGCTGTAATTGATGTTACTTTACTTGAAACCATTTAGGGCAAGCCACGGTGTCTGTGCATTCCAAGGACGGGTCTGGGAATGTTAGGCTGCACAGGTTCTGCGGTACCTCCCCATTTATAGGTGTCCACCTCAACAGCGATAGAACAGTGGCGGAAGGCAACTATACCAATAACTGGATGTGGATTCAGATCAGAATGTTTTGTGACCAAATAACAGGTACATGTAAACGGGAAATTGCCACCAATGTTTGCAAAATATAAACCATAAACTGTAATGATCCTCTGCTTTAATGGTAGGTTCGTCGCGTAAGAATAATGATATTAAGATATACTGAAATTTTCCTTTTACAGTTTTTAGTGAAATCTTATCTATCACAACTTTCTGTCTTCTCTTAAGCCTTCAGCGTGACTAATCAGTTATTGATGGTCCACACTAATCCGTGGGAACCAGGTCCTTGATAATCATAACTGCTTGATGTAGTTCTTGAAGATGAGCATCTACAATTGACTCTCCTTATCATATACCACATGTCGATATTTCATTGAGGTGCCGTTGCACTAATGTTGTGTGCATGGTTGGACGACTATTTCGGTATTTTATAGGTTTAGCGGTGTCACAATTCAATATCAGTTCAACAGGACATGGGCGTGTCTTAAAGGAAGGACGAAACACCATGACACTATGTGTGGGAATTCTGAACAAGGGCGTGGCTATACCAGAAGCTCTCTACCCACACAACAATTACGAACTTAAGCTATTTCTCAGTGGAACACCAAATTTGACTCGGGCAAAAGTACGTAATATTTCCATGTGGCAATTTTATATAATGGTTGTGAAATCATAAATCTTTGTTTTTTGTTTTTATATGCCATTAATACTTCTAAATAAGTCAACTAAACATGCAGTTGTTGTTTTTTGTTTAGAAAATTCTCCCTCCAGTTGACTTCATAAAGTCAAATCTTCGAGTAATGTGAACATTAAACATTCCGTGTACAGGACCTGTAAACCAACCGGTACATATGGAGTAAAGGCGTGTTTTGATACATATTAAACAATTTTTACTTGTAGCAGAACACATAATGATCACAGTGCACATAATCTCATATCTCTGGTTCTAGGACAATATACTGCAATATCCCTAAAGATAATATCCCCCCAGACAATATCACTCAGCCAATATCCCCCCGTACAATATTTCCCCTGGTCAAAATCCCCTGGACAAAATCCCCCCCATACCCAATATCCCCCGGACGAGATCCTCCTCTAGTATTTTATTCTCAAACATCGAAAGAAAGGGGACGGGAGGAATATACGTGTAGGATCCTTAATCAAGAAGAGTGTCTATATTATCCTTATGTAATTCATCATCAATACTTGTGGGTAGGTTACATATAATCATAATTAACTATTGCTTAGGAATGATAAAATAGCATAAATCTCCCTTTGAGCTTTAGCAGATAAGTACTTAACTCAATGCTTGGTCACAAACTGCTCAATGACTTGCTCATCAAACTGTGACAAATGTGGTCAGATCTATTCATATGTTCAGTTGTTAGTTGATTACCATTCCAATGTCTTAAATCAAAAGTAAATGAATAGTAACTTTATTTAGATTATAAGAACAGTGCATTTTTACTAGAGGGGTTATTGATACGGAGGGGGGGGGGGGGGGGGGGGGGGGTTGTCCAAGGGGATATTGGTACATAGGGGATTTTGCCCAGGTGGATATTGTGCGGGGGATATTGTCCTGATACCCATTTCTCCACCCCAGACTCGTCAAGCGCAATGGCAACTGGTAATGGTTTTCACAATGACAAGAGCCGACTGAATAATGGCAGTGATAAGTCCTTTTACTCCTCCTTATCCCTTCATAATACTGTACTCTCCCTTTCCCTTCTAGAAATTGAACACCACGTGGTCCAATGACGTAGGACGAGCTGAGCCAATCAACGCAAGGAGTGTACATGTCTTTAACCAATTAGGAGCTTCGTTTACCATAACTAAACAAGACTGTCTGAGTATGCTGTCTTTACTGGCTGTTATTTGTTATTTCAAAATTCAAAACATATGATACCATAACCTTTGATCGACGGCCTAAGGAATACCTAAGGAATTTATATTTAAATATTTTATATTTTATTACGGAGTGTAAAATGAGCTCGCATGATGAACACTTTTGCGGATATAGGGTTAAATTTGCAATGTTGAAGAGGTAATACTTTGAGAGGGAAGCGGTCATCAGTGCGGAGATCTCTCAAGGGGTTTTCTTTATCATTACAAATCTCTTGATAACATATCTATGCATGCAAAATGTATCGTCATTACCATGTTGGTGAAATTGTATCCAACACTGCCAGAAAGCTTAGTGACAATTGCACTATGAATAAAACATAGACCCATATAGTTTCGTGGCATATTCTCTACTGAAACCCAAGTTCCCACCATTGCCAACTTATATATTATCCTCGAAATACCCGGGCTACTGGCAGCAGCCATTTTAATTCATCTGAAGCTCGTCTGAAGGTGGCTGCTGAAGTCACACTTGGGCCAAGTAGTCCGTGGATGGGTTGGCTGTTGAGCAAAGCCTCATGATTTCGATGGAGTCTTGGCCCAGTAGTTCTGGCTATGTGCTATGTTGGATATACGTACATTAAATGTCTTAAAGTCATTTTACTAATTGGTTGTTGTGTTCTATCACCTTTTAAAATCTTGAGTATGCTTTCACTGAAATTAGTGCAATTTGCAATCAAGTCATATATATTCCATGCTTTTGTTCTATTTAAAAGGCACTCGGTTCCTATGTGTTCAAGTCCAGCAGGATATTTTCGGTATGTACGCAGAATATGTTGAATTTTACGAGGACGACAACCACCTCTGCTATGACCTGCAGAGAGGAAACAGCATTACTTTGCAGTGTGTAAGAGGTAATGTCTTCATGAGATTTCAGAAAATCATCTTTGCCACCATAAAAGGCTGCTGAGTGATGATCTATATATAGAAGAGTGCATTTATTAAGTAACTCCTTTTTGTTGGCCCTTTTCTCCAGAATTAAGACTGTTCTGCGATACATATAGGTTTCTGAGAGACAGCTGCTCAATCGTTAAGAAAGAAGGTCTTCCTTTTATAATGAACCTTTTTTATAAACACAATAAACATATTGTGTTTTTCGATGCTGATGCTTTAAACAACTTTAGATAAATGAATCCAACAACGAAGAATATGTAGGGACTACTTGACATTTTGCAACATAGGTGAAAAAGGTGGTCATCATTGCAATAGTAAATAGAAAAATTCTCTTTGGCGGGAACGTTCCAACCATGATCTATCTTTTTTTATTTTGAGATTGTCTAGATCTTAGCCATCCTTTCATTCTAGACCTTTCTCTCAGCAACCTCCATATCAATCCAAAGAGCAGACGACTTTACCAGGCGCAGGTGATGAGCATCGACTTCAACCTGACACTGGCCCTGTCAGGTCCAGCCCTTCCCGCCGCCACTGACCATGCCTCTATAGGCTTCAGGACCTACATCAGTGACCGACCTGATATCACACCCACCCCTAGCTTCAGCCCCACCCCAATCATCCTGGCTGAGCCTGAGAAAACAACGCTCTCCACAGATACAGTTGCGGGTAAGTTGCTGCCAATTATAAACCGTATTCCTAGTTGTGTCTATAAACTAAACGCTAAGCGATGCTAGTGTTTGAATGCCCCAACATATGGCGCTTAGGTAAAATAGTTCACTTGGCATTTAACCACAGTGGTTGGATTTCCCTTTTCAGTAAATGATGGTAGGTTATAGAGAATCAGCACTATCATTCAATTAAACTGGACACAATCACTCCATTAAACTCCATTACTAGTATATTTTCTTGACTAGATAACTTTGCCACAGGAAGTGTCCATAACGTATACACCCATCGCTGTAGTAATTCCAAGTTGCTCAAGTGTGTGCCTTAAATAATACATTACATTACATTGATTTGTAATCAGTTTATGATTGCAGGTCATTGCTGCGTATTAATATAGATGACGCTCTTGTGTTACAATTCTATTTTGCAAACACCGTCTCTTTTCCCTATACATGGTTAACCTGCATTTGCTTTTGTTCCTTTCCTATTTTGAAATGAACATAATGCGCCATGTGTCAGGTTAGGCTGAAAGAAAATAGTGCCACAATAGACACAATGCAGTGCTGTGTTTATAATCAAGTGCCATTATCGTTCTTTTCAGCATTACGTACTAAACCGAGCCACATGTCGAGGGTGAACATCTCAGCACACAGCAGCTTTGTCCTGGCTCAGCACTACTGCCACAAAGTGGGATACATCTGTATGGAATACGTACATTTCCCTCCTCTAGATGGAGTGGCAATCCATGATGATGTTCCCAGCAATAATTTTACCTGTCAAGATATTTCCAATATCACCACCTGTTCATATGGTAATATATTAGTACAGTCTTTGCTTTAGAAATTTGTATAAATGTAACAACATTTATCTTTGTGTATATTGTATGTTAGCACCGTCTTTTGTCTAGACAAGAAACGGAATAACTGTTATGAGTTATGAGTTAACGATATTAACTTGATCTAGGTTGTCTGTAACACCTTCACACAACTACTTTGCTGATCGAATGCTCACATGCATTGTATGTGTACGGGTTATGATGGAAGATGCTCTCTTTGCAGGTGCCAAATGTATTATTGCTATATGGACTTACTGTATTATCTGGTTTTAAGTCTTAAGACCCACTAGTGCCTTTCCTTTCATTTCCCGCAGGTGGTAAAGCACCTGGTTAGTTTTGAAGTGTATCTGAAATGCTCCTTTGTGGAAAATATTGGAAGAAAAAATGTCATCCAACCAACATTCCCTCTCTCGAGTATATTCGAGACATGCTTTAAAACATGGTTCCTCTCAGTCCCTGCATTATTTGTTATGCATTCATTTTAGATACCAAGGATGTGATTCCTTTCAAGCTTGTGTTTGCATATGGAAATGTTGTAGTAGATCAGCCAAACTTCTTCAATCTCATGGTACACGTCCTTATCAATTCCTCGCGTGCCGAAGGTCCTGTTGGTTACGACGCAGAACTCTACTTGTCTAAGGACAACATTTTAGATCCATCCGATTTCAAGGTAATAATTTTACAAAGTTTTACATAAAACGTAGATGGTAGTTTTTAGTTAGAAACCAATACTAAGAAACAAAATACTTTCTTTCTTTCCTTTATATAAAAATGAATTCTCTTTAATTCTATCTGGGTACAACATGTGATATATTTAAATATCTACATGCATTAGGGTTAAAAGAGGTGCATGATATTTACTAAACCCGTGTGTAAAATACCATAGAAAATGTTCAGATAACTGTATCTTAAAGTCCCACTCTCTATTTTATGATCTAGATTCCATACCATGGCTTCAAGTATGGCTTGGCGAAGTCTGAAATGGAGCGACATCTTGTGGCAGGCCGCCACACTCATAGTCTGGGAGGAATTCCGTTGGTGGTACCACCAACTGTGCTTGCTGATTTTTGCGGGCAGATAAACATGATAGCCGTTATTGATCCAGGTAACTAAGTTGCACAAAACATAAACAAACTGGTCTACGATAGCTCCTTAATTCTATGTGTAAAGAGTGCAAAGTTGATGGAAGGTTTATAGAGGAAATTTCGATATCTATGAATCTAAGATACCGAGAAGACATTTGGATTGTTGTAAATATAGAGCCTACCTCTGATTGGATATCTCGAACATGTCAATGGACCTTTTTTCAAAGGAAAAGAACCACCATGTAACAAAAGTAACAGCAATGAATAAGTACATGCATATTGAATTTGGAAATGTTCCGGCCTCCATCTTGTGGTGATCTCGTTAACTGGGCTCACCTCATGAGGCTAGCATAGGTAGTGTAGTATAGTACTGGCTGGTGATCTAGTTAACTGGGCTCACCTCGTGAGGCTTGCACAGGTAGTGTAGTATAGTGATAGTTAGAATGATCTCTCTGGTGCTAATCTAGCTACCAAGTTCATTTCCAGAGAAAGGCATTGACGGTTAAGGTGATGAGTACCATTGCAAGCTAGTTAAAAGCCCCATCCCAAAACACACCCCACAGCAGCATAATCATATAACAAGATGTATCTCCAGGTTCCTGAGTGTTATCAGGGAGAGAATATCCTAGTCAGCCGTCTGTAGTCAATCCATATTCTAATTCATTTCAATATTTACAACTTTTCACTCAAATGACATATTCTCATTACTTACGCAGGTGATGGTCACTACAGGTTCACAGTTACCTTAGAGATATCATTGACTATGCCCAATAAGAGTAATCTTTTGATACCTTACTGCTAAAGAATTTTACAGGCCATAACATTGAACGTTTTAGTGAGATAGCTCGTTTCTAACTAGAATTTTCAAAGTTATGGCCTGTATAATCTTTAGAGGTCAACAATCTCAAATTGACCTCTTATTTGGCATAGACAATGATATCCCTAAGGTAATTCTAAACCTGCAGTGACTATTACATTTGAAAGTAATGAGAATATGTCAGTTGAGTGAAAAGTTGTAAACATTGAAATGGTATAGAATATCGGTTGACTGAGGACGGTTGTCTAAGATATTTTCTCCCTGATAACACTCTGGAATCTAGCGATACACTTTTTATATGATTATGCTGCTGTGAGGTGTGTTTTGGGATGGGGCTCTTAACTAGCTTGCAATGGTACTCATCACCTTAAGTGAAGTAGTTGTAGAATGCTTTTCATCTATTTTTTATTTTCACAGAAAATAAGGTGTTGGAGGTTAATGAAGACAACAATGTCATAACTTCGCCGGTGACAGTAATATGCACAAATGGTATGTTTCCCACAAACAAAAGAAACATCGAGAACCCTTCACTAGAACAAAATCTTCCACTTATTATAAATCACATAAGGCACGATTTCTTGCATGAGAGTTGACAAAGCTGCAATATACTGTACTAATTATGCCAGTGACAATAATTATTTCTAAGGTTCCTCAAAAGTATTTCACTCTTCGATTCTAGTTTTACCGTTCACGTTCATCTAGAATGTTTAGATCTGTCTAGTGCTATCTGTCAGGTTCCATAGGTGATCTACATGTGGTCTTATGTACATGTGTTATTACTCCAAGTCATCCATTTAAGTCATGCCATTATGGAATGTCAATATGCGATTCTTAAAACCGCAGCTTTGACAATGGCACCTATATATTGTTGTTTCAGATAAGTTTGCTGCGTACGATCTAAAGATCATAACACATGACCTGATGTTTGCTGGCGAGGATTCTAAGTTAGACGTCAGTGTCAAGCTTCAGAACATGCGGACGACTCCACTCCCGGCATGGACACCAAGCGCACCCACATATAGATTTCAGGTAAGTTGCTTCTTTCCAAACTCTATTTTGATAACGAATCCGTTGTATGACTATCATTCTGTGTTATTGGATGTGAACTTAATAGATTGGGCCAATTTCATTAAGGTGAGATAAACCCACCCAACTTAGACAAGGTGTCATCTCTGATACCTGGTCCGGCTGTTACCTGGTCTAGAAGTTAAACCAGCCTAACTTTAGTCCAATTCCACCAAATGAGTTAGTACCAGGTAACAACCAAACCTAGTCTCAACAATCTAGGCCTTGGTTTTCGCTCTATTTTGGGCATTGGCAAGGGCTTGTGGTCAGTATAACAAAGGCTATGAGTAGAGGACCCCATGTTAAGAGAATAGAATCCTTCACTCCCTCAACAAAGCCTATTGCATCCATAGTGGATGACCAGTGTATAGTGTTCGGAATCGGTCACAATTTTCGAGATTGATCATCGGTCCATATGAACGACCGATGACCGGTTAATAATCGAAGTTGTGTACATCGTTTTCCGGGTCGCCATTGCTGTTTACTTTAGTCATAAGGTACAGCGACACCTAGCGGTATCAACACACACTAGCGTAATTGCGTCATGCGCATTTGCGCTATGGTGTGCCGATAACCACAACAACAATGGCGGCATCGTAACATCGCCTCAGCACGCTCAGAGAGGTGGATCTGGAGCGGTCCAGCAGTGTTTCCTCTTTGGTGGGGCAATAGATAAGTAACTAAACTTTTTTTCTCAGATTTTCTGACAGGCAGGACTACCGAAAGTCCAGCTATTTCTTTGAATAGAATTTTTATCCATGTTCATTTTTTTGTTCGAACATGTGAAATTGCGTTCGATCATCATAATCAGAGGCACAAACGAACGCTGTTCGGCTTGTTCGAACAATCGGACGAACACTACCAGTGTAGGGTATTATTACTTTGGAATGAAAAATACATGTATTAAGTATTTTATGCAATCATGATGTAAAATGCTAATTAAAAGTATGGAATATAAAATAAAGTTGATACATGCAATATTTACCATTGTCAATTTTAATTGATTTGATATTTATTCTGACTTATGTGTCAGATGCTTCAATGCTGCAATCTGCAATTCAAGACATGTATCAGCACCACTCTATCTATGAATATCAAAATGTAAGTGTAGAAGCAAGATATCTTAAAAATGCAAATGCCAGTGGTTTATTTTACTACTTAAAGACAAGTTTCTTAGTTTGCTCCCAAACTGTGTATTCTTTTTTTCTTTTTATTTGAGAGATTTTACAAAGAGAGAGGTACCTGACATTTTTGTTGACAAATTTATGACAAAAAGCATATTTTGGGAAACGTGACAAATGCCATCTGTACAAGTTTATTAGCATTAAGGTGTGTTAGATTCATCTACATCACATAATGTATTCACATTTACAAGCATGATTTTTTTCTGATGTTTTAGTTATGATTGTACCAGAATAATCATGAAATGGCTATGTATAAGTCCAGTTTATATACTCAAAAATAGCCTTTATATCAGCCATATAAATATTTAGACCAGGCCCTACTAGGATATAAACCACCCCTCCCCTGGTTTAAAGTTAGTTCCATATTTGTGACCTGGTTCAACTTTAGACCAGGTACTAAGTGCTTAATGAAATTGGCTTAACTTTGAGACCTTGTCTACCTTCAAGTTGTGACCTGGTTTAACTTTAAACCAGGTATCAAGTGGCTTGATGAAATTGGCCCATGATGTTCAAATATGAGTTACCTAGGATGGGTGTCATCGTCGAATCCTAGGAGCTAAGATAATTGGCCCAGGAGAATACACACTTTCTCAATAAATACACACATGAATGGTCATTGCCCACGCCCCCCGACTCTATTTATCTGCACAAGAATTGAACGCCTTTGTGATGATACTAGTAGTTATTTTAGGTCAGTTTCAACCCAGAGTCTGAGTGTAAAACACACACCTTTTTGTCTTAAAATGGTTAAACCATCAGAACTATCAATATTTTGATCACGTCTATTTACAACCCTAAGGCTGCACAACCAGTTATACTTATTTCATCACAAATTAAAATTTGCCACTATCAATTGGAAGTATATGTGGTGAAGGCTATTGCACATTTGTATCACATCCCCGCATGAACCCTTGGGGCTGGCTACTCAACGACCTAGCTCTCTCCTTTGGCTTTACAGGTTGCTTCGAGCTAGAACATTTTCGCCATTATTTTCATTTCATTTTTGGCTTGGAGTGAATTAAAAAGATACAGTTTTGTTTTAGAAGTGTTTTGGAATATGACATATATGAACCCCCTCTAGGTCCAGGTATGTGTCATAGAAGCGTTAAATTATGACAGGACTTGAAAATTAGCAATTACTATCTATGTGGAGACAAGGTGATTCAGGCCCCTACAGAATGCTGCCTAGTAGTTGAGAACCCCACACCGTTCAATTAAACAGGCGTTCTCCTTTTCAAAGCAACCAAATGAACACTTACTACTAGTAGGGGAGCATTTCACAATATTCATCAGGTAGTTTTCTATATATCATATATGGCTTAGTTAAGCTAGGTTCTACACTGTGCTGTTTTGGGGTAGTACTACTTAAAACCTGTTAAACTAAGATTAATATTTTCATATATAGTATCACCATAATCTATGCAATATGCTTATGATCAGCAGTTCAGTTATTTATATCCTAACTGGAAATATGTGGACTTTTATATATTGGGTACCCCCTTTCTGTCCAGTGTCCAGTGGGTGCCTGTCGCCTGTTTGCATCACTTTCAGCTGTAATATGCAGGACCCTCTTAATAGGCGAGCGGCAAACCTGGAAAAAGGGCTCTAATTAAGGAGTTTAATCAACCCGAGAGTCATACAGATGAAACATGTGTCATTTTAAAGCTGATTTTCTATACTTTTAGAAAAAGTATGTTGTGGAATTCAAATGTGGTCAGGTTTTTCTGAAAATTGCATATGGTTAGGTAAAATTATGTAAAAAATACAAATTTCTTATTTTCTATTCTAAACTTGCAAATCACTAACCTGCAATCAAATAGCAGTGAAAAGTGAGTTAAGTCAAGGTATTATCTTATACAAAAAGTTTCATTCAGCTAAAATTATTCTAAACATGAAAAAAATTGAATTTTTAGACAAATTTGAGCATTTTTTGGTATAATTTATTTTTGAGGGATGATATTTTGTTTTTTAAAACAAGGTTTGCATACAGAGTGTGTCATATAAAATGCCATCAGAAAGCTTATCATCTCAGCTTTCATTTGAGACCAATTTTGGAATGGATTGGCTTTTCAGGAATTAGTGAAGGAAGTTTACTTACCCCTACCCCTATTCTGAAAAATGCAACTAAAATACAAAAAAATATATTTTTTAATTCAGACAACTGGGAGGTGATGTCTTGATACATTTGCGGTCCTTGTGGACACTTTCCTACACTATTTCTAAAGTAGACAGCTAAGTTAGACAATTTGTTTTAGTTCATGAACTGGCCACTAGGTGGCTGTTCATTGTAGATGTCACCGCTGTCAAGGGTCAAGATATATATCACTTTAGATGATTAAGTGGAATGTACTAATTAGTGTCTTTAAGTAAAAGTTTCAGTCTTTAGTTCATCAAGTGGAGAGAAAGAGGGACAGGGCATATGGGCCTTCAGACCCAAAGATTCAGGTGCATCATACTGGCCGGGTGTCAAATCAAGGAGCTCCAAAGGCAAGCCAAGGATCTGCCCTCCCTTAGAACCTGCCTAATCAGGTGATGGAGCCAGTTGGCCCAATCTTTGATGGATGGGCCAGTACCCTCACCTGATCCAGAGTGGACCCTAGGAACTATCAGAACTGGGTCAGGGGGGGGGGGGGGGTTGGGCTGTCAGGTACAGAGGGGGGCCGCACCCATGTTAAGTATTTCACAGAAGAAGGGGTCTTTTTTAAGAACTTCGCATGTACACGATTTGTCAAAGAGGGGTACTTTTTTGAACCCAGGTACGAAGTATGGGGGGGGGGGGGGGGGGGGGGGTGAAAATCCCCTTACAATCCACAAAATATTTGTGGCGCTGACGCCGACTGACTTTCAAAGTGACTGGACTTCTGAGTCTGCTGTCGCTAAGCAGGCAGAGGATTATAAAATCTAATGTTAAAATATGTGTTCACGTTCATCCAATGTCAGTGTTTTGATAAGAGAAGGGGTGTTTAATTAGTTTTTTTACAATCTAAATTGCATGTTTTTTTAAGTATTTTCTGGAGGTCCATCTCTAAAGTGAGACGATGACTCTTCAAAGTGGAAGCGGGTGAAACATGTGCATCTGGACCTGTAACGCAGAGGTGACTTGTTGTTAAATGCTCCTCAAGCCTGGGAAAATTGATGACGAACTAAAGGGTTTCTTTGGGTTGAAGTCTGGATTAATCCAAGACTTTACATACGCAATTTGGTCCTCAAGTCATGATTTGCTATCCTGACTGGTGGGTAGGCCCATGGGCCCCAGACATATGAAGCACAGGCAATCTCCATCACTCAGGTAAAGATCAGTTGCCTCTGGGGTGGCCTATCAGGTTTCAAGGAGGGTGCCAGGACATCAAAGGCCAGAAGGTAGAGAGCTAGCACAAAAGTGGGATGAATTTCTTGAAAGCAAACCGGAACTAGAAAGCAGACTTTTTCCACTGTCCCAGTTACTTGCCAAAATGATGTATCTCCTTGAGGGTTGTGCAAGTCAGGGTTAGGGACAGTGTTGGCTATGACCCCTGGCCTGTCTGAGTGCTGTTGACTTGTCACATACAACGTCAATATCAAGTGAGCCATCATTTTGAGTGTTAAGCTCAAAGGCAGAGTACTTGCTTAATGCCTCCTCATCTTCAGACCCCAGACTGGCAGTCTAGGCTGGAGGGGTCCGGCTAGGTGATATCCTGGGCCTGATCGGAGTGAGCACCCAAGTGATGGACCCTGCAAAAGGCCCATCTTGTGGTGTGCAATAGGAGTTCCGGGGAACCCTAAGCTGGTGTGGCACCTTGCTGGCCTTATAAAAGAAGGGGGATTTGTGGATATGTCTGTTGGTAACCTGCATCTAGAATATCCCTTATTCCTCTTTGTATCAGAAGCCTCTGCTCTTACTCTCCCTCTTTTTTCTCCTTTCATCTAGAATACTTATGCTTAGTCATTGTTCTTCAACAATGAAAAAGTACCACGTTTTACTAATATCTTATGGCACTAAATGACCTTTGTATGTCAATGTGCCTTTAAACACTTATTCATTCATTCCGAATGATGGCGGTAAGATTCTGTGACAGCACATCCAAGTTTATGAAGAGATTGGTGTGCTCTTCCTCAGGGGAGAGCCCCTTTGGAAATGGTGCCACGGATGCCATTGACATGGCTGAAAAGTGTAAATCTGCTAGAAGCTGCAGAGTGGGTGGTGCAGCACGAGGGACAAACAGCTTAGCTATAGCCTGGGTCAGTTGTTGCTCCAGCGTGCCCTCAGCAGGACCTCAGACTGACCTGGAAGGACACACAGGGTGGCTGAGTCCAAAGCCATTGGTCTGGACATACCCCCAGCCCCTCCCAACTGCAGTAATTTAGAGTGTTTCTGCTACAAAGTGCTTTCTTTGTCAGCATCTTTGCAGATAAGTATCGGACAAGGATGAAGTGGACGGGAAGGGTGCTCTCACATATCTTTTATGGGAAGACTTCGTTGTGGCACCCCTTGAGGCTGCAGGGCCCTGCAGGCTCCTCATCTTGGATGAAAAGTATCAGTTACCGACCCTTCGCAGGAGATGGGCCTTTGAGAGACCCTTTTATGGAGAGACATGAGTTCCAACTCAAAGAAATCTCTGGATTTTGGGGGCCTAGTCCTTGCATACCTCAAAGGACCAGCCAGTGGGTGTGAAGGATAACTGAACACTGCATACAAAAGATGCCACATTCCAGTTCATGCCATCAGCAAGGCTTGCTCACCTACCTTATGTAAAATATAACCAGCAGTGCATGCACCTACTGGATATGATTCCAACTCAGCAAACTCTGCAAGCGGCACACCCTATAAGCTTGTTCAATGGTTTGCAATAGGTGTTTACACCTTCTGCAGAACCCTAAGCTGGAGTGGCATGCTGCTCACCTCATGAAAAGGAGATATGTGGATCTCTCTATGGATACCATTTAAAAGATCTATTGGTCCTCTGGATCTGAAGACTCTGCTCTTATTCTCCATCTTTTTCTTCTTTCACCTAGAATTATCATGCTTTGTCATTGTTCCTTAACAATGACAGGGGACAGCTTTTCAGAAATACTTTAAGGCACTAAATGGTCTTTATGTGCAGATGTGCTTTTACACCCTCATTCACTCACTCCACCTCAGCAATGTTTGATTCAAGCAAGAGGGAAGAGGATAGTGTTCAAGATTTTTATAGAAAATCCTTGAAGGTTATCTGACCTTGCTTACCGTGAAAGATTACTCAATTTGACCTTGTATGATCCTAAAAGAAGATCTAGCAATGATGACAAAGACTTGAACTGACTGTGGTTCAATCTAGTTTGAGAAAGAATGCTAGCTTTATCAAACAATCTCCATGTGAGGTAAACATTTGCAACATGTGAGGAGAGCATTCTGGCAAACCTAAATAATGTTGCCATTTCACGCTGCACAGCAGGGTATGATTATGAATGGAAGGACTGTGACACTCTAATACTTTTTCATGAAGGTCCTATAGTGTCAGGGGTCGGGGGGTCACTTTGGTATTCATAAGGTTGCATACGCTCATTTTCAAAATTTAAAAATACCCCTAAAGTAGTGATTGCAGGCCAGAAAAGGACCCTTATTTTCGGAAACGCTGACATTTTTTCCAGTAAAAAACACCCCTTCTTTTATCAAAACACTGACATTGGATGAACGTATTTTAACTTTAGATTTCATAATCCTCTGCCTGATTATCGGCAGCAGACTCGGAAGATTAGTCACTTCGGGAGTCACTCAGCGTCACAGCCGCGGATATTTTGTGGATTGTAAGGGGATTCTCAGCCCCCATACTTCATACCTGGGTACAAAAATATGTAACGTGGGTGAGGCCCCCCTCTATACCTGACTACACCCCCCCCCCCCCCCCCGCCTCCAGGGTCTGAGGTTCAGCAAGACCTTATTTGCAATTACAACGGTCGGAAACAGTGCTAAAAATACTGTATGATATCAGTAAGAGTTGTCTTCCATGGAACTTAGCCCTTGAGAAGCAACTTCAAGCAAGTGAAGACTGGAGGTATTCACACAATGGCTGTCAATTTCCAAGAGGAAGATGATTCATAGGATGTGCAATATCACTGAGAAAGACATGCTGGGATATAGCAAAGTAAATTCCTAGTTATCTATCTCATTTAAATGACAATTGTAGTGTGGTTGACACAGCATTGGTGTACATTAACACAAGTGTTCCTAGATATCTTGAACTTCAGGAGATAAGATACAGATTTGATATAAAATCACTTAGTTATGCAACATACTCCTTTATGAACAATTTAAATGACTTCCAATATCATTACAATCTTATTTGTATATAAATAATTTTTTAAAAATATTTTCAGATTTTTTCACATTTTTGTCATTTTTTTCATAATGGGGGTAGGGGTAATCAAAGTCCCACAGCTTATACATTTATCAACCGATTCACTTAAATCTGGTCTCATTAGAAAGAATATAGTTCCAGCTTTATATTGGTGTATGTTGTAGTGCTCTATCTGTCGTACAGACTGATATATAGGTGAAAATGTTTTATGCATTTGAAAATAAGTACAAAAAATGTGAAAATTTATGATAAAATCGTATTTTTTCCCCCTGTAAATACCTCTGGAAGTTCAATTAATTTTTGTAATAGTATATACACACTGGCCAAACTTAAGAATACTGTGTTCTTGAAAATCCTCATTATGGTGTTTCATTAAAAATAATTTTCGTTTTCATGATTTTTGACATTTTTTGTTCAACATGTCATTACTTTTAGTTGCTTTCAGAAAAACCTGACCACATTTGATTTCCACAACATATCCCATCTTAAAGTGCAGAAAACAAGCTTTCAAATGAGCTATGTTGTGTCCGTATGACTCTCGGGTTGATTAAAATTCTGAAATCTGGTCCTCAGCCGCTCGCCTATAAACAGGTCGGGCCTAATCGCTGAATATCAATATTTCTCCTGGATACAATAGATAGATGCCACCATCTTCTCTGATGCGCTTTCTGAGATGGCACCCTATCATGTAACTTTTGTTTCCACTGGTTGCATTATTCACAAGGCATCATCCTTTGTAATCAAAGATGCAGTGATGCACAGTTTTATGTACAATTAACTGCTCGCACAAGGAGTGTGTTTATTGTGATAGGTAGCCAGTCATGTAGTACTTAATCATGCAAGATGTCAATTTACTAACCTTTTCCATTATTTACAAGAAGTTGCTATAGAGCAGAAGTACACGTTGCCAGCAATAAGCAGGTGTCTGCAATGCATACATCACATCGACACTGAAGCCACTGGTACGGTGCTACATGCTATATAAATGAAAAACAAAAACAAAAAACAACAACAGCAACCGTTGAGTGCTCTTTACTCTCATCTTAATATAGAGATGATATAAATGAATAAAAGGGAATGCTATGTCAGGGTAATCCCTCCCATACAGATGGGAACAAGAAAGTTATCTTCTTTTTACGACACTAGTATAGACACTCAAGGATAAAAATATGCGTCATGCACAGCAGTCAGATGTCAAAACATACTCCCTTACACCCTGATAATCATATCAATTTTGATATCATTTAAAACAAAGCGTTTACAAATGTGTGAACAATCTTTTCAATATGATAAAGAAACATCCTGCTTTACCATTCTATCAATCGTTGTCATAAAGAAATAAATCCTATTGTGCTGCTTGCCTGGTCAGTCCGCCAGGTCTGCCAGTGCAAGGCGCTAATGAGAAACATATATACGATGCTAAACTCATGCAGAGAATGAATAGTAACACTGTTGCACTTGTAGGATGCTACCACTAACATTTTGTTGGCAAACATAGTAGTGTAATATTGATTGAAATTAAGTGCATTTAATGCATCATAATTAAACAAAAGCAACTCGGAGGGCGGGTAGGTTTTTGTGTGCTGTAGAAGCACTTTGGCTTGTCAAAATTTCTGCGGTAGCAAGAACATATCGTTGCCACAACAAACAAAGATGATCTGATTGGCCCTGGAAACAGCTGGCATATGCCTAGTGATTGCGTCATTAAATTGTACTCATGCATCACAGGTGAGCGGGATAGAACCGCGTAATAGCCTTTGTTTTGTATGATAATGAACTGCAATTAAAGTACCCTGTACTGATGACATTTAGTAAATGCCAATGATGAACATTTGAGGCCAGTTCTTATTTGCTCAAAGCACGAAATCCCTCTTCACAAATATATGGTCATTGCTTGTTTTTGAGAATAGCATACTTTATGAATAGCATACTTTATGAAAGATAAGTTACATCTTTGTTATGAGCAGTAAGCTTTGTTATTCCCAATGCAGTTTCATCTAATGCTTCAAATTCCCATTTCGGTCTTGTGAACATCATCGCTATCTCCAACTAAACATTCCACTATCACCCTACTCATCTAATAGATCAGAAATTATTATCCACCATGTATTCACATACAGAAATTTCAAGATCCAGATATATAACCAATATGAAGAAAAGGATGAAAAACATCATTAATTATTGTCATTATATCACGCCCAACGTTCCAGGAGTATCGGCACTATGGTCTGAGATAAATGTTAATACCGTAAGATGGATTGTGAATTCAAAGACACATACGTAAAACAAGAAACAACGGTGAGATATATTTCTTGATATTGCAAAAATTTACATTATCATACAAACACAAAACAGACACCAAGATTTAAGTGTAAACCATTTTAACCATCACAGGAATCTATGCAGATGTTACTGCTTATGCCTGCAAGTTCCCAGATTTCCTAGGCCTCTAATAAACATCACATTCTAAAGATACTTGTATAGTAAAAAGCTGTGGTGTAGAGGATATCAACTGAAAGGCAGCGTATGTTTTTATCTGCCACTTAAGCAGCAATTATACTGCTTCTTTGAAACCCCACAAGCTGTTATTTGATGATGTTTTATGAAAATACCATTTAAGTATATTAATTGAGAACAGGCGAAACAATTGCTCGTATCATTTAGCATATTTTCCCACATCAAACAAGGATTTCGACTATTACCTTGACAAGAATATTTGTTCGAATTTACTTAAACTAATATTTTCCTTTCCATTTATGATATTTTGGCAGTAAGCTAAGAGGATAGGTAGGTTCACACATTTAAAGGATTATGGTTCTTTTAAATATATGTTTAAGGGTACCTTTATAGGATAGACATATTTACTCTGAAATAGTTGTGATAAGTTATGAATTAATCTAGGAAAATCTTCTTATCACAAGCTTCATCTGCACTAGCTCTTTTAGTTTACATTTGATTGCATCGATTTGTGTACACCATTTCCCTGAATATCGTTAATTACTTGCATTACTGCTTTTTTCAATATGATATACACAATAACGGATCTGTAACTCATCGAGTACTGCCTTCTGTAACTTGCCTTTCTCCTGCAAAGTATTACTCTATACTGCAATGTGACACTTAGGTGATTAAATGCATAATTGTAGAGTTCGATTTTGGAATTGTATATGTCTCATTTAATTATGCAATGGGTAAGTGTCCAACATTCACTTTTTATTAGAAAATTCTTACCTGCTCTCATTGGAGAAAATACTTATACAGCTGATGTGCATGTTTTTTTAACAGTTCTATATTTTTGACTTTGGCATTGCATCATATCTTTAACAGTCGTTCGGAAATTACGCCCAAACATGCAATAGATGAGGAAGTTGGATGCTGAGTTTATAATTAGGGGTATGAGTAATACTGCATACAGTTTATCCCAGTAGGACTCCTGTGTTATATAGTCATATGTGGTTACAATACCTGCAGGGGCGTTGCCCAAAAGCAGAACAAGAACAATAGCCAATAGTATCTTAGTGGTGCGACGCTCCTGCCGGCTCTCCTTAGTCATCATCACATGTCGCCGCCTGACCAGCTCAAGACAATAGATGAGTTTGATATTGAGAACAATCATTATAGATATGGGAAGGGCCTTTGCCACAATGCTATGCACCAAACCCCACTCTCCAGTAGTCCCTATAAACTCTGATAAATATGAGTGCTCCTTTTCCCAGTGTTGCCTGGATTCAGGTTGCACATAATACATTATCATATAAAACAGTTTTATAAAATGAATGAAGTTAAACATAAGGCATAGTGAGACAGTGATTCCTAGTGTCCATCTTGTCTTGTTAAGTGTGCACCAATGAGGGAAGTAGACCAATGGATGGCACACCGATATGTAGCGTTCTACTGTAACGAGAACAACTAGCCACATAGCCAATGCTTGGCTGAAGTACACGAGGAAATTGCAGACTTCCCACGATATTGTGCGGGTCTTTAGCGGGCTGAGAAGAATGGCTGCCTCATAGAGCCTAGCCAATAAATCCATGCTATCACCAACGGCCAGGGCACGCAGCAGCATGACTGTGGTGTTCCGTTTAGTCTTGTCCAGTCGCAAAGCAAAGAAAGATATCGCGTTTCCCACTAGTCCAAACAGGCAGATCACCATAGAGACCCACGTGAAGGCAACATGCTCAAAGACGTTGTTTGCCTCTTCAGTTGGCACAGTGCGATTGAGATGGTACACCATACTATTCATACAGCCAGTCCCATTGCAAATGATCTGCTGTAATATTAGCATTTTATCAGTACTGTATCCAGCCGGAGAAGTTGAACTGATATCCATCTCTCTGATGTGGAGCCGCTAGACGTCAAAAGATATCCAAAGGCCTCTGAACTAAACAACCTCTACAAGAATATTGTGCCAAACTCACGTCTAAAAGCAAAGCTTACTTGTTAGAAAAATACCAACCCGTTTTAAATTCAAGCAGTCTTCAAATTAACATGTAAATAATGCATCCGAAGATGGAATAGTGATGCTTAGTTTCAAATATAACAGAGGCACTAATTTCAATGTTTCTGTTGAAGTTAACACAAAGTCCTTTATTTTCACTTGTTTATCAACAGTGCTTGTTTTTCATTAAGTGTCTATAATGACGTATGGGCACTAAGACCCTGTCCGTGGTGTTTGTGCCACGTGAGTACGATGATTTCATTATGGTTCATCTGGAAAATGAGGCGCTGAGTTGTAGAGTGAGTGTAGTCAACACTTAGTCCTGGCTTTGTGTGTTCCTGTCCTTCCTGGAACTGGACGTCTTGACTTGGAGGATCAATCATACAGAGTTACAGCCTACAAATAAACAAACATCAGTGTAAGACTGTGAAGGTTAAAAGGAGTATAACAATGGCTTGTGCTGCAAATCATTCGCATATTGAATTCTGAACGCTACAAAACACTCAACGATATCCAAGCAGGGACCTATTCTTCACTCCTGGGGAAAACATTTAGACTGTTGTTGGCTATTTTGTCAGTTTCATTCCTTAACATCAAATGCACTGTACGCATACTAGCATACCCTGTCATGCCCACATCCTGACTGTTACATACTGGCACCTGCAGGATGTGTGGAATATGGCTGCCCCAGGGGAGGAGATGGGCTACTGCAATACCCACTCTCTCTGCCCTAATTGGATAGGGTCTTTAAAATTGATGGCTTAAAAAAGTGTATTTCCTTTCATATAAGCTGGCATGTGTTTCAGGGTTTAGTGCCCCTTTAACGTGCGTGTGTAGAAGTCCATTTTTGGACAGTGTGTAACTATATTTATATCATCTCCAACCAAAAGCCGCCATGAAGGGTTAAACTGTCAGAACTATCAGTGCTTCAATCGTATCTATTTCCACCTCTATGGCTACTGATGCAGTTATAATTAATGTTCCTATTAAGATACAGCATAAAAAATTAATATGATTCCAGAAATCGTAATTTGAATACATACATACATACATACATACATACATACAAACATATATATATATATATATATATATATATATATATATATATATATATATATATATATATATATATATATATATATATATATATATTATATCTATCTATCTCTCTCTCTCTCTCTCTCTCTCTATATATATATATATATATATATATATATATATATATATATACCTATCTATCTATCTATCTATCTATCTATCTATCTATCTATCTATATATATATATATATATATATATATATATATATATATATATATATATATATATATATATATATATATATATATATATATATATATATATATATATATATTGGAACCTGTCTACATTGAACACTCATTGGAAATGAAAAAGTGTTCATTGTACGCAGGTGTTCAATGTATCCAGGTTCTGAGTATTTGGAGGTTGGGTGAAATAGAAACAAAGTTAACGGAACATAGTTAAACATGATAATTTCATGGCAAAATCTGCTATGTCTTTACCTCACTTTTATCATATAATTAAAAACTTCACATGTTTAGCATTTGAAAAATATCACTTAAAAAAACATTTAATTTTATATATCTCATATGACCTCATTTTCAGTGAAAAGTTTCAAATCAGTGCAGAATGTTCAATGCAGACAGGTTAAATGTGGCCTACTGGAACAAATTTGTTGTTCAATGTTCAAGGTAGACAGGTGTTCAATGTATCCAGGTAGCCTCCCATTGACTTCCAATGGGAGTGTGCCGGGACATCAAAAAACTGTTCATTGTACGCAGGTGTTCAATGTGCACAGGTGTTCAATTCGACAGGTTCCACTATATATATATATATATATATATATATATATATATATATATATATATATATATATATATATATATATATATATATATATATATATATATATATGCATATATGGTAGTCATGATGACCTTTTATGCCATAACATGTTGGAGCACACTTGTGAAAACACAGGTTGATAATACAAAGGTTATGTAAGAAATATTAAGAAAAATACATTTTCAATGCTCTCCCTGCACAAGAGACCGCCGTCCCCATCCGACGGATCAGGGAATGAGGAGTAAATTGGCTTGCCTAAAAAATAAACCAATGCGGTGCAGGCTTATTTAGAAAACCGCCGAGCCCGAGTCGGAGGTGCTACTCACTCCCCCACAGCGACTCTCTATGTATACCTGTGACGTGACGACCACACAAACCGATGACATCAGAATAAGCTTCTAAGAGTATTTTATACGATCCGAAGAAATCTCCTCAAGATCACCTACTTGATCACCTATCTCACCACTTGAGAAACAATGCATGGATTAAAGGAAAGGATATTCATGTGCAGCCAGCGTATTTTGAGAATATGCTGGACATAAAGTCGGATTATCACCTTTACATACTGTACAACATATTTCTTGTAGGCGTCAATCAGATTTTCTTTAACTTAGATTCAGATTGTATTAACATCTAGAGAAAATAAGTTATTGAAAAGGTCTGATCTATTTTTAATTCACAGAGGGGGAGATGTCGAACTGACTCTTGGATCATCCATGCCAAGTAGGCATTTGAAGCGCTGTGACGATATTGAAAGAGTGGCTCTCTAATTGCCTAACCATGTCACAGGCTTACTGTAGGTAGGCAGCTTATACCTATCTCCTAATCCCATAGAGTGCTAGATGCAGATTGGAAAACCAGATCGCAAATGGCACCCTCTGGCACTTTCTTAAGGACGTAGGTGCTGCCAGATAGCCTAATGGTTAGAGAAATACTCGTCAGCTACTCGCTGTCTCTCAACTATGTCAAAGTCACTTGGTTCTGTCCGCCCCTGAGCATCGCTGACAGTTGCTAGTGCTTTGGGGTCAGTTGCTGGTGGTATTCCGCGGCTACTCGGGTTACATTCGCCACTAGCAATTGGTAAGGCATGATTTGGCATTAGTTTAACTGATGGAAGTGACGACAGTTTGAAGTTCGAGAATCTTATGGACACTGTTCAAAATATAAATACAAATGCATTGCCCTTCACAAATATTGAGTATATCAATTCAATTCGGGAGGCCCTAGTGATAGGAAGATTTTAATCAAATATGAACATACCATTCAGGTCCAGTGCTCACCCTTGGTCAATAGAACTGGATAGTGCTTTCGGGAATACTTCATATTTATATATTAGCTGAGATAACATAAGTCAACATCTTGGGAATGAACGTGCCTGACGATATACTTGACTGCTGGCATGTAAGAGCAGGAGAGACGTGTTGATTAGTAGCTGCACTGTGCCAGCTACCGTGCCAGCATTTTGCAGGTGCATTAAATGGGATGCTCTTGTCCAGGCACGGGCTACAAATTAATTGTTATCATGAGGTGTGAAGGGGGGCCAACTTAGCATTTAAACATAACACATGGCAAGTGTGCCTAAGAAGAGTATACTGTAACTGGAGGGAAATGAGTGTTCAGGTCAACTGATGTACACAATTATGAAATATCAGCACTGCACATGTAGGGAGTTAAAGATGGAAAGTCTCTTTCCTGCATATATTGATGGGAGGGGTGGTAAGCAACAGTAGGCATAATGTAAGGACATTCAGAATGTAGAGGAAATATGGTTTGGTCTGACCAAGTTTGATTGTCAGAACACTAACTGAATGAACCGTAAGTGGGCTTGCAATCGTTATGGCTGCAGCTTTCCTTAATCGCATGCCACAACTCAAATGACGTTTTGGCCAGTACTTTTCTGTTCCTTGACAGCAGTTCCAGGACAATTTATTCTGAAATCGAAAATTGTCCCATCCGTGATTCAACACAGTATTTAAGCATGTATGATTTGTACTAATGATATGTTGACTTCATACGATTCTAATATGAAATAGATGATACTGCATCCAAGGAGTTGAGATTTCTATTGGCCACGTTTTATTCCACCCATTGATTTGCAATTGCTACTCGTGCTCCCAATGTGCCAAACATCAATTCAACTTATCTATCAACACAAGCCTGGCAATTTGGTCGAGGAACTCCCACCCTCATTAATTAATCTTCCTAATGAGACTAGCCAAACAACAATTATCTCTCTCCATATTGGTCCATTAACACCATTTACTCTGGTCTCGCCGCATGTTTACACTGTAAAAGCACCTGGAAAATAAATTAACTGGGACTTTGTCTACGAAAAACGCACTACTCATCAGGGGTTGGGTAAACTACTGATACACCAGGAAACGTATGATGATGCACAGCGTATGTGGGTACTGGGTTCTACAAAACGGTAGATTGTCCCCTGTTTAATATAGAATAGATATTGCAAAATATTATCAAACCAAAAGATCTCTTTTGGCGTAGCTTTATTTTCTTGTCCAAGCGTTGTTATCTACTGTATCGACAATGCATTGCGTGCGGATTTCACATCAGAACAAAGGATTAGAAATAGTTACTAGGCACCATCAGCCTTGATCGCAAAGACCTCCTTAAATATCCCCACGTAACCGCTGAGGAAGTGAACGATTTGCATGGATTTGAGATCAATCCAGGTCTTAGATAACATTTAGACCTTTTCATTTTCCTGTTGAAAAGGCAATTCTTGCTGCAATGTCTCTGATACATTTCATACCTCTAACGCCGTTGTATTCTGCGTAAATAGCAGACGATGTAAATGGTTGGAGATAGAAAAACTAGTCCATGTTGTTTGTTTGTTTAAGTCTCACTTCTTATTCTACATACTAGTATGTGGATAATTTAAAGATTTCCGATTTTCATGTATACCGTGTGTGTTGAAATAATGTGTTAAACGATCACACTGGGCCAGGCTGGCCTAAAAATAGATCAAACTCTCCACTTTTGGAGGAGAGAAACTCTGTGCCCTAGTTTTAAGTCTGTGACCTAATTAGCCCCAAGCATGGCTGCACACACGTTTGAAAACACATGGGACAACCAATACTTAAAGGATTTGATTAAAATAAATGTCAATTCCGTAGCAGAAGAGTACAAAACATTCCTTGGGGCAGGTAACCCCCTCCAGGAAAGGATTGATGGTTTCATAGGCGAAGCTACTGATCTGTTGGCTGCTCTCACAGCAAGATATGATCCAGCAACCTCAAGAACCAAAGCAAGGTCTCAACGTTATAGAATAATCCAGGCAAGTATTTCAAGTCATAGTTTTAATTATCCAGCAGGGTGTCTGGGCGTCTCTTGGACGCCAAAACCCTCAGAAATCACCCCCCAGGACACCCAAAAATGTTGGGAATTAATTTCTCAAAATGTCAATTTCAAGCATAGAACTAAAAGTTTTCCTACCTCAGGATAATTACAGTGACATTGTGTATGAACTTAATGCCTAATTTCAATGAGTAGATACATGTGTATGGTGCTAATCTCAATATATCCTGTTCTCCCTTGAAAAATAAGACGCCCAAAAATTTTATAATTGCCAATTTTGGACACCCAGTTTCTAAATCCTGGCTAGGACCCAAGTCATTGTCTGAGTATCTACCACAGCGACTATTAATACTAGATACCAGAAATTTGATAGCAAGGATCAGATTTAATAAATTGATTTAGAGAATATGTCAGTTTTGACTATGTCAAATTGCTACATTCATCACTGCCAGTTGTAAATTGGCTAAAACAGTACATTTATAAAACGGTAAAGTGATGAAACAACTTAGGTGTAATAATTCCTCAAAGTCAAAATTGTAACAATGCTTTTAAAATGTATTGGTGAATAGTCCTCCATTCTATAGTAAATTTTAGCATGCTAAATTACTAGTCACTATTGTTGGAAATATCTGAGATATTTTTTCTGCTTGTGGAGGTTAATTTATTCTAAAAATGAAATTGTACTTGCAAATGAAAAGACTTATTTTTTAAATTTCATATAAGGATTCAGTGAGTAAATTCTATTAGGATTGAGAGGGCTTTCCATATTGTGCTGCAATTCTTTACCTCTTTCAATGACTCACTTTGTTCAAAAATTATTTTCCAGGTTTATCCAATGGTACGGAATGAACTCTTCCACTGGTGGGAGGCTATCCAGGCAGGAATGAAGAGAAGAAGTTCTGCAAACCCATTTAGTGTCAGCTTTGCTCGAAACACTCCTGCAGTTATCTTCAATGCCATTCTGGACATAGCATGTACTGCTATGTATGGAGTTGATTTAAAGAA
Organism: Maea johnstoni; assembly: GCA_963942565.1. Taxonomy (NCBI): domain Eukaryota; kingdom Metazoa; phylum Annelida; class Polychaeta; order Spionida; family Magelonidae; genus Maea; species Maea johnstoni. Next base: position 35,337,115 of record OZ012684.1, read on the forward strand.
ATCACCTGCTATTACTGTCCTAAAGATATCAAAGGAGGCGAAGCTGAGGATGATCTTAAATGCCATGAACATACGTGGGGACATGGTAGTTCCTATCGGAGACCTGCTTCAGAAATCGTTTCCAGCAGGAGAGCTTGCCAAAGTTTTCATTAATGATGAAAATCAGTGTATGATTCGCTACAACAAGAACTCAGAGCGCGTTACTTTTTCATGCCAGTTTGGCTTTTGGAACAGCCATGGGGTACCACAGCACATTTGGTCATAAGCACTTCATGATTCTGATTTGCCAGTTATAATTGAAAGTTGCCTTGTCTACGACATGGACTTTTTTCTGTCAAGATATGTGCCATAAAAATATTTTTTGAAATATATATTTGTGTAAGCAGTGATCAGTAGTTATGATATTGATACATGCCGCCTAGTTTCCAATTTAATCTAGTGGGCTTTGTTATGCTCTTGTCAATGTGGAGAATTTTTTTACTCTAACCCCCATTTATAAGTTCTTAGCTATCAACCTCCTCATAGATGGGTTTTGACATTGATGAAAAATGCCTTGGTTGGGTTGTCATAATCACCAGGGGTTTATCAGTCCTCCCCACTAAGGGATCTGCAGGGGTCCAGTTAGACACTAGCCCGATAGCCCAAGGCTACAGAAAATTGTTTCGGGCTATAAGAATATTTGCCTTTGTAGCCCGGGTGGCTCTAAGAAAAGGTGGACATATTTAGGTCATGTTCAGAGGAATAATGTTACAATACTATAAGCAGTGTGTGTCTCCGTGTGTAATTTAGGATAACCGAGGCAGCTCATTTTGTTTTTGTTTTTTAATGTGGCTATAAGATTTTCTATCGGGCTATATAATTTTCGGAACCTATAGCCTGGCGGTCTTCCTCAGTTTCTTGCCGTAGCCTGACCCCTGGATCTGCATTGAGAAATGTATCACAATATGAAATAATAGATGTCATTTTGATTTTGGTATCATAAGCCCTCATAGATGCTTGCATAAAAACAAAATAACAGCTTGTTTATTAAATCATGTTTTATTCAGATGCACAATAAAGATTTCAATACAACATTTATATGCTGTATGTGGTTATTCTCTTGTTGTATATACATATTCAGTGGAGAAGAGGCAATTTATTAGATATTGGTCAAGTTTAATAGTACACAGTATTACAGCTTCTTAAACATTACCTTACAAGAAAACTTCCCAATAGATTTTTATTTTCATGAAAGCTCAACAGCAACTTTATAAGAACAGCACCCAATCCCGGATACATACAGTGCCAACATTTAATTCCTGCACTAAATGCCTGGGCACCCGGGCAGAATAGACGACCGCATGTACGATTGCCAGCAAGTTTACTGGACATGGATGCATGTTATGACCTCGCAACTGAACGAAGCTTTTGTTCACAAGCAACGTAGCTTGTATTAATGTGTTTGGGTTAATTTTTGACATGTTATCCACAGGTGTTTGTACAACCAGGCATTGCCGGACGTCCGGGCGACTGATGCAGGAATTAGATGTCTGTACTGTACTACATCATGCTATGAATTGGCCTAAGATTCTTAAAAGCTGTAAAGCTGCTAATGTGGACTCATAGCAATCTAGGAGAATATTCTTCAAAGACTTTATGAATTGTAAAATGATGGCCAAGTCCAAATTTCATCTCTTTGGATAGTTTTTGCTCTCAAAAGACACCTTTCGCTGGGAATTAAGTCATACTTTAATCTTTTTGGCCGCAAATTATTTTAATGTGTTCCAAATGTACTAGGAAAATACTTAGAAATAAGATATCAAAGTATGTTACGAGATAATTTCTCAGGTATCTTATAGGAGCAAAATCTACCCTTTATTTCAAATATGTCCTAAGCTCTGGCACAATACTACCAGTCTTGCATGAGGCTTCTATTAATGTCATAAGCCTATCACCACAAATACAGCACATCAGATCCTCCGGAAGTGATAGTCCACAAGGGCAGTACCCTGCCTTGTCCTCATACTTTTCATATGATTTGTAATCCTCTCTGTGCTTATATGTGTCGGTGGTAGGTTGGTGCATGCGCAACCAGATAAGTTCAACAAATTCATGCCGGAAGACTATCTTCCATCTTTGTTCTAGGCTTGCACCAACAGAGTGGTCAAGGTAGGAATGTAGCTGTTGATGTTTGGCTTCTCGGCCTTGCATGCCAGCCAGTCCAAGCCCATACCCATACAGTTTGAACAGCTTCTCTGTGTAATATGGTATAGCATATCCTACTGTCCACACTGTTAAATTGACCTTTCTGAACAGTGCATACGCATTAAAGTACTGCTGACAAACTTCCCTCAACCTAAATAACTGCTCCTCACAAACATCAAACCTGCTGAAGAGTGACACACATTGCCTTAGTTTGAGTCCAATAAAAGCCTGGACACACACTTGGAATTGGACCTGCTTACTGCCACCCTCAAAAATTTTCAGCAACTCCATAAAATGAAGGGAAAACTTTTGGGACTCCTCCCCAGTGAACCGTGTGAGTGGAAGATGGTCATTCTTACTTTTCTCAGTATACCATTTGGCTAGGTGATAATGAAGTTTCCGTGCCCCTACCTTGCAATACAAAGCTCTCATATACTGAGCTAAAGTGCACGATTCCGGTAAGTCCTGAATGGTTTTGGCAGAACTGATATCTTTCTTATCGGATGCCGACATAGCCATCTCAAACACCTTCTTATTCCATAGCTGCTAGGCATTATTCTTGTTATGTAAAGGCTCAGGATAACAGTATTGTACATATTTGCCCATTGGAGGGACTGATTCTTGTCGGGAATGTCTAGCAGCTATGGAATTCAAGATAAGGTTTCTTGCATTTTTCTTGTTAGCAAACTTTTTTTTATCTTCTTCAACGAGATGGGCATCGGATAGTCTCTTTTCATAGTCCCACGGTTGCCAGGTATTCTGTGCTGATGTACCAATGCTTCCATTAATTGTGGACATGTTAGACTGAGTTACATTTGCAAAGCTAGAGGGATACCTGGCAGAGTTGGGGAGCTCCCCGGATGCGAGTGCCAACCACTTTTGATCTGCAGGCAAAAATTCAAGTTTGAATGTAACATCAAGATCCCTAATTTGGTACACTTTGCCCTCAATTTCTTCCATTTCTTGGCAAATAATTCTAAGCTGATCCACAAAACTATCACAATCTTCCTTGCAGTTAGCTCCAATAGCCGTAAAATTGTGATTTCTGGAAGCTAACCTGTGTACACTATTGGCCAGCCCTATGAGTAAAGATGTTGCAGTGCTGCATTTCCCAAACGGGGCACCGTCTGCACCAAGTGTGATGACAAAAGATCCTTTCGGGCGCCCAAACCAGGTCAACACTTTGCCCTCAAAGTGGTCATCAAGGAGGAGATACATTTCAGCTAATAGCTGCAGCAACTGCTCAAGATTTCTCTTGCACCCAAACAAACTTGGAATTTCAGTTAAATATCCAAAGTTCAGATCACTGATTTTTTTGGTAAGAGAAGCATAGGGCAATATTGCAGGGATAGCGTAAGATGTACTTTTTGCTAATGAAATGTTTGACTTTCTGATCATTTGATATTTGCGTTTTCCAATTAATCCACCTTCGTATAAGATTTTTATACTGTATACTACATTCTCTTGTGATTTTTCTATTTTCTTTACCATTTCTTTATTGAGCAATGGAATTACTTTTGTCATAATTTTCTGACTGTTTTTCACATACTCTGTCAGCTTAGATTCTTTAGAGTTCTGCACAACACTATGAAATAACTTTGCAGGTTCTGGCTTGGCTGGCTTTTTAGTTGGGGGCCCATTCTGAGTGCAGTCTAGCTTCCTCTTGGCCACATTTGGGTTGATCTAGAAAAGAAGAGAATTGTCTGATAGTGGGGCAAATTTTTATCATGACTTTATAGTCATCAGGAACATGTTGTAGCCCTATGGAATTACCCAGGCTGCCATTTGGTAGTCGCACTAGGACATCCAGGAGCCTGGTCTCAATCAACCATTGATGACTTGTTATTAAGTTGATATGAATAATCTGTTATGTAAATCCATAAATAGGTTGTGAACTTTGAATCTGTGGTAAATAATGGCATTGGCTGTTTTCATTAAATGTATTCATCATTCATTAATAGTTATGATATATCTTTACATGCTCCTAATTCAATGTTATGACAGCTTATGAAATTCAAATGAAATAAATTTCTACATCTGACAATCTGATATTAGTTAATGAACTGTGAACATTTGGATATATAAATAGTTATGATATATCTTTACATGCTCCTAAATCAATGTTATGACAGCTTATGAAATTCAAATGAAATTAATTTCTACATATGACAATCTGATATTAGTTAATGAACTGTGAACATTTGGATATATAGATAGTTATGATATATCTTTACATGCTCCTAAATCAATGTTATGACAGCTTATAAAATTCAAATGAAATAAATTTCTACATCTGACAATCTGGTATTAGTTAATAAACTGTGAACGTTTGGATATATAGATAGTTATGATGCTCCTAATTCAATGTTATGACAGCTTATGAAATTCAAATGAAATAAATTTTTACATAACTGAAGTGAAACTTATTACGGGTGAATCTATCTGGGCTCCTAGGGTGACTGAATTTTAAAAAAGGCTCATTTTATACTAGCCTTACACTTTGAGGTGTAAGTACCCAGATACAGATCAATACTAGAAATTAAAGTCATATTTGATTTTATGGGCCATTTTGAGATTCCTGATACTTCATCTCTCATTAAAAAGTTTGAATTGGAGCATGCTATTTTTTTTTTTGGGTCGCCGCCTTCACCGACATATCCCATTGCATCAGTCAATGTGCCGATGTGTCCAGGTGATGACAAGATGATCAGTAATCTACCTTAGATACAGCCTGCAAAGTGTTGATCGCCACCTCTGCTTCTTTCTTAAGAAGATCAAGCCTGGATCCTAAGATGCTTTCCTCTAACTTCAGAGCTGGTAGAATGTTCTTGTTCAAATTTTCTACCTCTTGATTTTTTGATCTGATGACATTGTGAATGGCAGATTGCTTATTTCCTCTAAGCTGTTTCTGGTATGCTCCAATATTGAAATGCCCTTTGCGTGGCATCATTAGGACTACAGTTCGCAAAGCTTGAAGTAACCTGTTAAATACAACAAAAATGCCAATTATGGATGGAGTCAAATCTCAAATCTTCAAGAAATCTAAATTTGCTTTTCTCACCTATCTCATGAAAATAATTATATTTTGCAGCCACTGCCACTTAAGCCTAGGAACTCTATCAGTGTTCAGTAACAAACAATATTGGGCCAAGATATCCAGGAAAGTTTCATAAACAATTGCAGGGCGGTATGAACTATAATTTGTATCTCAGCCCTGGTGCACACATTATAATCAAATACAGGTGAGCATCTTGTCAGGGCGGAGCCCATGGGTACACCCGAGGATTCTGACAGCCCTGAAAAATATTTGTCCTGGCAGATATAAAATATGAGGGAAGTACATAACTAATAATTATTTGTTGCTGTTGTGAGTGAAAATACATGAGATCATTTTTTTTTCAAACATCCTGGGGATGGGTTGCAGAATGAGTGTCAAAATCCCCTCAGTCATGTACAAAAGGCTGTCAGAATCCTCTGGGGATTCACATTGACAAGATCATTACATTACAACCCTCTGGCTCTACTGGTTCAGTGTCATAGCATTATAACCCTCTGGCCCCACTGGTAAGTCCCATTATATTCCCTGACTAACAAATGCAAATAAATACAAATGAGCAATTGGAGGGAAATGGGACAATAGCAGTGGCGCTAGGAGCACCCACAGTTCACCTCTCATCCAAATTTGTCAATTCTTGTGATTCTGCTCTGTAATTTCGCATGTAGGTCAAGTGGCATGCTAACCTCAATGCTCTCATCTCGGATTTTCAATTTTCAGTCTAATTTTTTATTAAAATGGCTTTATAGTCGGCGGGAATGGAGCCTAGTTACTTGCAAGTTATGCCTGGCTGCTCCCAGGGTCAAATCCCTTCAAAAACGGCCAAAACTGCTTGAAAATCGATCTCACCTCATGATCAGGCATCCATGTTGAATCCAGCTAATGTAGGGGAGCAGTTGTTATTTCTGTTGCTGAAAACAAGTGCTCCAAAGGGGGGTGTGCAATGTTTCAGCCCTGGGCATAGTTCCACTCATGGCCAAAAGAGGGCAGGCCTAGCAGTTGGGAAAACAGCTGGGCTGGCCCAGTGTGGATTCGATTATTTTATTAGCTATACCCTCAATGACACTATAATGTTTCTGTTGCATTCGCGTCTATAATATCGATCACCTAAAATGGAGTTGCATTGCAATGCAAATACTGTAGATAGGAACACCGTGTGTTTCCTGTTGTACATTGTTGCCATTAAAGAATATTCCGAATTATCCAACGTTAACGATAACCATTGCCAATGACGCCATCAGCATTAGCTGGCATATGTGATGCTGCTAGTGTACTCCAGATGACATATGCACTTATATCCTGATGCCTTCATCTCCAATGACATATCCCGAGGCACTAGGTGCTAACTTTATATCTGATTCGTGTTGGATGATCAGAGGATGTCCGGGATTGATACAACAGGTACACGCCGCAGTGCCAATTATCCTCTTCATTGCCGCATCCTGTTCACCCTGCCGCGAGTCCTGATAGGGCATGCCGCTAGTGCTCATCACTTTCATCTAACCAGAGCAACAAGCTTCCTTAGGTGTGCAATTGTAGGATGGCACATTGAAACTTCAGTACGTTGTTATCTGGTACCCTTATATTCGATACCCTGTATTTAATAATAATAATAATAATAATAATAATAATAATAATAATAATAATAATAATAATAAAAATAATAATAATAATAATGATATTAATAATAATGATAATTGGAATTTATATAGCGCCATTTCCATTAATGAAATGTTCAAAAGCGCTGCAAATTGTCATATTTCACGTCCTTTTCACCAGATATCTAATCTTAGCAATGCTAAGATAAATTTGACATTTTCGAAATGGACATTGTTAAGAAACGGTAAATTCCAGTGTTACTTAAGATGCCTGGGTACGATGAAGTATTTGCTCTTTAAAACACAGACAGATGATAACAAACGAGGCTTCGTTATTAGCACCTTACCCATGTGGATTACAGAGTTCTTGAAATGTATGTTAACCAATTTTGCAATTATTATCCTAAAGTTAGACTGGAATGGATATGTGTATGTCTATCTATCTATCTATCTTTCTATCTATCTATATAAATATATATATATATATATATATATACATTTATATATATATATATATATATATACATATAGATATATACATATATACATATATATATATACATATGTATACATATCTGTCTATCTATACATACACACACACATATATGTATATATATATATATATATATATATATATATATATATATATATATATATATATATATATATATATATGTATATATATATATACATACATACATACATACAAACATACATACAAATATATATATATATATATATATATATATATATATATATATATATATATATATATATATATATATATATATATATATATATATAAATATACATATACAGTGCAGACATGCATTTATGATAATGATGATAATGACTTGTAAACATACTTTGCTGGGCATGGTTTTCCCTTGATAACCTCATTGCCATAAAAAACATCCTAACAGAATCCTGTTTGGAATCTGAATTGTTTATTGTCACAATTTCAGCTCTTCTTGTCAGGCAATATCGGAGGCAACCAGAAGATTCAGCCGAAATACCGCCTAAACCAAGTCAATGCCCCACATACCTAACGCCCGAATGATCTACACATTGCACAGGGTATATTAGCTTAACCCTTTCCATGCTGAGACTGCTTGTGTCCATGGCAGAAAAACGCATAAGGATTTGAAAACCATTTAACTCCTGACATGTTGGTATTCATAGGATAGCTCTCTCCGAGTACTCTTGGATGATTACCCATGTGCCAGGGTTTTTAACCATTTTTTCAGTCAAATAAGACACTAGCAGCGTAAGGGTTAAAACTATGTCTACCTGAAATGTAGTACTAACAGAATTGTAATTTTTTTTTATAACTTTATTGCATCATTGTATGGTGTAGCATATTATTACAACAAATCGTATTCAATAAATGAAAGGCAGTTTTTACCTGGTTTTCCATACAGTTAGATAGTCATCAAATCATTGTAAATGGTAGACCATTTTCCAATTGTTTTCTCAAGAGTATTTGTTATTGTACCAATATATATATTTCAGTTTTCATGTATTTTCTGAGTGCTAATTTGATATCTCTAAAAGTAGGAATGTTATTATTCCATTTCCATCTGTATATCTCATGTTTTGTGACGATTATGATGTAGTTTATTAAGATTGTATTATCTCTGTTGCCTAGCAACAGTGTTGCTGTATCCAATGGTTTCTAATAGATTCACATTCTACTAGTAGATGTCTTATTGTTTCGGGTTCGTCACAGTTGTTACATGTTTCGTCATCTATCAGATGGAACTGGAATAATTTTCGATTCGTGATCAGAGACCTATGATTTATTTGATACTGGAAATATTTTGTTCTTGCATTGAGTCCGCATGCAAAAGGTAGGTTGTAGGTGTAACCCCAATCTATCTCTTCGATATTTATTAGATCTTCTTGCCATCTCGTTTGACCTATAGGGAGGTCTGCCTTGTTGGTCAGGGACCATATTTTTCTAATATTGGACCCCCCTTTTTTGTCTCTAGTTAGCCATTCGATTTGGGCAGATTTTTCCAAGTTGAAGTTTTTGTTGGTAAGTTGCATTTCTCTGTCCCAGTCTCGATCTTCTGATCGCCTGATATTCAAGGAAATTCAGCTTTAGGCCAGTAATGTCTTCCAGATCTTATTGATTTAGTGGATTTCCAGTATCATTGTATACGTCTCTGATGTACAGTATCTTTTTTTTGAATAATCGTTCGTTAAATGGAATATTGAGGTCTTGGTTTCCCCATATTAGCATTGATCCTATAGGTATTCGACAGATATTCTTTAATAAGGAGAACCATTCTTGGTATGCCGAAGCTACATCCTTTCAGAATGGGTTAGAAATGTTTTCTTTTATAAAGGAGTGGTAGTACAAGTCGGTTGATCTTGTAGTTATCGGTAAATTCTTCCCATTCTGGTGATTGGTTTAATAGCTTTCTGATCCCATAAGTTTAATACTTCTGTCAAATTCATATAGGTTGAGCATTTCCAACCCACCGTCCTTTATCTCCTTTGTTATGGTTTTTTTACTGACCTTGTGTCTCTTATTATTCCAAATAAAGTGATAACTCATATCATCAATTGTTTTTTTATCATATCTGGACTTGGAGAGGGTAAAGACAGTAAAATATGTGTGGTTTTTGATAGGATTAAGCTTTTCAGTACTGTCATCCTTCCTATTGGTATAATATTTTTACAGCCCCAAGCTCTAATAATGTTTCTCATTCCGTCGAATTTGTCTGATAAATTTAATTCTGTAATATGTTTTAGGTTCAAGACATCATAATTGATTCCTAGGCCTGTAAAACTAGTCACCCAGTCCAGGTTATTCTCCCTCCCAAATCTTCTGTCGGTTTCTCTAATATAACCTATTCTAATCACTTTGGTTTTCGTGATATTTATTTTAAATCCTGATTTCATGTAAAACCATTTCATGATTTTTAAGCTTAGGTCAAGATTTTTACAGGTTGCTTCCATAAATACAGACGTGTCGTCTGCATATTGGCTTAATCTGTGGTCTTTGTTAAATACTCTGATACTAGTGAAATTTTGCTCATTCTTGAAAGCCAAAGCTAAATATTCGGAACATAGAATAAAGATGTACGGGGAGATTGGGTCCCCCTGTCTGTAGCCCCTTTTCAGTTTAAAGGGCTCAGACAGGTGACCATTAAGAATAACTCGTGATTTGGAATCTTTTTGAAATAGATTGATCCACTTTATAAAATTTGGGCCTATATTGAATTTTGGTAAGATCTCATGAATAAATTGCCAGGAGAGACTATCGAACGATTTTTCGAAGTCCACTAATAGTATTAGCCCATCTTTGTTCTGTTTCTCGCATTCATAAATTATATGGTACATAATTCTAGAGCAGTCTGCAATAGATCTGCCTTCAATGAACCCTTTTTGCTCGTCACTTATTATATTCTGTAGCAGTGGTCTTAATCTGTTAGTAATGCACAGTGACATTACTTTGTAAGTAGTATTGAGGAGGGATATGGGACGCCAGTTTTTTATTAGGTTTCTTTCTTTTCCTGATTTCGGTAGGCAGGTAATGATACCTTCAGTTTGTGATTGCGCAAGTGCTCCTTTTTCAAAGTTATTGTTGATTGATTCTAGAAAAAAGTCACCAAGTTGAGGCCAAATTTTTTTGAAAAATTCAGGGCTATACCCATCTAGTCCTGGAGATTTATTATTTTTCATCTTCTTTAGGGCAACGTCTAATTCTGCTTTAGTTATTGGGCCTTCTAGGTTCTCCCTTTCTTCTCCTGATATTCTTTTGGGTTCTATAATTGGGGCATAAGCTTCATCCTGTACTACTTCCTTTTCTTCGTATAATTGTTGGTAGAATTTTTTAAGTTCTTTTAGTATCCTACTTTGATCTGTTATATAGTTGTTTTCATCTAGCTTGATCTCGTTTATGTTTTTGTTAACTCGATTTTTATTTTCCAGATTAAGGAAGTACTTGCTTGGTTTTTCACCGTAGTCAAGCCAGCCAGTCCTTGATCTTATTAATGCCCCTTCTAGTTCCAGTTTTCGCATATTTATTAGTGTGTTACTTAGGTTGATTAGGTTGGTGTAGTCTTATCTAGTGCCTTGCCCTGTATTTATTATCGTGTCAAGTTCTTGTATTTGTTTTGTTAGTCTTCCTTTTTCTTGGTTGGATTGTCTTTTTTTCTTCCTTTAGTAGATTATTATAACTCCACGGAGGAGGGTTAGTAATGCTTCCCAAAAAAGGGAGATGTCTATCATTATTTCGAACCCATGAGAAAGTGGTTTGATAAAGTCTTGGTTGTAAGGAGTGGCTGCATATATTAGTTTGAAGTTAATTATTTCTTTTTTTATTAGTTTAACGAAGTCTTCATCTTTTAGTAGACTATTGTTAAGTTTCCATACTCCAGGGCCTCTTTCATGGTTAGAGAGTCTCAGCCCTATGCTTACTGGAGCGTGGTCAGATCGGTACTTGACTCCTATTGAGTTATCCCCAGTTATGGAGAGTAATTCTTCCGTTATGAGGAAGTAGTCAAGGCGTGATTGTTTATTAGATAATCCTTGTATCCATGTGTATTGTTTTTTGTTTGGGTGGTTGACTCTCCATGCATCTATCAAGTTAAAGTTTTGGATCAATTCGTTAATAGCGTTTTGTGAACTAGGGTTGTTGTGATTATTATAGTTTTTGTTATCTAGTTTGAAATTACGGGTCGAGTTCCAATCCCCGCCTATGATCATATTAGGGTTACCAAATTTATTTATTTCCTCATCTAGCTTTTGGTAGAACTGAGGGTTATCTTGATTCAGGCCATAGACAGATCCTATTATTATGTCCATATTATTCATAAAGTTTATTTTGACTAGTGTGAAGTTACCTCCTGGGTCCTTCCTGATTTCGCCTATATTGAACTCGAAGGTGTTATTCATTAATATAGCGGTTCCTCTAGCTTGTGTTGTGAAAGTTGAGCAGAACAATTTGTATCCCCACTCTTCCTTGACTTTCAGTAATGTCTTGTTATCCCAGTGGATATCTTGTAACAAAATTATGTCTATTCTATCTTTAAATTTACTAAAATAGTCTGCTCGTTTCTCCTTGGAAGCTAAGCCTCTGCAATTTAGTGAAGTAATCTTTATATTAGAGTCTGGCATTTTTGCCGTGTGAATTGTGTGTTCGAATGTTGTGTATCTTTATTGAGTTGGATGCAATGTTTTTAGTGACGCCACCTAAGTGATCGTGAGTCCAATAAACAGTGGTTAATGAACAAGTAACGGACTGAAACCCCCAACCCCCCTTCCCTCAGTATTTACACTATTGTTGCATCTTACATCCAGGGGATCCTATCCTTGGGGCTCCCGCTGTTTCTATTCTTCTTCCCATGTTTCCCAGTCTTCTTCAGTATTTTTCCTCGCCTCAATCCATACTTTGAAGGATGAATCCCTCATTCTGGTTAGCAGGTTGTGTGGGGCTTTCTTCAGGTTTATTGAAATTTTTATAAGCCTGTTCCTTTCTACTATAAGCCATGGGGCCAAGTCATGTCTTAGGGAGATGTTTTTCCCTTTGAGGTTTGGTGCCGCTTTGAACATGTCTTCCTTGTTCCTTGGGTTGCCAAAGCGAACAAAGAGCGGCCATGGGTCGGTTTTCTTTTTTGCTGGGAAGCGGAAGCATTCTTTTATGTCTGCATGCATAAACAAGTTTTCTCCTAGCTTTAAGTCTTCTATGCACAGTTTTTTAGCATTTCTATGGCATCCACGGGGTCCTTTGAGAAGCCCGGGAGCCCGTTGACAATGACATTGTCCTTTCGTGCCATGCATGCTTCTTTGTTGGTTTGTTCTATATGTTTTTCCAATAGTTCCCTGATTATGTCTACCTCGCTTCCTAGTCCTTCCATTCTGTCTAATCTGTCTTCTGCTTCACCTATTCTGTTTTCTGTTTCTTCTAATCTGTCACTGTAACCTTTAAGACTGTTTTTTATGAAGCTAACGTCTTGTTTTATGACATTCATCTTTTTGTCGGTATTGTTGTTAATATCATCTCTCATCTCTTGGATGAGTTCTTTGAATGTACCATATGTCAGGTTTGCCTCGTCGTAACCTTACCTGTTTTACTTATGGTTATACCCTGTTGTTGACGCTATATGTATGAAACCTCACAAGAGTCACAAGAGTATCACATAGAAAGCAGTATAGATTAAGTATTTCGACTCTCCCAGTCTAATAAATTGTTTGCGTAGTACGGTAAGTATATGCGAAGAGAGAAGAAGATTTCTGAAGTATTTCGAAACTAGTTCTAAGTGTCACCACATATGGAAGATAGAATACTATAAAGGTGGGTTATAAGTAGATCGGAACGAATCGGTAAGTAAATTTTCCTTTGTATGACGAATCAGGTTCCGTGTATCACCAAAGTTGTTCAAGAATTGTTTTGAAAATATTATAAGTGGCGGACGCTGTAGAGTAGTCAGTTGACAGAAATATTTCAAAGTTGCAAGTTAAGTCAGGTTCACAGTATCATCAGCAAGAACGGTGAGTAGTTTTGTATTGATATGACAGGTCAAGTTCTAAGTATCACCCAAAATTTATTTTGAAAATATTCCAGTGACGGCCACTATAGAGTAGCATGTTTACAAAACTATTTCAAAGTTACGTGTTAAGTAATCTCGAGTCTCGGTTTTTCCGTTGTATGACAAGGTAAGTTCCAAGTATCGCCGAGTTTGGTCCAAAAAAAAAGTAATTGGTCGACATTTTATTCCACCGATTTAAGAAAACATGTATCTTCATTTTTGTTGATTTGATTTGTTTGAAAAGCCTAGTACACATTTGGCAAAATGAAAGCACCAAAACATTACGCTTCTAAAAGACATAACATTGATTCCGCCGTGATTCATATTAACAACCCCTAATAAAAATTTAGAATGTCCAACCATACACCTACTCCTCAAGCCTAGTAAGAAGTTCAATGCCTGTGCACGTTTGGTCATTCGAAAGATCATTTGCAACAAATACATTAACGAAAGAAAATTGATCAAACACACAAACTCGTTTCCCGACCATGGAACACACGTTTTGGCATTGAAACAAAACGAAATGTACTAAAATGTACCTACTGAACATACCTATTTCCTTTGCATGGTATAAATGTAGCTAGTTTTTTTCTTGTACGTTATTCCGCCGTGTTTCCCATATTGCAGTGGTAGGTTGTACTTAATGTTTCCTGCACGACGGCAGCAGTTGTTAATATGGCTAGGCGCTGCGTTCCATAGTGCAACCTCTCCTCTATCTCTGCGCAAGGCCACCCAGCTCTCCACGGCGAGCGGCTGACTTATACTGCTGCCGCAATGCTGCCTGAGAGTCTCTCATGAGCGTTCTCGGAATTGCTCCCAGACTCTCTCAGTAAGAGGCAGCTGCCTTGCGCTGGCCTAATCAACTATCCCTGCTTCATGCGTAGGAATATTTCCCGGAAAAACTTAGTTCAAAAAGGGGATGTTTGGCACCGGTCAAATCCGCGAGTTGATTCCTGCCTGTTTGCCCCACCAGTTTAGACAGGCAGTTAAAGGGCATCATGCCCCGGATAAATTTCCTTAAACCCCCCCATGGGACAGGTGGATTTAGGAAGAGGAAGACGGTCGTTGTAGCCGACGGCCGGCTGTCTGACACAATTATCGAAAGTCTCCATGGGGAATATTGATAAGGGCGGCAGAAATTGGCATGGGGAGATAGAGATTAGTGTGGAGATAAGCCAGATAACTAGTTATCATTCACGGCAGCGTGATTACACTCGCCGCTATGAGCGCTGATAAGCAACCCTCGTTGAAGTCATCTCTTCACTTTAAAGTGGAAGATGACTTTGAAAAATTGATATAGAAGTATAATTATTCAAGCAGCACATTTTTAGGAAATCATAAACTAGTAGGTAGTATTGTCACATTAAAGGTAGATTATATTGATCAACATATACTGGTAGCCCGGCGCTCTTTTGCCAGTTTTGGATGGAGTGTACTAAGGATTAACCAGGTAAATTGAATCCCCGGGAGGGATAGTGTTCTCACCTTTTGCATAGTGCACATTTTGAGAACCATATTTTGGGCATTCAAAAATTGAAAAATTAATTTGAAAATAAACTTTTATTGTGTTGATTTGCACACTGACAAGATCGACTTTACTCGATTGGGCACGTCAACAACATGTAAATGGGATACCTTTTAAGGAGAATTTGGAGGTATTCATTAACTCTGCCCTGTTGGGGTAGTCAATGTGAAGTGTAATATGTAAGCAATCATTACAGTTTCAGAAATAAAGAAATATTTTACCCATAAATTAGTATAATGAAATCCATTGCAAAAATCTGTAGTGAGTAGTGAGTGGTTTAGTATATGGCTAGGAAATACTAGAAATAATATGAAATTTCTTGAAAAGTAAGTCCATACAATTCATAATTTTGAGTGCCAGGAATGGCTGATAATGCATCTCAGAGCATCAATAACCCTTTGGCTTCTGGGGGTCTTGAGCGGCACCCAGACCCCCGGCCGGTAGTGCCGAGCACCTACGGTGTTCAGTGGACATTTTCACTTTTGGCACCAGTCAAATCTAGGGCTGGATCCGCTCCTGGTTGGTATTCTGCCTATTGAGTTAAATAGTGTTTTCTCAAATGTACAATTTCTGAATGGTGTTGGAAAACAGAACTGTAGAAAACAGTTGCAGAAAGAGCCACAACTACTTTAACATGCAGATCGTGAAATCATTTGAGAAATTTCTATAGTAAGTTCTTTACGCATTAATTGTGATGTGATAAAAGAGCTCCCAATAACTCATTAAAAAGTGGTTTTGGAAATGTATTCGTTATTACATTTTCTGGCATTTCAAGCTATGCATGAACTTGCCACTAGTTAATGGAGCGGCATCCGGGCAAGCAAAACACTTACCCTAGTTACTGGCTACTTTCTCACATGCCTAGTGGAACTCTGAGCCAGAGGCAGTGGTGTGACACCGCGAGCTGCTGTGTTGGTGTCAGATGATTTGGGCCGCTCTACCATGGGGCAGCCCCTCGTCTGGTGTGGGTCTGGTATTCACGTGTTGATTCGCCACCAGTGTGCATATGTGCCCAGCCCCTAAACAGTGCATTCTTTGGGAATGAACGTGTAGGTACATATGTACACCCGCATTACTCATTCCAAAGATAGGGAAGTCAACTTGAACTTTTGAACTGTTCATTTCTTGACACTGATTTCGGGATAGTTTATCTGTCTGTTTGTAAATATTCGGATAGGGACAAGAAAACCATCTGCCAAATAGGCGATAAACGTAGACGCAAATGCATCTTTCCCTTTTCAATCAGTGCATGATAGCTATCTTCAAAGCACCCATTCTAAACTACAATACAGACATGTAATTCCTGCACCAGTCGACCGGACGTCTGTTAAAGCCTGGTTGTATAAACACCCATGGATAATATGTAAAAAAATAAGCCAAACACATTAATGACGCACAAAGCTTGTGAATCAAAGCTACGTTCAGTTGGGAGGTCATCTATGCATCCATACCAAGGAAACTGGGTGGTAATCGAGCATGCGGTTGTGTACTATGCCTGGGCTGCCCGCAAAGTTAGTGCAGGAATTTAAATGTCGGCACTGTACACCTTCTCTATCTATCATTTATAATTGCATTTGTGTAGATGTGCCATGACTTGGACATCAAGTATTAAGATAAAGCAATTTGGAATATTTCAAGTATATTTTGCTTTATGAAATAGAATGTTCGAAATCATGAGAAATAAATATATATATATATATATATATATATATATATATATATATATATATATATATATATATATATATATATATATATAGAAAAAAGAGGGACTAAACATGCCTTTATTGTTGAAAACTACAGACAATAACAATAGTTGTTCAAATTTATACAATGTTTAATGATGACAGGTAGTGAAAGTTGCAGAAGTTTGGTCCCTGGTCTACTATAAGAAATATCAGAAAAGGTAGGTAAGTAATTCAGACAAGTTGACCATATGGTTGATAGTATATATGCAAAATGCAAACGTTCGTGTCAATCAGCAGAAGGATGCAATGTATATACCAGTGAAATGTTGTTTAGGATAAAATAGTGAATACTTTAGAATGCTCACTTTGTAAACACTCACTGGAAATAATAGAACATGCCTTTACATACTATCAAAGTATCAATTGTCTATTGCGAGAGATAAGTGGAAGATAGTTAAGATATCCGATTCTGAGGAGATTTTAAAACTGGTCAACAGGACTCAATAACTGATCTGATGATATACATAACAAAAAAGAGGATTTACAAATATCGACAAAGGGAAAGACCACAAATTTGCGCAAGATTGGATATGAAATGTTTCTTCGAATGAAGTCAATGTTATGCTCAACTCAAAGATAACGTAAAAGTATATATGTCGAAAAAACATGTTTTGCAGAAATAAAGAAGCCAATTAGGAGAGTACAAGAAATGATAAAATCTTGTGATGCTTATCTAGTTCAGACAATTTATCTTTTTAGAGAATCGCATCCAATATTTTTTTTAACATAATTTTGGATATGTTAACGATAAAAACCTTCATAATAAGAATGGAGTGAGATCTTGTTATCACCACAAGTAATGCTGAGACAAAGCGTATTAGACTCCACAGCCTTGAGGGTCTGCTTTTCATATGCTATATGACCCGTGAGATCACCGTGTTACACCGGCAATTGGGTGGATTTGGTTTATTTCCCGAT
>OZ012684.1:35357184-35382639 GCA_963942565.1 Maea johnstoni
AGATCTTTCATGGATGATTTACAACTATTCAACTTATAATCCCTGTAACATAGGGCCCAGTGCATTGAAGAGTTATGCAATTACGTTATATTTTGATTTTCATTATCAACTGGAAAATTACTAATTACCTGTGTCTGTTTGTGAACCATCTTATATATGAAGGATTCTATGTCCAGTATGTTGCCCAAATAAATGACTTTTCAATATAGCTCATGTGCATGTAACCCATGCACTGATACTCAAACAGTGAGATGCATTTTTCCATATCAAAATCTTCCGGTAGGTCATTTTGAGTTTTCTGAAGTGTCAAATCTTTTTCATATTTAAAACTTTACCCATGTTTTACTGCATGTGGAGTTTTTCCGTCAAATCAACAGCACTCTAAAATGTCGATGTTGCACATTTCTTGCATAAACAACCTTTTTCATCATATTGCGCTTCGATATTTTTGGCAAAAAAATCAAATTTCATGCTTACCATGGTTACCGTCCGCATGACGTGTTCTAGTTTCCATAGGAAACTTGTCGTATGAGACAAATCTGGCATTTATTGTACAATTAAGGAATATTATACATACAATTGGGTGCATCGTGTATCCGTCACCTTGTCGCTTGTGTATATTTAACACACCTTGATAAGTTTACCATTATAGAGTCAAACTCTTCTCCGTGTTGGTTAACGACAATACCTTCTAACTGGGCTGCCTCTATAGCCGAGTGGTCTACTGTTTTCTGTGTCTCCCCAATGCCCTGCTCCGGGATTATAGTCCGCTTAAACAAGTAAGGAGTTACCTTTCCCGCATTCTAATGTTTCCTGATACCATTAGCTTCTAATTAGTCATGATTTAGTAAAGAGATTATTTTCACTAGGGAATGAATGATATGGGATTTGTTTTAAGGGAATGTCTGTTAAAACGCATAATGTAATAAACGTTGCGAAATGTAATACCTACGCATAACGTAATACAAAATCGTTGCGAAATGTAATACCTACGCATAATGTAATAAAAAAATGTTGCGAAATGTAATACCTACGCATAATGTAATACGAAATTTTCACGAAATGTAATAGCACAATGTACGCGAAATGTAATGAAAAATCGTTGCGAAATGTAATACCTACGCATAATGTAATATGAAATGTTCACGAAATGTAATAAAGTATTCTACAAGCAAATTGTTTTTGTAGATAGATATAGCAAGTCAAACTATTTTTGTTATCAAAAATTAACACCGCAAATAAATTTTTAGTATGCTCTAGTTCTTATTTCGTATTTTTGTACGTTCCTCTTTATTGAGCTCTTAACACAGTTAAGACTATGGTTTCACCATTCTTGTCTAGATATAGGTATATCTGCAGAAACCAGATGAAGAGGCAAAATACATCTGACACCATGGTTATGTGTGCTACCTGAATGAATATCTCTGGTCATCTAATTATGGTATAACAACTGTAGATTCTTCACTAGTGAAAAACTGCTCCAGAGAAGCACAAGCCTGTGCATTCGAACAGTTTATATGCCCCACTGTACAGTCAATATGTGTGTGGTCTAGGACCTGAGACATTCATTCAGATACCACACAATTCCACAGTTTTAGCTGTAAACCATTACAGTAATTAATATACCAATCGAAAGATTGAAAGATTTGCCAATTACACAATTAATTTTAACTTTACCTTCTATTAAAATTACAAAGATATATCACAAGTAATAAACTTCAAAACATATCATCAAGTAAAGTGTTCATGGGCTGAAGTTCTTTTGCAACTTTTTCAGTAATCATAAAAGATATTCATTAGTTTTGCTAGATGAAACTTGTTTCCCCCAAATATTTGTGCATGCTTTGGTGCAACACTGTTGCTAATCATTATATATTAACAATGTTATCTACAATTTTCATAGTTTCTCTTGCAAAATAAACCTAATTGAAAAAGTGTAGAGATCAGTGCTGTACAAAAAATGCTTTTCTAATCCATCTTTCACAGGCAATGTTTTTCTTTATTTCTAAAACTGAAACATTTCATCTATTTTAAACATGACTGCAAACATTTCTTAATGTCATAAGAATATCTTAAGCAAGTGTGGAAAATTTCTGACTGGAGATTATTTCTATAACCACACACATTTTCAATATTGAAATTTAGCATGGAATGTTAATTATTTGGCGTCCCCTAGTTTAAGCCCCATATTTTAAATCGGACTTTGGAATGCTTGACCATAAGTACATCATAGTGAGGAAAATTTCTGTCTGTGGGATCGTTTTCTTTAATTTCACTAACATCCTTCAATATTGAAATGTCTAGCAGATTATGCTGATTATGAAGCCCATCCTTGATTTTTAAAAAGCTGATAAACCCCGAAGGGTTTAAATCATATTATGGAAATACATGGTACTAAGCAAATCTTCAGGAAGTTTAGAATAGTTGTAATTATTGAGATTTTTCTGTAACTTCGCAGACTTCCTTCAATATTGAAACCCTACATTGGTGGATATATAATGACATAAAACATATGGTCTGCAATGATTGCTATTTTCAAAATCAAACCAGCCTACTGTATATGCTCCCATAAATAGGAAGAATTCACCCAATTCAGCTGACCCCATTGAAAGCTGATGAATCTTTGATCGCCAAATATATACAGGCCACCAGTTGGCTTATAGCTAATGACATCAGGGAAAACCTGCAATGATTTCCTGATGCAAATCAAATCAAAAATACAACAAGAAAGTAGCAAAAAATATTAAAATTGTAATGAGAAAATGGTGAAAACTTAAACTTCATCGGTAGATGACAAATATCTACCAGTTCATTATAACATAAACTCCAATTTAGTTGATTATATGAGAAAAAACAAATTGAAAGGGGAAAATGAAATCTTCACCAAAATGACACAAAAAACATAATCGACCCATTGTTAAAAGGCCAGCATGGACTAAAACAGCACACCTGACAACGACTGAAAAGATGATTGGGGTGTCAATTTCTGATAACAAAACTATTTTGACTTGCTACATCTATCTACAAAACCAATTGGCTTGTAGAATACTTTTATTACATTTCGTGAAAATTTCTTATTACATTATGCGTAGGTATTAGATTTTGCAACGATTTTTTTATTACATTTTGCGTACCTTGCGCTATTTTATTCGTTGCAAAATGTAATACCTACGCATAATGTAATGAAAAATTGTTGCGAAATGTAATTCCTACGCATAATGTAATAAGAAATTTTCACAAAATGTAATCATGTAGGCTGGGTGCGCCCATTTCTAACTGGAAGCGCGTTTTTGATAGCCGGGTGGGGAGTGGCATTCCTGTACGAAAACGTCATAAGTGGAAAGTCACTAGTTGAGTTGAATTTTCATTAGTGAAGCGCCATTTCAAAAGTGTTTTATAAAGAATAGTTATAGTCTGTCTGACTTGAGTTTGGCTAACCGCTTTTTCCTATTTTTTCTGTGGGATCGTTTTCTTCAATATCAAAATGTCTAGCACGGAATGCTGATTATGAAGCCCATCCTAGTTTCTAAAAAAGCTGATAAACCCCCAAGGGTTTAAATGATATTATGGAAATACATGGTACTAAGCAAATCTTCAGGAAGTTTGGAAAAGTTGTAACTATTGAGATTATTTCTGTAACTTCACAGACTTCCTTCAATATTGAAACCCTACATGGGTGGAGATATAATGACATAAAACATGTGGTCTGCCATGATTGCTAATATTTAAAATCAAACCAGACTACTGTATATGCTACCACAAATAGGAAGAATTCACCCAATTCAGATGACCCCGTTGAAAGCTGATCGCCAAATATGTACACTGAGGCCACCAATTAGCGTATTGCTAATGACATCAGGGAAAACTTGCAACAATTTCCTGATGCAAATCAAAGCAAAAATACAACAAGAAAGTGGCGAAAATTAAAAATGTAACAAGAAAACGGTGAAAACTAAAACTTAATCGGTAGATGACAAATATCTACCAGTTCGTTATAACATAAACTCCAAAATGACACAAAAAACATAATCGACCCATTGTTAAAAGGCCAACATGGACTAAAACAACACACCTGGCAACACACCTGTTAGTTTTTGATAACAAAAATATTTCGGCTTGCTATATATATCTACAAAAACAATTTGCTTGTAGAATACTTCTTATTACATTTCGTGAAAACTTCTTATTACATTATGCGTAGGTATTACATTTCGCAACGATTTTTTATTACATTTCGCGCACCTTGTGCTATAACATTTCGTGAAAATTTTGTATTACATTATGTGTAAGTATTACATTTCGCAACAATTGTGTATTACATTATGCGTAGGTATTAAATTTCGCAACGATTTTTTTATCATGTTTCGTGGAGATATTACATTTCGCAACACTTTTCCATTACATTATGCGTAGGTATTACATTTCGCAACAATTTTGTATTACGTTATGCTTAGGTATTACAATTGGCAACGTTTATTACATAATGCGTTTTAACAAACGTCCTTTGCAGTGAAAGGAACATTATGTACGCTTGTAATAAAATGAAAATGCTCGTCGCTAGTTTTATGAGGCATTTAGTGCGGTGGTTTAGAACATTTCAAGCGATTGGTACAGACATTTCCGAAAGGACACGCCAAATAAAATGATAAGAATGAAAGAGTTTCAAAACATCGTCAATGAAAATAGTGACAAGAATATGCATACCGAAATGTTTTTTCATTTACTTTTGAAAACCCTAAAACAGGAATGGAAATGGAAATTTGGTTGTTGGCAATATTTTCTGCCATTCAGTGTAAATTGCGACTAATCAGTTCATAATGATGGAAGAAACCATAATAAGTAGGGGAAATCACATACTTTTTCCAAGTCACTTGCAAAATCAGTGCTTAAAGATACGTCTACAAACGACTAGAACGTCAGCAGTCAAAAGATGATTACTTCTCTTGCACGTGATTTATTAGAAATAGCAGGCAGTCCTAAAGCTATGCCCCTAGCTATCTCAACAGAGGTTTCTGAGGTGAACATCCTCCCGTCTCTTTCACAGAAAGATACTGCCTTACGATTTTTCAGCATACGGACCTAGTTATACTGCAAGTGTTATCAACACTAATCACGTCCCTGGAGGCTCGTGTATCCACTCGTTACCTCGTAACTACACGTCTACCTCCTGACGTATTTCTATAGCGGCAAATTGGGGGTTTGGTAGGACGCTTAATTGGCTGCTATAGTCCATTAAAACTTGCGCGACATACAGACCGACCTTTATCTGTTTTAACAAAGTTAATCCATATTGAGCTATTGACCATAAAGAAAGTGGCATATAGGCATGTAAACCTGCATGAGGATTTTCTTTTAACCATAAAAGAAAGGTAGAGCATACCGACTAGTGTTTTGACCTCAAAGGTCTTGGACTAATAACAAGGCACAAATTGTTTCAAAAAGCTGGACATTCGATAGTATAAATGTATGTTTTGTCATAGGCAGAACTCTGACAATGATCGATAATGACTCCCATCAAGTTTCTCTTCAGTCATATTAAAACAGTGTGTAAGAGAGAAACGCGTGCCGAAAGCACTCATCCCAATGGGCAATCTTAAATGGTGCCAATTTGGTTTCCTAAAAATAATCTAGTTCCAAATTTATTTTTCCCATGTATGTAACAGCCTGATTATATGTTAATTCCCAATCTTCCAACATTGTATGTTTTACCTGAACACATGATCCCACCAATTACACTATGAATTGCTCTGTCATACCGTGATCAGACTACTCGCTAACCATTCCCAATAGCTTTCGACGTCAGTGATTTTACAATATTTGATTTCATACACGGCGCTTTACAAAACTATCAAAACGGATTTTGCACTTTTTACTTGCCAATTTCGATTATCGCCATTGCCTTCGTGTCACTAGGCTCGCTATGTGCTATACTGTTTGACGTTAAATATGCATGTAGCCAATTTAATTGTTTGCATAGACGTCGTTTGCAGAACCTAGCGACTCGTTGCATTTAATCGCACTATAACCTATCGTAGTTTTGTCTTGTTGATATAACTTTATGTCATATTTATTTCCCCCTGGGTTTCATTAGTGTTCAACATATTGCTAGTAATAGTTTGTCTGGTTGTTCTCTCTGGTTGTTCTCACAGCCGTGTACACCGTAATTCAAATATTTGTTATGTAGGTGCGTGTTTACTTGCGCATTTTTTGCGACATCTATGGAAGATATCAAATGAAACTGTTACTCCATCAAGTCAAGTTCCACAATGTAAATGTGTCTGCCACAAGGCTGTACAGTATTAACGCTTGTCTCTGGAACACAACCTTAGACGACCTCTGTAGACGTGTACGTCTGCCTTGCTTGGGCATTTTGTGTCGAACCACATAATATATATTACCTTTTTGTACTGGTGCATATTTTGCGATGAGTGTTTGTTCAAGACCTAAGAGGACACATTTGATCATGGTATACTTAAGATTCAAACATTCAGTGATATAAAACCTGAGGCTGAAGGTGTGCTTAATGCTCTGAGGGTTTGGCTTAATGAGTCATATATGAATCATAGAAATGTCTAGTTTTAGAACTGATTTTCTATGCTTACCTTTGTATTCTATTTAAGTGCTTACTGGCACTGTTTTGATCAGACAGGAGAAGAACACTAAACCAATGCCAGGAATTTCAGAATGTGGGGCTCTATCTAATAGTGTATGCTACTTTGTACTTATGGGACCGAGAAATAGGAACTCCGGTATAAACACACTGCACACTAGGATATATATATATATATATAAATATATATATATATATATATATATATATATATATATATATATATATATATATATATATATATATATATATATATATATATATATATATATATATATATATATGTGTGTGTGTGTGTGTATGTTACAATAAGCCATTTCAGGTAATCACGTCTTTACTTTCCACTCAATTGCTAGACATATTAGTTGCCTTACAAGGTCTGGTGACCCAGATTAGGTTATATCATGATGGTCGAATCAAGACGTGCTTAGCGGTAAACGGCCAATGTTATGAAATATGATGTAAGCATGGTGAAATATAACATACCAGTCCAGATTGTTTTTTTTCCAACGCTTGTTCCACGCCTTAAGTTGACTGCAGTTATTCAGATGCACAGAGGATTTTCACCATTCGTCCCAATTGTATGACGAATCAAGCGGAAATGTGACTGCACGGTAGTGGCGGTAGGCTCAACTGTGGATATCCTGTTATAGTACAGAGGCCCATGCATCCCCCGACTACAGGCGTATAATAGGGATCTCTGTGTAATGTGACAGGCTCACTGTCAGACTAGACCGGGTATAGTTTCCTTGCCTGTCCCAGTGCCTGCCCCGCCTGTTCTTAATATATCGGTTCATGATGACCAGTTAACGCCTCAATGCAGTCCATCGGTGAGAAGAGACTGGTCCTCATTAAGCACACAGTTAACACACAGTTTGGCGGTATGGGCCAATCAGACGCCTGCATTGCGTTCACTACCTCTGATAAAACGCTGCAAGAGTAGATTCTGAGATTCTACAAAATCCCATGGAAAGGGTATCGGGTTTAGGAACCCATATAGACTAGTTCCTGGTCCTCTGAATACAAAGGCACCCCTAGTATTCGTTCAATCATGTTGGTTTTTACCTGCAATATATGAAAAGGTAGAGAGCCTAATGGCCTCGCGAGCAGGTTCATGTGGACCATAGGCTATCTCCTAGTATGATGAAAGGGTTGAAGCCCCGGTAGCCATGAAAACATACTTAGGGACCGGCACCTCCTAAGCTATTGGAATTGAAGTGAGTGACCAAGTGACCGTAGTTGACATGAAATATATCGATTCTTGTGGTACAATTCGAATTATTGAGCAAACATTGTTTCTTGATAAATATCCGATATGCTTGGTCCTAGTCTGTGGTAAAGCAAAGTCGATAAGTAACTATGCGAACATGCATATTTTGATGACCAGTTGACTATGATAGAGCTCCTACATGTAGTGACAAATTTCGCAGAATCAGTACCGCTCTAGTAAACGACGCCGCCTTTTGATGTGGTATGTTAAATTAAGTCTTGTTTATACCCCAATCCCTCGATAGTGTACATGTTCCAGCAGAGACCCAAAACGTGGCTTATTTTAGCAGTAACCCCAACCAGCGGTAGACCAAGCAGGGCCATACATCAAATGAAAGCTAAGCATCCCATGATTTAGAAGCTGCGTGATGCTGGAACTGAAAAGCTCTATGCTATACTTGATCTTAATCAAATAAAGCTAATAGATCAATCTAGAAAAGCGGTCGTCACAGAAACGTACATGTATATTTTTCATAACATCCTGCTTGATAGTTAACCCATTCATTTTGTCACTATGGACAGGAATAAATAAGGTCACGTTATGCCATTTATCTTCGCTTCATATGCTATTTAGTTAATGTGTGTATGCATGGTTTCCTAGATGTATATAAAGCACCACAGCACTATTTAACTCAGACCTAACCTAAAGTGTTGTGGATACAATATAAACAACACAACTGTGCATATTGTTTTTTAAAACGATTAATTCTTAATTTGCCTCCGGTCCAATAACTGTGTTTTTGAAATTGCTATGGGAAACTGTGTTATGTGTGTCATTTATCATTCGGTGTGCCCACACTGAAATGAATATCAAAGGCGTATTTGCTGTTATTGTAATGTCTGAAAATTCCTTTCGCCGTGCAATAGAAAAATACGTCATGTATATATATATATATATATATATATATATATATATATATATATATATATATATATATATATATATATATATATATATATATATATATATATATATATATATTCATATATATATATATATATATATATATATATATATATATATATATATATATATATATATATATATATATATATATATATATATATATAGACAGTGCTGACATTTAATTCCTGCACTAAATGCGTGGGCAGCCCGGGCAAAATTCACGACCGCCAGCCCGATTGCCACCCACCCTCCTAGGCATGGATACGGCCACACGTCGATGACATCGCAATTAAAAGTGGCTTTGATTCGCAAACTATGTGGGTCATTGGTGTGCTTGACTTTATTTTTTTGACATGCTATCCGTGAGCGTTTGTACAACCAGGCACTGGACGTCCGATCGACTGGTGCAGGAATCAAATGTCTGCACTGTATATATATATATATATACAGTACGGACATTTAATTCCATATACAAACCAGCGGGACCTCCGGGCAGATTTCATGCCCAGGCATGCGATCGCCGTTCGGCCGTCTGGGTGTCAATACACCCGGGCAAGCCGGGCGTCTAAGGACGCCGGCTTGCCCGAGTGTATTGACACAGCTACCGGGAGGCTCAGCACTGCTAGCCGGCTCAGGTATACGGGTTGTGATACCTAACAATTTAGTTCCTATAGCAATCCGGCAGATGGCGCCACGCGGGGCGCTGCATGAAGAAACTTAAGTCAGAACTTAGCTAAGACGTCTTTTGTCTTAGCTAAAACTGATTTCGGACTTATCTAAGTTTAAGACTTTTTGTGGATTGCACAGAGATCCTTAAGTCAAGTGCGAAATATAAGACTTTTCTTTAGTCTTAGACGAATTTTTATTGTTGTAGGGGGCCCTACAAATATATGCGCATGCGTGGTATCCCCTACGTTCTATATCCGGCCGTAGCATGTGTTTTTGGCTGTGGTTTGTGTTTATCTACTAAATAAACATCTTCTAGACATATTTTTTAATGATTCCAAGCTATGGACGCTGGACAAAATGGAAGGATATTCGTAAGGGCATGTTCTGATTATTCCATTCGTTTGCTTGGGTGAATAAACCATCCAAACATGCTGTGCTTTCGAGTGAAACACATTTTCATACAACTTTACAAGACATGTTTTTAGTGGTATAATTGTGAATATCCAGACGGTGGTCTAGTTCTAAATATCAGGGGTGTTCAACTGTCGCACCAGCGTGCAACCAGGGTTTCAATACGTGCGACAAACCAGCAACTTAAAGCACTGTTTATTTGGGAAATGTGTCGCAAACTAAGCTTATATATTTCATGAATTATTATTTACTCAAATTGTATATAGAAACCGTGAACTCCATTTTAACTTTAATGATACTGGCTATTGATTTGTCTTGGTCTTAACTACTGCAATTAGGGCTAATATACATGGAGTGAAGCAGTGCCACCAGGTGACAGTATTCACAGCTATTACCAAAACCATGGTCACCAGAAATTGCTTTGCTCCATTGCTCCAAGTCTTCTTGACTTAGCTCTGGGACTAAAATATTTGGACACCCCTGAATATTAAGTTCTCTTTAAGGTGATGGGTACCATTGCAAGCCAGTTAAAAGCCCTGTCCCAAAACACACCTCAAAGCAGCATAATCCTATAACTAGGTGTATCTCCAGGTTCCTGAGTGTTATCAGGTAGAGCATATCATCGCCACCTGTCATTATTCAATCCATATTCTGTGTTATTTGAAAATTTACAACTTTTCTTTCAAATGACTTATTCTCATTAATTACGCAGGTGATGGTTAATGTAGGTTCACAGATACCTTAGGGATGTCATTGACTATGCCCAATAAGAAGTAAATTTTTGATTCCTTACTGCTAAAGACTTACGGGCCATAACATTTGAAAATTTTAGTTAAATGTCTTGTGTGTGGAGACTATAATCCAGCAAGGACAGGCGTCGCTGATCCCATGTGGGCTTGGAACAAAAGACAGTCGTTCAGTGACACACCTCAATGGTCGCACGTCACTGTCAGGGCAATGCCAAGAGTCGGGCATGCTATAAATAGTTGAGAACCTTTCTATCTGCTCAAACTAAATGCACTTGGTGTCAAAATTTCTCACTAAAATTTTCAATGTTATGGCCTGTAAAAATCTTCAGCCGTAAAAAATCAAAAAAATACTTTTTATTGGGCATAGTAAATGATATCCCTAAAGTAACTCTGAACCTAGAGTAACCATCACCTGCATATTTTTAAATATTTGTGCCATTTTCTATATAAAAATGTGAAGACTGCTCAGAAAATCATCTTGCTCACTCGGGCAAGTGAAAACTAAAATGTACTTTCCCGAAAGCTCTTGTGATGATCATGTGATCAATGCTGCAATCTACATATATTGTCACTTACACCTTAGATCTTAGATGAATTTTAAAAAACAAGTGGATATGAAACGAGCCGGTCAACCTGAACAGACTAGCCTCAACCAATAGTCCAAAAGTCAATTTCACAAACACCCGTCGAGTCCGGCCCTTCCACTAAAGCTTATATATAGTAATTGGTCTCTCACTAGTCAGTCGCTACATATCCATTCTTTTCTACTTCTAAACCTTAGATGAAGAGAACATGGATTGGTCCTCGCGTACCAATAACATTACCCTGGGACCTCATAATAAAGGACCACCCAAGGTCAAGGGCGGTCGGATGCATCTCACAGCCAATGGCCGCTGGCCATAGACTGTGAGATGGCCTTGCGTTTCAAACATAGCTGCCAGGTGAGGTCTGAATGGCTGATATATTATGAATTAGATGATCAAATACAGATGGAATCAAGATGAGAAACCTGAACAGGCTAGCCTCAATCAGTGTCAACTAATATCCCATAATTGGTGCTCTGCACATGCCCAGCCGATGCTGGCGATCAGGTTTCTCTGTAATGTATGCGATACGAGAGCCCTGATTGGTCCTTTTATTCACGTAACCTAACGCTGATGCCAGATCAGTGACTCCTGGCATGGGTCCAGCCCTTCACTGTAGCACATATAGTAATTGGTCTCTTACATATGGTTACCATGATAGTGCTTAAGGGCAACAAATGAGGCTATTGGGATTAAGATCAAACCAGGCTGCTGGGTTGGACAACCCAAGGTCAAGGGCGGTCGGATGCATCTCACAGCTGAGGGCTGCTGGCCAGGGACTGTGAGATGCCTCAGACCTACCGAGATCTGGCATTTCCAACATCGCTGCCTGGCGAGGTCTCAAAAGCTGTTATATTATGAATCAGATGACCAAACACAAGTGGATTTGAAACCAGCCGATCAACCTGAACAGGCTAGCCTCAACCGCTGTCAACTAATATCCCATAATTGGTGCTCTGTGCATGCCAAGCCGATGCTGGCGATCAGGTTTCTCTGTAATGTATGCGATACGAGAGCCCTGATTGGTCCTTGTTCTCACGTAACCACACGCTGATGCCAGATCAGTAACTCCTGGCATGGGTCCAGCCCTTCACTATAGCACATATAGTAATTGGTCTCTTACATATGGTTTCCATGATAGTGCTTAAGGGCAACAAATGAGGCTATTGGGATTAAGATCAAACCAGGCTGCTGGGTTGGACAACCCAAGGTCAAGGGCGGTCGGATGCATCTCACAGCTGAGGGCTGCTGGCCAGGGACTGTGAGATGCCTCAGACCTACCGAGATCTGGCATTTCCAACATCGCTGCCTGGCGAGGTCTCAAAAGCTGTTATATTATGAATCAGATGACCAAACACAAGTGGATTTGAAACCAGCCGGTCAACCTGAACAGGCTAGCCTCAACCGATGTCAACTAATATCCCATAATTGGTGCTCTGTGCATGCCAAGCCGATGCTGGCGATCAGGTTTCTCTGTAATGTATGCGATACGAGAGCCCTGATTGGTCCTTTTATTCACGTAACCTAACGCTGATGCCAGATCAGTGACTCCTGGCATGGGTCCAGCCCTTCACTGTAGCACATATAGTAATTGGTCTCTTACATATGGTTACCATGATAGTGCTTAAGGGCAACAAATAAGGCTATTGGGATCAAGATCAAACCAGGCTGCTGGGTTGGACAACCCAAGGTCAAGGGCGGTCGGATGCATCTCACGGCTGAGGGCTGCTGGCCAGGGACTGTGAGATGCTTCAGACCTCCCGAGATCTGTCATTTCCAACATCACTGCCTGGCGAGGTCTCAAAAGCTGTTATATTATGGATTAGATGACCAAACACAAGTGGATTTGAAACCAGCTGGTCAACCTGAACAGGCTAGCCTCAACCAATGTCAACTAATAGCCCATAATTGGTGCTCTGTGCATGCCAAGCCGATGCTGGCGATCAGGTTTCTCTGTAATGTATGCGATACGAGAGCCCTGATTGGTCCTTGTTCTCACGTAACCTCTCGCTGATGCCAGTAGGAACTCAAAACTTGCCATAAATGATTTCATAAGGATGTCCATGATTATCAAATGTTTTGTCTTAGTATGAAATGTATCTGATCCCTACTGTGAGTGATTTTGGGGTAAAAACCTATAAAATAGTAGGATGTTTGTAATTTCCCACAACTTGAATGTCATCCTGTGGACTATGCATAACTCTCTAGTTCTAGTTTAGAAAACTAACCAAGAAGGTGTAGATAAAGAGAGTGAGTCATGTTTGTATATTTTCATAATATGCTACGTTTTGGGGCAATTTACAGAAAATATGGCATAAAACAGGTGAATTTAGGGGTTTGCTGCTGGAAGGTTCAATTTTCATAGTCGAAACGCAAAACTTGCCATAGATGATTTTATAAAGATGTCTATGATAATCAAATGTTTTTTGTTAGTATGAAATGTATCGGACCCCTGCTGTGAGTGATTTTGGGGTAAAAACCTATAAGATAGTAGGATTTTTGTATTTTCCCACAGCTTGAATGTCATCCTGTGGACTATTCATAACTCTCAACTAAATATATCTAGTTTAGAAAACTAACCAAGAAGTAGTAGATAAAGAGAGTGAGTCATGTTTGTATATTTTCATGACATGCTACGTTTTGGGGCAACTTACAGAGAAAATGGCATAAAACGGGTGATTTTAGGGATTTGCTTCTGGAAGGTGCAATTTTCGTAGTCGGAACGCAAAACTTGCCATAAATGATTTTATAAGGATGTCTATGATAATCAAATGTTTTGTGTTAGGTAAGTATGAAATGTATCTGACCCCTGCTGTGAGTGATTTTGAGGTAAAAACCTTTAAAATAATAGGATTTTTGTAATTTCTCATTTATTTGAACAAAGGTATATTATATTTATAATACCAAAATTCTAGTCTGATATCGGTGTTACAGAGAATTAATCAAGAATTGGCAGATAAGGGAAATAAGTTATGTTAGCCAATCTATGACATGCTAAATTTCGGGGTATTTTACTAAAAAAACCATCAAAAGCATGTGATTTTAGGAATTTGCTTCTGGAAAATGCAACTTCCAATGTAGATGTATTAAACTTGCCACATATATGTTCACATCGATGCCATGATGGTTGCAGGATGTGTTGTGGTAGCTCCTGCTGTGAGTAATTTTCCTCACTTCTTAGTCCTTAGCGACAGTCTGTTACCCTTAAAGGGGAACTAAAGGCTCATATATATACTAGCTGATATGCAAGTAATACACTTTGAGAATTTTGGGTATTGCCATCAGCCTGCCCTGCTAGCAGCCATGTTCTGCAATTGCTATCAGTTGTGACTCAAGGGTTGGCACTGACACTTCCTGCCCCCCCCCCTCCCCCCTCTCTCTCTGAGCAGTGCATCATAAACTGCAGTGCTCTTCGCAAGAACTCTCTTCCAAATTTGCATTTAAACTTGTATCAACGAGGAAAATGTAAAATCATGTGCAGCAATTGCAGTTCTATGTTCAGACCACTTCCCTTTGGCAACAACAAAAGGAAGTAACAACTCCAATCAAAAGGATACACAACGGGTAATTAACCTTGTGGCATTACACATCTAGATCCCAGGACACAGAAGTTAGTCAACACAGGAAATATCTATCAGTCCTTAGAACAGCAATCATTTCCTTAAATAGTATTTGTGTACATATATCTAAGTCACACGAAAGAAAACACAGTCTGTAGAATAGCTAGCTTCAAGTAAAACCACATACTGAAAATCTGGATGCACATAATGGTACATTGTTTTTATGGTCTGAGCATAGAACAGGGTCTGACACTTAGTTTACAGGCTAGGGGCCCGAAAAGGTCTTTTAATAAAAAATAACTGGTCAAAAACAGGATTTCTGGTTATTAATTATTATGCATACTATTATGGGCCCCTAGCCTGAAAGATCTTGGGGCCCACAGCAAATTCTAGGGGCATATGCCCCTGGGAAAGTCTAACCCTGTAGAACTGCATGCTTCAGGACAGGTGGATTTCAAGTTTCAGTGATGCTAGCCACTGTTTTTGTCTGACTT
Source organism: Maea johnstoni (assembly GCA_963942565.1). Taxonomy (NCBI): domain Eukaryota; kingdom Metazoa; phylum Annelida; class Polychaeta; order Spionida; family Magelonidae; genus Maea; species Maea johnstoni. The sequence goes on from OZ012684.1 coordinate 35,372,438, forward strand.
GACCAAAGGGAAATATATGAAAAATAACCTGTCTTTTTGTACAGTCAGCATCATGACCGGCAGGGTTCATATCCACTTGTTTTTGTTTATCTAAGGCATCTCACAGCCGATGGCCGCAAGCCAGAGTCTGTGAGATGCATCAGACCTCCTGAGGCCTTGGCTTTCCCAACGCAGTAGCCTGTCTCGATCTCAATGGCTATTGATAATAGTATTATACAAATATGACATCCCTGTGGGGTGTCCATCAGGAATAACTTACCGGAGGATTACTGAATGCATTACGTGCATGAAGTGACCCATTGCTCTAGAATTAATTGATCGCCATTTGCATTCCCTACCCCATCACCGGAGGCTGGACAGCCTACTTGACCTGAGACGTTAATAAAACTAATATTTTGAGTTGTTGTTTATCCCATATTTGTAAAATACTACACATGTAGGTGTGACCAGTGCTGTAATCTATTGTTGTCACTTAGACCTTAGATGAATAGAACATGGACTGGTCGTCACAGATCAATTACTATAGGCAGCAATAGGCCTCTCCATTATTTTAAGAGCATTAAGTTGTTTTGCAGCCTTCTTACACATTGAGGCTAGTTGAAAGTCAAATTTCAACTTGTGATCCAATTCTACATCTAATAGAGGTTTTACTGATTATTCATTTCAATGTTGATTTTGTCAATGGAGAAGTCTGTTTGCAACTTTCTGTGTCCAGGGGCAAATATAACTTGCATGCAGTTCCTTTCAAACCATTCGATTGCAAATTTAGTTATACTTGCTAGGTGTGACTTGACATTTTCAATATTCTCATCAGTCATCACTATTGTAAATTGTACTTAATGTACTAGAACACACCTCCCAGGGGAGATCAAGTAAGGGAGGGCCATCATGTGCTTAGATTATGGGGATTAAGATTGAGCCAGGCTGCTCAGGAGGTCTGTTGCATCTCACAGCCTCTGGCCTGCGGCCTCGGCTGTGAGATGCATCAGCCCCCTCGGCCTTGCCCTTGGGTTATCCAACACAGCAGCCTGGATCGATCTTAATGGTTATCATATCATGATAAGATATATTTTGCTTTTAGATTTTTGGGAAGAGAAGGCCAAGAACTCTCCAAAAAGGGCCAGACTGAGCCCTTTTATGAAATGGTGCCAAAATGAAAACAATATTAATTAATCAATTATTAATAATAATAATAATAATATTCAATTGTCATTTGATATTGCGCCCTTTCCATATAAACATGCTCAAAGGCGCATTACATTCATTGTCAAAGGATAGATGTTGATATCCACATAGTTATTTGATAAATACATCTTTGAACAGATGTGTTTTCAGTTGTCGTTTGAACTGGGCGCCCCAAAATGGCAATTGTAAAATCTTTGGGTGTCCTATTTTTCAAGGGAAGCCACATATCATACTCAGATTACAACCCAGGGCCCAACGTTAACTTTTGTGGCGACTTGCCCAGTAGGGCAAGTTAGATTCAACTTTCACTTGCCCCACTAAAACCTTCACCTGCCCTTGAAAAGTTTTATGTTTTATAATGTTTCATTTAAAACCAAGTAGAACATGGTGCTGGTATGTGAAAGCATATTTTCTAGGACAAGCTTGGATTCCAGACCACAAAACTTGCACATATTCTCAAAAGTAAACCTGAAATATACACAGCATACTTGCCCAGTGGGGCAAGCTAGATACAGTTTTCACTTGCCCTACAGGTATAATTCACGAATTCTACTTGCTTGGGGCAACGGGGCAAGCACCAATGTCGAGCCCTGCAACCGTAAAAATGTATTTACTTTAATATTGTAATAAGGCATAATGTCATAGGAATAAAATTGGAGGAAAATTTTCAACTATACCCTGAATTGACATTTTTGAAAATTATTCCCAGAAAAGGTTTGGATGTCCCGACTCCCGAGGGGGGATTTTTGAAGGACCGGGTGTCAAAATGACTCCCAGATGCCCTGATTTTGGCCGCTACAAACTTTAAGGGGTTGAAGGCCCTGCTGATCGACCCACCCTTATGGGCATGTGCGTAAAATTGTAAAAAGGAGCCTGGCCCTTAGTCACGCTCCAGATCTCCTAGCACAGGGTCCCTGAGGACAGCCAAACTCATAGACAGGGCTCAACGCTAACTCAAACTGTTACTGGCCCCGTAGGACCTGTAACACCTAGGATCTACTGATCCTGCAAAATTTTTACTGGTCTACAAATTTTTCTTTAATATAAAATGAAAAAAAACATTGCATAAAATCTACAGACAACATTGATTTTTATCTTCATTTCTTTCAAAAACATTTGGCACATTCTTGAGGGGAAACTTGTTAACAAGAATGTCCCCAAATGTTTATTGGCCCTGTAGGACCTGTTGAATTATTTTTCTACTGGCCCTAATCCATTTTGGGAATTTTTTACTGGACTGGGGCCATAGGACCACTGTTAGCGTCGAGCCCTGATAGACTAGCTCATAGTCTAGGATTAACTTAAATATTGCTCTTCTCTGTTCTGGTCTATGTTTTGCTTAACCCTTCCAATGTTAAGGCAACTTTCGTCCAAAACAAAAGGACGTAAGATTTTTGAAAATCATTTAAACCCTGTCATGTTGGTATTCATTGGATGGCTCTCCTTATTTTCAAGAGAGACCACAATATACCCAGATTACAACCATAAACATGTATTTACTTACTAAAATAAGGCATAATATCCTTATCAGGCCTCAACACTTATTCAAAATGATACTGGCCTTGTAGGACCAGTAACACCTAGCATCTACTGGTCCTGCAAAATGTCTACTGGTCCTAGATTTTTTCTTTAACATAAGAAGAAAGAACATTGCATAAGATTCACCACAACATTTATCTTTATAACTTGTATCTTCATTTATTTCAAAAACAATTGGGGACATTCTCAGGGGGAAACTTTTTAACAAGAATGTCTCCAAATGTTTACTGACCCTGTAAGACCAGTTGAGGTATTTTTTTACTGGCCCGAAGCTGTTTTGGGGAATTTTTACTGGCCTGGGGCCATAGGTTTACCATTAGCGTCGAGCCCTGCTTATACAATTTCAGGTGAATTACATCGAGATGATTTTTGTTCTGATTGAAATATTCATTTAAAAAAAATCCTTAAAAAAAATATTTAGGTGTCTTGAAGGGCAATTTTTGAAGGACTTAGGTGTCCAAATGATGCCATGCTTGCTAAGTCTATGATATAGTCCAGGGCACGACATTAACTTTTGCGGCAACTTGCCCAGTAGGGCAAGTGAGATTCAACTTTCACTTGCCCCACTCCAACTTTCACCTGCCCTGAAAAATTGTATGTTTTTTAATGTTTCCTTTAAAACCGAGTGGAACATGGTGCTGGCATGTGAAAGCATATTTTCTAGGACAAGCTTGAATGCCACCACAAAACTTGCATACATTCTCAAAAGTAAACCCGAAATAAATACAGCATACTTGCCCAGTGGAGCAAGCAAAATACAGTTTTCACTTGCCCTTCAGCTATAATTTACAAATTCTACATGCCTAGGACTTTTATTACTATTATGGCAATATGATATAATAAACATCACAGCATGGTGACTTGTGAGTCCTCATTTATGGTAGGCTGAGCTTTTAAATACGTCCTTTTGTGTCATTTTTGATTCTAGTTGAGATTTATAATTTGAAGGGATAAGTAGCGAACCTTCTTATCCCTCACATATAAAAAAACATATTCTATTTGAAGGTGCAAAGGTCCATGACAGGAAATGGTCACATAGAACTTTTTAAAGTCACTAGTTACAACTTTCACCCTCAAGAGCACGCTTAAACTCCTATACTAAGCTGCAAGCCGGTGTATCATATACTTCCTTACTTAAATATACCACTTTTTAGTAGTTATTTCCAATAAAACCGCTTTTATACTCAATTTTCCACTGCAAGTGGAAATCTTTAAGACTGTCTATTCTTGCGGTAACACCCATCCTGTACTGCCACAGTTGACTGCATTTGACCCATAAATAGATAACGACCTGCACGGCCAGTACCTGTCAGATAGATAGCGTTCTCTGGGGAGAGCGAAAGGCAGGAAGCATAGCGGAAGCACAGTGTGCCTTCACCAGCGACACTCCACAAGTTGAGTCTGGCCGACATACCCTATGCGCACATTTCCTGTAATGTCCTGTGTATGAAACTTCTGGAAACAATTAAAAAATAATCACAGATTTACATATTCTTTGAAAGAAAGTTGATGGTTGGAGTTCTAATCAAAAAATCTCTCAATATTTTCTAAATGGAGCTTTTTTCAGAGAGATTTCACTTTTCACCAAATGGTCTAGCCTTTTGGGGGGGAAGGGGGGGGGGGGGGGGAGTGCTACCGGCATGAATCTCCTAACCTGTCAATCATTGCAGTGGCCCAACACTACTGGCGACAGCCCTTAAAACAATTTCTCTACTGAACCCTGGTCACATATCAGTATCTCAAGGTAAATCATGTGTTTCTTCATCTGAATCAAATTCAACCTCATCTTTGGTCCATTTGTCATGTAGTCCTCTCTTCCCTCCAGGACTGAAATAAAAAAGGAAGACACTACAAATAGGGCCTGTTAGATAAAACATATCAATTTTGTCCCCAATGCCTTCACAACTGTGAACTAGCATTTTATGGCCTAACTGAAAGGGGCACCATGCTGTGATGTTTATATAAGCACATGATGGCCTTCCCTTATCTGATCTCCCCTGGGAGGTGAGCTCATGGCAGTTGTGTATTCCTGCCTCCTGGTTTGTGTGGCAGGCAGGAAATGTGTAGGATTCACCTTACATACAATCAAAATTTCCAGGAGACATACCAATGACTGTGTCAAGAGACCTGTTCACTGGGAATTGGGGGCCTGATACTTAATGTTGCTTTAGGGTTAATTTGTGAAAATATGGTAATTTCTTGAGAATTTTACAGAATGAGATTTTGTCTAAACATACGCCTTTTTCATCAATATCAGATCAAATGTCACTGGCTAGGCCATTACTGATTTCAGTAAGAGACAAACCATCAAAGAAACTCCCATAGGCTTGCACACAGGAAAATATTTTTGCCTCAACCACATATAGAACTATATCCATACTACCCACCTGATCACCCATAGCCACTTTTGGTTCAAAATCCTAAGGATTTGCATACCTAAACATCTTGAATGTGCTTCAGGGCAGGGAATACCTCCCTTCTAACTTAGACGAAGAAAAGAATGGATATGCAGCGAGAGACCAATTACTATGTGTGTTATAGTGCAGGGCTGGTCACAACAGGGGTTTCAGATCTGGCATTAGGGTGAGGTCATGAGGGAACAAGGACCAATCAGGGCTCTCGCATCGTTTACATTACAGAGAAACCTGTGCGCCAGCATCATCTGAGCATGCACAGAGCACAACTTTTGGGAAATTGGTTGAGGCTAGCCTGTTCAGCTTGACCGCCTGGTTCATATCCACTTGTTTTATTTTAAGCTTCTGATCAATGGGAGCTAATAAAAATTTGACACCCCCCTCCAAACGTAATTTAGAATCGGCGACAACCTACAACCTGCTGAATAGGAAGTATTAAGAGCAGTATGGTGAAGATATGAACATAGGGGAGTCAAAATGAATCCTGATTCATACAATAATTTGGAGTTACGATTATCCTCCTTTTTCTGCCATATTTATGCAAAATTGTAATTAGCCTGTTGTTAGTGATGAAGCAAACTATATAGTAACCCAGTGAAAACCACCGCTTAACACCAAGTCATTGGTCACTTTCTAACATGACCTCTGGGATCAAGGAACAACCAAACATTTGGGAATTGGGGAAAAGAAAGTAACTTTTTCTGCCGCACTAACCAGTTGTAAGTGGTTTAGGAAACCAGATTACCCAGCAAAAACCACTGCCTAATCCAAGTCACTGGCAACTTTCTCACACAGTGACTGGGTTTTGAAAGATCAATACCTGTGTTTTGTTTTTCATTCTTGAACGACTTACATGTATACTAAATCAAAAATGAAATAACATCTCACGGAATGGTACTCTGATAGTATTAGTAGGAGCTCTACTACTATTATCTACCATAAATTTATATTGATGCTATTTTAATGACTCTGTTTCTTGATTTGTATGACCTGTGTTGTCACTTGTCAGGGACCTCAGTACATGGAGCATATTTAAGCTATCTGGACAATGCAGATGTTATATACACAGCATTTATATCAAATTTTAAAGTCGTGGCTATGAACAGTTGAGTACTTAGTACGTACTAAACTGTTCACTTGCAGGTAATTAAGTGCTACTAACTGTCTAGTATACCAGTTAGCGTCACCCTGTAGATCAGTCATTGACATCCATTTTTTTTCGATTAGATCATTGACATATTAATTTTCGATTCTGATTATTTCGATTCGATTTTGAAGAACTGCACTAATAGAATATTTTTACATATTCCACACTATTTTTGTGGCTAGGATCATAAGAAATCTCACAACGCAAACACATTTAAGTAGGACTGTCATTGACATCCATTTTTTTTCGATTCGATCATTGACATTTTATTTTTCGATTCCGATTATTTCGATTCGATTGTGAAGAACTGCAGTAATAGAATATTTTCACATGTTCCACACTATTTTTGTGGCTTAGGATCCTAAGATTCCCACAATGCAAAGACAATGAAGGTTTTCTCAACACTTTCTGATTAGATACTTGAGTTTCTCTTCAAAATTCTTAACAGCGTTGGCTAAAAATTGCGTTAAAGGCTGAAAAAATGTGTTTCGATTAATTCGATTCGATTAACATAATTGATTCGATTCGATTAATTGGAAAAATTATTTCGATCGATCGATACTTGTCATATCAATGACAGTCCTACATTTAAGGTTTTCTCAACATTTTTTTATTGAATAATTGAGTATTGGCTAAAAATGGCAAAAAATGGTGTAAAAGGCTGACAAAATGTGTTTCGATTAATTGACATATTAATTGACATAATATTTTTTTCGATTAATTGGAAAAATTATTTCGATCGATCGATACTTGTCATATCAATGACAGTCCTATCCCTATCACCCTCTGTCCTGCACTGCCTACCACCACCATCACCAGAGGCAATGCCCAACCGGTCTTACACAGCCTGCTGAGGTAAAGCAGAATATAAGGTCACTGATAAGCACAGGGCTTGAAAGTGCCCTGCTTCTTTGGTGCCAGCTGGTCAGGGACTGACCTAGATTCAAGGCTGATAAAGCTCTGTCCCCAATGTGTTTATTTTTAGCATGACTATACAGCAAGTTTATCTCAGGTGGTCAGGTTCAATGCTCATGTGCATCTCACTTGGCAGTGCCAGAATAGGATATTGGACTACAGCCTTCATTCTAGGCTATTGTAAATATAGGCCTGTGTCAGCAGGGACTTAGCCAGGACCCGTCCTACCTGTCTTTTGAACAGCTAGTTTCTTACAGGCAAAAATTTCTATGAAGATTTTTCAATTTTGACTTTTGGGAGGTAATAGCCAAGTATTTTCCTAACAAACCATCTCCTAGATCATAGCTGAAGTGTAAATTGCCCTTTTTGACAAAGGGCTACTATATGTGGTTGGTATGAGGATTTAAAGTAGATTAGTTGCTAAATCTGGACGGGCAGAAATTTTGAAATAGCTATTTTAGACAGGCTTTTTTGAAATCCTGGCTAAGACCCTGCCTGTGTGTATATGTATGTATGTATGTATATATATATATATATATATATATATATATATATATATATATATATATATATATATATATATATATATATATATATATATATGTACAGGTGAACTTGGATATGACAGACTCGATGGGACCAGGAAAATTGGTCCGTCATATGCAAAATCCGTCGTATACATATGACCAATACTTGATATGCATCGGACTGGGACCAAGCATATCGTCCGTCATATGCAAAAATCTGTCGTACAGTGGTCCGTCATATCCAAATTCACCTGTATATATATATATATATATATATATATATATATATATATATATATATATATATATATGTGTGTGTGTATGTGTGTGTGTATATATGCCCCTACCATTTGTAACTTGGATAAGCTTGATTTATCGCACCTTCTACTGGCATAAGCTTGTACAAAAAAGTTGTGATTTTCTTAAATTTTTGCTTGGAGAAGCTTATAGAGCATCAACTAGGTCACACAGTAATTCGGCCAGGATAAGGCAGGAAAAGTTGCGCCTCAAAGCCAAGGAAATCACAGCTTCTGGTATATCCAAGCCAGCTAGTATATATCCAAGCTTCTAGTAGAAGCTGGTACTTCCCTGACTCAAAAATTGATAAAAGAATGTGTGGCAGCAAGGGGGTTTGAATCGGGATCTCCTGCGTTATGAGCAGCTGCGCTAACCATTACACTACTGAGATCTTCTTACTTATCTCAACTCAAATTAAGTATAGGTTTAAAAGTTGTACATACTAAGCAGCAAATAATGTCAAAATAGCATCTAATGTGATACATGAATGAATTACCTGATTTAACATAAAGGATTTCCACAACTTAAATTTATACTCTACAAATCCCATTTGGCATCAAAATCATTTAATTTGTACAAAATAGTACCGGTCTTGAGTATGAGACAAACACATTACACTTTTGGGGGGTCTTTAACTATTTAAACTAGTATGGCAAGTAAAAGTGGACGAAAAAACATTTTTGAATATTTATAATCAATAATAAATATTCATAATTCAATATTTATAATTAATTATGAATATTTATGAATGAATTACAAATATCCATAATTCATTAATGGATATTCATAATTCATTTTTGAATATTTATTATCTATTTTTGGATATTCAAAGTTGTAGATATTCAAAAATGAATTATGAATATTCAAAAATGAATTTTGAATATTCATAATCCGGCAGTATTTATGAATATTCAGAAATGAAATTTAGATATTCATAATTCATTTTTAAATATTCCTTATTCAATTTTGAATATTAATAATTCATTTACAAATATTCACAATTCATAAGGGAATATTCATAAGTAAACTAAATAACGGAACTTGCTCTGAAAATGTCTCCCTGACAAAGAATTTCTAATACTCCTACCTAGGAAAAGTAGGTATTAAGAACTCATTCAAGATGAAAAAGTGAATCTCTAGCTGAGCTGAGTCCCCCATTGCAAACACATCTTTTGGGAAATGTGTCCCTTGACCCAAACCTTGTGGTCAAGACAGCTAAACTTTAAACTTGTGTAAGATTTTTTTTCAGTTCTCTTTCACAATTATATAGTCCTGGATTTTGCAGTGAACTTTTATCAGTATTTAAAATGTTAAAGTAAAAGCCTTTTCTTACTACAATACTGATAGATATTAAAGTACTGGCTTTTACAGCTTAATGTAGCCTAAACTAGAATCCAGAACTTCTCATTAAGTTCAGGCTTACCCCAGGTTATAGCAGCTTGCAACACAGCCAGTAGCAGCCAGTAGCAGCTAGTAGCAGCTATGACTTTTTGAAATACAATACTGATAGATATTAAAGTACTGGCTTTTACAGCTTAATCTAGCCTAAACTAGAATCCAGAACTTCTCATTAAGTTCAGGCTTACCTCAGGTAATAGCAGCTTGCAACACAGCCAGTAGCAGCTAGTAGCAGCTATGACTTTTTGAAATACAAGTATCAGGCAAGCGCAGCTTATTCCAGCCTTTTCATGTGTAAGGTAGCTTGGACAAGTTTGTACCTACTAGGTAGTATTAGCTGAAGAAAAAACAAGCTTTATCCAAGATGAAAAGCTTTTACTCTAGCTGATACATCCTCACTTATACTAGTAAATATCAGAATCTGGCTTAGAGCTTGGATCTGGAATGGTAAGGGTATATATATATATATATATATATATATATATATATATATATATATATATATATATATATATATATATATATATATATATATATATATATATATATATAAACATATAACTTTAGATGATGAAAAGAATGGATATGTAGCAAGAGACCAATTACTATATGCGCTATAGTGAAGAGCTGGACTCATACCAAGTCACTGATCTGGCATCAGCACAAGGTCACGTGGAAACAAGGATCAATCAGGGCTCCCATATCAATTACATTACAAAGAAACCTGACCGCCAGCATCAGCTTGGAATGTGAAGAGCACCAGTTTTGGGCTATTAGTTG
>OZ012684.1:35382839-35385339 GCA_963942565.1 Maea johnstoni
AAGCTGATTTGAACCGATTCATTTGTAAAGTGGTCTGACAAAGCATTGCTGGAAATGGCTAGAGTAGCATCTTTTGGCAGAAATTTGAAGGAGTCGCTGGAGAATTTATTGAAGTGACTGCACAATGCAGAAGTTATATAGAAAAAATTTAGATCAAATTTCTAAGTAGTAACTATGAACAGTTTAGCACTTAGTAAGTACTAAACTGTTCACATGCAGGTAAGTGTTACTAACTGGCCAGTATACCAGTTATTGTCACCCTATGTCCTGCACTGCCTACCACCAGAGCCACTACCCAACCTGTCTTTCACAGCCTGCTGAGGTAAAGCTGAAAATAAGGTCACTGATAAGCACACTGCTTGAAAGTGCCTTGTTTCCTCAGGGCCAACTGGTCAGAGACTGACCTAGATTCAATGCTGATAAAGCTCTGTCCCTTGTGTGTTTATTTTTAGCATGACTACAAAGCAAGTATATCTCAGGTGGTCAGATTTGCTCTAGGTGCATCTCACTTGGCACTAAGTTGGCAGTGCCAGAATAGGATATTGGAGTACTATAGCCTTCATTCTAGGCTATTGTATGTATAGGCCTGTGTGAATGAATGTTTGTATATATATATATATATATATATATATATATATATATATATATATATATATATATATATATATATATATATATATATATATATATATATATACATATATATATATATATATATATATATATATATATATATATATATATATATATATATATATGTAAATACTTAGATGAAGAAAAGAATGAACATGTGGCGAGAAACCAATTACTAAATTTGCTATATAGTGAAGAGCTGGAGTCACTGATCTTGCATCAGCACAAGGTCACGCGGGACAAGGACCAATCAGGACTCTCGTATCGATAACATTACAGACAAACCTGATCGCCAGTATCATCTGGGCATGCACAGCACACCAACTTTGGGCCATTAGTTGCCACTGGTATTTTATCGAAAATATAATGACATGTGAAAACTTGAATTGTGATTTTTGTAATTTCATAGGCTCTATCATTCTAGGGAAATTTGAATAAATACCTCATTGTGCTCGATTTTGGATCATTTTGCTGTAATAATAATGAGATAATTTTAGAAGTACCTACATTGCAATTGCAGTGGAACCTGTGAACATGGAGCACTCATGCGAAATTCAGAAGTGCTCATTGTATGGAGGTCCCTTACATCACAGGTCACACAGATTAAGAAACAGAGTCATTGAAATAGCATCAATATCAATGTATGGTAGAGAATAGTAATAGAGCTCCTACTTATGACTCTCAGTCTCAGGTATATCTCACTCAGTTACATAACTATCATTCTGTAATATGTTATTTCATTTATAATTTAATATACGTGGAAGTCATTCAAGAATTAAAAGCAAAAGCGCCCACATTGATCTTTCAAATCCAAGTCACTATGTGAGATAGTTGCCAGTGACTTGGAGGAAGGCAGTGTTTTTTGCTGGGCAATCTGGTTTGTTAAACCACTTACAACTGGTTAGTCATGAATTAGCCCTGGTGAGTGACGAAAAACAAAATTCCCTTTTCGGCGATTCCCAAATATTTGTTTGTACCTTGATACCAGACAAGGCATTTGAGAAAGTGACAACTGACTTGGGGTAAGGCGGTGTTTTTCACTGGTTTACTATAGTTTCCTCCATCACTAGTTAAATGCCCTCAATATCCTAGCACAAGTCCTTGGGAAATTGGGCTTCTATCACTCATGGTTAAACATTACCAAAATATTCCAGTAGCCAGTGGACTACTTGTCCCCAACATTTAGTAGTCCCTCCACCTATTCTATTTTAAGAAGCCCATTTTTTCATTCTATATCAATTGTTCACAGGTTTCACAGCAGGATCAATGAAACATCACATCTACCTGTGGCACATCTTAGTTGTTGAAATGCTGAATGGCAAACAGTGGAAAACTCCCATTAAAGGTCAATGTTAATGCAAAAAGGGGACTATTAAATGACACACTTCTTGATATTTTACTGCAAAATTAAAAGGTTAAAATTTATGCATGAATGTTAGATTGATATGTGATATAATCAAATAATCCAATGAATGATACAGCAGTTTCAAAACTTTTGCCCAAATATCACTTTAATTGAAAAACAGGTCACATGAAACTTTTTACATAATATCTCTGTAATCATTGAAATCCTAATGAGTATCATCAACATACAATCATACACATCAATATGAACATAGTTGTGGCAAGTTTAATACATCTACATTGGAAGCTGCATTTTCCAGAATCAAATTCCTAAAATTGAATGCTAATTGATGATTTTTCAGTAAAATACCCATCATTTAGCATGTTGAAGGTGTGCAAACATAATTTATTTCCCTTATATGCCTATCCTTGGTTAATTTTCTGTAACAACAATATCAGGCTAGAATCTTGGTATAAGATATAATATACCTTAAGCTTTGTTCAGATTTGTGAAATTACAAAA
>OZ012684.1:35390339-35495339 GCA_963942565.1 Maea johnstoni
TCCTAACTACATGCACTAAGGATTGTTCTTTTTAAAAGTGTGCAGGGATGAACAGAAAGCTATTTTAGCAGATGAAGTTGAGGGGTTGATTTGTATATATTCTTATCCCCACCCCTCCCTCTGAGTCCACAAATGTCCTTTATTATCTATTCTCAGCAAGAACGAAAAAATAAGAATAAATGAATACATAGAAAAAGAGTAAATGTATGATTAAAAAATAGATGAATAAATAGCTAATACAGATCATTGAACCCCTCTACAGCCCCCTTGAGCACATTGGGACTCCTAGCGTTACACAGTCATGGGGTAAATTCACATTTTAGGGTATTTAACTTATTAATAATACAAGTGAAACGATGTGCTAATTACATTCAAATATTTCTGTTTGAAATCAAAATGTTAATGAGTATTTTGGGATATATATAAATCATTAAAAGTGTTTTATTACATTTGTGGTTGACTGTTCATTTTGACAGTTATTACATTTGGTGTAAAGCTTTATAAGATTTACCGTAAATTAATCATTGCATACATTTGATGTTTTTTTCATTATTACATTTGAATTTTTTATAACAGTTGGTGTAATTATCTATTACATTTGCGGTTGTTGTTACATTTGATGTAATTTAGTATATTCAGTGTTGTAACAGTCGTAGATTTCTGCAGTGCTAACTTAGTCAAGTGGGTATATGTGTCCTTTAGCATATCTCACTAGGGCAGACTCAGGGTGGTAGATTTCTGCTGGTGTATACATGGTGAAATGGGACATACGCCTCCTAACTTCTTGATTGGCGTAGTACGTACGTTACTGTATGCATGTCTAAATGAGGTCATTGGCAGCATTACCCTTCGCGTTATATAAAAGCTACTCACCTGTACCTGAGTTGTACTATTTATCCAGTCACCTATGTTTTTCTTGTTGTTGACATAGATTTACATAGACACAGCCGGGGAGAGTTAAGTCGATACTGTTTATGTTATGTTCGCCAAGTGAGGCATGAACACAATGACTATTGTTGTGCTCCCAGTATAAGTCCCTCAATGCATGAATTACATGTATGCCGGGAGAAATGAAGTGACATCATAGGATTTGAAATACCCGCTTAGTGCAAGAAGAGGGTGCGAGGCAAGAATCGAGCATACATTTAATTATAGTCTGTCTGACTCGAGTTTGGCAACCGCTTTTTCCACTTTTCTGTGACAAAACGTTCGAGTTTGCCATCCAAACTTGCCAAATCACTTTGGAGTACTACTACGTGTATGTACAAACTTACTTTTTGTCTCAACACCGCAAAATGTTGATTTTGCTCATTAGTTCCTGTTGTAAAATGTGCACAATGCCGACAATACGATCTCGCGTGTTTGTCTGTTGCGAACAATACTAACACGCGAGATCGTATTGTTGGCAATGGGCACATTTTACAATGGGACCCAATGAGCAAAATCAACATTTTGCGGAGTTGAGACAAAAGTATGTTTGTACATACACGTAGAGGTAGGAAACTATATATATATATATATATATATATATATATATATATATATATATATATATATATATATATATATATATATATGTGTGTGTGTGTGTGTGTGTGTGTGTGTGTGTGTGTACAGCCTTAACTCTAGGCTACAAAGGATAGAGTCTAAGGTGCAATTGCGTGGATCCAAATCTTTCCTTACTAGTTGCCTGGCAGAACAAACAGTAGTCGATTGCTCTTGGAAACAGTATTGAACTGTCTAGTTTATCAATGTTAATGTCGGTTTATGCAAAGTCTGGCTGCTAGATCTAGCTATTGTGGATGCTACTTTCTACTGTTGCAGGAAATAACCTATATAAGTAATATATCTTCTATAGAAACGTCTCACATATCAGCATGGAACGGAAGGTTTTGTGAATTCCTAGTCTTGCATACAATGCATATATTGTTGCAGACCGAAATTACTAGAATAGACGATTCAGCTGTCTGCAATCTACGAAATAGTACACTAAAACTCACGACCGCTGATATCATTGTATAAACCATGCTTACCTGACATCACATGTTCAAAATGCGACAGAGAAATGCTATAGACTTGTCGGGTGTAACTTCAAGTTGAAGAATAATCCAATGCTGGAAATGATCCCTGGTGATTACATCTACTTTCGCGTTGTGACTAAAGTTAATGTGGAAATTGTGAGGTTGATTTTGTGCTCAAACAGCAGCAACGTTACCCTTTCCTTCCAACAGCTATTTAAGTACTGCGGGTACTAAGGAGCAACATAACAACCATGATTAAACGCCTATATGTAGCATCGCGGAGTAGAAAAAGCTCATGTTCAGTAGAACCAAGCATTTAGCCCTCTGGATCCGAGCTTAAACGATACATCATGATGGAATAACGTAATATTATGGATTAAAAAATGATTTTTAAAACTATTCAAAATACTTTTTGTTCTTGAATAAACAGAACGTGTTTGAATTTACATGGTAAAAGTTTTATTTTCCAATATATTTGCTCGCAACAAAATTTAATTTAATTGAGATGGCTAATTTGCAGGCTATGCAATTCATTTGTCGGTCCTGTCACAGCAGAAATTAGGTACAACGGTTTAGATGTGCCAGTCTGTCCATCTAGTCCGTTTTCGTGTATACAGATTACACATTGTGTAACCGTGAATGAAAAGTGATAATGCCTAAACTTGATGTACTTTTCTCGTGCAATTTCGATTTCACATTTCTACAGGCTGCTCAGTAGAATGCACTGGTGTTAGTCGTTCCTATAAGTGCACCTCATAGTAGTCCCTAAATATGCTGTGCTGATGGATAATCACATGCGCTTATGTATTCACGTTTATACAGGATAAGCCATCACTCAGACTGATTTATCACCCGTCAATATCACTGCATTATTTAATCAGTTTCCACTACCAGGTAATAAAGTATATGTGGACTTACCATTCACCACACAGACGTCGTACTGGTAGAGCGCATCACATCATGTCCTATATAAACAATTCCACAGCAGTGTTCTTATCATTAAGGTGTATATGAGGGAATAAGTTTTATAAGTAGATTATGAATTGCTATGATTCGACTTTTATATTCCACATGACCTATTTTACTAGACACGGGCCATTGAGAGAAATCGTGTTAAGCCGCGATGGATGAAGTGCAAGTCTCTCTCCCGATGATGATGCTACACATAGAGACACAATAAGCAGTCCGTAGGCAATGCACTAGACCTCTCGGCTATAGGGAACCCCGCTTCACAGATTGCTGATGTTGGTTGAGGTTGATTATTGACGTAGTTTCGAAGTGGCAGATTGCGCATCACAACTGCGGCAAAACTTTCATTTGGGGGAGATGTACCTTTAGGGTATTTTGATTGGGTATTAGAAGGCGCATTTTTGCTGGAGCATTACCTTCACTGCGGCTATGGCCTTGGAAAACCTGTTACGTTCAGCAACATTCGATAATAATAGCTAAATTAGCTCATCGTGGTGCAGACTAGCTCCTAGCTTATGGTATGATTAAATTCTGTTCTGTTCTCTTATTTTCTCAGTCCTCTGCTCTATCCTCATTTGGTAGGTCTTTCAGGAGTCACCGCAAGCAGGAAGTGGCGAGAAACGATATTTCCAAATTCCTAACTTAAACGGGACAGCGCTAAAGACGGTCGTGACCCAATTTCAGAAGAAGGAACTCTAAGATATTAGGGGTTTGCTTGGCCATGGCCCGCAACTGTGCAACCAAATGAAGGTCAAGACTGTTACAAGTCGGTTTGAGTTCTACTAAATTCTAATATAGAATTGAACAGAAAAGCTTGTCCATCGGCTAAGCCAGTGTGAATATGAAGAACTGGTTCCCATAATGGCCTTGCGCCGGGGAATCTAGGCATAGTTTCCTCGTCGCGGCCGCCATCTGCTCATGACAGACACGGACACTTAGCAGTCACTAGGCCAGCCCTGTAGATAGGTACAGAGCTATGTTGTTCCCTTATTCGACCCGCCACTTCTACATTGGGTCTCTTAGAGGTCTCCCTTCTTCCCATGTCCACCACCAATGTTTACGTCGTTATCTTATCAAACTGAACTACTACGTTTAAAGTCACATTTAAACATCTCAAGTCTACATACACACGGTACCTGTAGATGCTAATCGAAATTTAGAGTGTCATATGTTTTATTAGTGAGTAGTTATACTTTCTATGCTCAAAGATATGACATTTAACACAAACTTAGACTACTAGCATGCGTAGATTGTACACGCCTTGAACACGCTAATGGAAGCCATAAACGACGCAGTAAATAGGTAGATGGCTCGAGTAAGAGACAAATAATTGTTCCCCACAACTTAGAGCCTAAGAAAGCAAGATTCCTACCACTTGTCTAGCGCAGAAACATCAACGTACCTTTAGGAGAGGTTGAGTCAACGTGAGCGTTAAAACCCTGCCGAACAGTAGCGACTATTCCCCGGAGATGTGTTTGCGTTCAGCATCTTTGAGTGCCCGTAGAAATTACACCCTGTAGCCCTAGTCTCAGCTCCCCACAGTAACTAGGCGGGGATGTGAAATGCAGATGCTGGTGTTTAGTGATTATCCTCTAGCTGTGTGTGTACGTTATACGAGTGCCAATAAAGCAGTAGGCTGAGGTCTGGGTGTCGCTGCCTTGTCACTTACAGCACTGCTAGGACCAGCTTGCGCCTTAACCCTTTCCTGGCTGGAGAGCCCTGTAACGACTGAATGCATTTCCCTTCAAACAGAAAAATTTTCCTTTAAGAGGATATTTAAGAAATGCTATAAGGAATGCGAATCATATCGTATGCACTAACTCCACCCACGCGTTTTGGACGTAT
The DNA here is from genome assembly GCA_963942565.1 of Maea johnstoni. Lineage (NCBI taxonomy): Eukaryota > Metazoa > Annelida > Polychaeta > Spionida > Magelonidae > Maea > Maea johnstoni. The sequence goes on from OZ012684.1 coordinate 35,395,175, forward strand.
TTGTGAACTTGCGCATAGTTCCGTGAATGTCGGACATCCAGGCGTTCTTTTCCGTGCTACACTCTCAGCGTTAATGGGTTAACATGAACCTTCAATCCCTTCTTTACCAAGCCGACATGCCCACAAGAGTAAAGGTTGCTGACACCCAGCTGCGCCTTATCATTATTGTTAACCGACAATTTGCTTGCTACTTATGTAGATTAGATAGTAGCACAGTGATTTTAAATCTCTCAAATTATATTTGCAATCTGAGACTATTAAAACTGGGAAAAGGGGGGATGGGTGGGGGTGTTGCCGCCAGCAGACCTCGCGGTTTGACCTTGGTTACAGATCAACTAATATACTCAGCTTTCAACACATTAGTAACCCGAGGGACTGGCTGTTAATGACCCGAGGGCAGCATTGTTACAATGCAAGCGTGTAGTTGTGCTGGGCAGCACAGGCGTGCGTCTACTGCGCACTGGGCCTGAAGCGATTGTATGTTAATGGCTGCATCTTCCTGTTATCTTTCTTCAAGTTGCACTTAAGCAAGTTAGCCACAGGTTCCAGATAATTTTTAACATGCCCAATCGAAAGTTATGCGAGGAACAAGATGACTTCTAAACAGCCCATAATTGTATTGGCCACGTTTTGTAGTATCAGCTATTCTAGAGAACACACTCAGCAAAAAAGACACCCTACTTTGTTTTGTGGGGTTGATCACGTTAATAGGACTCACTGTGGTTACAACTGATTTATGTTGTGATCTCTGAGGTAGCTTTTTATGTCCTTATGTCCATTAACAATGGTGTCAAATCAGGGAATGTATAGATGTAAATGGTATTGACTGGTCCAATGTTGATCTCGGCCTAATATAATATAAAGCAAGGTTTGTTTACCATTTTCTTTGGTAGCGTGTCTGATAGAATTAGGCAATTCGGGAAAGTTCCTTTTACCAATGAAAAGCTTTCTATGATACTTTACGCTAATGGCGTTGATCTCTGGCTGAAGCCGAGACCGACCTACAGATTACGCTTGATATTTTGATCTAAAAAGTGTATGGCATGGTGGCCAGAGATTAATGATACAAAACCCAGATTATACACTTTATAAACCTTTCTAAACAGAGGTCAAATGTCCCTACTCTGAGACGTGTATGTGAGCGTTATTATCATTATGTAATGTATTTAAGTGAGTATCTATGTCACGGATGCTATTAACTTGAAGGGACACTCCAACTCGAGTGTGCCAACACTCGATCCAAAATGTCAACATATTCCACTTTATTTCATTTGCCTCACTGCTTTGCCCCTCGAGTGACAGATAGCCATCTTAGAAATGCACGTAGCTAACAGATGATTCTCTACGTGCGTAGATATGGGTATAATAGAAGGGAATATGTATGTTGTCACTGAGTTTGCCTTTTTTCAATGTTGTCTAACTATAGGCAGTAATTAATGGTTGAGAAAGCCGTACACTCGGAAGACCACCGACTGACACAAGCACACTGAACACCTTCCTGTCTGCCTTGAGGTTGGCTCGAAGAAGCCAGATCTTTTGTTGCAGTCAGAACAAGCAATGTGTAGGCAGCGTACTGAGCGACCCACCGTTGGAGGGCCCCTAGATATGAATAGATTTCATGAAACAGGACAGTAATACCCCTATTCCCTGGCTTACCGTATTGACACTTGCAGATGACGAAGATGACTTGATTGTGTCATTATTACTTATTTTCAGTTTTTGTATTTTGAAAGCTAACTTAGGAATTCGCCACTTACAGAGTTCAAATTATACACGGTGCATTTGCGGGTAGTTCATTTCAGAGAAACAGCTCTTTAGATCTCTATATATACAATGATTGATTCATTGATAAATACGTCAACCGTCTTCTCCATACAATAACAATTATTCAATATAATGCATCACAAAAAGCAAATACTAACATCAGCTCATTAACATACCTCGAACAAAACTGAAAAACTGGACATTACGTAGGTAGTCAGTGTGCAAAGATTGCTTACCCACGAGGGCAAGTAAATACTTACTAGCCAGCAGTTAATGATGGAAGAATATTGGGCACTAGAGTATACCATTGACCATCCCCAAGGCTGTAACAGCATTCCCATAATCACCACCGGAGGCGGGGATACACACAGTGCCTACAGTTTCTTTTGTGCGAGGGCGAGAAATACATTGTACCACCTAAATAGTGGGGCAACCTCTTTGAAAATAAAAGGTTCAAAGTTCTAGTAATAATGCCACAAATTCCAAATTGGAGCGGAATGATTATACAGTATAGGGACCTTTTGCACAGACAAGAAGTACATAGTATACTCAGTATATAGCACTGAATATGTATACGGTTTCTAGTTGATTGATGTGAAAGGTTGATTTCATTCTTTGAAGCATCATGTATTTATTGGATTTGTTATTCTTGAATCAATCAAAGATTATCATTTTGTAATTATCATGTGAGGTCAACGTCAACATTTTCATGACAAAAGTCAATAATGATAGATGGATAGATATATAGATACATCGATCCAAAGACGTTGGAATTCATTGTCTGTGACAAATATCCCCAGTCAGCATTAATGAGTTTATAATGCATCCAGGGTTGCACAACAACATATTCCTCCTACGTTGCCCGCCCTTGTGTTAAGCCCCATTCTCACATTCACGACTTACAGCCACGATCGACCACGACTCAGCAGTCCTGGTCGATCGTGGTGAGTCGGCAAGTGTACATGTACTGCACGAGTCGTATTGAAGTCAGCGTCGGCTATGACTGTTTTGAAAATTTCAAAACAGTCGTAGTCGATCGGCGCCACCTCCAATAACAAGTAGGTGCCAATATGTAGCGTATGAGAAGCGTATGAAGGTCAGCAATAGCGTATGAAGGTCGGCAACAGCGTATGAAGGTCGGCAACAGCGTATAGCAATCGTATTGACATCGGCGTCATGCGTATGCAAGTCCGTGGGAAAGTTGCATACGCTCTGCGTACGATCGTACAGGACTGCTATACGCTATTCAAGTCGTATAGCAAGCGTATGAGTAGCGTATGATAGTTGGGATATGAGCATCGTATAACGGTCGTACTAACTACAACTACATGCGGGATAAGTCTTGAACGAACGTATTCATGTCCAACAACAGTCGTCACTCCGTCGCCGTCAATCGTATGGTAGTCGAATAACAGTCCTCTTTGAAAAAGAAAACCGCAAAAGTTGTATAATAGCGTACTCGAAACATCAAATTCGGTCTATTCGCTAGATCGGCATAGTCGTGGCTGAAGTCGTGAATGTGAGAATGGGGCTTAGTCGAGCTGCTCTGTAGACTGTCGTGCTCTGTATCAAACTAGCCCTTACTGAGCATTATTAAAGGCATAGTACAGTATTCGATAAGGTGACAGTGACATCTGAAAAAAGGGGGAGGGAGGGTCACCGGTCATGCGGTCCATATAGGTGACGCCAAATTGGCAAACAATGTAAATCGCAATCGGAAGTGCCACCTATATGTAGATGGCATGACAGGTGACCCCCTTTTTGCTTTAGATATTCAAAGAGGAGCTGACAATGAAAGCCTATGCAAGGTTTGATGAAATTCTAACTGTGAGGTATTTTTTTAATGGACTTTCAATTTTAGACGTTGAATTTGCAACATTAGTGTCACTTTGGGGCCACCTATATGGTCGGGATAACTGGTGACCCCCCATTATTATTTTAGATTTTCAAAGGGGATCTGACTTATGCAAAATTTAATGGATTTCTAACTGGGGGTATTTTTAAAATGGACTTTAGATTTTATATGTCACTCTCACCAACTCGAATACGGTACTATGCCTTTAAATGGCACTTTGACATTTTTGTTACTTTGGCCTTTTCTTTACACGTACATCAGTACTTGATTTCAATCTCTATAAAGCACACATTGTTTTGCAATTGAAAACGACTCAAAATGACACAGAGATACAGCACAACAGCCTCCATTTGACCAGTTGGTGGTATAACTGCATAGCACAAGAGCATGGGTGGTTAAGGGTCCATTATCTACATGTATTTCCTTTGTCAATACTTTTTTGTCTTTGTGGCAGTAATTTTGCAGAGGACGCTGAATCAATATCGAGCACTCCCAGAGAGATGAGGGAAGTTGCGTTGACCTATACACGAAGAAAAGTTTTCTTTCCATGGCAATGTAATGATTCCTTGACTTTCTTGGGCACGTTTCTCTCTGGTATAATCACCTCAAGGCTTACGTAGTTAAGCAAATTGTTTATGTTACGTCATGGTATCTAAAATGATCTGTTTATCTGGAATAGTCATTTGACCTGCCACTGCACGCATGCTCTACTCAGAACCTAACGCACTAGACATTGACAAACCATGCTTCATGTACACATTTAGAATGTACTTCTTTATAGAAAGTTAATTAGGGATTTGGAATTTCGTTAATCGTTACTTTTCTCGTCTATATATATATATATATATATATATATATATATATATATATATATATATATATATATATATATATATATATATATATATATATATATATATATATATATATATACAGTACAGACATTTAATTCCTGCACCAGTCGATCGGACGTCTGCCAATGTCTGGTTGTACAAACACCCAGGGATAACATGTCAAAGAAATAAATCAAGCTCATAATGACCCACGTAGCTTGCGAATTAAAGCTACTTTCAGTTGTAAGGTCATCCATGCATCCATACCCAGGAAACTGGGTGGCAATTGGGCGTGCGGTCGTGTATTGTGCCCGGTCTGTCCAGGCATTTAGTGCAGAAATTAAATGTCAGCACTGTATATATATATATATATATATATATATATATATATATATATATATATATATATATATATATATATATATATATATATATATATATATATATATATATATATATATATATATAGGCGAATTCGTGACTTAAGCCAGTCAGGAGATTGTAAATATGCTTATTGCCAGTAATCAATATACATAATTACGCAAGTGGTCTTGTCGTTATTTGTTTTGAATGTGTTTATTCGTGTCACTCCTACAAAAACACTTATGTTATATATACCTATTAGATACTAAATCATCAAACTTATTTCGTCTTCATTATTCCTTAAAAGTTATGAATCATCTTCATTTCCAATATGTGCGCGGCGTTAGTGATATTTTCAGTAACTAATGTTTGGTTTCATAGAGATTTATCTATATCGTTTTTTCAGCCTTATAAATGATACTATGCTATTGATGGTAATCTTTTCCTGTGTCTTAGTTTAAAAAACCCCATTTCCATCTGAGTTGTAATTGTTCTATTCATAATTACTGTCCAGAGAAGTGATATTCCATTACTCATCACACAGCTTTTTACGCATGGCAGTATGGCAGCATGATTATGTTATTGTGATTGCGGTAATAGTACTGTATGTGCTGGCTCTACAGGAAACGGGATGCAACGGCAAAGACGATTAAGGAGAAACTCTGCCAGCGTTCCTGAATGCTTTTTTGGTTTTATTTTGTTTGCAGATTCTATTAGCAAATAAGCTCCTCGTATTCCTCATCTCCATTATAGACACCCTCCCCCCCCCCCCCCCCCCCCTGATGGCATGTAATATGGCGCTACGCTTGGTATATGTTGGCAATTAGCTCAGCTAGGCCCTCTCTGTGAACAGCGATGTAATGATTCTGTAATCCGAGTGCTAAGGAAATCCACGTTAGGATATGACGGTGCCATTGAATATCATTTTATTTCATTAACAGGGGAATCATGGATAGAAGACAACGTTTTCCTTTCGAAAAAACGAATACAAGAGAAGAAATCCGCCCAAGTGCTTTTAATTTGCAGTTTTCAAAAGAAAGTATTACAAAAATATTTTGGTATCACTGAAGCACTATGCAAATACAAGTATTATATTTTAGACAACAAAAACGCAATTTGTCATATATAAAGCAATATCTTATTTTAATTATATGATTTTCTTATTCATTACTTTTGTGTATTATGTCTTCTAGCATATTCACCTTGTTACCTTATGCTTGATAATCCTGTATAACCAGAAAGTGAGATTGCATATTCCATCAATGCATTATTATGGGAGGTTTGCAAATTCATTCACTGTTAAGAGAAGTGTGGTTAAGTGTAAGGCGTCTTTATCGATGCCCCGTGTTATCATGAAACAGCACGAATGTAGTTGTACCAATAAAGACTTGCATAATGAATTATTTGAATTAATAATCAACTGAATTATTCATTTGAATGAATGAATGAATGAAGTCTGAGACGCAACTTGGCCCATAAGGGCCAGAGCCATAAAACCTAAATCTAGTAATGGTCCTTTATCAATTTCCGTTTATATATAGTACATAGTTGTTTCAAAGGAAACTTGAATTTCTTAGTTATTGATTGGGAACAGTTGATAGAATACCAGGTCATCCACATAGCAGTTGGCATGTGAGCGGAGTTAGTATCTTGAATTTGATTTATACCATTTAGTAAAGTGTCTTGCCCCGGCAGAGTGGACCAAAGTGGAATGCCGAGAAACTGTAATGCATATTGTGTTATAGTCTGCAAACACCAGTTAGCTTCTATTCTAAACAACTGCTTCTAGATTAGGAGCAGTGGTTCTTGAGGTTTATCTTGAGCGAAACCACTTCTCAATTCTTTTAGAAACCTTTCAGGTGCCTATGAGAAATCGGCTAAAAGCAACGATAGAGTGAAATTATCAAATAAGATATCTCTACGTACATGTACGTGATCAGGAAAATGCTTCATGTATCATTGTTTAGGTCTAGGACTTGTTTCTCACTTCCGTCTATTGACATGCCAGGTTGATAAGGTGCATTCGGCTCTTTGCGAATAGGATGATTTTGATACATGCACAATGTCCATTGCATGGTGAGGTACCGCTAATCTTTCTCAGCCAACCCATTCAGACTTAGGGATCCGGAGCAGTTTAACAACTGAAAATACATCAAACAAACATTAAATATGTGAGGTCAAAGGAATAAGTTTATGATAACTTAATCCAAAGTTTTACAAAAATAACTCCTCATGGATAACTTGTTAATGCATTTTAGAAGACCCTGATGTGCAAGAGACAGGAAAAAAGGTTAAAAGGCTCGACTAGGTATGACAGATATCCCGTGATACGCACATGCTCTGCATTGCAATATGAGAAATATTGGCACGCGATGCATCACAAGAGTTAATAACGAAACAAAAATGGATTTCCCTGTGGAGAAGGAATGTGGAGAAGGAATGGAATCAATGGCAGAATCAAGCCGTTATTCAGCCATCAGTTTTCTTGCATGGACATGTTTTAATTACTTTAGGTGACTGACCAATTCTCTCCCATTTACATACATTTAATCACCCACCCGCTAAAGATATTGGATTATTGAAGCTCGATTGACATACCTGTGCCCCATAAGCAGTGAAATATGTACCTACTTCTTGTTATTAAAATGATAGATCTTACTCATGAAGAGATCTATCTTTTGGGTAAAATATATTGTGATTGTTGTGAATCAATTTACAATTTCTACTCATTTGTAATGGATAGATTATCTAATGGTTTCATTGCATGGAACAATTATGTTTAACTACACACAAGAAGTCATTTAAAAAAACATCATTTATGTACTTTTATTCAATTTTTCTGGCTGAATGTCTGCGCTTTGCGCAGAATCCCGGCTCTAAGGCTTTACGTGGAAACACGGCCTGGGCCTCTTTTACTTGGCATATTCATATACAATGCAACTGTTGTCTTTCGTATTCGTTGTAAAATTCACTCGAAGGCACCAGAGGTGTTTAACCAAAATGGTTGTATTGAGACCCGTGTGATCAGACCGCCTTTGCAGAAACATAGCCCCTTTATGAGTTATTATCCAATGCGACCATGAAACACCGACTCTGACACAATCAAATTCAAATGGGGGAATTATATTTCCTTTGCTGTTAAAAAGGGTAGGGCTTATGGTGTACACTTGTATACCGGAACGATCATCCTTATCTTACTATCTTCCCCACGCCAAGTAGCTCTCAGGCTCATCCGGGGCTACCTCCATGGCAAAGTGGTCGAATTAACTGCCAATTTGGGAGTTTTTTGAGTTCTGTGAGAAAGTTGTCAGTGTCACGTGGTTAATAAGTGTATTCTCACGGATACCCGGGATTTTCCGTTCGTTAACAATTGGCTACATGTAGTAACACAAACAGTCTTCATGTTCAGTAATTGTAAACATTATCAAATTCCAATATCAAATAAACTATCCATTGTACTTAATTCCCTCCAACACTAAATGTTATATTTCTAGTCTATATAGGTATAGAATTTCCATTGTGGAAAGAATTATCAACAGGATATCCATATACGCATAGGACTTTGTCGTTATTGGATCTCAGCAAGAAACATTTTTGACAGTTCTATTTTTGCGAACGATATTGGATCCTCAGAATACAATTGATAGATGAATACCCAAGTACAGTGTTTTTCAAATAATAAAGAGCAATTTAGGTTACAGTGTACGACTATCAGAATGCATCCTAATATGATATGCATAATTGCTATGGTACCAGAAAAGTGAAGTATTCGACTTCTCACTTGTTCTACTTCCACCTTTGTCTATGAATAGTGAGTACCTCCTGCTTGTTCCAGGCTGAAAGGCAGATTTTGAGGCTGCAAGTGAAATTGCAGATGAGCCAGACGTTGAGAGTGGCTGTCCACGTGGATGTTAAGGCGTGTCTGGGCACTCCCAGCAAAGAAATCAGCTACTTGTGCTGTTTATTAAAATACTATAAAACAAATGTGGGAGTAAAGAACATTTCACAAAAATGTCTCAAGTAGTTTTCTTAGCTGCATTATGAATAACATTTCTCCTTCAATGATATTCTGAAAGATGTTTTGTCAGTGAGAACGGTCCATACTTGTCAAACTTTGTTATGCTACAGGCATGAATATGTTAATGAGTGCAAATCAAGTTATAGTGTAGTTTATGGAGAAATAACATTCGTGGATACAAACACAAGTCGTGTGGGGAACATGTAGTACATGGTAAAAATATATGCCGTTGTTCTGAAACATTATGTCATGGGCACGTTAGAAAACTAATAACATGATGTAATGTAATGTATGATATAATAACCTGGCAGATACCATCTTAGCCAGTTAATGGTCGAAGCACTAAATACCAATATAAGATGATATGGTGGTTACTTAGACATATTAGGGTCATTCCATGCCAACTCACTCACTTTTTTCCCTACCCATCTCCGATAGTTGACCCTCCAGAGAGACTAACACACGCCAAGTTTCAGCTCATAATCATCATTATTGATGAAGCTACAGCACTTCAAAGATTTCTGGAATTTTTCAAAATTTTTGACTTTGGGACACAAAATATACTTTAACTCGAAAAGTAACCAACTGATTTTTAAAACCGTGGTACCGTTGGAAAGAGGAGACAATTTCCTTTCCAACGATATGTTACTTGATGACCTTTTAAGACATTTGACCTTTCAATGGCATTTTCTGTGACCTTGACATTTGACCTACATTTTCCGAAATACCTATCCTTCAATTTTCCTGAATTTTGGGGAGGAGGTGCTTAGTGATGTAGGTAAAAGGCATGTAAAGTTTGGTTTTGGAGAATTGGGTATTTCTTATTAAAAAGCAGGAAATAGTATTTGGTGTAAGGGTGCATCATACGAAAACGGACATTTCAATTTCATAATGCACATGGCATGGTAAACGAACTGCATATCAATAGCTATTTGTTTTCAAAGACAACCTCAGGCCATTTTACATGTATGCCAAACATATCTGACTCCATCACTGCCTTTTGCCATAAATTATGTAGCCAGTTGATGTCACTAAAATCCCTGGGCAAATTCACTTGTAATCAATCTTTGATCTATATGAAAATGTGTACAGCATATACCTTAATGCATTCTCAGTACAGTTTTGGTTTCTCTACAGAGCAAACTTTTTACCTCATCATTATATATATACTTTATTGACTGTAGATAACTACAAAGTGTACAATATATGTGAAATAAAACAAAAATATACTATCAGTGTGGATGACACTTACTGAACATACAATTAAATGACTAGAGAGTACAAAGAGAAAATAAAGAGAAGAAGGGGAGATGTATTAAATGGTGAAAAATATAAATATTTAAAACTCAAGAGAAATGGAAACTAAGAAAACAAGAATTATACAAAAAAATGAAGAAGAAAGGATATCTACAGGGATTGTCTCATGTCCGTATCTATAGCTTAGGTCTTGTGCCGTAGGACTGGTTGGATCTAAAGAGATATAGCTAACCAATCCCTTGTCTTTGGGCTAATACATATTTATATATCTCACAGATGTGCTTTCCTGAGATGCACCAACGTTTCTCAAAAGCTTCATATCTACCACCAACAGGGAGTTTTCCCAGTAAGATTGACATTGTTTCAGGCGCATACTCTCTCATAACACTATCTGCGTCGGCACAGGAAGCAATTTCAGCATACATTTCATTACGTAATAATTGTGTATCCGGGCATTGAATAACAACATGGGAAATATCCTGTCTGGTACTGATCGCATAGGGAGCAGGCTTTGTTTCCATAAGGGAGTTGCTTCAACCGCACATCATCACATTTGAGTAGGCTTGCGTGACTAATAATTTTGGACATAATTTCACTTGCATGAATCATATAAGCATGCTTATTCGAAATTGCCCACCATGTGAGATATCTTGGCTTGGACAGATACGGTTTAACAGATCCATCTCCCTATGTAACCTAGCCTCTAGGCTCCAGTACGTGTCCTCAAGAGACCACCCACAATCCCATACCATCTGCTTCCATACAGATTTAGGGTAAACGTGTCCCCTTAGCACCATATTGCTAACTTCATTATTAAGTTTAAAGATATCAACCACACTCAACAGGTCGTCTACAATACTCCATTCTACCGAAAGAGGTGCGTAGTTTGCATTGTTAAGGTGGATCACCGCCCTTTCGACAAACACTCTCTTTGAAAGTGCATCATCGTCAAGAGGGAATATTGCACAGATAAATAAAAGTTTCCTAGCCTGACCACTCTCACCAACCGCATCCAGCCGAAACCAAAAAACTGCAAACATTGGGTGATTTAGAATAGAATCTCTGGATTCTTTTTCTAGCACAGATTTGGAACGTCTCAAGGATTTTTATACTGTCCCCTTCAAGGCGCTACAGTTCACATCCATATAAAGCTACCGGTACCACAATCGACCAGAAAATGATGTTGCACGTCGCAATATTAAGACCATTCCGCCGAATTCCCCTGAAATAGCATTTAAGGCCCTCCTTGCCTTCCTGACCCTCTCTTCTATCCCGGAAGTACTATCAGAAAAAATTGATGTTTTCATGCCGACGTGATCATATTCACAGAGTTCTTTCACTTTCGCTGGTCCCAATTTAAAAACTCTATTTTTCAAGTTCCTCTCATGCGTCCTGCGATTTTCACCAAAAACTAGCACGCCACTCTTGTAGGCGTTGAAATCCTACTGCCATGAACATCCATGCCTATACATGGTGTCCATGACGGTATCCATCTTTTGTTTCGAGAGACATGAAAGATGGATATGGATTATAAGTAACATCTTTTCATACCTAATAGTCTGGAGGAATCGTCACTAGGGTGTGCACAATTTGGTGCATAGTTGTTTTCAATGGATTCTGACTCTGAAAGGGTTCTAGATCAATAATCCATCGGCTGACACTCTGTCACCCTTGAGGAATTTGGGAAATCCAAGATGGCCGCCAACATGGCCGCCAAATCATGAACATGACTATATCTCATTTGATTTTTGGCCTAGGAAAGAAATTCCTTCCTCTTGTCCTGGGTTTTAGGGGCCAAGGAGTTCATTGGTGCTGACAGAAATTACATTTGATAACTAGGTCTTAGGGCTTTTTAATATGGCTGCCAAAATGGCCGCGATAGCAGGAAAATGACCATAACTCAATTGTATTTTGACATAGATCAATACCTTTTGCATGTACACATGGGTTATAAAGGCCAAGAACCTCATTGGTGCTGGTTAAAGACATTAATATTATTATAAATTCAAAATGGCTGCCAAATTAGGTAAACCGCAGGTGTCAAACGTACCATATGTGGCTGATATAGCATACATATTGACAGATTAATCCAAAGTTCCACAGCAATAAAAAGTAAATGCTCCAGATAGTTCAAATCTAAATATCAACAAATTATCTAAAGAGTTGCATCTTTTGAAGATTGCTTTTGATAATTAATGGGTTAAAACATAGATAAGAGATAAAAATGCTTGAATGACATGTATTATGTGAGGTGAGTCCCACCTATATCTTCTGGATTTTGTACCATCATATTTTAGTACTATCTATGGATTTATGTCATCAATGGAATCTTTATTCCACTCCTATCCTTCTCTGTATGGACTTACTGTTCTTTGATTGAAGCAGCCTTGTTCTCCACTGCATTTACATTAAATTGAACATCCAAGATGTGCAGCTGCACTGCATCGAAGAATAAGGTTGGTCAGTTGCACACATGCACTGTGTTATCTTTAGAATGACAGATTGTGCAAATTGCTGATCATGAGGTATGATTTTGGGCTATAAGTATTTGAAATGATCATATTTCAACCAGACAGAGTCATATGAACCCATTTCAGGAGGATCAGTGTTAAGTGCTGTTTGCCAGATTGTAGCCTGTAAATGGGCTCTTATCACATTTTCTTCAAATGCCATAGAAGACGGAGGTAAATATTGTAGTTAGGGCTGAATGCATACCCTGTTCCTTACCATCTTTGCACCCCAAACTCTGTAAAGAACATCAGATTTCACGTCTCCTGGTCTAATTGTAGTGCTATAGCAGGCTGCAATGTAGGATGTCACCTCCTTGATGATTTCCCCCATGTCCGAATCTGTATTGCAAATAATGTGGAATTGATACCCTGTTTGCAGAACCTTAACAGCTCTGACCTTGCCTATACCAAATTATGCCCCAACTTTGTCACATTCTATTAACGGGTGTGCTGCAATCGAATTGGGTACAATAGCAAGGTGCTTCTTGACTGTCTCACCAATATTCTCAGAAACCCTGTGAGGACTTGTAGGTTCCATGATAACTGTTGAACATGATGAGCATAGTAGTTGTGCATAAGCAGGACAAAGACATCTGTATCTGCATCTAATGGAACTGTGAGGGACTATACCAATGTGTTTGTGAGGTTTGCTCTAGAAAAGATGTAAACATGTTCACACCTCTATTTTGGTTTTGATAGATACCAAGAGTATAGCGTTAAACGTGTTACTAGATCCTCCAGGTCCACAAAATCATCAAGGCAGTACAGATTGGTACTAGAAATTCCACTGCCTCCCCACACTGTTATACTGACAGGATCAAAGAATAAGGTACAGCTGATGAATCCTATCCACACAGAATTGATAAAGTCTGTTCAAGATAAGAACCACCCAACATTTGCTGTTACCATATAGGGAAAGATACCATACCATGCGAAGTCAAGGATGGTACAGTCTGAAAGTGCCATGACCTCAGAACCACCCATAAAGAGGCAGATGTCAGCAGATGATAAAGCTAATGTGTTTAGGTTTTCTCTGCTGCTAAAGATGTCTTAGTCCTGCATACATGCAGTAATACCATGATATACTGACCATGTTCACTCAACAGTTATCATAAAACCTACAAGACCTCACAGGGTTTCAGTAAATACTGGAGAGATGGTCAAAAAGCACCCTGCCATTGTACTAAATTCAATTGCAGCACACACCTTAACAGGATATGACAAAGTTGGAGCATACCTTGGTATATATAGGCAAGGTTAAAATTGTTCAGGTTCTTGAAACAGGGTCCCAAGTCCACCATATTTGAATACATATTCGAACATGGGGGAAATCATCAAGGAGGCGACATCCTATATTGCAGCCTGCTATAGCACTACAATTAGACCAGGAGACATGATGTCTGTTGGTTAAATTCTTTTGGTTGCTAAGATGGTAAGGAAGGGGGTATGCATTCATTTTAAACTATAACATTCACTTCCGTTTTCACTGACAAAATGTGAAAAAAAAGATCTGCAGACTACAATCTAGCATCCAGTGTTCAACACGGACCCGCCTGACATGGATTCATGTGACTTTGGCTGGGTGAAAGATGATAGTTTCAAATCCTTACAGACCAAAACCATACCTCATGATCAGCACTTTTGCACCATCTTTTGTTCTATAGATAATACAGTGCTTGTGTGCAAATGGTCAACCTTATCCTTCAATGCCATGCAGGCTGCTTCAATCAAATAACAGTGAGTCCAGATAGAGAAGAACAGGAGTTTAATGAAGATTCCAATGGTGATACCGACACATAGATAGTACTACAATATGATGGTACAAAATATAGAAGATAAAGGTAGGACTCACCACACATAAAAACATTTCATTCATGCATTTGCATCTCTTATCTATGTTTTAACCCATCAATTATCAAAAGCAGTCTTCAAAAGATGCAATATTTTACATAATTTGCTGATATTTAGATGTTGAACTATCTGAAACATTTAATTTTCATTGCTGTGGAACTTTGGATAAATCTGTCAGTATGTATGCTATATCAGTCACATATAGTACGTTTGACACCTGTGGTTTACCTAATTTGGTAGCCATTTTGAATTTATGAAAATCTTAATATGTCTTTAACCAGCACCAATGAGGTTCTTGGCCTTTATAACCCATGTGTACATGCAAAGGGTATTGATCCATGTCAAAAAACAATTTAGTTACGGTCATTTTCCTGCCATCGCAGCCATTTTGAAAGCCATGTTGAAAACCCTATGACCTAGTTATCAAATGTAACTTCTGTCAGCACCAATGAACTCCTTGGCCCCCAAAACCTAGGACAAGATGAAAAAATCTCTTTCCTAGGCCAAAAATCAAATGAGATATAGTCATTTTCTTGATTCGGCAGCCATGTTGGTGGCCATCTTGGATTTCTCAAATTCCTCAAGGGTGACAGAGTGTCACCCGATGGATTATTGATCTAGACCTTTTTCAGAGTCAGAATCCACTGAAAACAACTATGCACCAAATTTTGCACACTTCAGTCCAAAAAAGGCATTTGGCACCCAGACTATAAGGCCAACATTTGATGAGTATATCCAGTATGATTCTATGCCTTAACAACCTAAACTTTTTGAGATTCATCTGAGTTTGTTAAAAAGCGTTTCACTAACAGCTTGTGTTCCCCAGGAATATGGTGAAATGCAACAGTTTCCTGGTGCCAGCTACAGTTATAGAATTTTCCAGTCTTGCTTTTATTATTTCCTCATGTTTTGTAATATCGTCTGCTGAACAGAAGATGGCTGTGATCCTTGTGAGATTTTGCTTTGCCCATCCATACAGTTGTGAAGCATTCTGGATTTGAAGGTCAGCTGGTAGCTGCAAACTAACTCTGGATGCAAGTCTTTTGAGGGTGCCTCCAATTCCATCACATGGTACTTTTATATGTGATGTAACAACGAAATGCCACTTATATTATGCAGGTATATTATAATCTTCAGCGTGGTAAGCTAATTTAGCAAAGTTTTGTGGTTCTTATACTGCACAGCAGCACCATACGAAAAAGTAGATCTTTGTAGGTTCCAATTTAGTTTTGATCAAAGAGATGAGTCTGTTTAGTAAATAGCTTACCGCAACAGGGCATTGACATAAGTAATTGCCAGCTTGCCCTGGCAAGTGATTTTTAAAAATAGAACTTTTGGGCAAGTACATTTAAGTTTGCACTTGCCCGAAAGGTCAAGCAGATTTTCTGAACACTAAACATTTTTCAAATAGAAATATGCAGAAATATACCCAGAAATATGCAACAAAATGCAACACAATTTAAAAGAAAATGGTTTTCAAATCATTAAATCCATGACAAGTAATACATGCCATTCTAGCATGTTATAACTTATTTCAGGCAAGCCAAAAATTACATTGGGCAAGTATAAATCATTAACTACTTGCCCGGCATGGTAAGTTTGCTCTGAATTTTATGTTGGTGCCTGCCAACACTGTCATGAACTGAGCAATCTGATACCTTTACACAGCTTACACTTTACATTTTGTTTTTCTCCTAGTAGTATGCAACACAGGGATGAATGGTTGCTTGGAGATTGAATCACTAAACTATAATTTACACTGATGTCACAGCGTACAATGTCTTGCTCCTCCTCCATTTCATTCTTGAGACTGCGCAAAACATGGAGAAAAAATAAAAGACTGGAAAATGCTTTGACTGTAGCCAGCACCCGGAAACGGGTGCATTTCACCATATTCGCTTTTCAAACTCAGATGAATGTCAAAAAGTTAAGGTTGTTTAGGTATAGAATCATCCTGGATATACTTAACAAATATTGGCCTTAGGTATAAAAAGATGTTACTTATAATTATGAGGTCAAGTTAGCTTTGTAGAGAAACCTAAATTGTAATGAGAATGCATTAAGGTATATGCTGTACAAATTTTCATATAGATCAAAGATTGATTACAAGTGAATTTGCCCAGGGATTTTAGTGACATCAACTGGCTACATAATTTATGGCAAAAGGCAGTGATAGAGTCAGATATGTTTGACATACATGTACAATGGCCTGAGGTTGTCTCTGAAAACAAATAGCTATTGATATGCAGTTCGTTTACCATGCCATGTGCATTATGAAATTGAAATGTCCGTTTTCGTATGATGCACCCTTACACCAAATACTATCCTGCTTTTTAATACCCAATTCTCCAAAACCAAACTTTACATGACTTTTACCTACATCACTAAGCACCTCCTCCCCAAAATTCAGGAAAATTGAAGGATATGTATTTCGGAAAATGTAGGTCAAAGGTCAAGGTCACAGAAAATGACCTTGAAAGGTCAAATGTCTCAAGAGATCATCAAGTAACATATCGTTGGAAAGGAAATTGTCTCCTCTTTCCAACGGTACCACGGTTTTAAAAATCAGTTGGTTACTTTTCGAGTTAACGTATATTTTGTGTCCCAAAGTCGAAAATTTTGATAAATATCAGAAATTTTGAAGTGCTGTAGCTTCATCAATAATGATGATAATTAGCTGAAACTTGCTGTGTGTTAGTCTCTCTGGAGGGTAAACAAGTCTGCCAAATTTCATCAAAATCGGAGATGGGTCGGGAAAAAAGTGAGTGAGTTGGCATGGAAGGTAAAGGTATTCGGTTTATAGTCTTGTATCCACCGAAGTGCTCACACGACCTTCCTCCCCTAGCAGGCACTGTACATACAGAAACCATTTCAATCCCCCGGGGGATATTCCAGAGCAACTGGCAGCATATAGCGCACACACTCTAAGCACTGCCTTATTTATGCTAGGTACACATTTAGCAGCTGGGTAGACTGAAGTAATATGGAATAAACTATTTTGCCCAAGAACGACCGGAGTGGCCGGGAATCGAACCAGCGAACCTCTGATTACTAGTCCGACACCTAACCAACTGAGCTACGTTGTCTCCAATGACCCATTAGCCTAGTAGGAACAAAGTACATGTATCTGCATGCACCCAATGATAGAGTTTTAACTTACATTTTTGGAATCATTAGGATATGTAGAGGTAGGATATGTAGATGTACAATTCGTTTAGCTCCCCGAGTTAACCTGTGCCCCAGTGGGTCTGATTAACAGCCATCTCCCCATGGAGTGGGTGAGGTTCAGGTACCATTTCAAAGCCCTAACTGGACAAGGTACCTTATGCTCCAGATTCCGTAGACTCGTCAAGTAAATTGAACTTAATGTGAAACCCAGGCTTTGCACCAGTTACTATTTATACCACTTATTTTCTTTGCAACGATGCGTGGAGCCACCTGTATGTGAACGACACATAGGTCAGTAAGGGAGTCCTGACAAGTCGGCTTGAAGGATATTTAGAAAAGATTTATAACATGACTGGAGTCGAAAATGGATAGTAGGGCCCTGATATTGGGTCCAACCAGAAAACCAGTTTATAAAAGAAAGGATGGAATGAATTAGGTTTTAGGTGACCTCTAACATCTTGGATCATATCACGATGAGATGGAAACCTGTAATCAGGAACATATATTTAATAATATGCAAGGCATTTAGAAAACGAAATGGTTTAGAAATGCAAGCCATACCGGTTTTAGAAATTCAGTAAACTCGAAACCTCACGTTTTATTTGAGCCTTTTCAATAATGTACTATTATCAACAAACGACCTGACGTATATTTTCTACCAATCAAATGTCACATATCCTTGCCATAAGCATTCAGTTTAATCATCTTGTCATATCGCTTAGAAATGCAAACTATAATTCAATTAAAATATCTGTGACAAAGCCATTTGTCATATATTCTACGCGGTCCTCTAATCGGCTACATTACTGACGAATCAGATTGCTTCATAATGATTGCTGAGAGGCGTGATTATAGATGGCTGGCCCGAAAACATGTCCGCCTCCCAGCTATTCACCCAGTATTTCACAGACAGAGACTTGCTACATTATCTGAAGGAATGTCTTCTAGAATAATGCCTATATCATATGATATGTCAAAGGTGAAAAAGGTTCAAGGATATAACACCCAACTTTGTGGATTTGTGGAACCATCATACATTGTATGTGATAAAATCGTTTTTTAAATAGTGATATATGCAACTTGGCTATTGGGGGATCTTTGAATTTACCCCGTAAAGGTATTGATAAAAAGCGAACTGGTAATCTCAGTGATTTTTTACCGGCATGTATTTAATCATGAATAATTTTCAAGTGCTCTGGTGCGTTTTTATACAGATAACCTCGTTGAGAATAAAATGGCTTAGTTACATGAAGTTTCACCAAAATGGCT
Source organism: Maea johnstoni (assembly GCA_963942565.1). Lineage (NCBI taxonomy): Eukaryota > Metazoa > Annelida > Polychaeta > Spionida > Magelonidae > Maea > Maea johnstoni. The sequence continues at coordinate 35,414,063 of OZ012684.1, forward strand.
CGCATGGAAAGTAACTGGTGTAACGTATGCTGCTTTCCATCAATCTAAGGATTTGTAACTACATGGAGAGTAAGATATTCACGTCACGTTTATATGACATTTGTAATTTGAATCCGCCAGCAAGACCTAATTGATCCCATCTCGTCTCGTAGCAACCACGAATACCAATGCTATAACTGTAATTAACTTAATAAATGAACTTGAAACACGTGATGGCAGATATGCATACAGTTTTGACCTGTTCACCTCAAATGGTAAGCACTCCGTCAAAAGTCTTCATAGAAGCCGTTGATAGATTCGCATATAGTTTTAATATGTTCCAATTAACAATTGATATTTACTTTACCAACATTGGTAAAGCCAATATTTATTTTTGCCATCATAAAGTATATTTAACAGTTAAGCTGGTCAAATTATGATTATATCAGAAGCAAACAATCTTATGTCATTGAGCAGATTTTTCTCAGATAGTGAGAATAAAAAGATACAGACTGAATATTATTATCATCAAAACAAGATCCGTTACAAAAGAGATAGGCACATTCCAAATAAATTGGACATTTTTTCGTGTTCTGGCCTCAACGGCTGCTATGTAGCGTTCCTAATGACCTGTAGCCGCTCTTATCTGCAGCCTTACATACCCCATCATCCTGTAGCGACATTCCACATCACTGGCCAATTATTGCTAGTGTCATTAGCAGCCAGAATGCCACACAAAGGTGAAGCTGGATGTACATAACATAAACTCATAGAAACGTTACTTCTGGAGCTTCTGCGGAATTTTCAGAAAAGAACAACTTAATCTCATTCCCAGATGTATCGTTAGTAAACATCATGGCAGTAATGTATTTTTCATTGCAAGGTTCTCGAAACATTATCACGACTGTTGTATTTTTCCTAGAGATATATAGACCATAGATCAGAAGCAACGGGCTTTCTGTATGAGCCTCGGACTAGACTCAAATTTGGAGATCGCGCTTTCTCCACTAGTGCACCGAGATTATGGAATGCGCTTCCACAACACCTGAAGGATTCTACATCGTGTCAGGCCTTCAAGAAGTGTCTCAAAACACACCTTTTCAGGCTGGCCCATTGAGGCGTTGTTGACTATGACTCAAACTATGACGATGTACAGCTCTTTTGAACATTTTATGAATGAAAATGGCGCTATATAAATTCAAATTATTATTAGTATTATTATTATAGATGCCAATGCCGATGTACAAACTAATAGACAACGATGTCAACTGTCACGTATCAACTATATAGAATTCTCACGGAATATCAGGTTTTTCTAACACGAGGATGTATATACAAACGTCATCTTCATTTCAGTTTCGATAAAGTATCATGGCTATTCCCATTTTCCCATTATTTTCTACACACTAGGTTTGTAGACATTGTTTTAATATATTAGTCACTAACTAATGTATTAGTCACTAACTAAAATATTAGTCACTAACTAATATATCAGTCACTAACTAATTAGTTTTCATCAAGAGGCTCTTAATCTGCTATTACAACATCCTGATATATTGCTAATTTTTCCTTATCTGTTAAAAGCATCGTGCGGACACTTGCGTCTTAATTTATTCATATTTATTGAGGTTTTTGGAGTATGTTCGATCAGAGGCAGATGAGCAACTTAATTCAGTTGATATATTATTCAAAGTAATTACATTTTTATATAATTATAATGATCAATGAAATGCATTTGGTTAGATTTTAGAGTCATTCCATATTAATGATAGCTTCTCATTATCAAGGCATATAATGATAGGTGTGGATTGAAACCTGTCATCTTATATTTCAGCTTCTAGCACTATCAACACACACCCTGTCGACAGCAACTGTCACAACTCTGATGGCCAGCCACGAGGACATGGAGTACCCTGCTGCTGTCTCCTACACGCCCCTCCAGCCCCTACAGGTCATCCACCTACGCCACCTGAAGATCACCATCAACTCCACTCGCTTTACGCAAGAGGTATGCAGACTCATGAAGGGCTTGGCGCTGCAGGTTCTACCAGATGATGGGGTCGCTAACAACATCGCAGTTACGTATTTGCCTGCAAGGTTGAAGAGGTGCAGGTTGAACACGTGTAAGTCTTCGTAAGGCGGCTAACGGAAGGCTTCAAATATGACGACATAATACACACACAAACACACTCTCTCTCTCTCTCTCTCTCTCTTTATGTATATATATATATATATATATATATATATATATATATATATATATATATATATATATATATATATATATATATATATATATATATATATATATATATATATATATATATATATATATATATATATATATATATATATATATATATATATATATATATATATATATATATATATATATATATATATATATGTGTGTGTGTATATATATATATATATATATATATATATATATATATATATATATATATATATATATATATATATATATATATATATATATATATATATATATATATATTATATATATATATATATATATATATATATATATATATATATATATATATATATATATATATATATATATATATATATATATATATATATATATATATATATACTTCGATTGATAAAATGTTATTATGGATATAGAACGAAGATCGAATCTGTATAAAATAAAGATTATACAATATTCAGCTTTAATCTTCATTTAAAGAAAAAGAAATGTCTCTTGAAAATGCTAGTCTAGCTATATATATATATATATATATATATATATATATATATATATATATATATATATATATATATATATATATATATATATATATATATATATATATATATATATATACACATACATACATACATACATATATATATATATATATATATATATATATATATATATATATATATATATATATATATATATATATATATATATATATCTCTCTCTCTCTCTCTCTCTCTCTCTCTCTCTCTCTCTCTATATATATATATATATATATATATATATATATATATATATATATATATATATTCATAAATATATATATATACATCATGCGACTAGAAAGTGCTAAAAGTCAAAATGTGCATATTCGAACACATTTTCAATAAACTGCGAATTCACTTGCACTTTCAAAGTATAATATTCATAGTCGTCGCAGTTTCCCAACTGAAATCAAGTTTCCATTATTCTGCATAAGAAGTTCCCTTAGTTTAGTTTTATAGATTATCAACATTGTTGAAATGTGGAAACTATAAAAAAGCTCTAGACAGAAAATTGACGATCATCATCAATGATACACATTTCAAACATATATATCTATATACATACATGTATAGGGCTGTATGGTTGAAAGACAGTCTAAAGATCACCTACTATTTAAATATTGAACTAATGCCCGATAAATGAGTGAACTGTGATAAAAAGTGATTTTCACCGAAAAACCATTAAAGCTGAAAGCATAAAGGCAACCGATTGCAGCCGAAGTAAAATGTGCAAACGTTCAGTTCGTGAAATACATGTATTACCTTCATATTTTGCAGTTAATACGGATCTTAGACATGATAGACTTGCCATACCAGAGATTATGGACGTACCGACAGAAATTCCAGTTGCAATAGACTATACTATGCATTTAAAGGGTAACGCGAGCCAAATAAGAGCAGGAGATTTCATGATAACTCTTTTCTTGACCAAACGTCTGCCTTTCAACACAAGCACATCATATAGATGGAGAGAATTCACCAATGACCAAGGTAACTTAGTTTGTTGTTGTATATCCATTTCGTGTACTGAAGCCATTCAGATTTAGCCGGTTGTTTAAGGTGGCTTATGGGGTTAATTTGCGAAACTTTTTCATATGATAAGGCATACAGCCCTTTTTTCCGTAATCATACCGACTTTGACTGTCTTGGCCATCACCGAGAACAGAGTGAGCCACCAAATATCACCGAGCCACACAAACAGGCTTGCAGATAAATCTGAAGGATGTTTGTCTCTTTTTGCCAGATTGCACTTGTCAAAATGCGTTTGGGTACCAAATGCTGACAGATTTACTTGAAAGCTGGCAGATTTATAACCACGAGTAACTATTTCCCCGGTGTTGCCAAAATAACACAATTTTCAGGCTGAAAATATATTGTCTTCTCTTAAAAAAAAATGGAAATCATAAAAAATAGATAAAATTGAAAGAAACAACAAGTACAAATGTCTTTCCCTTAATAATGATCTAGAACTTGATGTAGAAAACAGGGTAGTTTTATGATGCTTGGTGCAACCCGCATGAGAAGACCTACCACGCAGTCACACTAAGTAGGCTAAGTAGTCAAAAAGCAGAGAGTCAGCAGATTAACCTGAAGCTTTCTCACCACATGAAATCAAGCATGCATTACGCATACCCTTTATCTGAACTTAAAAAAGGTATTAACGATAATAGCAGATATTAACAAGTATTTGCTTACCAACATATCGCCTGACATTATGCCTCACTCATACCTAGAAACCAGAATCTGAATCATACCTTTCCTAAAACATATATTTGTCTTTGATGTCTTTCAATTCACATAGTCTTTATTTCTCGGTATCAAAGCTTCGAAGATAATAAAGCAACCCGTCCCTGACTTAAACAGGATTTCCCTCAGGTGGCTTATGGGGCTAGTTTGTAAGTGTTAGTGTTTGGAATCGGTCACAATTTTCAAGATCAATCGGTCCATCTGATGATCGATAAATAATCGATGTTGTATATGCACAGTTTTCCTTATATGGTAGTCTTGGCTTGTTCAAGGGTTCTTGGCTCCATTTTTGTAAAGGAGCTAATCTAACTCTCTTTAAATACCCCCTTGAACCCCTTAGTTTTACTTATTACAGTACTGCTTGGTATTAATTAAGATGTGCAGGCATAAGTGTTGTCTCTCACTTGAACAAAAGACTGTTTCTAGATGAAATTTTTTTTTTCAAAAAATCGATCTTATTAAATTACAATCGATCATCAAAATCAGAGGTTGAATGAGCGATTAATCGGTATGTCTGATTAATCGGACGATCCCTAGTAAGTGTAGGGTCATTTTGAGACTTTCACTTAAGTAAATACTGACACCATTTTCCGCATAATCAGATCAATTGTAAATGTCTATTTTATTTTATTTTATTTGGTCTAGTACGATGTGTATTACATAGCATTTGGCATACAAAAAATCATATATAAAGGTGACTAGTTGGAGTGTCATTAACTGCTATGCAATAGAATTCTAACCAGACACAGGATATATACACTAAAAGAAACCTATTTCTATAGTGGTCCCAGTCTGCCCAGAGTCCAATGGCATCACATGCAATGATCAACCTCACTGCTCAAGATTGACATAACAATAATATCATATAGTATAATACAAACATTCGGACTAGAATTGATGAATTTCTTTTTTCTTATGACTCAGAGAGGACTGACATGAATTGTTTTTTGCATCTCACTTTAAAAAGAGATTTACTGAACATAGTCTGGATCTCATCTGGCAAAGAGTTCCAGATTTTAGCACCTATGTAGTGGAAGGACTTTATACCATATGAACCAACCTTTGGTAAAATCAAAGCATTAACACTGTGTCTGGTGTTATAGTGGTGGGATTCATTTACTCTTTCAAAAACCTGAAGGTACTCTGGAGCCTGTTCATCAATGCAGTTAAATACATGGCTTGCGGCCAGATATTTTATTCTGTTTTCAATGCTCATCCACTTAACCTCATTGAAGTCGTTGGCTACCAAGTGTGTTCTGTTTGAGTAGTTTAAAACATATCTAATCATTTTATTTTGTACGACCTGAAGGCGATTCTGTAAGAATTTTGGTAGACTGTGGTAATAGACATTGCTGGCGTAGTCTATTCTCGACTGAATCATTGCCATGCAGACAGTTTTTCTGCAGTACTGATTTACGAACATTTTCTTTCTGTAAAGGAATTTGAGACTGGCATTAGCCTTATTGATGATTTTCTGAGCCATAGATTTTCCTGACAGGTCTTGGTCTAGTTGACCCCCAGGTATGTTACAACCTCTTTCCCTCCCACTTTGATACCATTACATGAGATTCTTAGAAATGTATGTTGGTTTAACTTCCTATTTGAGGCAAATAGGATAGACTCTGTCTTTCCCAGGTGGAGTGAAAGTGTATTGTCTATCAACCACACATTGAATTTGGTATGAAGTTCCTCGCTGAGCTTTTGTTCAATATCAATGATGTTTTTCCCTCTGATCAAAAGAGCCGAATCATCAGCATATAACAAAAGATCACAGTCAACAGCTGATTCCATATCGTTCACGTAAATTAAAAACAATAAAGGTCCCAATATAGAGCCCTGGGTTGCGCCACAAGCAACTTCCCCTCGGTCTTAAAGAGTGCCCTTTATGTCTATAAATTGAGATCTGTTGGATAGGTAGGAGTTGAACCACTTCACTGACCCATCATCACATCCAATAGCACCAAGTTTATCAGACATTATGGCATGGTTGACTGTATCAAAAGCTTTTTGCAGGTGTAGACCATCACTGAGTAGACCATAATTGAGAGACCAATTATTACAAGCATGCACTTCGGGTATCAAATTTAAACGGATTTGCTTGAAGTTTGGCAAAGTTATAGCCGATAGCATTTTAGAGGACAAGGTACAATATCTTTTCCAATTTTGACGTTGTTCAAAAATTATCGAATCTGGACATTGAAAGCGCTTCAACAAAATTTCAGAAATAAATGTTATAGGATTTGAACAGAGTAACACATAGACAAAGTGCGACATCCTTCACTCTATTTTGTACACATTTGTGAACCTTGAAGGTCCCCAAATCAATACTTGTGGACAAGAGTTACGTTTAGAAATACTATTCATGTTTTGTTTACTAAATCTTTTATCCCCAGCATTAGAATCTTACAATATTCCGGGAGATTACTTTTCAGAAGAACCTTCAGACAGTAAACACTTTGTAAAGGCTGAATATTGAAATATAAGGGGGGTAGAGAAAAAACTGAGTCAAATATATTAACCCCATAAGGCACCTTAGAATCGTACCATCCTTTTAAACAAAAAGCCAGAACGTAATTTGTATGTAAACTTCGCTTTTTCACAAATTGTTATTAATAGTTCTTTTGAGAACGATGTATTGCACATAAAAAGACGACATGATAACATTTTAAATTGGTTACTTCCATCAATATGTATTTTATATCTAACATTTGGCATATATCATTACAATTGCATATAAGTAGGTAATGCTTTCAGTTGCACACAGTGTTCACATAAAGCGGCTATTGCAAGACGACTTGTACGTGTATTGTTTTGCAGCTGTATCTCCAGGATCCACTGTTATGTCATCAAAACGCTCCTTCACAATGGCGTTTGGGCAACCCATGGACAAAAGCTTCTGCGGCGCCACTTATGTTGTCGCTATGCTAGACACTTACAACGACGTCATTGAGACACATGAAGACAATAATCTAGCGCTGAGCAAGCTCACGCTCCTCTGCCCCGACGGTAAACACTCCTCATCTACATATCTACAGGTTGATTTTGAAAATTGTATAAATATTTAGAAACAATTTTCCATTGTATTTGTGTATCAGACTATCGCTGTAGGTTGTATCTGAGATCATTTCCCATTACACTGCTACGCAATTGCTTTGCCAATGCATAGTATTTGTGATAGATAGACCCAACGGAATCAGGGGCTTGTTTTTGCGAGCCTGGTTCCAACCGGAAACGTCACGAACCACGTGACTAATCAGAACCAGCTTGCCAAAACGACTTTGGTTCGAACCAGATCACGTGCCCTGTATAGCCCCATTTGATTGGACGCCATGTTTTTCTCCCATAGTTCATAGCGTGAACCAGCGTGAACCACTATTGATCGGTGGTTACACATTTTTGAACCAAACGATGTGACTTGATTCAAAAGGTTTTCACAAACAGCTCGCCAAAACGACTTTGGTTAAAACCAATTCACGTGCTTCTAACGTTTCTAGTTGGAACCAGGCTCGCCTAAACAAGCCTCTGTGCTGTATGCAGTGTACCCGAGGTGTTACGAGGCGGGCGAAGCCGAGTATCACCATGGGTATCTCATGTACCGCAGTTGACTGCCTGGGAATCACCGGCCGAGAAAAGCATGGCCGAGCACTCTTAAGGCCCAAAATCGGAAGGTCGGACCCGATTTTGTCACCTATCGGCTCCGTCTAAAAAGTCGGTACTGGGTTAAGATCGTATATGCCCCAGTCACACTAGAGCCTGACTGTCGCACGATTTTAAAATCGGCAGGTCGGACCTTATTTCTTCACCTATCGTGCGATCGTCGGATCCGATTTTTAGGCCGAATACAAAATCTGATCCGACTAAAAAAAGTCGGTACTGATTTGCGATCCTGTTCGTTCGACCATCGCAAGACAAATCATTGACGCACTTTTCTCGCAATAAAATCGGCTCCGATGAATCGTAATAGTGTGACTGCAAACTTGTCTATTTTCAAAATCGGAAAGTCCAGTTCTGATTTTAAAATTAGCAAAATCGGATCCGATTTTAAAATCGTGCGATAGTCGGACCCTACTGTGACTGGGGCATTACTCAACACCCTTGCTGTGAGGTTTAGGACGCTTAGAGAACAAAGGTACGGGATTCATCCTATAGGCCTGACTCTTCGAGGTATGTAATGGGTGGAAGGCAGCCAACTGTGGTCCGATGTCGAATGGTTGCATTTTGAATAAGATTTCTTTTACAGATCATCATGAAATCTTACCATTGGTTACATTTTTCTCAGACAAGTCACTGCATGTTTACGTCAATGACTACTATTACAATACTGGTGATATGAGTATCTAATACATTTTTTCAGATGTATTTGCCATTTCCGATGTGCATTTTGAAACCGCTGATATGAAATTGGTGGTGGGGTTGTCGACCTCTTTCAAACTCAAAGTAGCTGTGACGTGTACGGCTAGACGCTGTAATCTGCCGACAGCAGCAGAGAACATCGTACTGACGATTGCGTCAAGCCCTGGCTTAGCAGGGGACTCAGCTCTGGCTCACGTGGGGAGCGGTTGGGCAAGACAAAAAGGCCAAGACATCTTCCCAGACGTCGGCAAAAGCTTTCTCATGCAAGGCCATACGCGCATGTTTGTCATAAGTGGATTTCTGAGGGTAAATATTGTGATGTGACATTTTGTCTGTGATGTTAACTTATGCATGTTTTAAGTCAAACAATTATCGAATAGAATTGGTAGAGATCGTAAGTTGCCCGAATTGGAATCATACATTAGCCACATCCAGTTGGTATTATACTGGTATTAAGTCCTTGACGCCCTCTACAAGCATTAAGAATACTTGGAATCTAAATTAGCTTACGCTTTGGCAGTGACATACACTCTTTATTCATGTTGCATGTGATTCCTATGCTTCACTTTCTAAGTCTATTTAGAGAAGGGTAGTTTGGCAACGAGTACTGAAATCCATAGCACTGTACGATAAGTTGTTGGGATGTAATTGTTGGCAATCCTGGTCAGAGTAAGGTGTCCGGGCTTGCAGGCTGCGTGTGTTTCTCGTCCACAGCTACGTGCTGGCAGGTGCGGTGCGGCCGGGCAGACACAGCTGACTGTACGCGTAGCCTCAGGAGCAAGCATCTCCTCACTGCATGTTGATAGACTACCCGAGAATGACGCAATCATTTTCAATTACACCTGTATTAAAGGTATGCCGGATTTCCTCAAGATAATTGAAACATTTCCTTCTATGTGCACCCTAATACCACTTGTAAATCAGGATATCTTACAAAAAATCCGTTTTAGTATGTACTTGCAAGTCAGGTGTTTTTACCACAAAATGTTTCCGTAATTACAAATAGTAACGTGTTTTCTTGTTTTGTAAATATATTACAATTGAATTACGATTTGCTGCCATCATTTTATTGAATATATTACTTCCGATTAGGAATACATTACTTTCAATTGATATAACTTGATCCCATACGGTATTTGCTCAGGATTAGAGCCATAACGTGACTTGCAACAATTATCAACACATTATTTGAAGACAGGAAATCCCGAAAAATATAATGCTGTTTATCTTCTCGCCTATGCTAGAAGTCACCTTTATAAAGTCGTTTTGATGAAACAAAGTTTCTGTTCACGTTATTTCACCCCCCTTGTTGAAAGGCAGCTAATGTTTGGGCCTATCTACATACCACTAGTGTTTCCATTCAACTAATTATTAAATAGGCATACAACATATCGCCAACTTTTTCAGTGATATCAGGGAATACGCTCTTGAGTTCAAATTTAGCTCATGACAGAGCAGACAGACACACGCTTATGGTGAAGTTTGGAATATTTTCCATCAATTCAATTAAACGGCACAGATCTCCATTTATTTATCGTTTTTGTAAGAAAAAGCATGATTCACTAGGTAGAGGATCTATCCGCGCAGTCGAAATATGGATGACGTCATGGAAACTTGTGAGTGGAATCCCCTTGCATAATTAAAATGCTACGTGACGGGGAAACACCTCCACGAGCGCACGCGGCGGTGAAGGCCCCAACGGCTAGTTGGTTTGCGAGGGAAAGCCGAAAGGGTCGCACATTTGATCTAGATAGGTTCCGTTCGGACCGACCCTACAACTTTACATCAAACGTGTGTGTGTGTATGTGTGAATGTATGTAAATGTATATACGTATGTATGTAAGTATATATATATATGTATATATATATATATATATATATATATATATATATATATATATATATATATGTATATATATATATATATATATATATATATATATATATATATATATATATATATATTTACATAGAGTTTTATATAAATATATATATATATTTATATATATATATATATATATGTATACATAAATATATATATAAATATATGTATATATATACATGTATATATAAATATATATATATATATATATATATATATAAATATATACATATTTATATATATGTATATATATATATATATAAATATATATATATATATATGTATTTACATATATATATATATATATGTATATATATATTTATATATATATTTTATATATATATTTATATATATATATATATTTGATATATATATATATATATATATATATATATATATATATATATATTTAAATATATACATATATATATATATATATATATATATTATTGTATATATAATTTTATATAAATATATATATATATATATATATATATATATATATATATGCATACATATGCATATATATATATATATATATATATATATATATATATATAGATAGATATACAGATAGATATATAGATATTTATAAACATATTATATATATATATATATATATATATATATATATATATATATATATATATATATATATATATATATATATACTTACATACATACGTATATACATTCACACATACACACACACACGTTTGATGTAAAGTTGTAGGGTCGGTCCGAACGGAACCTATCTAGATCAAATGTGCGACCCTTTCGGCTTTCCCTCGCAAACGAACTAGCCGTTGGGGCCTTCACCGCCGCGTGCGATCGTGGAGGTGTTTCCCCGTCACGTGGCATTTTAATTATGCAAGGGGATTCCACTCACAAGTTTCCATGACGTCATCCATATTTCGACTGCGCGGATAGATCCTCTACCGATTCACTAAGCTTGTCGAATGACCGAAACTTTCTGAAAAAGTTTACTTAAGCGAAGATTTAGATCTAAGCGGGTAGAATGAAACGTGTGGTAAAGGTTGATAGTTAGGCCCTCTTGACACGTTTCATATCATCAAAACATATTCCGCCATCCCATTTCTTTGATCATCCGTGATCCGTGTTGACTGACACCATCAAAAGATACATGTTTCTTTCATCTGGCAATTCTGAGATCTGTCCAGTGGGTTTGCCAAATCGCATTCGGCTATCGATGTGTTCAAGAGAATTCCAGAGATCTTTCTATAATGAAACGAACTCCAGAAATCTTTCTATAATGAAACATTTTCCATATTAATTTCAAATGAATCTATAATGACACGCTTGAGAGTGCCTTGGTACGTAGATATCGCACGACACCTATAACGATGACCTCATAGCATCACAGCTCATGATATTTACAACAATTGTGTTTCAGAGGCTTCTAGGGATCTTCGAATTTCTCACTTCCGTTTCCTGGAAGGCGGAGTAATCGGGAATACGTTGCCTGCGAGTTTCGAAATGAGGATCTTCCTGACAGGGCGGCCATTAGGCGCCGTGCGCACCGCCTCCTCGTCAGCATTACTGCGCCTTTCCTTCTATCTCTCGCCACGGCCAGACGACGACGACGACGACGACGACGACGCGCGGCTCTATGCTGACCGAGACGTCCTGCTGGACTATAGGATGAGCACGTGTGTGGCCCGGCTGCTCAACAGGGGAATTCCAGCCAACTCCTCCGTGCTAGTGCGCGATCTAACAGGTAATTCTCACCACCACTCCACCGGCTTAACCCATTTACACACGCAACTCCCCACACAAGCCTTTCCACTTCACGCACCCATTTAGGCACTTCAAAGTATGTTTTTGTTTATTTGTAAGGGTATCTTAGCCCACAAAATCACCTTGTGCAGAGATCTACTAGGATGAGTGGGCTGAGGTTGCTGCGTACCTTGATAGCATACTCTCTACAGAGTTTGGCACTACTGTCCTCACTAAGTATTTGCTATATAACCGCTATGTAATTTTGAAAGCAGCGCCACTAATCATATATTTGATTCATGGCCGAGAGACTCGAAAATAAATGAGTACTAGCAGGCCCCCGTGCACAGCACGGGATTGGATTCTAAGTCATGCTAAATGATGCGCATGAAGTTTAGAGGCATAGAATAAAAAAACACTATCAAACTACCTCATCCACTTGAAGCATTAGAACCCTTACTGAACCATTGGCGTCGCTCTTGTTTTTTTTAGTTTCTAGTTTTCAGTAATCACCAGGAACTGTGGGACACGAATATTATAAATCAGGCTAAAATGCATAAATTGGACTCGCCACCTGACCTGGGGTATGGGTCATAGCAGGGGATCCACTAATATACCTTGCTTGCAGCCAATCGATGCGCTATATAGTTTGGATAGTGTGGCCTGACCTTAGGACAGCATTGATTATACAGTAGAGAGAGTAGACATGTTAGTTGCACTGGGCAACACAGTATATGATCACTGCGCGCTGGGCCTTATGTGATTGTGCACTGACTGCTTGCTGTCTCTTACCACAACCCAGGTTCAAATTCCTGCCAGGGTATGTGAGAAAGTTGCCCATGACATGGGTTTAAGCTTTGGTCTTTCCTGCATGGGTACCCTGGTTTCCTCAACCACTTACAACTGGCTAGTCAAGGCATAGCTCCACTATGGCAGAAAAAGTGAGGAAAAACTAAATTACGAATCGCTCAAGAGATTTCCTTCAAGTAAATATTGATAATATTCCGTCACAATTCATCTCAAGTATTTATGTCTGTCACCCTGTCCCCAAGCAAGATTCTGAAACACAGCGAGAGAGAGAGAGAGAGAGAGAGAGAGAGAGAGAGAGAGAGAGAGAGAGAGAGAATGAATAACTGTCAGATTTAGATATTTTTAAACAAATAAATAGCAGACTGCCTGAGTGTGGAGACTTCCTGGTAACAGGCAAGGCAAATGCAAAAATAGGTAATGCACAAAGAACAAAAGAATGAGAGCAATAGTAAAAGAATAAAAGATGAATACAATATACAGGAGATAGCGGCAGAGAGAATTTTATAAACAAAAGTAGAGAGGATTAAAAAAAAAGAAAACATATGGGATGCACATATAAAGACAATGGGGCGATGTCCCAGGAGAGGAAATTTTAAGTAGATAAAGAAAAAACAGAGGAATCACACAGGTAAAAAGGAAAAAATAGACAATGCAAAGAGAAATCAGGAAAAAGATACACACATTTCTTAAAACCCTGGCTTATTAAGACCCTGAAGTTGAGTAAGTGAATTTGTAAATTTAGGAGAGAGGGAGAGGGGTGTGGGGGGAGGAAGGGGGAGAATCCAGAGAGATCGATGGAACAGGATTAACCTAGACAAAGGATTGCAAATAAGAGGTATACAAATATACATATATGTAAAATACTGAGTTAATACAGATGGAAAAACAGAGAGGAAAGAATGCAAAAATATAAAGAAAATAGATAAACAATTAACAATAAAATTTTGGATTGGGGTGTAATATTTTGGTAGGACGCGCAAAGTTGTGTGCAGACAGGGCACCTGCGACCGCATGTCAGGTGGAGAAGAAATAGGTCAATCTCACTAAACTCTAGAGCCATTTTTAGTGAAAGAATATTCAAATAAAATGTTAACAAAAAAGATTTGCAGTAATCAACCTTGCACAACTTCACTTAAACAATCGAGCCTGCTTTCACTTGTCAATACACATTTCATTGCATAGAAATATCTAGATTTTTTTTGTTGAAAATTGAAACTAATCTAAAAAGTCTAGAAAGACTCAATTCAAGAGGTGAAATTTTGGATTTAGGGTGTAATATTTTGGTAGGACATGCAAAGTTGTGCGGAGACAGGGCACCCGGGACCGCACGTCAGGTGGAGAAGAAATAGGTCTATCTCACTAAACTCTAGAGACAAAAGCTGATCACCTATTCCCCGCATGCCCCGTCATTAACGAAAGAATATTCAAATGAAATATCACCAAAAGGATTTGCTGTAATGAACCTTGCACAAATGGCAGGTTCCGTGCAGATTCCTTCGAGTTAAATCATTTTGACCAATATTCTTATCTCATTTTGTGGCTGAAAGTGAAAAAGGATACAGTCTTCAAATCCAATGTCTGCGAATATGACAGATATGAACCCCCTCTAGGTCCAAGGTCATGTCACACTGTCACAGTCACAGGTATCTTAAATTATGACAGGACCTAAAAATCAACATTGACATTTTGACAAAAAATGAAACACAGCCAGATATATTTTTTAATGGTGCCATATCACATCACGATAGCCACTTATGGATAAGTGTATCATTCTTTGGTAAATATGAGATGTAATCTATACAATAACATCAGCGCCGTTGTTGTCATTTATCTGGAAGAAAATGTGAAAAAGTGGCCAGTGATTGGCATTAAGCGGTGGTCATGGACGGGTAAGTGGACTCCAGTTTGCTCCACCACGTAAAACTGGCTTGTCTTGACTACAAATCATGGTTGGGTTTCCGCTGGCAGAAACCTGATAATAACCAGGGCATGTGAGAAAGATGCCAGTGGTTGGGATTAAGCGGTGGTCTCAACTGGTATTCCGGCTTCCTCCACCAAATCCATCTGGCTGGTCATGACTGCATGCAAATATGTCAAAAAATGACAATAATTAAAATTTCCAAATGTGAATTGTAGCACAATAGAAAAACAGTAGATCAGAAAGAGTGGTAGAACAGAAAGTAGAATGCTCAGTACTGTAGTGTGAGAGTAGAAGAGTGTGCAAAAATACAGAGAGCCGAAAAGGAAATGCAGGAGAATTGAAAAAATATACAAATAAATAAATAAAAATTCACCGAGACACTGGAGACAGAGAGAAACTTAGAATATGACAGATATGAACCCCCTCTAGGTCCAAGGTCATATCACATGTACCTTGAATTATGACAGGATCAGAAAATCAGCATTAACTATGTAAGCTGTTAGTAATTTGGGGGGCTTATGGGAACATTCAAAAATGTTTTTAAAATACTCGTGCAGATCCCCTGTGGAGGTAGGACCTTGGACCTTACCAATACAGGAAAGAAAAATAGTAAGTAGGAAAAAAGATTCCATAAAGGAGGGAATTGACAAAATAATGAGAAAGTATATACATCAAGGAGAGACAGACCGAAAGCCAGTTAGGGCTGTCATTGATACCTAATTTATTTTGATTCAATAACCAACAAAATAATTGACGATTCGGTTGTGCCGAGAAAAATTTGGAAAAATGAGAAAATGTAAAAACTAAGGAGGGAAATACCAAATATAAAGGAATTACTGAGTAGGGAAGAAAGACATTCAATACAGAATATGTAAAAAAAGAAGGCAAAAAATGCAACACAGAGAAAACAAAAGAACTAAACAAAGAAAAGAATCAGAGACTTTAACTAAAAAAAGTAAAGTACCAAGTCCAAGAGAAAACAATCATATCTAAACTTGAATGCTACGCTATTTAATTTGTGCGGATTGCTACGATGTTGAACTAGACTTAAAACTCGATCTTTCCAAGGGTCAAGTCTTTTTAAGTCAGGCACATATAAGGCAAATTAACAACAGTAAAACTGTATAAATACATTCAAAACACCAAAAGAAGCAAGTATACATACCATGACAGCAAGGGAATGTGTGTCAACATGACAGTTGACACTTTGTTTATACTCGCAAGTTAGCTGTGTGCAGGAACTGTGGCTGTGTCCTATTCAAACCTTGGCGAGTTTAATCCACGATTGCTCACTCACACAAATTTGCCGTGAGTGTGTCATTTGGTCTTAGATATCTAAGACAGCTTACATTCGTAATTACATTCAGAGAGTGTGGCTGTCACACTCGGCAACACTACTTCAACAATTTCTGCTTTTCAAGTTCCAATTATTTCCGCTAGGTGACAGGTCAGTGCACTGAGTGGAACTCTTCTTTGTGAAGGTTCTCTCATCAATAGATGGCGCTGCAATTCAAAAACCATGCCGGCAGACTCGGTCTTCTCTCGAACTCCCCAATTCATAAATTCACAAAATAGAGACCGAGAATGCCTTAGTCAATAAAAATAACAATCAAACAGCACCCATTGGACCTCAGGCCATTGATCCAGGGCGGCAGTTTTGGACGGCAAGGCACAGGGAACTCAGTTAGTGTTACCAACGATTTTGAAAGTCCGTATTTATATATAGAAGTTACAGGATGCAAGTCAGTAAACAGCAATTTTTGGTAGGAATCCGTCGTAAGGTTGACTTGCTTCGGCTCTTTCCCAACAGCACTTTAAACAAAAGCCAAAATAGTACAAAACGAAAAGAAATATTGAAATTATCTTTTTTTTACTTTCATGATATTAACGAATGCACACATATATATATATATATATATATATATATATATATATATATATATATATATATATATATATATATATATATACATATATATATATATATATATATATATATATATATATATATATATATGTATATATGTATATACATATGTATATACATATATATATACATATATATATATATATATATATATATATATATATATATATATATATATATATATATATGTATATATATATATGTATATATATATGTATATATATATATATATATATATATATGTATATATATGTATATATATATATATATATATATATATATATATATATATATATATATATTCAAACCTTACCAAATACATTTCAAATGATAGTGTCTGACCTACTTATGCATAGTGTACCTGTAGAATTTTGTGAAGGGACAGCCATTGTTGAATTTAGGAGCTGTTACAAGTATGAGAAGTAGAGGAATTTCAGAAAGCTAAGAAGATGCCATTTTAGTGGAGCCACTCACGTTCCTTATCCACATACAAGACTGTGCTCTCTAATGAGACTTTTCGGGCTATATTTGAAAAGAAATTACTAAATTTTGTAGGTTTGAGAATACCCTCTGATCGATGTGGATCGTTTTACATTCTCGCGAGACTTGATGGTGCTGATAACATTGACGAGACATGGAAATACAATAACATTGCTGTTACATCAGTAACTGTCAAGTGTGATAAAGGTACCGCTTTTCTCCCTTAATACAAGTATGAATCAAGCAATTACTCAATTAGCTCTCTTAAAATGAATTCAATATTTTTTCTGATATTTCGTTGTCATTCAATCGATGAAGTTAGATGATAATTAATACATATGCAAGCATTGAAGGGACCACATTCTCTAGCATAGCTATTTAAAACTTTATTTCAAAATATATTTTACCATTATCCTATTTGCGACATTAAAACAGAACAGAACAGACAATTGACATTTACCGATTGCAAACGTACTAAATGGATTTAATTAGGATTGTCTTCTTGCTTTTTAGATTTGCTCTCTGTCAGCTCTACGGAGATCCTAGAGCAAAGCGCTCTATGGCAGAACGTTACAGGGGAGCTGAAGCTGAAACTGACCATTAGCAACACGAGCCCGTCAGTTCCCATACCACCATGCAGCTATCCATGTCGACCAGTCCAGCTAGTCTCCAGGCTATCTCATAATGACAAATGGGCATTGGCCAGTGGGGCGCAACTTCCCTGGACAGCCATCACTACCACCACGGGTCAGTTTCATTTGGAACCTTGCCCTTGTTTGCAAATAGCTTGCAATTATTGATTTGCAATAAACTTTCATTCGGTCGTGTATATCTTGATTATGATCGTGAGTAGGCATTAATCAATCAATTTCTCGAGTGATTCCAATCTAGATTCATTTGGCACTCTCCTAATAGACCATGAATTGGATACCTCGTGATGAGTATATCTCATAAATCAGCAATTACAGCTTATCCACTATCATAGATATGCTTAAGTCTTGTCCGATGGCTCAATCCTTCCATATTTTGGGAACTGGAATTTAATTTCAATTTGTATTCCATCATCTTCAACTACATAGAAATTATCATTCGTCATACAAACTGAGGCCATGGTGCATACACTATCTAGAACATTTGCAAGTGATAGCATTTCTAATTTCAATGCACAACAACTCATTTTACAACTCTTTTAACACATATTGTGTATAAACAAACATGTTACTGCCATAGCACAAGAAATTGTATGAGATTGATA
The DNA here is from genome assembly GCA_963942565.1 of Maea johnstoni. NCBI lineage: Eukaryota > Metazoa > Annelida > Polychaeta > Spionida > Magelonidae > Maea > Maea johnstoni. The sequence goes on from OZ012684.1 coordinate 35,432,928, forward strand.
AAGGTAGAAAATATACTAATAGTAATATTTACAAAATGCAAATCATTCCTCTTCGTGATATTGTGCAATCTACCATTCGTTCATGCACTTTGTCCTTAGATTCGAGTGTCGTATATATATATATAAATATATATATATATATATATATATATATATATATATATATATATATATATATATATATATATACATAAATATATTTATATATATATATATATATATATATATATATATATTTATATATATATATATATATATATATATATATATATATATATATATATATATATATATATATATATATATATATATATATATATATATATATATGTATATATATATATATATATATATATATATATATATATATATATATATATATACACACAGACGTATATATATATATATACATTAATATATTTATATATATATATATATATATTTATATATATATATATATATTTATATATATATATATATATATATATATATATATATATATATATATATATATATATATATATATATATATATATATATATATATATATATATATATATATATATGTATATATATATATAAATATATATATATATGTATATATATATATATATATATATATATATATATATATATATATATATATATATATATATATATATATATATATATACACACAGACGTATACATATATATATATATATATATATATATATATATATATATATATATATATATATATATATATATATATATATATATATATATATATATATATATCGTTCAATTTGCACAGAAGTTAGATAAAAATTACGAAGAAAATTGATTACGATGCAGCTATCCAAACTTACAAACTATAACAAAATTGAGTAAGATGGAAAGTTTTGACTTTTCCTCTTACGAAGTATGGCATACACATCGAGGTACGTTTCGATTCTGTGTTCACTTTGATGTGTTGAATCATATTGCAGGGGATGCATTCAGATTGAGGACGGGCATAAAACCATTGGAATCTGTTAATCTCAAAATGGTGACAATCAGGTTTTCACCTACCTCTTGTAAAAAGAACAACTTTTTGCTAGTCGGAGTTCTACCTGGCGAAAATAACACCCACCTAGAAACGCATCTAAGAAATAATTACTTTCCATTACCAATCAGCGTTCAATGCAAAGGTAAGTGGTTTTGAAGTCTATGCATTAAGAACCGCATAAAATGTTCCCAACAGCTATGATGTATATTAAATGAAAATTTCCTGAATTATTTAATATTATTTAAAGTTAAAAATATCTGTTTAGTATTGCTCTGAGGCTTGTAGAAAAGACATTTTAGACGATGAATATCACTTACGGGATTCTTAGAGGTATTGAAACTTGTTTAAAAGTATTCAATTACATTTTCTTATATCGTGGAATTGGCCTCAATCAAAAGTATTCACAAATACTCGATGTCAAGACGTTATTGCTTTCATTAAACTGTGCCCGTGGCGGATGACAGTGAATGGCTGTGGCAGAGCTATAAAACCTATGTTGCTTTCCCAATGTTATCCCTATGTAGGCCCGACCGATCTGTCCCTCACAAAGATGGCACTTCCGGCGGAATTCAGCTTTAGAGTGGCTCACAACTACACACTGAGCGTCAGCGCGAAGGTGGGAGCGGGAACAACTCTAGGTAAAGTCACAGTGCTCAACAACAGGAAGTGCTGATTGATGCGATTAGACTTTATATTGACAAAGTTTTATAGGGTTATCATAGTGATATTTAGAGTCCTCGATTCATAATGAGTGCTTTCTCACGTACATGTAATACATGTTCATATATCCTATACGTATAAATTCATTAAAGCTGTTGTCTAGACAATAAAGAGAAATGCATAGCAATCCAATCTGCTAGAAAATCAAATCGTTGTGCTACTATAACACGTCTCATAAAGTTGACATTTTCTTTTGGATAAATGAAATATGCGGATATTGTTAAGTGTGGTTGCCCTCAAAACCTCTTGTGATCAATGAACTGGTGGCAAGGTGACACAAACGCGCAAAACCGTCATGTCTGATGCCGATATTACCACCAGATGCAAGAGCCCCTATGATCAAGAATTGATTATCTACATTGTATGCAACAATTTAGATACGGAACCTTTGTTATTTTCATACCACTTCATATTGATTTTTTTCGGGGGTGGGGGGGGGGGGGGGTTGGTGCCTCGATACTCTCTATGGCTATTTGTGATAGAAATAAAGAGAAAGAGAAATAAAGACTATATTGATAACATAAATAATGATTAATTTGAATTGAGAGTTTGGATTATAAGCATTTCAGTAGGAACCAACCTGTTTGAGAACAACAAAGTAGTTTATTTTTTAAATACTTAGGATCTAATGGCAGGAAGATGATATAACATTTTCAACTTACTTTATCTGTCTTGAATATCTGTGTTGTTGTTTTTCAGAAAGTTTTCGATTCTTTTTTTGGCTTTCTACCGACTCGGTTCTACAAAAATCACTTGATTGGAGACTTCATTATGTCCATGGTATTAAACGTATGAGCGCTCTAATTGGTCCGACGTCACAAGTCATATCACATACTGTAGCCGCCAGTGGCGGGATTGTGATGCCGCCACGGGCCAGCAGAAAGTACTGCGGCCAGATCTATCTTATAGCGGAGCTAGAGGCAGGCAACGGAATAATAGAAACAGATTATAGCAATAACATACTCGCCAGGAATATCCACGTTGGTTGTGAGAGAGGTATGGGCCACTCATAATAAACGTATACATGTTTAGGGATTCGTTGTATATACCGAACAGCCTTATCATCACGTTGGTGTCTCCGATAGTTGCATAATAGTCGAAAGTTTGTTACTTTAAACAATCATGCTGTTTATCTTAACATATGATTCCGCTCTGCTGTTCAGTAAGATGTGATTGCTACTATTTGAGAGTGTCAATTTGATGAGTATTTTGGTATAGAAATATTTTGATATCTGAAATGATTAAAAAGCAAATGACGTAGAAGATTAGAAATTATGTATTCAGGTCTTTGAATATAGATTGCGAGCCGCTCTGTTAACTGATTTGTACGTTTCATTATGTGATCAGTGATCGGCTTTGGTTTATTTCTTCAGATTTGTTTGAACTACACTCTGCTAAACTGGCTGAAGTGCCCTCAGAAAGACGCTTATATAAACCCATGACATTATCAATAGAGGCGACCATTGCGTGTAAACTAGGAACCCGCTGTCCAACCCAGGCCCGGGGAAACTCCACACACTACGACCTACTATTCAAGGTATTACGGGTCTATCTATACTACACCACAAGGAAGTGAGAAACCTGCGTACATTGGTTCAGCGGGTGGCATCCAAAATATGTCCACTGTATGTAGGTGCTCACTATACAGAGGTTCCTCCACAAGGGCATTGATAGGAAATGATGAGGTGTTACATCTTCATTAGAAGTTTAAATGACAGATTTCAATGTATAAAGGAGGTACAGCTAAATTGTTTTTGGAGATAAAACAAAAACATATAATAAATCATAGGAAACTTTTCTTTCGTGTATCATTTTATTTCGATATATTCACAATTAATAAAATCATATGGAAGAGTGTTAAACACATTATAGCTTATATGTGATAACACTCAGGTCAAAATTCTCAAAGATCATTGCCAAGTAATTACAGCTGACTTCAATAATTAGTATTTTATTTCAGGTGTACGATAAAAATCTGCGAGAACTTGCTGCGATCTCCCCGTCTATGGTAGACATGAAGTGGGTGCGAGAGGCGGAGATGAGGATGACACCAGCTGATGGCCTACAGCTCGACTTCTCCAACAGTACAGGTGGGCATTCCTAGCTGCTACTTACCCACTCTCCGAGGCATGCTCTCAAACAGACACTGCCACGTGTAGAACAATCAAACCAGTGTTGTGTCATTCCCATGAGAGTGGTATAATATTGAATTGTTGGTCTTCTCAACTGTAAAGAAAAGTCAAGGAGCCGACCGATGTTTACTATTCATTTTAAGTCTATAAGTTGGAATACCAAGGTGTATTAAATCATCAATGATGATTAAACAAAAGAACTTTAGCGTGTTTCTATTCTTACCATCATTTGGAGTTAAATTCATGTTTGAGATGATAGAAAAGCTCACGCTTTGGCATGAATTGCCCGATTGCTGGATAAAAATGCATGCGACAACAGCTGCACTGCAATCATTAAATACTCGAGAGCTTGGAATTTTCAAGATACCAGGGAAATGATAAAACATACATGATACCTTTTAGGTTTCCATGAATTTTCTTCTGTTTTTACAGACAATAACCTACGGCTAAGGCTCAGAAACACGTTCTCATACTCACATGCGCATCACTGTCGCTTCGTGCGTTACCTGAGCATGGAGGTGCGGAAAGGGGACAGTACACAGGTGGCGCCACTGAGGTGGGGAATCTTGGAAAACGACAGAAAACTAGTGCCATTCAACTTACAGTGTCCGGAAGGTGAATATCCATATACAAATATATGCATATACAAATAAGTAACAAGATGGCGACAACGGCCAGTCGCTACCGCCACAATCTTTTTGTCTTAACACTACATGTACATTCAGTTTCCTTACAGATTTATTCAGAGAGGTCCAAGATGTACGACGGATACAATTTCGGACTTAAGAAAATAATTCAACTCATAAAGGGATCTTTGATGATTGTATGTTGAATCAAACATCAACACCTGTGTCGTGCGAGTGATTCTACTGTTAGAAAGATATGTCCCAAATAGTCCGAACTCTTAAAGACTATTGGATCTGAGTCGAATAATGGCAAAGCTCAATTGTTCATTTCAGATCTCATTGACCTCACTATCAACACGTTCTCCTTGGTTGGCTCAAATGCTAGCGTATATAGAGGAGTCACCATCAAACTACAAGTCGGTGTGATAGCGATGGGATGGAAACCTGATTCGCGCAACAAAACCTCAGTGCAGGTCAATCTATACCTGTCAGGTAAGTGGGCGCTTTTTGGGGTCAACTCATTCACTAATTGATTTATATTTTCTTATTGGTATGATAATTTATAACCTGCAATATGTGCCAACTATCTTTGGTCTACCCCCATGTGTGGGTGGTCTAATGCTATGTACACCACCTGCACGGCCTCGTATCAGCGCTGTAAAGGCTGCTAAAGGCAAGTATTCGTGAGCTAGAGCCCCAGTCTTCAACTCAATCACATATCTGTCAGAGCCAAAAGCAACAGTTACATTAGTATGAAGATTAAAAACATCTAGTAGTTTCTAATTTATAAATAATATATCACAATCACTCCATGCAATAGGTGAATTTGATTAAACACACTCATTTTCGTTTCAACGGGCTATTAGGCTGATTGCAATATCATTAGGCGTTTCTACAGAGAAGCTAATTAACTATAAACACAAACACCGAATACAATTATAAGTTTTTATGACAATCATGCCTTGTAATTCCGTTTTCGAAGACTACATTATTAGCTTATTCATTGGTGATGTTTTATTACCTATCACCACAACCCCTTCAATATCATCATTAGGTCTACTGCATTACCACATGACTAGATTTCCGCGGGCTACATTGAGAATTGATTAAGGTAGAAGCCTACCCGATACTCGGGTCATTTTTAAAACTTGAATATCTGAAAACTGAGTTAAATGTGGACAACGGCACTTATGCTATTGTATAGCTTACATCTCATAGTTACATAATAATAATAAACTTATCAATAATCTGCTATTTTGAGTTGATATGACACCCTTTACGCACATATCCGTCTGTGTTTCGTTTTTTGGCAAAATGACAAGACTCAACCTTTACTTGAAAACCAAACTCTACCATTTGATCATTCATGTCTTTGGTAAGGTGCAAGGTCCTACCTAAACCGGGAATGTGTACGATGAGTATGTTAAAGGGCAAATGCACCATCAGAAAGATTTAGGTTCAAAATGATCTTTTACATGTCACCTTTCAAATAAGACCTCCCCCGAACCTGTCCTCTTGAGCACTACTCAGTTATAGCTTACAGAAGTTCAGCAAGCAACAGTCCTGAGCCAGCTATACAGGGCCTCCATGCATCCCAAGATGCACTCTGTTTTTGACACCTTCTAAGCACCAGCCTGTGTCACCAGTGCTTCAGAGATAGCAGTAGCAGAGAAGCCTGCATGGATTTCCCTTACTTGCTAATCTTTATTCCTGGCTCATCCCTGATCACAATTTTTGGAAGCAAATAAAACTTCAAGAAGTAAAACTTACATAGTATGGCAGAATTGAGCAATTCAGGAATTTGGAGGAATGGAAATATCTGACTGACCTAGGGAACCTCACCCTTAGACCCACATGATCCTTTACTCAATGGTGCCAGGTTCTTTACTCAAAGATAGCATCTTGATAACAGGAAGTGAAGGAATACACATACTAATAAGTCCTACACTATTCCCATGAGTAACTGCTAACTGACACAAGTGTTGCAATTTCCTGTAAGTGATTAGCACAAACTGATTTCATAGCAATTAGGAAGTAATGGTTTCTACACAACAATAAGCTACAAATCAAAGACAAGCCACATAGTATAACTTCCAAGGATTGTTGGAAACTTGGAATATACAATAGGAAATTGAAGAAGTTCAATCTTTGGGAATTGTGACAACTTAATGAAAGCCAGTAATGAAAATCTAAGCTGGAAAGGGGAGCCCAGCCCCCTATTACTGCTATCTCTTAAGCACTAGTGACACAGGCAGGTGCTTAGAAGGTGTCAAAAACAGAGTGCATCTTGGGATGCATGGAGGCCCTGTATAGCTGGCTCAGGACTGTTGCTTGCTGAACTTCTGTAAGCTATAACTGAGAAGTGCTCAAGAGGACAGGTTCGGGGGAGGTCTTATTTGAAAGGTGACATGTATACGCTCATTTTGAACCTAAATCATTCTGATGGTGCATTTGCCCTTTAAAAACATTTTTGAATGTTCCCATGTGCCTCAAAATTACTAACAGCACGTGGTTTACATAGTAAATGCTGATTTTCAGGTCCTGTCAGAATTCAAGGTAGCTGTGACATGACCTTGCACCTAGACGGGGTTCATATCTGTCATATGCTAAAATACTGGCTTCGAAGACTGTATCGTTATTCAGTTTCAGCCAAAAAATGAGATGAAAATTTTGGTCAAAATGGTTTAGGCTGAATGAATCTGCATGGTTAAAACAGACAGCCATGTCGTTTGGGACCAATTTAACACGGAAGGCCCTAAGGGGCCTGCCCTTTGTCAGGACCTTTCATCTGTGGTCACTCTTGACCGTACCACAATTGGAAGTCGCTAGGTCGAGGTTCGTGGGCGAGTGAACACCGCTCATGTGTAATCTTTTGTTTTGATATCCATTCTTAGGGGCCAGCCAAGAACACCACCTAGTGGTGATAATCTTGGTGCCCTAGACTATCACCTTAACTCTAATATTATCAATTACGAAACACGTCCATCTAACACTATTTATTTCATATTCTCCTCATATCTATTCTTTGCTCGTCTCATTCACCGAGATGATATATTTTTAGTGCATTGACTGCCGTTGAGCAGAAAACGATGACAAATTGCCACACCTCTGCCAATCATTGTATTAGCATCAAGAGGGCATAGTCGAATGTAATATCTGAAAAATAAAATAATGGTGATCACTTGTCTATCAGCATCACCATTAGGTAATCGAGTGCCTTACCGTATCATGTATAAGTACAATCTGCATCACTATATCAAAAGCAATGCCATATATCTTTCGGGAATGACACACACACACACACACACACACACAGACATATATATATATATATATATATATATATATATTATAAGAGAGGAAGCCCTATCCTTTGCAACGGGTAAACTCCGTTGCCATACCTATATCCCTATTTCTGAGTGGAACGTTTGGTGGACGAGTGTATGAACATGGTTCCTAGCGTAAACAAATTTCAAAATATTTTACAAAAAGGTGCTTTTGAGGCTGATTTCTCAACCTCGAGCGTGGCCGGGTTTGGTGTGACCACCCGGCGATCGATGGTACTACCGATATTAAACTTCTGCTTCCACAGTGGGGTTACACAACACACACTTTGTTGGTTGTACAGTGACAGAAGTGCGCTGACTGTAGTAGCGTTAAGCCAACCCGGGTGATCAAACGGAAATCAAGAGCATGTACAGAAAGGGTTGAGGCGGCATGGAAACCCTGGACATTGCCTGCATGGGAGCTTTAGTGTCCGGACAAATCCCATGGGGGAAAACACAAACAAGGGCAGAGTGCTTGGACAGAGTAGTGGAACAAACCCAGACAGTTCAGCATACCACGGTGGCGCATGGGTAATAACATGCATATTTGAGCCTAAGAAAAATACGGACTTTTCTATAGTTCAAAAAACAACCAGACAACCAGTATATAGGCTACGCGGGCTGAAATAGACCCCATTTGAAAATTATCATTATAAAAAAACACTTGAAAATTGTGACGAAATTTAATGTCTACATAAACTTAGAACTACCTTATGCCGTTACCGCACTTTTCAGAAAATGAAAGGTTAGTTTGAGAAAAGTTCTAAAATACAGCAACTCACAAGTTTTAAAACCCTTTTTATATAGCAATTTCGATAAGCATTTTTATAAAAATCGATGGATCAAATACAAGTATCTATTTATATATACACACACACACATATATATATATATATATATATATATATATATATATATATATACATATATATATATATATATATATATACATATATATATATATATATATATATATATATATATATATATATATATATAAATATATATATATATATATATATATATATATATATATATATAGAGAGAGAGAGAGAGAGAGAGAGAGAGAGAGAGAGAGAGAGAAAGAGAGAGAGAGAGAGAGAGAGAGAGAGAGAGAGAGATGATATATTACGCCATACTCTAACTTTGAAAAAAAGTTTTGAGTAGAAATGATTAAGATTATATGTATCATTGACATCATGAATTTCCCATCTTTTATTACAGCCAGTTTAATAACCCATGATCTTATTCATAATATGGTATATCTATTTGCCAAGCTTCTTGAATTATTGATACTTAGGTTAGGTGGCCCTCGATGTGTGGTCTTACGGATATCCGGGTGCTCTGATATGTTTGTCATTATCAGAAACTCCATGGTTTCCGTCTGTAGGACGGGTACTTTTCTAGTATATATATATATATATATATATATATATATATATATATATATATATATATATATATATATATATATATATATATATATATATATATATATATATATATGTATATATATATATATATATAATATATATATATATATATATATATATATATATATATATATATATATATATATATATATATATATATATATATATATATATATATATATATACATTCGTTTCTTACACTTATAAGTTTCAATTCCACAGCTGGCCAGGAAGTGAGAAGAGAAAATGCGTTTGTGAGCAATGTGTTGCCGCCAATTGTCCTCCAGCCCGGTCAGAGGAATGCCACAGTGCTGGATATCACCACTCGCCTGCCCATACCCAGCCATCTGGCCAGACTCTACTGCGGGAAGCGCGCATATCTGGGCGTGCTAGTTGATGTGTATGGAGAGGTGGAGGAGACGACACGTGACAATAACCGCAGATACCTCCATATTAATTTCGCTAACTGTAAAAGTGAGTCAGAACTCCCAATACTAAACGCTCAAGTCCATAAAGATTTCTAGACGGAATTTATAACCTCCAAAAAAAATATTTCAAGAGTGTTTTTTTTGGTAAAGTTTTAACTAATGTGTGCATACCGCCTAATGAATAGGGATGCCTTGGTTTGTATTTGGAAGCCAGACGTCAGCAAGGATAAGTTGTGCGACTAAATAGTTGATTGGTCGTGTTGGATATCAAGTCTGACAAGGTAGTCCATAGCAGTCAGTGTATTTTATACACATACAGCAGTTCAATGTAATCAAAATACCTATCATATAGCGAGTTGTATGTTTTTCTACCAATAAAGTATCCCAAAAGATACTGTATAACTGGTAATGTTAACGTGCTCTTAATTTTCCCGAATTTATCTAATGGGTTAGAGACGGTAAAAATAAAAACGTTATCTTTAAGCATTAGGCCCCACATAACCGGCGATACATGTTTGCAGTACTCACCTGCCACGAACCTGTACACGTATTTATAGAGGTGAGATGTTTCTCTAGCACACAAAAACGATCGTCTGCACTGACACGTTCGGCAGCCAGAACGCTTAGTAGCGTTATCGCTAAATTTAAGATCAATGCAGCCATGTGTGGGCCGGGAAAATGAAAAACCGGAAAAAGTCAAAATCAACATTTTTCGGGAAATAAAAGTCCCGGGAAATATACCTATTATACAGTAATCTTCCATTCTTAACCCCTTGTTCCTGTAATGTGATAGGTGGCTTTGATGTTGCTCTTATGAGTATCGGATTCCCAAGTACTGTGAAGTCGGGTGAGGATGTGAAAATGGATATCATCATTAACATATTCGTATCGGGAATTGCTAGCGGTGCTCCATCACCATCTGCTAGCGCCGTCTATAATGGGACTCTGAAACTAAAGACTGATGACCCGTTTACAACAGGTAAGGATATTCATAAGACCTCCGTTTAGAAAAGTGCTGTGGTCAATGCCTTTAACCAAACTCGTCTGACATATAGCCACATATCATTTTTTAGAAGTGCTGAGTTATTTGATTCGCTGTTGTATACTTTCTTTTGAAAACTAGAGTGTACCAAAATAAAGGTTCCCAGTAGATCCAGCACTTGAGTGAACTGTATTTATCCGAAAAAAGAATAATCAAACTTCAACTAGAAAGGTGGCTCTGCTCTTGATGTAAAACACTTCACCGGGTATAAGGAACTAGAAAACCCATTCTTTACACTGATAGTCTATTTATGTGCAAATGTAGCTTTACTAGTAAGTAATGATACATCTTGTCTAGTTGCATTACAATTTCGTATCACTTTATTTGAGGTGATATTGTGTTATGTTTCAATTTTTGGTTTGATATCAACATTTTTTCGCTATTATTTTAGGTATCGATATAAGATATGAAATATCCAAGCTTACCTTTGCACTGAGTAAAGACGTGAGAGATGCGATACGTTCCACGACACTGGTTACCATGATCAAGTCCTACACAGATCTACCAACACTTCATATTCCTGAGGAGATCAACTACTGCAACATGTCTTGGTAGGTTGTTTTTATTGATCAAGTTTCTTTCTGCACAGAAATGTTTCGTGACAAAATGCCTACCTACATGTACATGTGGTAGTACTCTCGCAGAGTAACTAAAATGGAGCTGGTATATGTTGAATACCTTGGATCCAGGAAAATTTGTTTAACTCGTCCACAGTTGGGTCAACTAACAAATGTTCTCATCTGAACTTTTATAATATAAAAAAGGATTCGGTTGGTCATTTGGTTTGAACCTTTCAAAATCTGGGGTTATACAATAGGTGAGGCAGGCTTTTACTTTTTACATTTCACAAGTGTTTAATGATAGCATTGTATAAAATGAAATACAGATAAAGGTATACATATAGTGAAAATACATGTGCCTTCTTTCTAAATACAGCACCATTGAACTATCACTCCCCGTGCTGTGTGTATGCAAGCTATGCATGTTTCAGGTATGCATCAGTACCGAATGATGTATATTCTGGATGATGGTTTTATGTAACTTATATGAGTGTTGCATACGCATTCCTTAAAAGCTTGTGCTTTTGTAAGCAGGCATCCCTGCTTATATCGTCTCACAATAGCACAGATTAGTTGCACAGGTCCCACTCAAAGCTCTGACAATTTTGCCAATGCCTTAAGGTTAGTTAAGTCTGGGGGTCAAATCTAGGTCTTTGGGCAGAAATTCGTGTTTGTTGCTAGACATAGTAGATCGTGTTTCCACTTGGACTGTTGGTATTTCAGAGCTCGTTATGATATAAGGTCAATTATGCTTATGTAGCTCATGATTAAGTCACTAGAGGTCAGAGAGCCACCCATCTTTTACTTCTTTGAAATCTTGCTTTTAGTTCCATGCTAAGGCTAGGGAAAGGCACTCAAAGGCACTCAATTTGTACAGAGAGATACCTTCTATGCGTTATAATACTCATGTTCAAATAAGGTGAATGCTAGCCAACCGGGACGTTACAAACAAAATCCAACCTGCGTGAAAAGTGTGCTAGATTATGGCTCTATTATCCAACATATGAGATCACTTCTAGTGATCATATGTGTTTGCCTAAACTAACAATTGTATCTCTAGATCTTCCATTTAGAAGATGAAGAGGCTAACATTGCCTGAGAAAAATCTATGATAAAGAGAATCCCCGCCAAAGAAGTCAAACTCTTAGGTTCTGTCTGCTTGTAAGACTTTATGGCATTTTTGTTTATATCCGTTATTATGAAGGTGCATTTGGAGACAGCAACAGGCACATTTAAAGGTACTTTGAATTACAAATCATACTCCTATACACACCACTTGGGAACGAAATATGTATATTGATTATATATACTGTTGTGAGAAAAACCCGCTTTTTGTATTTGGAATATTTCAAGAGACTTTACACAACGACCATTGTTTTTTGTAGTACATGTATGTATTTTAACGATATCACTTTTTTCTTTTTTCCTTGTGCTTGTCAAGGCTTCTTGAAATGAAAGTTACACCTCTTGGAGAAGTTCCAGACGAAATTGACTACGATAACAATAGAATTTCCCATCACGTTTTCATCCAGTGTCCAGGTATGAGTATTGTATGTAAAACTATTTGTAACTATTTGATTTGGAAATGACGGGCATACCCTATCATCCGTTTCCGCTCGTGAACTGTGAGGAGAAGGATAGGTGTTGTATGACGTGTATGACTTCACACATGGACAGGAATATAACATATCGAGTGAATATTTGTTTCTTGTATGGTTTTCTCAATTCTAAGAGTTTAGTCGGTGCAAGTCATTTATAAATACTTACACACTTATCATTATTCTAAATGATGTCATGAACTTACGTCAAAGTTAATGCTGCATTGAGACCTCTTATCACACTACATAATAGGTGTCTTTCATGTGCTAGCACTTAGCAAAGTATAATGTGGAAATCTTGGCAGACAAGTAGTGCGATATACGTGCAAACCAATAGGATTAAAGCATTGTATTTTAGATGACGAACTCGCTGTGTCCAAGGTATTGGCAAAATCAACACCCACATCTATATGGCCTGTAAACCAGTACCGAATAGCATTTCAACTGAACCTGGTGAATATCGGTCCCTCCATCCCTGCTAATACCAGTGGTGTATTCCACGTCAGACTCTTCCTGTCTGCGGATGAATTATTAGATGGTCAAGACCTCGAGCTGACCGTAAGGCATCAAGGCCAGGAGCATGTATACACATCTAGCATTTCGTCAGAAGAGCTTGTCACAACTCCGCTGCTGGAAGGTGAGTAATACGTTCAGGAACTTTATCATACTTTGTATAAGAGTGCATGTAATTGGAATGGTGTAAAAATATTAAATTTTGTATCATTGTCTATACACTCACTGTAGTTGTTTTGTTTACATTCCATTTAATGAAACATTGTATCTTAAGTGAAATTGAGTTGATCACGTGCGGAGTGTATGTCAGCGCACGCGACCTGCCTCAGTTGTCCATTCAACTTGATTGTTGCTCGCAACGCTGTTCCAGGTCAACTCGGTGACTGCGGCTGTTGTTCTGCTGGCGAGATCGTTTTTTCTTGCACAAAATCGGAATTTTGGGATGGCTTTGTACTTGGGAAATGCCTAAAACGGCTTGATAACATTGCTGCTCTTGATCGATCGTTCCTACAGAAAATGCCAGGCCATCGTAGGTGTAGGAAATGTGGGAAATCTCACGCTGCTCCCACTGGAAAGAAATGCCCATTTTTCCAAGCAGATATGAACTTGGACTTACAGCGAGCAGGTGATGAATTTTCAATGAATGAAAGTTTGACTAAGCAGATGGAACACTTGGCACATAAGTTGTCAGCTCTACAAAGGCAGGTCTCAGACAACTCTGCTAACACGAGAAATACAGGGAATGTGGCGGATGTGGTGGAAAAAGCAGTTTCACAACGTCATGTGCAGTCTGATATTATTGAAAAGGAAACACAGGATATAAATGGCTCGAGGAAAACACAGGATTATGAGGATGTAGATAGGTCAACTGGCTCAGCTAACAAACAACCATTTATGAGGGGTTTTAGTGCTGAAGGTGCTGAGTTTATAGAAGGGCTGTCTCGTAACACTGACACTTCTGGGAATACTGATTTTTTTGGAAGAGATACCAGTGATTGTTTTGACTGTGATGAAACATTTGCTTCAAAGAGTGTGCACAGAATGTTAATGACAGTCAAAATCGCCGTGGAGTGCAATTTGACCTAAGAGGAGTTACACAAAACTATAGACAGGAGTTTCATAATAATGCATATGGACCACATAGAGAACTAAATGAACATAATGAGCATGTCTATGAACATTATCCTCGTAGTATGAACAATAATAGTAGTAAGCAAATTGACACTCACCATAGAGGTTTTCAGGCACAGAGTGCAGGATATTCAGGTGAATTGAATATCAATGATAATGCTGATTTTGAAACAGTCAGACCCTGCTCTGGATTGCCATCCCGTGAGCACGTCCAGGACAGTTTTACAAACAACCAGAGGTATTCTAGAGATAGTGTTGATAGAAATCAGTGTAGGCCACGAGGGGGAGAATTTCATGTTCATGGGGAGTCTAGGGATAGGAACAGTCTGCAGCATCAAAGACATATTTCTCGCGGAAATTTATGTGGGGATAGAAATCATACTGATTTCCCTGGCCTGTCTAATCTACGTAATGATCCTTTCATTAGTGGACAAGTAAATCGACGCTTTGGGGAGCTAGAATTGGAGGAAGATTTCGACGAATCGGATTTTGAAACTTTCAAAAAGAATCGGAAAGGTAAGAAGAGTGGTCTCTCTAGAACCATTGAGGACCAGGTGGTGCGGGAAATTGATTGGCCTCACCTTTATATCTATCGAGGCTATGATAGGAGACCTACACACTTCAACGAGTTGACCATCGCAGAGTTTGTTCATGGCTACATTTCTATGGTAGACAATCCTAGGAATAATTTCAACATTCCTGTCATGATGAAAATTTTAAAAGACATGATGGCAGACACTGCGCAATACTCGTGGTTGCAGGTGCGCAATTTTATAGGGTGTTGGCGTCCGGGATCGAAATGGCTCGCTATAATTGGGATGATTCCACACAGGTTGCAGCTCTTCGTGCAGAGTATGCTCAGAGGCCTACGTTTCATCAGACACAACAACCTACTCGTCCACCTACACGTGTCACCAGTCTGCAGCCTCCTTCTCAGGGTATCTGTATGCCTTACCAGCAATTATTGTGTAGTGAGGCTGATAGTCATCAGGGTCTCAAACATGTGTGTTCTTATTGTTTGAGTACAACCGGGCTGTACTTCAGTCATCCAGAAAAGGAATGTCGCCGAAAATATTATCAGTCAAAAAACGAGCAAAGGGGGGGAGGGCAGTAGACTCGCCCTCCTATCAGGATAATTCGGTTGCAGATGATTCAGAATTGTGCTGCAGTGGTGATCTTAGTGCAGGTTTGGAGGTGCAGCCAGGTCAATCAGGATATCATGACGTGGACAAGGATAATATTGCCTTATTAAACTTTAAAGGTTCTTTCAGCACTGAGTTGAGAGGTTCACCTAAGTGCATTCATGACTTAGAAGGTAACATATATGAGCATATTGACAGTTCAGGAGGCGACTTACCTGTTGCTCTTGATGGAGCCGTGTTGACACAACTTGACTCTGTGGGTCCTAGAATTAATGTTGAACAGTGTAGGAGTGTTGATGAACATTCTGACAATCCAGTTGATATATGTAGTGCATTTACAGATAGCTTGAAGACTGAGGATAATACTGTATTTAATGCAAATATGTTGGAAATTTATAACAGGGTGTTTAGTACAGGAACTTATAACTATCGTTGTGCTAGAATCCCTATTCCAAGTGGCTTAAATATAGATGCATGGGAGCATTACCTAGTTGATTATGAGGATAGAGAAATAGTGGATTTCTTGCACTTTGGGTGGCCTAGTAGTTTTGATCATCAAAGCCCCCTCATGTCTACTTTAAAAAACCATTCTTCAGGTTTATCTTATCCTAGACATATAGAACATTACATAGAAAAAGAGATAAGTAAGCAGGCCCTGGTGGGTCCATTTGGCTATCCCCCTATAGCACCACTGCATGTGTCTCCTATTCTTACCCGCCCTAAAAAAGATAGTGAATGGAGGCGCATTGTAGTTGATTTATCTTGGCCTAGAGGTGGATCAATTAATGACGGGATAGCTTCTGGAAAATACCTGGGAAATGAAATAGAGTTAACTTTGCCAACCATAGACTATATGGCCGATCAAGTAAGAACTTTGGGCAGAGGGTGTTTTCTGTATAAGTTAGACCTTTCCAGGGGATACAGACAACTACGACTGGATCCCTTGGATTGGCCTCTTATGTGTATACAACATGATGATCAATTCTATTTGGATTTGTGCCCACCATTTGGTCTTAGAACCGCTGCCATGATGATGGAGTGCACCACCATGGCAGTATGTTACATTCATAGTCTTCATGGTTATATATCAAAGCCTTATATTGATGATTTCGGGGGAGCACAGAAGTCATATTTAGAGGCTTGTAGAGCTCTATCCACATTACAGGCAATTTTGAAGGTTTTGGGTTTAGAAGAGGCACCGGGAAAAACATGCGAGCCTTCCACACGTATGATATGGCTAGGTATTTTGATAGATTCAGAGAGTATGGTCATGTCAATACCTGAGTTAAAGCTTTCTGAGATATCTGAATATGTTAAAACTTGGGAAACTCGTAGGACTGCATCTAGAAAAGACGTTCAGTCTTTGATGGGATTCCTAAATTTTGTGGGGGGGGGTTTCACCACCTACACGAGTTTATTCAAATCGAATTCTCAATTTTTTGAGAGAAATGCCAAAACATGGCGAAGTTCGGGTAACTCAGGAGCTTAGAGAGGATGTGTCATTTTTCGCAGAGCTCATGCCCAGGTTCAATGGCGTCACTGTGCTCGACAAGTCACTTGTACCATGCTCCGACAAACTGGAGGTGGACTCTTGTCTGAGCGGCTGTGGTGGAATCTGTTCAGGGGAATTCTACTCTAGAACTTTTCCTAATGCAGTTTTGAATGCAGAACATCACATCTCACACTTGGAGATGTTGAACCTGGTGGTTGCTTGTCGCGTGTGGTCACATATATGGTCTGGGAAGAAAATTCAGATCTATTGTGACAACATGCAGACTTGTATTGCACTGCAGAATGGTAGATCCCATGATAGATTTATGCAGGCTTGCCTGCGGGCAGTATTTCTACTGACTGCTGAACATGACATAGAAATACTTGTATGTCATAGACCAGGGGTGCAGATGGCTTGTGCAGATGCACTTTCGAGGGCACACACAGACAATAAATACTTAAACTTATTGCAAGACAGTGGCTGGCTGAGTGGCAAAAGTGAAGTTCGGGTGAAAGACAGCTACTTTGATGTATAGAGTTTTCAGTGTGTGCTAGCTGTACGTGAAGTTGCCAATAGCGTGGTTGAAGTGGTTGCATGTTTTGGATGTATGAATATTAATATTTTACTATGTATGGATATTGGTATGTTGATTGAAAATTTGTATCATATTTATTTCAGGTACTGGAGGACAATTGCAGACATTGATCGCACGTGCACGATTTAGAAGATGGAGTTATATCAGGCCTGGCACTAGGAGGAATTTATACAGACAATTCAAGACGTTCTTGGCCTTTTGTTTATATTACAGGTTGCAAGACTTTCCGGTGCACATTGACCATTTATGTGCATACATCGAGTTCTTGTTGCTGAATTTCAGGTCTCCTTCAACTGTGAAGAGTTATATTTCCGGAGTTTGCACTCTTTATACTTGGTTGGGTTTAGATACAGCCATTTTCAGAAGCCCTGAGTTGAGACAAATTTGGCGGGGCATTTCTTTAACTTGCAGGCATACACCTACTCCCAGTTATGCTATTGATGTTAGAGATTTACGGTCACTGGTTGCTGAGTGTGGAGTCTTGGGTGTGAATGCAGTATGCTTCAAAGCGTTTTTAACATTACTCTATTTTACAATGGTTAGAGCTTCTAGTTTTCTGCCATCTGCAGGTTCAGATTTTGACTCGTCACGACATCTGTTATGGGAAGACATTCATTTCAACTCTTCTGGTTTAAATTTATCCTTGAAATGGGCGAAGAATCTCCAAACACTTACTACTCCCTTTGTATTGCCTATTTTCAACAATATCGATCTAACTATTTGTCCAGTGCATTCACTTAAGGCATTGGCCTACTTAGAGGGGAATACCAGACCTGTTTTTAGGGTCGTGACTTTGGGTGGCACCAGGTGTTTGCTGGACCTTCCTACAGCAAGAAATTGGTTATCTCAAGTGGTTGCTTTGACTCCACTTTCATCAAAATTCATTACCCTACATTCTTTTCGCAGAGGTTCTTGCTCTGCAGCTTTTAAATCAGGAGCTGCTTTGACTGATTTGAAATTATTTGGAGGTTGGAGGAGCGAATCTGTGTTGGCGTATTTAAGCGCTTTACCTGCTCGTCTTAGGGTAGCAGACCACTTGGCCACACTTAATTAAATTCTTGCCCTTATATATAATTTTGCGGTTAAGTTAACTGAATTTTGGTCTAGTAGTGTGTGGTGATAGTAAAAAATTGATGTAGTCGCTAGGTTGCGACTTTGTTGCATGGAATCATAAATGAGTATTTCGGGAAATGACGTCGCACATTTCAGACTTGAGACAATGTTGCGATTCATTCATGGATTGGGGAGCACGGCGATACTACAAGCTTTCTCGTAAGCATGTATTGATAGTAAGTCTAGAGTCTAGTTCTTGAGTTGACTTTACCTTGTGGTGTCGCCGGGTTCCTGAAATCTGACTTTGTTGTATGAACATTTTAGATAAGTATGTAAATAAATGTTTTTTCGCTGCCGATCAGCCTTTGAGTGTTTTATTACAATGGTGTAAAAATATTAAATTTTGTATCATTGTCTATACACTCACTGTAGTTGTTTTGTTTACATTCCATTTAATGAAACATTGTATCTTAAGTGAAATTGAGTTGATCACGTGCGGAGTGTATGTCAGCGCACGCGACCTGCCTCAGTTGTCCATTCAACTTGATTGTTGCTCGCAACGCTGTTCCAGGTCAACTCGGTGACTGCGGCTGTTGTTCTGCTGGCGAGATCGTTTTCCCACCCACCCACCCTTTGTAAAGGGGATTTGGTCTTTAAATTTCGGTTAAGTTAACTGAATTTTGGTCTAGTAGTGTGTGGTGATAGTAAAAAATTGATGTAGTCGCTAGGTTGCGACTTTGTTGCATGGAATCATAAATGAGTATTTCGGGAAATGACGTCGCACATTTCAGACTTGAGACAATGTTGCGATTCATTCATGGATTGGGGAGCACGGCGATACTACAAGCTTTCTCGTAAGCATGTATTGATAATAAGTCTAGAGTCTAGTTCTTGAGTTGACTTTACCTTGTGGTGTCGCCGGGTTCCTGAAATCTGACTTTGTTGTATGAACATTTTAGATAAGTATGTAAATAAATGTTTTTTCGCTGCCGATCAGCCTTTGAGTGTTTTATTACAATGATGCCTTTTACGTGTTTTAAACAAAGCACTAAAAGCTAACGGTCGTTTCGAGAAGGAAACATGTATGCTTATGTTTGATTAAGCAGTTGCGAAAGTTCGTAACAATGCAATCATCAATTCATATTGCCCTAAAACTATAAAAAAAATACATAAAACATTTGATAACAACTAATGACACGGTAACACCTGTTCATTTAACTTTGCATGTGCCTAGCGAGGTAAAAACATACTGTGATGGTTTTAAACGTCTTGCCAGGTACACTTCGCATTCCCAATATGTCGTATTGTGATTTACTAGTGGCGGACCAGGCGACACCCAACCTAATATGGACTTTCACACCACGGAGCGCCTTCCTAGGCAATCACCTGGCGCGAGTGACACTCAACAAGTCCCATATTCATTGCCAGAAAGGTAATTCTAGTTGATGTATTCACCAATGAGATCTTTGTATGATACTGATTAGGACTACATTGATTGATAATAGTTGGGATAATATACAAATATGCCATGCCAGTGTGGGTATCCTGATGGAATGTCTCCCCGAGGGAGGATGGTTTTCCCGAGGGCAGAGCCCGAGGGAAAACCATCCTCCCGAGGGGAGACATTCCATCAGGATACCCACACTGGCATGGTATATTTGATTTATTATACCGAACAAACCCCATTTTGGTGAAATATCATTAAAAACAATGTTTATAATGTCAAGGTCACAGATGACTGGTGATTCACATATTTCCCACTAGGCGTCACCAGTGACAACGGTGGACATGAAGCCCATCAGTGGACATGATGGAATGGCCAACCTTTGTAAGCCAATCACGGCTTACGATCTTCAAGTGAGGCATAATTAACAGTATTATTATACCTCACTTGAAGATCGTAAGACGTGATTGGCTGACTTAACAGTTGCCATTCATCATGTCCACTGAATGGCGTTATGGCCATCGTTGCCCAGTAGAAGTAGAGTGCTGGTGACGCCTCGCATGCACGTGCGCCCTGCTTGTAGGCTGACGTCATTGTTTGTCACGGCATCACTGCACATGCAAAATGCGCGGCAAATCACCAAAAACCATGGCGGACGGACTGCTACAGCCCATCATGGAATTCTTGATTAAATTAGATTCTACGCTGGGGAAGGTACTGCTGCACAGTATAACCAAGGGTGAAGAATATTAAGGCCCGGAGGGTAAAGATTCAATCTTATTCAATTGATATTTAACCGTGCATGTTCTCAAGTGGGGGTCTATAGGATGGGATACTTCGGTTAGCTGTTAGGCAACAGTCATTTGATTATTGATAGGGTCAGCGAATTGTTGTTTTCATTGATATTTTACCAAAATTGAGGTTTGTTTGGTATAATAAAACAAATATGGCATCCCGGTAGGGATACCCTGATGGAATATCTCCCTCGGGAGGATTGTTTTCCCTCGGGCTTCGCCCTCGGGAAAACCATCCTCCCTCAGGAGACATTCCATCAGGGTATCCCCACCGGGATGTCATATTTGTATGATAGTACATGTACAATATAGCCAGAGTTTAGATGCTATGATTTTCAGGTGTTAATGATCAAACATGTAACTACAGCACTTTTGAAAGATTTTTTAAACTTTAGGCAATATGTATTCCAAAATTTACCCAGATTCACATGAAACTTCACAATAATTTATGTCCCATTTTGAAATGATAACTTTATTAGCGCCGTGTCGTTTTTTTCAGTGTCAGTTGTATTCGTTATGAAACATGAGATATTGACAAAGACTAAAATGTGAAACAAACTTTCCTACGAAGATTTGGATGTTTCGAAAGTGGATTATTCCTATAATCAAACGTGCTATTAATGGCTACTTTCAGAACAAGTGGACCTTTTCATTTTCACTTTCCTGCTCCAAGGTGGCGCCACTTTAGTGCCTGGTCAAGGGAAAATATTTGACATAGCAGTTGGAGTATCTAACCGTGGTGGAGGTAAGGGGATAAGGTATCCAAATATACATGTGCATATATGTTCTACAAACCATTGATATTCATTTTATTTAATGTAGAGTAGCATATATCTCGCCAAAAAGAAGTAGATGAACCTATCAATGAAGTAGTTCCATGTTTAGTGTTGTTCTGTGGAAAGCGTCTTTATTCATTTATGTTGTTGATTGTTTTTTACATTTTGGATTTTTTAATAGGAAAGGAGAATAGGAAAATATGCACAGATGCAACCTGGGTGATCCACTTTAATTATATAAGTTGCACCGGAGAGGAATAAGTAATCATGGATTCGGGTTACATAAACATTCGTCATTGAGTATCTCTCCTATCAACAGCACAATGTGAAATGATAGAAATTCTCATACGAAAATCAATTCTACCATAACAACCAATTGATGCATATTCAAATAACCTATATCAACTAAAGATAAGTTTCAATGACGCAATGCTGATTTTCTTAGAAAAACGATTATAAGATAAAGTTAATTCAGGTTTGGCTTTGTCCACTCAGACAGTGAAATGGCTATTCCAATTGATTTACTTAACTAACGTTTATCATATATAGGTACAATACCGTCTGCAGATCCTCTGAATGCATCTGACTACAGCATGGCTCTGCAGCTTTACCTCAGTATCGATCCTATACTCTCCCCCGATGACGTTGAACTAACCCTGACCTACACAACACTCCAAAGAAGCATTCTCAGGGGAGGCATACTTTCCAACATGGCGGACAAAACAACTCTCATGATGGGTTCCAATCATGTGACCCTTGATTTTGCCAGTCAACCGCAAGTCAAATATTACTGCGGAAACGCTTATCTGATATCACATGTCGTGGATTTAAAGCATGCTCGAAGTATTGACCCAAATTTAAGAAATAATGAAAAGTGCATTAGAGTAAGAATACAATGTTTTGGAGACATATTAGCTCTTGAAAATTTTTCAATTAGACTTTTTCCTCCACAAATGAAATTATACAGTGGCTTGGATACATTTGCAGAATTCAAAATGACGTTCTGGAACTATGGCCAAGCACCTATTGTGTACGGAAAAGATGGTAGACCTATTGTTTATATAGAAACATATTTGTCGCGAAGCCATAAAATGAACACCACCATTGATTCAATGGTCCAACTTAAGCTGGACCAAAGGTCAATTGAACGTCTTACATCGGACATCTCGCCCGGAGAAAAGGTGTCTCTCCAAGGTAATGTTGCCGTGCAAGTTCCATTACCTGCCTGCACAGCAAAGTATTTCACAATACGAATGCTACCGGGAGTTCATACAATACAGAAGGAATTAGTTGTTGAGAATAATGAACGTTTCATTGATATTTCCCGTATCATTCGCTGCAGTCACGATAGTGTGGATCTTAAGGTTACCAGTTTCAGCGTCCAACCTCACACAGACCTCCAGCCAGGTGATGATATTAGCTTGAGACTACAGGTGATGATAGAGCTGCGAGGCTGGGCACAGGCAGGCACCACGGGGAAGCCACTTTTCAGGTCCAAGCTGTATCTGTCGCGAGATCGCAGACTGGACGTGGAGGAAGACCTACAGATCAGCTACTCCTGGCGCGAACTATTGCCTCAAATAGTGGGCCTCTTCAACACTACACGCATCATTGCCCTAAACAGTGGTTCTGAGAAGCTCCACCTACCGGCCATCCTGGGCGAGAGGTACTGCGGGCAGGTGTACCTCATCGTGGTATTGGATACTGAGGATGACGTCGAGGAGACGTCTGAGTACAACAACCATGTAGACACACCGATCACTATTAACTGCTTTAAAGGTTAATATTTGTCTTATAAACCTCATCAAGAAATTGGACATGTACTTTTTATTATTCGAGTCTGTGTGTAGGATAGGTCGCTTGTCATAAATAGGCATATTCCTTAATGTCTTATCGTGTTTTTTGCTTTTGAGAGCATTCCATCGATTGCATTACATGTATTCGCATAGTAATTATGGGCCATACATTAAATTAGAATTTTACACTAAACATGTGCACTGTATCGGCGTACATTATCTTCATGTTCGTTATTCCTAAACTAACCTAAACAGTTGTATATCGATGTTAATTGGATGTTTCTTAGTATTCATACAAATGGTGCGATTCAATATTCAACCTCACAATAAACAATTCAAAATCATGTGGATTCTTTGTTTAGCGATGGAAAAAATCGTCAAGGACGATCTATGACAACTTGTATATATCAACTTGTTATGTACGTATTACATTAACATATAGATAACCTGCTGTGAGAGAAGATAAATATATTTCTTACTCGATTAGCTTTAAATGTTGGTGCAAATTCCATCACGATCGTCTTATGTGCTTCCAGATCTACTCCAGATCCATGGTGTATCTGTTCAAGTTCCAGAACTTATTTATCGAAGCTCCGCCTCAGTATCAGTCACGTTTTCTTTGAAAAACACAGCTAATGTCAACCTTCAGGCAAACAACGGACCAGTCATCGAAACAAAGGTAAATCTCACAATTTCACCGTATGGAATTCACAGTCATGAGTATTCATGTTTCATTTTCGTTATATTGTCATAAGTTGTTGCTACTTGTAATCACGCATATGTGTTGATCATATTTGTAAAAATGTGTGTAGTTTCGTTCGCTTTAATCTATCTTGAAGGGGTTGTGGTCAGGTCATACCATGATTATGACAGAAAACGAAATAGGATTCGAGAAGAAATGACATTCGCATTAAAAACAGGTATAAGATATGATTCATGTGAAACGCAATTTGCAATGCCGTATATTTTATAGCGACCTATCAAACTGCTAATAAGGATCCAGGGCAGTCTCAATATAAGAAACTGGAGAGCCTTACATGTTAACGTGGCCACAAAGGACCCTCTCTTCAATTAGAACAGGAACTTGTGCATCGCCAATTTTAGCCATTTAAGACTAAATCAAAATTTGTAGTTTTTCTTGGACGATGTTACTGCTTTGTCGTCGAGGCCATGGCTGGTAGTGTGCTTTTATTCAGGTATTTGCCAGACGTATAGCTGGGACCGTCATGCACGAAGTAACCCCTGGCCAATGGAGAAAAGAGGACGGCACAATGGCAGACATGCCATCAGCCATACCTGCAGGTGGATCCGTAACTATAGAAGGGTAAGCGATGCTAGAAATTTACATCGCTGTAATGATTTACAGTTTATTTTGATGTGTTTAACAAGAAGCCTCTTTGATGTGTATTGAATCAATATTCATTAGGCAACATTCCTGAATATATTCTATATCAGCAGAGGGAGCATCGGAGCTACCAATGCCCAAATCAAACTATCGCTAGCTAGGCCTAGTGTTTACAGTAGTGTAGCCATCCTCCATGTGACTCTAATCTGTCTATAAGCATAGCCAACGTCTCATTTTCAATTAGCAAATCTTTCATATTGATATATGAAGCTGGTTTGAGAGATTTTCCTTCACTTATCTTTTAGAATACGAGGTGATATTGATATAGCGCACGCATGCTCAGCGGCATTAGAGCCTATAGGAACAGGCTCGAATAGACTTGGCATAATGGTTACCTTGAAAGATCCGTACAACAGTTCAGCAATAGACTGCGTGCCTGCAAGCAATACGTATGACTTCCCCATTGTCGTCGACTGCACTACGGAGAAAGTGGACCTAAGACCTACAGCACTGCATCTATATTCAAATACGACCAATGTTGAATTTGGCGTAAATCCCTACATATTCAAAGTCAACGTCTCATTTACTGGTGAGTAAATGTTACATTATGGCCGGCAAACAGTTAGGATGAGAGAATAGCAATATTGAGCTGTTGGTAAATCCATTCATCCATATATATTTAAATCTTCGGTGAAACCTGTTATTGATGGAAATACTAAAAGTCTTTAAAGAGAGGTGGCATTCAGCGACAGTGGTGATATACTGTAAATCACTTAAATATGGCGTGAACATTATATAGCGCAATAACGGTACTGCCCTGGATAGCGTGATCTAATTATAGCGGTGGGAGAGCCCCACTGTTTATTTTTACCTACATAAAATTGCAGTTAGCCGGGCTCACTAGGAATCAAGGGTCAAGTACTTGATCTCTGGCCCCTGCCAGATTGTGAAGGCATTGGTTAATGGCTGCATGCAGTATCCATCTGCGTCTATAGTTCTGCCCTTCAATATGCATATTGGGCAATTAAATAATGACGGTATTTTAAGATAGCGCTTATGGACGGAGCGCTATTATCATTATGTTATTGTTCCCGCTATACTTAAATGATTTACAGTAATGCTCTCCATATTTTTCATGATTTGGATAATGGTCTTCATTGAGAGTTGGCATCATTTCTATGTGATAGCTGTTTTCTTGAGGCGCTTCGACTGCATGTGTGGACATATCGATATACATGTATCATATTATCGAACTACAACACTAAGAACGTTCTGATCACTGATCATATGTTCCTAGAATACAAACGTATTAAACCAATCCGCTTGTCAACTCTTTCTGGATGTGCGAAAATGGTAAACCATACCACCAAACTTTTGTTATGGTCAGTACCTACTATCTAACATTGAAGTCTTAATGACTGTTGCTGAGGGCAATATGATGTTTGTCATAGGCCCGAAGGCTGATGAACTGACTCAGGGGCCGTAGCGTAGAAGAGGCCCGAGGACCAGTCTGCCAGCCTGAAAGACTGTGGCACCTATCATATTGTCCTCGCCATCACTCTAAGTTATGGACCTTCCAATTAACCAGTAGAAATAAGGCCGCATTGTAAATGTAGCAATCTTTTCTCTGCAGGTGGCGCATCGTGGCCTTTGATTGCAGGAACTACCGCTAGGTTTTCGTATGGTTTCTCATTGGTTGCGGGTGGAATAACAAGGGCAATCAAATACCCAAACATATCATATGGCGAAATCAAAGCAAAGCGCTCAAATAGTGGGCAGTTAGATCTCTCTGGTAAGATTATCGTCCTTTTATTACTGACTCGTTTTTAATAAGTCAATTTCCAATTCATTCATGCTTCATGATAATAATAATAATAATAATAATAATAATAATAATAATAATAATAATAATAATTGGAATTTATATAGCGCCTTTTCCATTCATAAAATGTTCAAAAGCGCTGGACATTGTCATAGTTTGAGTCATAGCTTTGCTTTGCAATCAAATCCTGTTGTATTCCAATTAGGAGTGCATTGCAGTAATCCAAGCGAGACATCACCAGTGACTGCATCACTGTTTTTGTGGCATCTTCTGTTAACACACGTCTCGCTTTTCCGATATTTCTCAGGTGAAAGCTAGATCTTTTGACAACACTTTTGACATGGGGTGCCATGATCAATTGAGAGTCAAACATAGCTCCCAGATTCCGTACAGGCTCAGATGCAACGGACACATCAGTCCCCGCTACAGAGAGTGACTTAATGTTCAGTTCAGCTAGGTGTTTCTTAGAGCCAAATAGAATGATTTCAGTCTTGTCATTGTTGAGTTTCAGCTTGCTGAGACATCCAGACACTAATGTCACACAAACATTTCTCAAGATTTAGGATTTCACATTTGACAATTGCGTTATCACTTGTCTTTTTAAATGATAAGCAGAGCTGGGTGTCATCAGCATAACCATGATTGTTCAGACCGTAGGATCGGATTAGCTGTGCCAGAGGTATGATGTATATTAGGAACAATAGTGCGCCCAACACAGATCCCTGGGGTACAGACCACAGGATTTCCCGATTTTCGGAGAAGTCATCATTGATTTAATCCTCTGTTTCAGGTACGATTTGAACCACTGTAGAGCAGATCCTTTAACTCCAAGAACTGACTCTATCCTAGATAAAAGGATGAAGTGATCGATTGTATCGAAAGCAGCGCTAAGATCGAGTAACACAAGGATGGCGGCCCCACCCTGATCGAGAGTGCGAAGGATCTCTTTTCTTTTCTTCTTTGATCTCCATAGCATTTGTTTCATCTTCTCACATCTTTTCAGATTATCGAAATGGATTTTTCCTAGATATAAATAAACACCTGTACCTTTGCAACTACAATGGTGGGATCCAACTTAAAGCTGTCGCAGACAGTGGATATGATATCCAAGAGGCAAACGAACACAACAATGACATCACATTGGATAGGCTGACAATTGACACTGACATGTGCAAAGGTATTATAATAATGGTTCATACATAAACTCAACTTCAAAATTCTTTTGAAAATGATTGTCTTGAAGCAGCTATAGGATATGAATCCCGTTCAATTCGTGATTGATTTACATGTGGATTCGTTATATCATATGAAAATCAACCATTACAAAGAACCTCCTGTATTCACATAATGCATAAACATATTCTTAGTTTTGGAAAAGTGAGGTATTCGGCGAGAGTATCATTTTTAAAGAATGCTTTAAGATCATTAAACGCAACACTAGATTATGTTCATATTAATGTATCACAACTATTGCAGGAAAACGTGACATCAGCGTTATCAACTTTAATGTCTCCAATCTCGTCTATGACGTAATGCGTCCACTGGTAGCCTACAGGTACCATCTGCGAGCACTGGTGACAACAACGGGAGGTGCCCCAATGGCTGTTCCTGGCAAGCCATTGTTCTCCTGGTCCTTTGTGTTGTCACTTAATAACTCATATGAAGAGGGAGGGGATGTGGAATTCCATCCTTCTATAGAGAGCCAGCAACTGAGCCGTATACAGGTAGAATATCCTCTGTTTCAAACCATGCAGACTTCATTTCTACTAGCTCTTTGGTCTACATTTATTTGATTACAGGATTTTTTGTTTTTTTTTGTGTATGTATTTCTGTTTAAATCCTTTGATATGCAAGATTCGTTTTTTTAGTGCCGAAATAGTTGAAGGTTCATGCATATATCAATACTGCCGATTCATGCATCAAACGATTGTTTATACTAATCTCGTTTATATAAACGTTTGGAGAATCATAGTCATTTACAGAAAATGCGTTATTCGAATTAGCCTTTTCCGGATTCAGAAAGGTTTCTTTTAAAAGCGCATTACTTCATCTGCAACACTGAGACATAAGCCTTATATACAAATATTCGACGTTGGCTTCGCGTATTCCATGTTGCTAAACATATTCACCAATGTGACTGGTGAATAAATTGCTGAACGTCTCGTACATATTTGTAATTCTTTCTTTCTGTACAGAACCTTTGGGATGTGCCACTTGGCTGAATCATTGATACCACTTTATTCATGATTAGGTTCCTATGCCATCAAGCACAAGTCGAGTGCTAGAATTGGACGGCACGCGTCTGCTTATTCCTTTAACAAACAAAACACATCCATTCTGTTGGAAACATGCCTATATCGGGGTGTTGCTCGACAGTGATGGACGATGGTCAGAGACAAGTGAGGGGAACAATGTGGGGTTCTATAGAATCATATTCGACTGCGGAGGTAGGTTGAATCATTTCATTGGTGTGTTAAGGCGATACACATCATTGATGGAATTTGTAATTATGTACACATATATCTATTGACACTTTCTAGTTTGACAAGCACATATACACATCAGGGATAAGTGGCCGCCAAATTTAAGGCAGACTGTCCTATTTTGAAGGGCACACATAGTTATCACAGCTTAATTTGGAAGTAGATTAACTACAAAATCTTTCACCAGAGAGTTAAACTCTCGTCGCTACATGCACGAATTACTAGAACCGGTCTCCTCATTTAGCTTTGGTCTAAAATACCCCAGAATTAAATGTGTCCTTTATCAATGAATATATGTGTTTATAGCATATGAACTTTTGCATTATCTAAATGATCAGATCATCTGGATGAATGCAAGCAGAATATCCACAAGTGTCATCCCAATGCTGAATGTAAAGACCACGAATTCAACATGACTTCAACTGCGGGCACACCATACTCATGTGAATGTAGAAAAGGGTATGCCGGAGATGGCATTAATTGTCAGAGTAAGTCTTTCATACATTTATTCTTAGTGTTCTTAATATGTGTTGACAGATTTCAAGATAACTTGGCCATTAAGAATAAATTATTTTTAAAAATAGCTTAAGGAGTGTTGTTGGTTGAGATCTTAATAATATCTCTTCCTCAATGGTTTCCCAAAGGAATCTTCCATCATAAAGAAACCCTAGCATAACTACAAGTATTTGTGAAAGAAAGTGTTAAGTGCAGCATATATATATATATATATATATATATATATATATATATATATATATATATATATATATATATATATATATATATATATATATATATATACATACATACATACATATATATATATATATATATATATATATATATATATACATATATATATGTGTGTATATATATACATATATATACATATATATATATATATATATATATATATATATATATATATATATATATATATATATATATATATATATATATATATATATATATATATTTATATATATATAATTATATAGAAGACGATGTGCCTACCCCAAAATCCATGTACAACATTTTACCAATTGCAGATTCTGGCAAGTGTTTGATTTATCATTATTAAGAACTTAAAAATAAAATGATCAATAAATATATCTGTTAAGTACAAATAGTAATAAATAAAGAACTGAAATGAGATAGCTCAGATTTGAATGCACACTATTATAGGAACTCTTATGCCCTTAGTCAGAGAGGAAGAGAGACGTGGTAGTGGCCTCAAATAGTTTATAGATTCCAATTTTAAGATGATGTTTTGTTCCTCTGTTAAATCTTGGTTTCCTCGACTATTACCGTCAGATATCAACGAGTGTGAGCAGACACCCAGCCTTTGCATGGACACAGTTCATGGCTACTGTCAGGACACCCAGGGAAGCTACCAATGTCTGTGCAATGGAAGTTATGCAATGCAGGAAAGAAATGGAAAACAAGTCTGCGTCAGTGAGTTTACAAGTCTTGTATATATATATATATATATATATATATATATATATATATATATATATATATATATATATATATATATATATATATATATACATGTATATACAGGTGAACTTGGATATGACGGACCACTGTACGACGGATTTTTGCATATGACGGACGATATGCTTGGTCCCAGTCCGATGCATATCAAGTATTCGTCATATGTATACGACGGATTTTGCATATGACGGACCAATTTTCCTGGTCCCATCCACTGCATGAAAAAACGAGTTTAATGTTGGCGTAAACCTAATATAAACACAATTAAATTTAAGGTTTTCTTGCATATAATGATTTCTAAACCCTTTTTAAAATTGAAGTTTATTTTCAGTTTACCTTCAGTTTAATTGTAAGTAAAGAAAGCAATTTAATGTCGTTTAAGTCAAGTTTATTTTGGTATTAAACGTTCAATTTAACAAAATTTATTAGTTTTGTAAATTGTTTACGCCAAATTTCCTGAAATTTACTTCCTCTTAAACTATATTTTTTACAAGTGAAAAGTTAACATTTATTTGTGTTTTCTAGATAGTAAATTTCCCACTTTATTTACATTTAAGAAAAAAAACTTGAGTTTAAACCTTCATTAAACAACTAGTAAATCTTAAATCAAAAATAAAATGTGCATTAAAACTTGAGTTTAATCCTTTATTAAACAACTAGTAAATCTCAAGTCAAAAATAAAATCTGCATTAAAACTTGAGTTTAATCCTTTATTAAACAACTAGTAAATCTCAAATCAAAAGATAAAATCTGCATTAAACTAACTGTAAATATCAAATAAACAAAAGTATATAGTAACATAATCTTCAAATTTTATTGAGTTTTCAGTTCACATCAATCACAATAAAACTCCGACTGTAATTGTGTGTGTGTGTGTAAATTGTTCATTGTGATAGACACATCAGCACTTAACAGTATCGTCCGAACCAACTGTTTTCTGTTTTCATACTGGAAAAATCACAGTGTGGGCCACCTGGTGAGCAAGTTAAGAACTAAATCAGGGTAGACGCAGTTAAGACGTGTGTGTGTGTATGTGGTATCTGTTATAAGTTCTTAGTGTTTGATCTTAGAGTCCTTGTATTGGCTTGTGTGACTAAAAGTTCCCTCAGGTATAGAGGGGCACATCCTTGCATACATTTGAAAGTCAAAAGCAGAATCTTGAACTCAATCCTTTTCCTGATGGGCAGCCAGTGAAGATCTTTTAGCCATTGCCTATGGGGCTAGTGGTTGGCTTGAACCTCTGAACTAGTATCATATGCTGAAATTTGATGTAGGGAAGGATATCACAATTAATCCAACATTGAATCTGTTCCAAAGATTGTGATCCTCATTCCTCCATATTAATTGTTCCCCTACATTTGCGAAATTTGGTGATCCGCAATGCAGAATTGTGAACAGTAGCTGCATTTGAAAACATTCATCCATACTTTACCCAATGCTATTTTTTAAAATTGAAAATTAATTCAGAAGATAATATAATGAATAAATTAATTCAAATGTCTAGGTTTTTCAAAGTTTCCCAGATTCCGATGGCTCTATTCAAGAAGATCTCCTGGCAAAGATAAGTAAAGTGTGTGTTCCTTAGAGTTTCAATTTGATTTCACACCTTACACCTACTGGGAGGGTAGTTATGTGTTGCCTGAAGTTTTCCCACCATCATACCAATATGCCAGCCAGTGGATTGTGAAAGGCAATAGCCCATGAGGGCGAGTGGCTCTTTTGTCTGAAAAAGCTTCCCTGGAAGCCTGGCCACATTATCTGTAGGACAGCCTACATTGAATGTGCACTGCCACAGCTGGGAATGACACCCCAAGTCAACTGGAAGAAGAGGAGGAAATGTATAAATGACATTACTACATAATGTATTTTCTTCTGATTTGCCAACTTTCAGCTTTAATGTTAAATATAAATCTGTATGTGCAATGCACATGTTGTTTTGCTAGAACAATATGAAATCAAGATGATTAACTAATGGAAATATTGGAAATGGTAAGACTGGCAAATCTGATGCACTACTATTTGAATAAAAATCCAATATAAATTAGTTCATACAGAACTGACATATTTGCTTTTAGGCGAGAAATGGAGCTGCAAATATCTGATTCCCAGCAGCTATGTTGTAATCATCAAACACACTGAGAGTAGTTTTCAGGGTGCAAGGATATCCCACTTTTTGGGATAATTTCGGGGAGACTACCATTAAATGTCACTTTTTTATTTGGCAGAAAATCAACCCCTTCCTACTCAAAACTAGCCTCATACTCCTAAGCTTGTAATCCGCCTCTGAATAGAGTCCTGTATCCTCGCTGCCTTGGCATAGCAGGCGTGCTCTAATCATGCTCCGGCCAGCATGTTATGAACACCATGAATCACGCTAGCAAACGCTTGCCTTTGCTTTACTCAGAAGCTTGTATTGAGCATAGAACATGCAAGCGTTTGCAGACAGCTAAAGGATCAAATTACACTCCTGTGGTGAGTACCAGGAGTACACACTGGGGAGTTCTGTAATTAGCCAGTGTGTCCATCTTTCACCGTGGGAACAGCCTTAGGCTTGGCTGCACTACGATGGACCAAGTGTGAAAGAGCAAATATTAGATATTTATTTTCACCACCGTATTTTGAGGGGGGAAAACGATTTAAATTTATTTAAATCCCATTTATTGGGGATAAAAAATATATGCTGGCATGGCCAGGAAGCAAGCGCGAAGCTTCGGATGATTTCACTTTTTTTCTGACCATAAGATTAATTGCATATAAGATTACTAAGATTTCAACCTGTCGCAAATAAATCATTTTTAACAGGTTAAAGAAAGCAGTAAAAGGACAGTAGAACGAATTGTGAGCTTTTGAAAATTGAAACATGGCGAGTAATTTATTTTTGCCGTAAACATTGAGTCCTACACTGTGGCAACCTTTCCCGCTACTAAAGTTGTCATAAAATTTACCATTAGATTTCAGCCTTTCCCAGAATCTTCATTTCGCTACAGATTTGAAAGAAAATTGAGAAGCATGTAGAGGAAATTGTGTCGATTCTAACGATCTACACCGCATTGAAATTGACCCACGCAAAGGCGTAGGTTCGGATGATTTCATTTCATACTGACCAAAAGATAGCATTGAGATTGAGCGAGAAAAATTGGCATAACAATTATAACAATTTCAAACTGTCGCAAAATCTTCAATCTCAACAGATTTGAAAGCAAATTGAGAAGCATATAGAAAAAAATTGTGGCGATTCTAACGATTTAAACCGCATTAAAATTGACCCATGGAAAGGCGTAGTTTCGGATGATTTCATTTCATACTGACCAAAACAGCATAGATTGAGCGAAAAAAATTGAAATTAAAATCACAACGATTTCAACCTGTCGCAAAATCTTTATTACAGATTTGAAAACAAATTACGAGGCATGTAGAGGAAATTGATGCGGATCTAACGATTCAAACTGCATCAAAATTGACCCACGGAAAGGCGTAGCTTCGGTTGATTTCATTTCATACTGACCAGAAGATAGCATTACGATTGAGCGAAAGAAATTGGCATAACAATTACAACAATTTCCACCTGTCGCAAAATCTTCAATTCGCTACAGATTGAAGCAAATTGGGAAGCATGTAGAGGAAATTTTGTCGGTTCTAACGATCTACACCACATCAAAAATTGACCCACAGAAAGTCGTAGCTTCGTATGATTTTATTTCATACTGACCAAAAGATAGCATTACGATTGAGCGAAAAAAATTGGCGTAAAAATTACTTGACTTGAAAACAAATTAAGAAGCACGTATATGTAATTGTGGCAGTTCTAACGATCTAAACCGCATTAAAATTGACCCCCGGTAACGGGTGGACTCGGATGATTTTATTTCATACTGACCAAAAGATTGCATAAGATTGAGCGAAATAAAAATGACATAAAAATTACGTCGATTTCAACCTGTCGCAAAATCTTCATTTCTCACCAGATTTGAAAAGAAGTTGAGAAGCATGTAGAGGAAATTGTGGTGGTTTTAACCATTTAAATTGCATTAAAATTGACTCCTCACGGAAACAGATAGACTCGGATGATTTCATTTCATACTGACCAAAGATAGCATTAAGATTGAGCGAAAAGATTGGCATAAAGATTACAGCGATTTCAACCTGTCACAAAATCTTCATTCCTCAACAGATTTGAAAGCCAATTAAGACGCATGTAGAGAAAATTGTGGCGGTTCTAACGATTTAAACCGCATTGAAATTGAGCCACGAAAACGCGTAGCCTCGGATGATTTCAGTTCATACTGACTAAAAGATAGCATAGAATTAGCGAAAAAGAATTGGCATTAAAACCACAACGATTTCAACCTGTCGCAAAATCCTCATTTCGCAACAGATTTGAGAGAGAATTAAACGGTAGGTAGAATGGGTTGTGGCGGTTTTAATGCTTTAAACTGCATTAAAATTGAGCCACAGAAAAGCGAGTATTCATAAATATATTTTTACTGTTCAACATATCGTCCACCACCGTCACCGTATCGGCTTTCCCGGACGTCGCGTGATTTAAATTTATTTTCACTCCCGTTTATTTGTGAGACAAAATGGATTCAAATTTATTTCCACTCCCGTTTATTGGGGAGAGAAAATAAATTTAAATTCATTTTCCCCCCAAAATATGGTGGTGAAAATAAATATTTAAATATTTGCTCTTTCCCACTTGGTCCATGTCTCGAGAAGGAAAAGAAAATATATTTCAAGCAGTGACTTGTTGCCTGGCACATTCCTATTGGTATGGGCAGTTATCGTTATATCAATATAGCGAAATGACACTGGGAACCGAGAAAGGTGAAACAAGTTATAACATGTTGACAATTCTATCAACATTTTTCTAAAGTAGGCACTTTTTTCAAAAGATCATATATATCCAAAAGAATAAATATTGCCATGGGTAACATTTCCCGGTTGTTACAGTCATGCCCCTTGGTGGCAGTGGCCCCACCTATTGGTAAGCTGCGAGGGTAACCTAATCTTGCATAATGGAAACGGCCAAAGTCTTCCAGACAATGAGCTATGAACAAGGAAGTAAAATGTTTATAAGTTTAATTGAATATAGTATTAAATAGAATTTATCATTAAAAAGAAGATCCCCTAGTAAATACCCGTGTCTTGTAGCTATTGATAATGGTATTTCGGGAGGAAGAGTACTGTG
This sequence comes from Maea johnstoni, assembly GCA_963942565.1. Taxonomy (NCBI): domain Eukaryota; kingdom Metazoa; phylum Annelida; class Polychaeta; order Spionida; family Magelonidae; genus Maea; species Maea johnstoni. The sequence goes on from OZ012684.1 coordinate 35,468,897, forward strand.
GTTAACGCTTCTCCAATTTAGAAACTTCTCTTGAAGGTGCCCGACACCCATAATTGTGGGTGTACGTAGTAGCTGCATTTCTTTTAAAAAATCCTATATCCTGCTGTGAGGCCACAATGTATTTACATCAGAAGACCGTTCACGCAATGATTACTTTGTATCGGATAAATTGTCAAAATGTTACTACTTGTTTCACCTTTCTCGGTTCCCAGTGTCATTTTCCTATTTGATATAAAGATAGCAACCCATACCAATCGGAAAATGAGCCAAGCAACCAGTCATTGTTTGAAATATATTTCCTTCCTTTTCTATGGAGGTCGGCAAAAAATAAATTTAAATTTATTTTCTCTCCCCAATAAACGGGAGTGAACGTAAATTTAAATCTATTTTCTCTCCTCAATAAACGGGAGTGAAAATAAATTTAAATTTATTTTCTCTCCCGAATAAACGGAAGTGAAAATAAATTTAAATTTATTTTCTCTCACCAATAAACGGGAGTGAAAATAAATTAAAATTTATTTTCTCTTTTCTCTCCCCAATACACGGAAGTGAAAATAAACTTGAATTTATTTTCTCTTTCACACTTGGTCCATCGTACTGCACAGAGGAAAACAAAGCACATTTGTAACACCCTATACAGTGGCGGATGCAGGGGGGGGGGGGGGGGGTCCGAAGAACCCCCTTTTGCTGGTGACTCACTTAGCACCACCAGCTGTCATATGTATTTTTTCTGTCCTGTTTCTCTACTACCAGGCACTAGATAGCCTAAGTGGTAATGGTGGCCATTTAGTTTACACTTATCTCATCAGGGAAATAGAGGATTCAGAGGGGGGGAATGAAGTGCGCTTAACAACTCAAAATAATCAATATACCCTGCTGCCATCTATTGACAGCGGAAGAATATTATCAGATTTGCTTTATACATATATATATATATATATATATATATATATATATATATATATATATATATATATATATATATACATATATATATATATATATATATATACATATATATATATATATATATATATATATATATATATATATATATATATAAATACAATGCGCCCTTACTCAGTCATTAATTCTAGTGCCAAGTAATCGTGAAAACCCATTCTAATTTACATGATCTTTAAATAAACATTATCTTATATGACTCAAGTAAGACTTTTCTCATTTCCATTTTGTTTACAGTATGTATATTTGAAATTAACTCTCATTTAATGGTGTCGGTAAACACCCAAATCTAAACATCCTTAAATCAAATGTATAATTGAGGTTTTGTGTTCATTTACTGGTATTTGTAAACCTGCAAGTTTATCAAAAGTATAAACCATGAATAAAATTGGGAATATGTCATGATTTCCTGATTTAGCCTATAGGTAAACTTGGTTCATAAGATTGCTATTAACATGCATGTATATCAAAGGTTTACTTCAAATTTATTTTTGATTTCCTTTCAAAGTTAAACTTGGTGATTTACTGCATAGTAAACCAAGATTATACATCATGTTAGTTCACGTTTATCAAACTATCGTAAATCCCATATTTACTTGAAGTTAAGCATTAATTAAACTTTAAACCCCAAATACAAAAATGTTTAATGCATTATTAAATTCAACTTTTTGTGCAGTGATCGAGTCTGTCATATGCAAGTTCACCTGTATATATATATATATATATATACATATATATATATATATATATATATATATATATATATATATATATATATATATATAAATATATATATATGCATTTCGATATTTTGAATAAATATATATGTCTTTAAATACAATTCTTACGTCCAGTCCATATGAGTATGAACAAGTTTTAACATACATTTACATTTGTGGAATAGAACTGATGCCTGAAAGGGGTATTACATGAATACATTGAAAAATCAATTTATAGATGCTTGTAGTATAAAGTGATAAGCTAACATTTCCAAACAGATGTCATGAAAAAATCTAACATTCATCATATTTATAACGTATTCCTTCTCAGATTTAAACGAGTGTCTCAATCCAAATTCGACGAACTGCCACCAAAATGCCTCTTGTAAGGCGGGCTTCATTGGAAATGGAACATATTGTGAAGGTTTGTATAATATTCCTTATATAGATATGCTCGGGTACTTATAACTGAATGATAGTTTTGTTTAAGAAATAGCAAAGTTCTGGAAGCTTAACTAATATTATGCAAATGTTTTTGTAACACATATTGTAATAATCATTTCAATTTGGATTTGGCTAGGAATGTCCGAGGGTGTTTACAGCGTGATTATTAGAATACTTTGATGTATTGTGTTCTTACAGACGTCAAAGAGTGCAAAGAAGATTCGTGCAACTCTCGTGGCGAGTGCATAGAAGGACATTTGGGATTCACGTGTAAATGCAACAGCAGCTACAGTGGTGATAACTGTCAGACAGGTGACACAATTAATTTATATTAGTTTTAGACACTGAACTTCATAATTGTTTTCATTGAATTCTATTGGATGCGGTATTAAACACATGTCCAAACACGTTGAATGCTGTTAAAAGCTATGATTTGACCAACAGATGACGTGTTCAAAAAAGTTGAAAATTTGACCAAATAAAAATCTGATAATCTAAACAGTGCATTGGACACTAGTATTGTAGCATTAGGCAATGTCGAGTCCAATCTATTTCACATAAAAGCTACTCGTTATTGGTAAATACTTACCTATGAAGTGGAGTGTACAAACAGTGAAATGTTTCTGTTCATCTTAATGGTGGTTTCTTTCAAACTACTAGCGATAATGACATAAGAGAGAATACACCAGATCACCGAACATTAACGATCGATATACTCTAGCCATTGCTTTCTCTAAAGTGTGGCAGCGCTTACCGGTATGTTTTGCAGTGCATGGGGGCTGGTCAGCGTGGAGCAGCTGGGGAGGCTGCCTGGCAGACTGCGGGCCGGGGATGCAGGTACGCAGCCGCTCATGCAGCAATCCACACAACACCATTGGTGGACTGCACTGTCAACCACATGGGGGCGCCACTGAGCAGGAGTTCAGATCCTGCCACTACAAGAGCTGTGCTGCAGGTATCAACAATTGTAAAATAACGCAAAAATTGCATATATTTATGAAATGAAATAAACAGACATCATTTAGAACTACACACAGTTTAAGGAGAACACTCCACGAATATAAGCACTCTTTCATTAACAACTGCAAGGTATGCGAATGTAGGTGATATGAATACATATTAGGACATGGGAGGAATATATATATGCAATGGTAAAGTGAAATAGGCCACCAGCGTGCAACGACGTTTTAGAGTAATTCCGAAAATGATATTGATAACACTAAATAAAGTGTTCTGACAATAGGATTATATTAAATTAAAAACAATAAAACTAACCGGTCAATCATCCGGCTTTTGAGTTCAAGGTCAATGGGAGCAAGCTATGCATAAATGGCTCATTGTCGTGTAATTTCATGGGCGTATCAGCGCCCATCTATTTCCGAGCGAAGTCATAAGGTCGGAATTACATTGCCGCATCTGCAACAGTCGCCGCCATTTTAAAATGGCGGAGAACGCACGATCTCGCGAGACCTTTTAGCAAGCACACCTGGAGTGTGCGGGAATACTAAAAAGAGATCGCTACTAGACCATTCGTGCCGTAATGTAACGATTGATTCCTGTAAATTCTATAAATTGTATCAATTTCATGGGCGTATGTGAGCTTCCGGTCTCGCTAAGAATCGCGAGTTCAGAAGACGCTCCCACATAATGTGATTGTTGCGTGTTTCTGGACGTGAAACAATCACATCACGTGAACTTGTCACAGCTGGCCGTAATTGGGTCACGGATCACAACGTGCAGTATTACTTTGACCGTGACCCTGAGCGGCAATAATATAATGCTGGCAATTTAGCCAAGAAGCGAGCGCGAAGCTTTGGATGATTTCATTTTTTCCGTTCTGACCAAGAGATTGACCTTTAAACTAAATGGCATATTCATTATTACGATTTCAAGCTGTCGCAAAATCTACATTTTGCAACCGCTTTTAAAGCGAATTGATTGCCAAATGGAATAAATTGTTGCGGTTCTAACGATTTAAATTTCATTAAAATTGACCCACGGAATGGCGAGCAATTTATTTTATATTGTGAACGTACATTGCCGGCTGTATGCGTATCTGGGAAAGATTGATCAGGAGAGCCTGCCAACTCATCAGCCTTTCCTGGGACGAAACTATGTATGTGTTCTCACGTTTTGGCCTTGTGAAATTTAAAAAATGAAAGATGTGAAATGAAATTGGAAAAAATAAAACTCAGCTACAATAGGGAATATTTCATGCAACAAAGGCAGAGAACTGAAAATCGGGAAAAAACGAATGTGGAGTAATTTTCAAAACTATAACATGTGGTAAGAGCAAAAGGCAAACTTAGATTTAGTCATTAGACATATTGCAACTTAGACATATGCATTTAAAAAACTTCCCGCCCATGACTTTGCCCTTTTCGAAAGGGCAAATTATATACCGTTTTGAGCGTAGATGACCAGGCAACAAACAGCGCTCTCTATCGGCGGAATATGGCACGTAAATGACGTCATCGAATCCCGCCAAATGACGAGTGGCGACATCTAGGGGAAAATGTCGACACTAGCACCAGTTATGCTGATACACTGTTAAAATGAATTACTGGTCTTTCCGTGGGTCAATTTCAATGCGGTTTAAGTTTTTAGAACCGCCACAATTAATTCTACTTGTCAATTAATTCAAGTTGAAATATGTTGCGAAATGACAATTTTGCAACAGATTGAAATCATTGTAATTTCATGCCATATTTTCGGTCAATCGCTACTCCTGTGTGGTTATTGTACAAATATAAAGTTTAGATCATGGAGCTCCTGATAAATTTTCGCGAAGAACAAGTAAATATTGACGTCACGTAACTTTTTGACTGCATTTGAAGGGGAATGCCAGCGGCGGATCTTGGATTTCAGGGTACGGGGGTGTGCAATTTGGACCTTTTATTTGACCCTTATGGGAAGTTATCCCAGCAGGAAAAAATAGGTTGTATTCTAGAAAAGCTGCGGAAGAAAAAAATATTGCGACCTATCACGCCTGCACCATCGTAGGCTATTGTTTTGCATACTTGCTCATTAATTTCCAAGTTTACTACCATTTTTTTCAAACTTTACTTAAATAATCCTTAGATCGTGTCCTTTCTAAATCTCATTTTAAAAATTGTAGGTCTCGTCCCAATTTTATATATACCATCAATCTCCCCGTGCGATGCATGGTATTGGGAAGAGTGGGAAAAAATTGCCTCCGCCCCCTAAATTCTGAATATGCCCCCTCCCTCTGCCTCATTTCCCTTCCGCCCCTCAAAATAGGGATCAAAAGAAATTTTCGCCCCCCCCCCCCCAATTCAGATTACCCAGGACCACCCTCCACCAATTCTGAACTATTTGTTTTAACGACCCCAATTGCAAGTCAACTTTTTAGCTCATTGCCAACAATGACGATCTCGTGTGTTTGTACTCTTGTCAATAGTAGGCAATGGGCAAATTTTACCATGGGACCTAATGAGCAAAATCAACAGACAAAATTTGAGACAAAAAGTATGTTTATACACGCGGTAGTGCTGCAAAAAGGTTTGCCTAGTTTGGAAGGCAAAAATGAACTTTTTGTGGGTAAAAAGAGGAAAAAAGCGGTTAGCCAACTCAAGTTAGATAGACTATAGGGGCGCACCGGGTGAGTCCTCCCTCCTGGATCCGCCTATTAAGGCAGAAATATCGAGCTGCGAAAGCATTTAAGGTGGCTGTAAACGTTTCCCGTGGAGAGCAGACTTTCCCTCAAATAATGGCTGATTTCTCATTATTTGTACACTAAACCCCTAGCAAACTATATATTTTTAGAAAGCTGAGATTCTAAGAAATACATAGGATATGGAAAGGTTGTATGTGCTCCAAATTTTCAGTACATATGTCACGGCTGACGCAAATCTTAGAGCAGGATCTAAGATAATAACCTGATTTTTTAAAACATTGAAAAAAACCTTTGTCTCTACAAATCTAGACGGGGGTTTTGTAAAATATGGCCCCTAACTTTTTTTTATGGCCATTTATCTAACAACAATTTAAGAAAAAAATGCTTCTTTGGTTTCTTGATTTTTGACTCACTATAAAAAATTAACCAGATAAGATATTGCAATATCCCCGTCTAGTTTTCAAGAGAACATGTTTTAGAATCTATATGCAAAGTTTGAAGCTAATTAATTAAGATTTGTGTCTAAATTCATGTCAGCCGTGAGAGTAAAACTATAGAAATCTAAGCTGAGAAAATGGCAGTTTTGCGTTTTACATAATAATTGTAACTGTGCAATAACTTGCTACTACTTTAATGTGTTTATTTTAGTCCAAGTGGAAAGATAAAGTAACCTTCCATTGTATTTCACAACTGTCAACATTTTTTTCTTCTGAATTACCTCAAAAATAAGTATAAATAAGCACATATCTGCAACTGCCTGTAGCCTGTCAAAATAGTTGGTATGCTAATTTTGAGTCCCTTCCATATATGGGCATCATGAGACCTCACCCTGGAATCTTGTTTGCATGCTAATGTAATCCATCATAGTTCTAGATTTCTTAATCATTCAAAGAACTGTGCCATCAAAATCAATTTTCGGCTATCTAGTTTGTTATGCTAGCAGCCTATTTGACTGCAAGTTTACTGATTTTGCAAATAAAAGCTTGAAATACTTTATCATTTATCTAAAATAAGCATTTTGCAGGGCCAAAAGCTTAATCAGGGCAAATGACCTTTTCCCAGACAGCAGTAAGCCCAATTGTTTGGTACTTCCTCTCAACTCCCAAAATCCTTGAGGGGATTATGTGTGACACTACACACTGAGCGGAGACCTGAGGGGATTATGTCCAATTGACACAACACAGATACCTGTATCTATTTCCACAGAACTGAAGCCACAGTGCTAATCAATCACCTAACCCAATTGTTCACCTGTAATTCCAATCTTTTTTGTTTCTCTAACTCACTGACAAGTTTGTTGTGAAAAATACAATCCAGGCTTCAATTAGTTGATAGCTGAATTATATGGATGTAATTGTACTTATATGGGTGTAATTGTCCCATTTTAGTATTGTTAATTACCCAAAAGCATGGAGTGTCTGTTCAAGCTGGAGGTGTGAGAAGGAATTACTCAGCATGCAAAGCCCAAGTTTTCCCATCAAATACACACATTGTATTACCTGTTGCCAAAAACTGGTATGTTTCCTGTTTTTCTCAGACAGCCGGAGCCACATTTTGATTAAGACTAACCCCCAATACACTATTTTTGAATTAATCAAAACATCATTATCTGTGATGCCATTCCATTTCCTGCCTCATCTTCACTCGGCAGGTGGGAGGGGCTTATCAGCTAATTAGTCACATGACCAAAACATTGCAGCATGGCTTGAGCCTGCTCTCTGATTCTCAGCTGTCACACAAACAAATTTCACAATTCATGGAGTTTGGAGTGGGGTAGAGGTATGGAGTTTTTTTTCATATGGAGGGTAAGACCCGGTTCATTAACATAATAGATATATCTCAAAACAGGCCTTCCCTGAGGACGAAACGTTTACGGCCACCTTAAAGCTTTGAAATTGTGAAAATCATGAATTCCGAATCTATGCGCACTCTTCCTTGCCATGCCAATATCATTCAAAGAAAAGTAAAAATATTTAGTAAAGCTGCCGCTCGGCCTTTGCGCTTTTAGGAAGCGCGAATTATATTATGAATTGCCGTAATTTTCGTGGTCTGCGCCATTTTGTTCCGGTGCCGAGGCAGCTGGGTACCCTATTTTTTTTATATTTCTCCCAGAGAGTTTTATTTTTCATATTAAAATATCTGTATTATTACTTTCCGAGTCATAGTTTACAGTTTTCCAACTTTACAATTTATGATTTGCTGATTTTTCGTTTGATCGGCGATGTCCGCCGCGTGCAGCGTCTGCTACTCGGCGTTTTGGCGGGAAATTTTGCAGCGCCCTCTATAGACAGTGACCGTAACTAAAATACGTCAGGTTTTGCTTGAAGTATGAAATGAAATCATCTGAAGCTACGCCCTTCCGTGGGTCAATTCTAATGCGGTTTGGGTTGTTAGAACCGCCACAAGTTCTTCTACATGCTTCTCAATTGGCTTTCGAATCTTTTAAGAAATGAAGATTTTGCGCCAGGTTGAAATTATAATTTTTATGGCAATTTTTTTCCCTGAATTTATACTATCTTTTGCTCAGTATGAAATGAAATCATCTGAAGCTACGCCCTTCCGTGGGTCAATTCTAATGCGGTTTAGATTGTTAGAACCGCCACAAGTTCCTCTACATGCTTCTCAATTGGCTTTCGAATCTGTTAAGAAATGAAGATTTTGCGACAGGTTGAAATTGTTGTAATTTTTTGTCACTTTTTTTTTCGCTGAATCTATGCTATCTTTTGGTCAGTATGATACCTTGTACTTTTCTTCATTTTCTCTTCCTACTTATTTCTGTTTCATTCTTCAATGCGCTCTCTTATTATATTTGTTTTTTTCTTTGTGCATCATTTAAAAAAAAACTTTCAACGTGTGCCTCCGACTCCTATATTGTACATTTTATACCTGCACCCTGCATTCGTTCTTTGTTTGTGCATCCTATATTCTCATGCATTTATTCTCTATTCTTTTTGTTTTCTGTGCATCCTTTCTGTGTTTATTCCTTATTGCATTTTCTTTAATTTATAGATTTTCATTCTTTCATTTTGTGTGCATCTTCAAATCATCTTTTTTAAATTCTCTGTACATATTCATTGTCTTTCTTGGTCTTTGTTGTTTTTTTGCGCTATATAGCTTCAATAACTTCTTTATCTCCAGTATTTTATTCATTTTCAGTGTCCCAGGGTATACTTCAATAACAAAAAAAATTATTCACATGTTTTTGATTTAAAAGGTCAAGGGGGTATTTCTACTTAGTTTTAAGAGAATATTTTAGTTGATACAGATTTCTCTTTTTCCCTGATTTCCCCTTCTCAGCACGATTTGATTTATAGTTTTATTGCTTAATTTTCTCATTTATATCAGTTTTGTCTGTTTTCTTCCTTTTTTTTTGCATTCTCACATGAATTAAACTAATATGTCGTAAATGTTGACTCTCTTATTCCACTAATTAACACTTATTTGAAATTACAATCCAAATCCGTGCGTAGCACGGCGGGCGGCTAGTGACTATGAGTCGCTCCACAGAGGGCGAGCTTAATCTCGTGGACTGCTTCCGGTCTCGCTAGGAATCGCGAAATCAGAAGACGCTCCCACGCAATGTGATTGTTGCGTGTTTCTGAACGTGCAACAATCACATCACGTGAACTAGTCACAGCTGGCCGTAATTGGGTCACGGGTCACAAAGTGCAGTATTACTTTGACCGTGACCCTGAGCAATAATAATATGATGCTGGCATGGCCAAGAAGCGAGCGTGAAGCTTTGGATGATTTCATTTTTACCGTTCTAACCAAGAGATTGACCTAAACTAAGACGGTGGCAAACACAATATTACGATTTCACGCTGTCGCAAAATCTAAATTTTGCAAACGATTTTAAAGCGAATTGACAGTCAAATGGAATAGATTGTTGCGGTTCTGACGATCTAAATTTCATTAAAATTAACCCACGGAATGGCGAGCAATTTATTTTTTATTGTGAACGTACATTGCTGGCTGTATGCATATCTGAGAAAGATCGCTCAGTAGAGCCTGTCAACTCATCAGCCTTTCCTGGGACGAAACCTTAGATGAGCAACCATATCTTAATTCAAGGACGAAACTAAGTATGTGTTTTCGCGTTTTGGCATTGTGAAATTTAAAAAATGAAAGATAAAAGGTACTTGAAATAGAGAAATAAAATGAAAACAAGAAGTGAAATGAAATTGGAAAAAATAAAACTTATGAAAGATCAGCTACAATAGGGAATGTTTCATGCAACAAAGGCTTTTTTAGTCTATAGGCAGAGAACTGAAAATCGGGAAAAACAAATGTGGAGATTATCAAAACTATAACATGTGGTAAGAGCAAAAAGCAAACTTAGATTTAGTCTGGACATGTGCATTTAAAAAACTCCCCGCCCATAACTTTGCCCTTTTCGAAAGGGCAATTTATTTACAATGTGGTCATCTAAATGGCGTTTTTTTACTACAGGACATATCAGATGGTGTGATCGAGACCCATGTTTCGTGAAGGCTGGAGGAATGTGTATGTATAAAGACCGAGGCAGGTCTTATACATGCATTTGCAGAGCTGGATATAAGAAAGTTCTCAGCATTGACGCAAGTGGTCACTTTCTCCGGTGCCAAGGTAATTTGTTAAAATATGAAGCATTAGTTGAAGCACGTTGTAAAATGGCTTAGCAATGTAAAACAATGTGGTGATGCATATATATATATATATATATATATATATATATATATATATATATATATATATATATATATATATATATATATATATATATACGTATATATATATATATATCGTGAAAATATGTTTTTATCTTATTGCCCTCTCGCGATTTCTTCTTTTTTATGTTGGTGTTCAAACTTGCACCATCATACATTGGGTTAGTATAGCTTACATTATATTTAAGGCATCTGTTTCCAAAGAATTCACTCTGTCACTCGTTAGAGTCTAATACATATGACTTGATTTAAAGCTCGTTATATATGTGGGTTCTTTCAGATGTTGACGAGTGCAAAACTAAGACAGTCAATGGAGCACAGATGCATGCGTGTCTGCCTAATACTACATGTGTCAACCTCCCTGGAGCCTACAGATGCCATTGTCAGGCTGGTTATCATGGCGACGGCCGTAAACAGTGCACAGGTACTGCAAATTTATATCCCTTTAAAATGTGTGATTATGATGCTGACGTTAAGAAGGCACTTATTTGCTATCGTTGAATTACGACAACTTATCACAGACTACTGGTCTTATACTCTTTTTAAGTTAATACATACATGACATAAAATTCGTTTTATTGAAGTTTCTATCCATATTTCAGTGCAACGTTTTTAAATTGTTAGACAGCATACTGCTCGATGTCCCATTGTTTGACTGTTGTCTCTTACGTTGTCTCTAACAATTCATCCCAGTTACTCGGGTGATGAGCATTGCCCTCATATTCTTGGAATGTTTATAACAATTCTATAAGGATGCTATTCAACATAAAATCAAACAAAAATAGCGTTCAACAAAGCATACATGCCATCTCTTTGCAATGTTTGAAATGGAGCTCCATGTATCAAATCTTGGATTTTCTGAAGAAATGACATCATTCAGCTATTCACTATTTCAGATATTGATGAGTGTCAGACGAGCACATCATGTCCACAGCACTCTCAATGCCACAACACGCTTGGCTCATTCATTTGCAAGGGATGTTTACCTGGCTACAAACAGAAAGTGAAAGGGACATCTTTCCAATGTCTAGGTTGTAGTTTTGCTGTTTTTATCGTTAGATAACTTTAGATACACATTAAACATTTCGGAAGGATATTGAATTTACTGCATCAATCAAATGTTCATTTCTATTGATATTTCAACCAAACTGTTACACATGATTTTGCCATTAATGCGCTTAGCATTAAACTCAATAACCATATACAATTTGCATTGCATAGATTACTTTATGTATGCAAGGTAATTCAACTTTGGTCACATGATCATTCGATTATCTTTAGCCTTGATACGAATATTTTCATAAAAGGAACATTCATGCGCATCTATACCATCGTCCTTCTGTCGCCAAAAAGGACGGTAAATATAGTAAGGCGGCCTTCCAACTTTTAGTTCATTTATCTCATGTCTATTTCTAAAAGAACACGCCAAAAATAGCGATATATTTCTATTGTATTTCACCAGAAAAGAGATTATTTGATTATGGATCATCAGTCGCGGACACGGAGCTGACACCTTTTGATGAGAGCGACTTGACTGGTGAGCGTGTATCTAAGCTGCTGCGTGTGCCCCATGGTCTGCCTATAGGCTATGGGCAGGTCCATAACTCGCTATATGTAAGTATCATGCATAATTAATAAAGTCATATAGTACTGTTAAGCAGTATCTACCAGCAGAGTAATAAACCGCCTTAACAGTGTCAGTCTAATAACATATGATTCAGAATAAACGTTGCATTTTTTTGTTTCTTATAATTGGTTTCCCAGGGGAAGGTAGCTGTAGAATAAAATACAATTTAGGTTCCTTTGCGTCTGTCGAAAGTGAAAGCTACCTCAAACTGATTATTCACAAAAAAGTAAACCAATAACTACTCTCTGGCTTTATCGTTATTGTGTGGTAAACTTCAGTTACATCAGGAAACCATAGATTGCTTGACTTTGAATTTGTTTAGAAGATTAATATAAAATGCCTCCTTCAGACCAAAAACAATATTTAGTCACCATGTCAAATGCAATATGTCGATATCATATATGTACAGATTAGCGAGAACGGTGTTATAATAGTCACGAATGCTACGAAGGACAGTAAGAGCAAGCAAACTTTACGATACCCTGACTCTCTGAGCAGAGTTCGGCCGAATGCTCTGGGAGATCCCTTGCTTGGAGGAGTGATCGCACCATTTTGGGCAGATAATCACCATGATTCAAGATTTCACAAGGTATGCATACACAATAAGATACTGCATCTGTTATCAGGGGATTCTCCCTCAGTCACGATTTTGTCACGATTTAACTAGGAAAAGTGCAATAAACAAAACAAAACGCAACAGTATAATGCTTGTATCATGTCCATTGTAAGGGTTTGATCACAATGCAATATTTATTTGAATTTTATTCTAATATGTTTTTTGATTAATCTGTTTATATAAAATCCAGTTATATTCAGTTTAATCAGGTTACATAAAACGAACACTTCTATCTTAAAGGTATTGATAAGGGAAATCCATCTCATTCAATTTATTTTGTGCCTATATTTTAGTTTCTTTTGAATCAAGCATATCTTGAATTGTTTTAGATACTTGAAAAGGAAACTCTTTAGAGCGAATAGGTAAGTGCAAACAAAGCCAACTTTAAACAAGGAAACACTTAACCAATTATTAATGGCCCTCAATACGTGTACTGCCATTTGCATCTTTCTTGCTTTTTGAAGATTTGGTATCATGAATATACAAATTCATCATCAGACACAGTCAAAAAGGCATCAGAATTACTGCAGCAAACACTGCGCATGTCTGTTGCTCCTCTGTACGTGCTGAAAGTCACATGGTCAGATATGGCCCCTGCCTATGCTTCCAGCCTATCAGAGCGCAATACATTCCAGGCCTTGCTCATCACAGACTATGTCACATCCTATGTGATCTACCTCTATGAGGATGACGGGATGAAGTGGAAACCAACAGCATACAGGTGAGAGTAGTCATGTATTACAACTGGCCTAGCTTCTTAGCCCATTATAACTCGAGTTCCCCTCGAGAACATAGTGTCTAGATGATATAATATTTCTAAAAGTATTCCCCCAAAAATGCTTTCATAAATGACATCTCTTTTTACATTATCATTACTTATATTTTCAAAAACATTTTCAAAAACATAAAAAACCTTGCTTACCTCACCCAGGCAGGTACCATATGCAAAAGTGTTCAGGGCAACTAAAAATCACAGTTTAGTTATCAACATATAAGTATTTTTTGAAAATTTGGGTACCGTGCTTTTATCCGGGATATGTGAAACTCTGAGGTACATATAGACGAGTCTGAGTTAAGTGAGGTATTCTGTATTACCGAAATATACATGCTGGCTAAAAGGCATGTATGCCTTTTAGCCAGCCGTGGCCCGGCCATGGTTTTATTGCTTTCGCTATCACCTGTAACGTTTGTTTTAAGAACTAGGCTTCACTGGTTTAGATGTCTTACTACATGTATGTCAATCCTAATAGTTCCATACTGACGCAGTGTTCATAACTATGATAATTTACCTTCCTTTTTGTGTAACTGCGAATTCGATATGTTCCATACGTTGAACATATCATATGTACGTTGAACGTATAGCATGATATGTTCATTCATATGCCATGGTATTTGCGTTTTCAGTGCCTCTGATCGCCAGCTTAAGTACCATGGTTACCCAGCGAGAATAGGCTACGTGCTGAAGGGCGTTGGATATGATACCCTATATGAAGAGGATTTAAACTCAGGACATTGGTCAATGTATCTGTCCAGACCCAACTGTTACCGCATATCCGACAAGGCGACACAGGTGCATGGTCTCGAGGGTAGAATAGCATACCGGCTGACCAGAGAGAATGTGACGAACCCAAGAGTGCAGTGTGACAACTGGTACCAGGTAGGTGATAGAACACAGGAACACTTGCCATTGGTGCAGATATTATAATCCACATGAAATAGAATCGATTAGAAAAAAGAAACAGTAAAGATATCTGATTCATGTCCCGGATGACCAGTCAACATCAGGCAATTTGTAGAATTGTTGCTCGAGTATGCCAGCTGTGCGGTCAGGATAATTAGCAGCTGCATGGACCGATGTATATAAGTACCTTCCTAAAATTCCATTAGTAATAATAGAACTGTAAACGATACTTATTATCAGAATATTAAGATATTGACAGCACAAAAGTTGATGATCTGCTTTATGGTCAAACGGCAATGAATGGTAGTAGTCCATATTTTGAGAATACAATGTTCCAATACCATTAGTCGGTTGAGGGTATACATAGGTAAATACCTAGCAGGTCATTCTTCATGCACTCCAAACAATCAGATTTTCATGCGTTGTATTCAGAATGAACCAAATTCTTCTGATTGGTCATCTGGTGTTGCGGGGACGTGTCCTAGCACCCTGCAGCAGGCGCGAATGGACACACGCTACATGAGAGAAGCACATTTCGCCACCGACAGGGAATGCTATCGACGAGCAGTCCAAAACATAAATGGTTTGTTACACTCTCTACACTATATATAACATATACCCTCTATACTACCTTTTTATGGTTAAGAAATAGTGTAAACAACATTTGCTATATATCAGAGATAATTTTTCTTCAATGATGAAATATTCTAATCAAGTTTGATATAACGGTGACTAGATGGAGAGTCATTAACACATAGTGGTCCCAGTCTGCCCAGAGTCCAATGGCATCACATGTAATGATCAACTCCACTGCTCAAGATTGACATAACAACAATACCATATAGTATAATACAAACGTTCGGACTAGAATTGATGAATTTCTTCTTATGACTCAGAGAGGACTGGCATGAAATTTTTTTGCATCGCACTTTAAAAAGAGATTTACTGAACATAGTCTGGATCTCGTTTGGCAAAGAGTTCCAGATTTTGGCACCTATGTAGTGGAAGGACTTTATATCATATAAACCAACCTTTGGTAAAATCAGAGCATTAACACTGTGTCTGGTGTTATAGTGGTGGGATTCATTTACTTTTTCAAAAACTTGAAGGTACTCTGGATCCTGTTCATCAATGGTTCCTTTTTACTTGGAATGAGGGGACATGTATGTTTTAAAATTAAATCTGGGTATGATGATTCTGAATGATGTGAAAAGTGTGCTCAAAAAATCCCAAAACACTTTACAATACAAACGTGTGATGTTTTGATTACAGCAGAATTAAGGAAATAGATACAAATTACTTGGTAATCAGCATAATAGAAATAGCTTATTCAAATCTACTGCCAATAGACGGCATCACCTGCTGATTCACCAAACAATTCCATCAACCCTAAAATGGTTCAATTTCAGGAGCCTCAGTGCGCTGTTGCTACAGACAGGATGGCTTCATTTTGGCAGGGCGCCATCTGTCAGATGATTATGATAATTTGGGTGTACATATGCGCTTCGCAAAGGGTGAAAATCACGAGAAATGCGATGTTGATCCATTCAAGTGGTGCTGTAAATTAGCTGCTCTCCAGAAATACTGTGATATGTATTTTGAAAAGCGGCCCATCTCAACAAGCAAAGCGTATGATGGCTTTCATTCAGGTATGGTAAAAAATTTACTGTCTCTCTTGAGAACTACAGCAATCATTTCAGTTCTTAGTTTGTTGTATGTTAGGAAAGCAAATTTTAAAGTAGTGAAGTAGTATCAAGTATGGTAGATAGATGGCACCACCTGATCTTCCTATCTCTAGAGGTTTTAGGCTCATACAATCCTCTATTCCCCTGTTGAGATAAGTGTAAACTAAATTGACATTATGGCCACCTAGACTATTTGGAAGGCTATAAATCTGATATTCTCACATGTACATGTACCTTGAATTAGTATATTAAGTTTGAATCATTCTGAAATTTAGTGAGGTATATAATTGAAGATTTCCTGGAACCATATGACATTGTACACATCTAATGCATCATTGAGCAAAAAAAACGCTAAGAGACGAAGTGGCAGCGAATGTTTTAATACAACTCAAATTTGTTACAATGTAACAACTGATATGATACAATGTAACAATAAAACCATACAATGTATCAACTTACATACAAGTTTAGCGCCAACCATTAGTTCGCTGCCAACTTATTAGTTAGTATGAGCAGCAGGAAGACAACGCTGTGCCAGCCGGGAAGCAATCCAGTTACGAACTGCCAAACCTGGAAAGTAACGCTGAATAGCATCACTGCGCCATCCCCCATGAATTCTGAGCTCGCTGAGTGGAACACCCACAGCAACTCCCTCTGAGCATCCGCCCCTGCGAAACGAGTGAAGTGAGATCCGCCCAGGGGGAAGACCAGCCACCTCCAAAGCTCGCGACAACCACCCACCTACCTGCCCGGCAGTCAAGGGTCTAATGAGTGGCCATGCCTCTGGGCAGATAAAGAGTGGGGCGTGAGATTGACCAGAACCGAAGCACCTCCACTACTTCCGAAAAGCCATCATAGGGCACACTAGAGAACCAGGGATGGACGGGAGTGGAACCATCGAAGCATGCAAAGCATTCTGATGCGTCTTGGACCACCTGACCTGCAGGACCAGCCCAGTCAGAGTAAATGCTACATCAGCCCATGTCGGGTGCCGGGTAGCATCAAAAGTCTCTACTGATGGGGCAAGCAACAATGAAGCCCTAAGAAAAGTGAAAAAGGCAGTGGTAATGTAGAAGCGGAAAACACATCCGACCCTTCCCCATCTCAACGTCACTGCGCATAATGACTTAAGAATACTAAGCGTGATGGGCAATTTCTGCACTGGCACATGCCGTACTGTTGTGGCCAGGGCACGTCTCATTAGACGAACGCGTAAGCTATCAAAGACATCTGTGGGGTGAGACAACTTAGCCTGAAATAATTTAATGGCCGACACGTAATTTGCTGTGTTGGGCGACTTTACCAATCTCAACAAGATTTCCATGAACCAACACAATGTATCAACATTAACTGGAAAATCTGATCCGCACTTTCTGAGACCTCAAAAGTGGGACCCACATCTAACAAGCCACCACAATGGTCATAGCCTCCAGGTGCAGGATGATGTGCCTCTCCTGCAACACGATAGAAGGAAAAAGCATGGAGTTATATTGCTGAATATTGCACTGCAACCTGTGAGGCAAGCATCAAGTTCCACAGACTTGCCTTCTGGAAGATCACGTTTCACAAGTACCGAAATGCCATTAAAACCTGGCCACAAATCCCGGAAAAAAACAAGGTCTCGACGAAAGTCTGCAGTGAGAGGAACCCTGCCCCTGGCAGGCATTGTCCTAAGAAAATCTAAAATCCTGTTAGTAAACAGACAAGCGGGTTGAGCAACCCCAGCGACAAAATGCAATACACCTAGAAGGCTTTGCACCTGAGGGTGTGTGGCTTCCTCCTGACCCAGCCAGTGACGAACTGCCTCCAAAACCTTGGCCATTTTCCCTGACGGGATGCTCACTGTCATGGTGTTAGAATCAAACAATAAGCCAAGCCAAATCATAGTGGGGCTAGGAGGGCAAACCTTGTTTTCAGCCTCTGCCATACCCAGAATAGCAAAGAGCTTCTGCAACGTTGACAATGCTGTGGCTGCTGATGTTGGCAGTTCCGCTCCCCCGAAGTCGTCAATGTATGGCTCAGTTGCATACCCTTATTGGTTATACAAATAACATACAGCCTCTGATGTCCTTTGCATCATCAGACAACTGATTCTCATTCCAAAGGGGGGGGGGGGGGGGGGGGCAAACATTCATGTAGAAAGTTCCATTGACCAGAAAACCCAACAGAGGCCAATCAGCTGGGTCAACCCTAAGCTGGGGGTAGCCTCGAGCGAGGTCCATCTTATAAATCGGGGCACCAGGCCCCAATGATCTAAGCCTATCTGCCATAAAATCAACCAATGGCAAATGTACTTCAAATGGTCCAGAAAGATAAGAGTCAGAAGGAATGCCATCATTAACAGATTGGCCGTTAGGCCAAGACATATCCATTATGACCCGTTGGGTGGTGAAGTTTTTCTTTGGCCTTCTCATCAGTGGGTTTAGATGCAGGGGAAATACCGGGGTAACCTGAAAAGGTCCCAAGAGTGCACCATGTTTTAACTCTGTGTGCACATAGTTTTCAATGTCGTCCAGAAAAGCTACACCAGAACCATGGTTCTGGAAGGTGGAGCGGAGTGGTGCTCCTGGCTTGTAGTTTGTGGGCCAACCAAACTCCAAGCAATCCAAAAGCAGTGGGTCATGATAACCTGCAAACAAAGAATGCCAAGCAGGTCTATTGAGTTCAGAGCGCAGAGGAATTCGGGCCCCTTGAAAGTTATGGCATCCCGACCAAATAACTGCAGCATAGGTTGATCCAGGATTCCTGGCCAGCCAATGAGCCGAGATCACTAGATGCTCAGGGGAAATCAACCTATTTTCCACTGGTAGCATGGTAGAGCTATCAGACTTCTTTACATTGCCCTGTACATCACCTGTTATAAAATAAGTCAAGTTAATGTAGCCCCTATGACTTGATATGTATTATGATCAAACGTAACCATGAATATGAGAGCATTTTCAACTATAGCAATCAACACATACACAACTGTCCTCCAACAACATGGAATATCAGATTATTTCACTGGGCTCCTGATAGGCCGCCAGCTGACAAACCACTGTCCGTAAGCAGTTAAGTAACACTTGAGAGTAAAAAGGGGGCACTGGGCTCCTGTCTTGGGCCACCAGCTTATTCACACTACCTACCCTCACTCCCATGACTTGATATGAAATCTGATTATGCATAACAACATGAATATGAGACCATATTCAACTACAGCTATCAACACATACACAATTGCCCTCTAACAAGAAGGAATATCATATTATTTCACTGGGCTCCTGATAGGCCGCCAGCTGACAAACCACTGTTTGTAAGCAGTTAAGTAACACTTGAGAGTAAAAAGGGGGGGGGGGGGCACTTGGCTACCGTCTTGGGCCGCCAGCTGACTTGCACTACCTACATGCAACAGACCTCACATATTGCGCAAGCTGCAGCATTTACTGCCATTCTCTGCATCACGCGCACTCACTAAATATGCCATGGAAGCCAAGCAGCTCTGCACTGCAACAAGCGCGGAAATATAATAGAAATTAAATTGGCGGTGGGCGGGGGGAGGGGGGGGAGGGGGACATTGCATTAGCACCTGTTATGCCCAATTGACAATCAACCCAGCAATCTCAATCTTAAAACCATGCATGAAATAACCTTTGATACATATTATTCAATTGCTCACAGCTAAAGGTCAATTTTTATACTCTCAATGTAGTCACAGCAACACCCTTATACCAACATAAATCTATCAAACATGCCCACAACGCAAGACACGTCTGCGCTTCAAGACATAGTAGTAACTCAACTTCTCAAATTACACAACTGTTGAGTCAATATTAATGTTGAGCACACATAAAACTGAGGGAAAAGACATTGCTATGTGATTGACATGACCATCAACAAAAGTGAAGCTTCTGTGACACCTAACATTCAACAATATAATTTGACCCAATACATGAATGAATTAGTAAAATGTACAAAGTGAAATCATATGATGTAGCCTGCTGAGTTACAGCACTGAAGACACACTTTTGAACAATACTTTTGAAATATACCAAATCATTAAAGTAGATTATGGGCTTGTACGTGACAGAGGAAACTGAATTAAAGGTAAGCTTATCATATAACACCGCAAGCCAGAACAAAGTTTTAATTACAGTATTGTAATAATATCAAACTATATATCATAAAACTAACAAGGCAACAACCACAATTCCTAATCATAGTAACAAAATCGAGTACATGCAGTATAACCAAATAAGGCAAATGGTGGCATACTCAGAAACTGATAAGATTTCAGGAAAACAAACAAACAACAATAATTGTTGGCTCACACAACAGCCATCAAAACAACTACAGGAACCCTTAACAAGCATAGATTACACCCTATACACCAGGCTGATAACTTTGTTCTCTCAATCATAAAAAACAGGCACCACCAAGTTACATCTACAACTCATCGCCCCGAAGGGCTCCTCATGGTCCATATTTAAACAGGAATACTATTAATGCATTTAACCTAACTTGTACATTAACCCAAAAGACATGCCTTCTCTAAGCACCTTGAGTAGTCCAGCACAGGCCTCTAGATTTCCGCATCCTGCCTCATGGGTTGTCTTTGCGTGAAGCCAACCTTCTGCCTGCAATCTGCCTCAGCGTGGTAGTACAGCATATTTCTGTTTCAGTGGCAGTACGAGCAGGCATGTAAGAATGTCCCATGATCTCTGCGAAAATGACAGGAGTTGTCATTGAACAAAGCACATGTGCGTGCTCCTGGTTGTGCGACCTGATTGGCTTTGCTGGGCGCTTGACCACTACCATTAGTGTTAGTTGACCTTGGGATTTGAGTTCTTACATATTTGATGCGGAGTTCACGGATGGTTTGAGTATCGGTCCAGGTGTATTTAGCTCATTCTACACCTGCTGCTATAATTCTATACGCATTTCGTACTTGCTCCCATGGCCAATCCACAGCATCCTCCAGGAGATCTGACAGCAGATTTGACATGAGTTCATGATCAAAATGGTTGCGCGGATTCTTTATCATTTGCATGTAGCCATGGGCGAATTCTGCGGCTGTCAGCTCCTTATAACGTACTGGTAAGCGTTCATATCCCCGATAAATGTGGAAATGAGGCCAGTCTATGTATCCAGATATTCTGTCGAAGCAGTGAGATCAGAACCCGATTTCTTACCTCAACTCCAGAAACTGTGTAGATTGTCCGTTGATTCATTTGGAGCATTATCATCGAAACCGAGCTCCATCCAGCGTTGGGCAGCTGCCTGTGCCAGGACATCATCCCTTCTAAGCTCCGCCAAGGTAGCCCCAGCCATGGTAGCTGGCGCAGCAGCCTGTGCAGCTGCATTAGCATTTACATTGTCAAACTGGGGCAAGTTTATGTGGTTTTCACCATTTACATCCCCGTTATTCAATGACTGCTGTGGTTGCATAGCTGGAGTGTTTAAAGCCGGGTAATTCACTTACTGTTGCACCGTGTCATCTCGTGGCACATTAGCATGTGCCTCGGCTGGCACCACCACAGTTTCTGGCTCTCCTTCCTTCTGTGATGATGACTGTTCAAGTTGATCAACTCGAGACGCTAAGGTGGCCATTTCCTTCCTTATTTCCCTCAGAATCACGAGGGACTCCTGTTTCCCAGCTGGCGATAACGTTGGCATTGAAATTTCCTGGCCCAGTGCCATGCGTCTGCAGTTCCTGACAGTTGGTTTGGCATGATTTTCGCCACATTTCTTGCAATATCGGTGGGCCATCACTATCTACATATTCAGGCCACTTGTAGCAATGTCCCGTCCTGATACGTCTGATTTAAATCATCAATGTTATTTAAAAACGCCACTTAAAGTGGACAAACTGCACAAATTTTGAACTAAAACCCGGCCAGCTGGGGAATTTTGCACGAAGATAAGTATTAGGATACATATTCATGCAATTTTATTGGCTGAGCAGGGCATTCAAAGACGTGCACGTGCCTATAGCAGCGCCCCTAGCGAGGAACGCTGATGCAATTACTAAATAGAGGGCGCCAGCGTTTAGTGCCCAATGACAAGGAATGTTAGCATTCCAATCCACTTCACCATTATTTCATAAACATGAAAAAATGGCCACATGTACAAGTAATCAGAAAGCCAAATTCGAAAAAGATACCTCATTATTGCCCAAGATTGAAATATAACATATTTGAAACAAAATCTTTGGTAAGGCATTCCATCCGCCCGATTTCCTATAAGATAATAGTTTGTCAGTGGAATAATTAAAACAAAATCTAAGTGCACAGTGGAAAAGTTTTTGTGTACTAGATTACATGATGTCAGTTTCATTTTCCCTGCAGGTCACGTGTATGGTGATGTCCTGTATTATACCCTCGACAACAAGATCTATCAGTTCGCTGGTTATGGAGAATATATCCTGCTTAGAACGAATCCTGGCTCAACCACACCAGTGATGATACAAATAAGGACCACCTTCACTGCCCATTCCAAGCGTGGCTTCAAAACTACAGCTATAGGGTATTTATCTAAGGCATATCAAATTCGAATTTCAATTCTCGAACATATGTGAACACCATAAAGACAAAACTGCATACTCTTCCAGACTATCGAGTTCTCGAGTTCACAATGATAACTTATATACCCTGAATAAAAGAAAATTCATCTTTAAATCTCAAACACATCAGTATGGAATTCAGGTCCCATGCCCTTCAAATCAACTTCGATTGACAAAGCAACGAATTATTCCACACTCTTACTTGATATTCACCAGCTTCATTGTGACTAATCATGCCTATATCAGATATTTAGATATTGAAGTGTATTTTTGAAGAAGTGATTTATATACTGATTTTAATGTTTTGATAATTTCCAGTGCCATTGCTGGAAAAACTGGCAATTCCAGCAGGTTACAAGCGTATCTTGATACCAAGCACAATAGACTGCAGATTTACCGTGATCAAGACGTGTATAATCCTTCAACCACTTCCACAAATGATTCGCTGTCCATAGAAGGTGATTAGCAGTCATACTCAGGAAAGTGATTATATTTCAAAAAGAAACAGTGTCCCCTAAACATTAGCTGTCTTTTCTTTTTAAATACAATACCAATTCACTCATTTTAAATCCATTTGTTTGCTTCGTACAGGAAATGGAATTAAGTGAATCAGCAAAACATGTTTATTTCTATTTTTAGTTGCATATAAGTTTTTCCTCTTTTTATTTCAATGCTGAAAAGGTTCATTTTGGTGACGATTTGTGAGAATTTGAGACCATTGTATGAAGAACTATTTACAAACAGTTTTTTCTTTGAACGTCTCCTTTCTAGTTCTAAACTCCCTTACCAAAATGATATATTCATATAATTGGACAGCCATGTAGTTGGGAATATCTTATGTCTAACTTTTTTGTATATCAAATACTTTTTTGAGAATCTCATAATTGTGAAGTTAATGTTTTTTTTAGAGATTAATACATTTCCTTAACAACTATGCCTGGCTGCTGTGGTTTGCAAGTAGCAAATTGAAATACTCTAGTATTCCACGAATGCAAACTAGGACACAAAAGTAATAGGACTGGCAAAAACGTGATACTGATAGCACCTGTAGAATTTGGAAAAAGATATTTAGAAACTGGCAAAAGGAAATGGAGAATATACCAGCACTCAGCATTCAGTTCACATCAGTTACCGTTGTTACCATATATCAATAGTCAAGGTTACAGTATACAGCTTTATGGTAAAGAGAATTGGTTTGAAATTTGATTAATGGTAATAATAATACAATATATGTTTCTGTTATAGAGTGCTAACACAACTCTATATCAGAATAAAAACCAATAAGATGTTTCAGAAGAAAAACAACTCTTAGATAATTGTGAATAGTCGATAGTTTACCTACGTTAGTGACCACATCTATTTAAGTTGAATAACATGGAAAATTAAAAGTTGCCTGTGAGCAGTTGTGGCACCTTTTTCCTCTCTTTCAATGCTTTATAATAACGATTTTAGGGGAAAGTCATCACTTTGACTTTTTGTCACGTCCAAAATATGACCATTTTCCTGGTTATGACTATATACTCTTTGCTAGACACGTATGAAGCGCAGGAGAGCTAAGTCTCTCATCCGTTTCTAATTCCTTAAAGGACAAACAAATGGTCCTTTCTGGAAATCTCGTATAAGAGTCATGTTTAGCATTGTCTCTATCTACAATGTATGTTTCATTTGATACCTTTTACACTTTCTTCTTTATTAAAGATGAGTCTGTGACATTCAAGTTCCCATATGATATCTCAATTATTGCGAGAGTTGTGTCTGGCAGGATGGATGTCACGGTTAAGGTACCAAAGGCCATCAAAAGTACATACCTACAAGGCCTGCTTGGAAACTTCGATGACAGTGCAGACAACGACATGGAAGGAACCGATGGAAAAGTTTACAATGAAAACCAAAGCTATCAATTCGGAGAATCCTGCAAGTATATTTGGTTAAAGGGCAAATTGCCATGTACTCATTTTGATACGATACATGGATAAATGAATGCTTCAAGGCAGAAGCCGAGTCAGCATTAGTGCATTGATATCTGCCGACAATCAACCAACCACTGAACTAAAATGCACATATCAATTCTCCTTATATTTTACATATTAATTATGATATTACAATTGAATATGACGATTAGACTCAACATTCATTATTGTTCATTTTCAAAATCTTACGTCAACCATTTTTATAAAAAGTGTAAGTGGGTTATCTTTCAGGTTTAGTTTTTTGGCATATGTAGATGCATATGCAAATCCAAGGTTGCATATGATTTTTTTCTGATCTAAAACGTGTGCTGACCTTCCATTCCCATGTTAGGATGAGCCGTCAATTGGAGAAGAAGAGCAACCTTGGAGTCGAGCTGATTACAGGCACACTTACAACATCCTAGTAATAAACAAAGCTTTCTCATAGAATCTTGAAGCAGGCTCTGCTGCTTTTCTTTACTCACATTTGTTGAGGAGTTGATATCAGTGTGTAGTTTGAGCCCAAAAACATGCTCAGACAAGCATGAAACTTACTATTGACCCAAAGCCATATTCTATCCAAAATCTAAATGTGTTATAATGCTACTGGTAAGTAGATCTCATCCAAGGTGTTTTGCCACTCTCAGACTAGACACACTGTATTCCAACTGACACTTGAAACTACTTTTTTACTTGGTGCTTAAATAATGACCATTAAGTGCTGCCATCTTTTAGTCAGTGCAAGAAGCACCAGCTTAGGAAACTTCTGGCCATATAGGTTTTCACATTAACGACTCGTTTAAAAAATCTATTGATATGTAAATTACATTTTGCCTGAAATATTTTCTCTCTGTCAAGTATCGTGTTACACTTGGTAATCATTATCAAAATTTTGAACATTTCAGATGCATTTGCCTGTCAACATAATGGATGTAAAGTATATATACATAGTTTTAAACCTGAGTTTTGGTGATCTTCGTTTTTTTACCTATACATGCTTAGATACTGGACATGTCTGTTTTCTGTATATGTGTGTATGTACCTTTATTGACAATCAAACGAAAGAAATGCGAGTCATATATTTGAATGACATATAAATAGCAATCTTCTGAATACAGATATAGAATATGATAGGCACATTTAGATCACAGTCCTTTCGAGTAGTAGCTATCAATGAAGGACTTACACCAACGAACGTGATTCAAGAATCTGTATGGTATATTGCATACATATGTGTTCATGTTATTTCGAATTGCAATTGCATGAAGGATACGACTATACCAATTAAAGCATTGTATCACCTTTTCATAACAGGGTCATTAAGGACAGTTTTTGGTCCCACCCATGCAGACGAGAACACATTATTCAGCACATACAGTGAGCAAGGTTCAGCAAATAACTACTTCAAACAACCATACTCTCCTGTTCATATCAGCACGTCAAATGCCACTGAGAGCGAGAAGTCCCTCTGCACGCCACCTGACAGCAAAGTCCCGCACCAGGGCTGCCTTCGAGATCTCCGCTTATCAGAGAACGCCACGCTGGCAAATACGACACTGGACATCTACCTTCAGTTCCTGCATAAGAGAAATGTCCTAAGTGAGTTGAATGAAATATCCATTCATGCATAGGGGTGCTTGTCCTAAGGGAGTACCCTTTAATTGTCCAGCTTATTGCAATTAACATAGTAAGCTCCGTGTAATGTAATTGCATTTATCGGGAGATCCAGTACTCTACCTTGGTCAGGGTACTTACATTATGAGTAGATGTTCACTTTTCTATCATATATTTTCAGATAACCTTGCTCCTACCCTTGAGTTACTGGATGCAGCTCGTATTGAAGCTTGCGTTGGACATATCGCGCGTGTTGGCATT
>OZ012684.1:35500339-35527839 GCA_963942565.1 Maea johnstoni
GGTCATTTAGCAGGTGTGATAGCTTGGGATACTGAAAATGTGATACAATAGTTATATTTTTGTATTTGTAGCTATTAAGGTAATTAATTAGAAACACAACTCACTGAGAGAACACAACATCTATGTAATATTTCTTCATGTATGAACAATGCTTTCTTTAGTCAAAATTCGCAAATGTGTTTGTTCCTTTTATGAAATTATAGAATTGCCGTACCGTATTATGAATTTGCACTGATTGTCTTATAAATGTCATATTCAACAATTAATCCTCTCTTTTCTAGATATAAATGAATGCTTAGTTGCCAATGGTGGATGTGAGATAGCATGTATAAACACACCGGGAAGTTACACATGTGACTGTGGACCAGGATACCGTCTAGACAACACAACATGCAAAGGTATTGTTCTTTCTAAATGTTTCTATTAACACAACACACTATTATACTAAAGACTATTTCATGTCATTTTATGTGTTCAAGGCTGTTTTTACAGCTACAATTAGCAATGTGAAAACCATGTTTCGACAGTTAGGATGCAAAAACTGTAACAACGATTCAGGAATTAAAGATATCTTGGTAGATAGCAGGTGATTATCTTAAGAGAGACTTTTTGAGATGAGCATTTTGTAATGATAGTTAGTCTGAATTGAGACTCATTTTGGATGTTTTATTTTATTTGCAGCATTAGATGTTTGCCAAATAGATAAGGAATGCAGTGATACGTGCACTGATCAGGCAGGGTACCACTATGCATGCGGCTGTGTGAATGGCATGATTCTCAGCGACAATGGGAAAACTTGTACTGGTAATATCTATTTTATCATGCTGCATGGTAGAGTTGGTAAATGTGTAGTAGCAGCTAGAATCTAGACTGTTCCAATGTCTGTTTTACAGTCAGTTGTACTTATCATTTTACCTACAGAGTAAATTTAAAACTTCTCTATATGTACCTAGTCGAAAATTTATGAACTTGAAGAAAGTCTTTATGATAACCAAAAACTTATACAGGGCTTCCCCCAAAAATGCAATCCTCCCGTTTTCCCAATATATTTTCAAAACAGCTAAAGTAACATCAAAAATGGCTTCATAGATACATAGAGGGATATCTTAGGGATATCCTGTTGAAGTTTGAAGCAAATCCGTTCATCCAAGTTAAAGTTGTGATGTAAAGTTTGTCCCCCTTATCATTTCACTCCAACGCAATGCAAAACCTATGGTGAATACTGGTTTTTCATGTCTCCTCACCAGGAGCCAGAGCAGAATGCTAAAAATAGCTTGGTCAGTATGCAGGTTTGCATTGGAAATGTACCTTGTGTTGGAGTGAAATGATAGAGGGGTCAAACTTTGCCTAATAGCTTTGACATGGATGATCGGATTTGCTTGAAACTGCAACAGGTTTCCTATTTAACCATGAAGTCATTTTAGATGTTACTTCAGTTGTTTTGAAAAATATATTGGGAAAAGGGCAGGATTGCATTTTTTGCGACGCTCTGTATAGCTGATGTGCACAATCTAATACATTACATATGTAAAGGAGTATTTGAAATGTTGAAAACAAAAAAAATATGGAAAGTTGGGAAAGTTTGTGTATTACAATTACTATGACTTTTGTTTTGATGAGCGTTTTGATTGAAAAGTTTAGTTATCGCTATTTACTTTGAACTATAGAGATAGTCCTTGCTATATACTGATGTGCTGTTATGCTTTGACCATGGTGATCTAAGACAACATACTCTTGTCCCAAATGTTGGATTCATTTAGTGTTAGTATCTTCATCTGTTTTGACTCCTGTTTATTCAGTTCCACTAGAAAAGACATGTCCTACAAATACGTGTGACTCAACACTTGGACTCTGTTCACTAGACAATAGCGAGAACCACTGCACCTGTCCCTGGGGCTACCAGACACTAGCTACGAACAAAACATGTATAGGTAAGATGTCGCATACATGCACATACTGGTATAGCATTTGTTATCACTCTCATTGAAGTGGGTTACAGTATTTGGTCTATTACGGGGCGGGCTGAGTGAGATACTTATTACTCAGGCTGGATATAATGTAGCAGGATGTACCTCACCTTCAAACAGGGTTTCACTAACTTATCACCAGGCCTTTCAGTATTTTTCAGTAAATATACCTTAACCAGTAAATGCAGCTTTGAGTAGAAAAATAGCATAGAAATGGCTGCACATAGACTTGTTCAACAATGCCATTTAACGTTTGATGTGATGTGAGCAATGTGTTCTCCATCGAAACTGACGCCAGATCCTGATCGTTATGCAACAGAAAAATGACATGTACCATAGTTGGGTTTATTATGTAGGGAGTAATATGGTGCAGGGTGGTTGCGTGCCTCATATCCATTGACCAAATCAGCATCAGGAAACTTAACAGAGCTGGTGAGGATATAATGCAACAATGAGAGGCCCCTGGACTCACGACGGAAGAATGTAGTACAGTTTATCCAATGAGAGTGGTCGGCTATGTATAGACATGTTCAAACTTTAAAAAGAAATAGCTATAACAGAACAGCGTAACAATGGATTAAGCTGTAGAGTACTACGACACGTACGCAAGCAACTAAATCATTGATGATTCGGTTTGAAGTATTAAGAATTATCGTAAGTTGAATCTGGACTTGACATAGTTCCCCTCGAGTGTTAGTACTACAGATTCCCCATTGTAATCCCTGTGTAATAATCCATACATGTGATTTGAAACTAAATGTAAACTTTATTCACCATCTGATAATGAAGTCTAGGAAATTCTCAGCTCAGAAAGTTATATGAAGGGTAGACGTGTGCAACTAGTGAATATTGTTATGATCAAACAACATGCACCTATTTTCAATTCGATTGCAACATCAACATGGCGTTAAATGATTCCACTTCACGTTTCAGCTGGTATTAAGAACATTTTGTCTCATAAATTCATCAATCTGACGTATCAATGTTCGTGGCAGAACGAATAGCTCTGTGTAATATGTTGATACATGAAAATCTCAAAAAGAAAATTTGGAGGAGTGATCTTAGTCAGAACTGCTTCTATACCGGTATCTCACCATCGACTTTGTTTGAAGTGACTATTGCACATAATACTTACATAATAAATTTTAAATGCTGTATGCATCGGAGTAATACTTTTAGGAATGGTTTAATTTCTATCTTGCTGTTTACTAATATGTACTAAATTGATGATTCAGTAGCTTACTCAAAGTATTCCTATTCGCATATCATACTGTTTTAATTATCATTCATTTGTTGATGTATGGTTTGATTTCGTTCAGAGTTGGACGAATGTGCCATGAGGACAGCCTTATGCAATGAGCATTCCACATGTGTGAATACCTCACCTGGTTATAACTGTACCTGTGACAGCGGATATACATACAGCATACACAGCGATAAGGAATGTGTAGGTGAGTCGAAGTCAAACGGTGGTTAGAATTCCTTGCTTACTTGAAGGATTCAGGTTTCAATGAGTGTCTTTGATCATTAAGGCATGGAAAAAATGTCACTATATTACTTTTTCAATTAAACTTCAAAACGCTAACATTCACAAAAAAGCCAGTCAGCTAGTAGCATAACACAAATATGTCATGCAATTTAACTGCCTTGACGTGGTTAATAAGCAGTCAATATTTGTGTACTCGTTTTCATCTTCACTTAAACAGCTGGTCAAAAGAATCTAAAGAAATCCTACTTGATTTTTTTTCAGATATTGATGAATGTCAACTTGGCTTTGAAGTTCATCACTGTGAAAAATGGTGCCGCAATATACCAGGGTCGTATGTGTGTGACTGTCCACAAGTATTTTACCTCGAGTCTGACAACAAAACATGTAAAGGTATATGCTTAACTGTTATTCCGGGAATTCTGAAAATTCACATTTTGGATGGGTCTTCCTAATATATTATGTTAACAACGTGCGTGAAACTTCTAAATTGAATTAGATGTTATTTCTACTATGAAATCAATCGTCAATACAAATGCTATTGGACGAACAAAATGTTACAAACTTTTGCATGGTAGGTATTTATTTTTTGATAGTGCATGCTTTGTTATGTTAATTCTTCTAATTATGGAGGCAACCCTTCGAGCACAATATGTTGGGACTCCGATTATCGTCACTTTTTCTGGCATATCGGGGCTAAGTCGTAACTAGCCAATTGTAAGTGGATGAGAAAATTGGAGTACCTGACGTAACCAACGCCTAAATCCCGAGTCACTGGCAACTTTCTCATATGTCCCGGTCGGGATTCAAAACAAGGCAGTGATGAGAGACAGCCAGAGGTCAGTGGCAACACCTTAACAACACTAGGCTATTGGGGCAGGCCTGGCACGACATGTTCAACCAGCCTCGCGTTTTCTTTCTGAAATATGTTATGCATCGTGTAATCATCACATCATGTGCATGACACTCAGTCAGTGTGTGTTCATTCTTCTATTTGTTGGGAGTTTTTAACCATTAGATTATATTTTTATAAATTCTCTAGAAATCAACCATTGTGGTATGGGCACTGTGAACAACTGCTCGGAGTTTGCCAACTGCTTAAACGCATTTCCAGGATACAAGTGTTATTGCAAGCCTGGGTTCATAGGTGATGGCTTTACCTGTACAGGTAAGTGTCCATACATTTGCATAATTGAGAGTTTAGATATAATAGTATTGGTAGGATACAGTAGATCCTGATCAACATAGTACTAATGACTGTATAACCAGTGACCAGTAGTGAAGTAGCCTTTGCGTTCTTTCTTTTTCAATTATACGTAACGATACAGTATGATATCATTTCATTAATCTTAATAAACGTTATGTACTAGTCAGTCCTTACAACAATTATATATAACCAGACATATAGTACTTAAACTAACAGCTTAGTTAAAGGTCAGTCACGCTGATATTGCAAAGATAGTCTATTTCATTCTCTTGGCTATCTATTAATGTCAGAATATATAGGATAAAAAGAAATCAATTCTGTATACTTTTATTCAAAAATATATTGATGTAAGAGTTAAGCAACTATAACAATGCTGATGATGATTAACACAGCAACCGAATCAGTAAAATTGTTAGGACTCGTCAATCAGTACTGCCTTTAGGTATTGTCCAAGGCTATGTGTCGTCCAGTAGCAGTGCAAGCGTCTCCCAGGGAGCTGATGCTTACCTTTGCGTGTACTTCAGAGATGGACGAATGTCTCTATGATAACGGTGGGTGCTCAGGAAAATGCCACAACGTGCCCGGCTCCTACCTGTGCTCCTGTGCACAGGGCTACATGCTAGACTCTGGGAACCGGCAATGTCGTGACGTAGATGAATGCAATCAGGGGCAAGGCCATTGCAAACAGAAATGTACAAACACTGACGGCTCATACTATTGTGGTTGCTTCGATGGTTTCAAGCTTGGTAGTGATTCCTACACCTGTACACGTGAGTATTATGACGCAAAACACGTCATCTTGCAACTTTGCTTGATTCATAAAGTAGTCACAGCATTTGCCAAAAGGTTTTTGCTTTTAAGAAATGACGCTAGAATATCATGAATTTGCGCAAAGGAAATTATGGTAGTTAAGATTTTTTGCTAACAGCAGCAGTACATACATACAGAATCTGTGATTTTGCAACCTCAATTCGAGAAAAATATTCTTTCTACCTACTTTGACCCCGCTCACATTCTTTTAATGATTGGTAGAAACATTTCCACAGATTATCATTATGTATATTATTATTCAAGATATGAAAACCTTATTCTGATCATGTTCACCTATTTTATTTGCATCAATACCAAACTTATTATACGGTCAAACTCTTCGAGATGTGCAAAATTGGGATCACGGAATGAATGTTCACAGTAGGATATGTTCACATCTCAGAGCTATAAGATACAAATGGAGCCAGAAAGTGTCTTTACATCTTCAAGGGTTGCACACTAAGAGGTTAGGTTTTGCTATATATCCCTGTAATTTCACAAATCCCGAGCTTGTTAAATTGCCCCTTTTTGTTTTAGCACTACACCCATGCAATAAAACATGTGGGATGGGCCTCTGCAGTCAGCACACTGGAGCGACGCGATGCATATGCCATGCTGGCTATTCTATTGGGGCAAGGGGAGTCTGCCAAGGTAAGGAAAGAGATCATCCTCAGAATATATGGAAAGCCTAGATTTTTACACTGTAGTAACTAATATCATCAGTCATAAGGCTTTTAGTATAACACAGAATGATTGCATTGCTTGACCTCATTATTTCAGATCAAGATGAGTGTCTCGACAAAACCGCCAAGTGCAGCCCAAATGAACACTCTACATGCAAAAATACGCCTGGTGGGTACATATGCACCTGTGGACCAGGATATCTACTAGGAAATGATACCTACACTTGCAGAGGTATGGTCATGAGAACTGTATTGGTGGAATAGTCACAAGTATCAGCAGTATCACTAGCAGCAGTAGTAGTAGTAGTAGTAGTAGTAGTAGTAGTAGTAGTAGTAGTAGTAGTAGTAGTAGTAGTTGTAGTAGTAGTAGTTTTAGTAGTCGTCTAAGTAGTAGATGGTGAACGAGAAGAAAATAAAAAAAGTAATGCCGCAAAAGGTCAATGCTGGTTTTCGCCGGGTACTCCGGTTTTCTCCACTACTTACAACTGGCTAGTCACGAATTAGCCACATTAATTAGCATAAATGTGACGAAAACCGAAATTCGAAAAAATTCCAAAGTCACAGTCGTTGGCGCCATGTTTCTCACATGCTACAGATAGCAGCAATGTTGGAGTGCATGTCGTTGATAACTCTATGATGAGAGCAATATTTCAAATATGGCAAACACGATGAGGATTGCCGGTGACATCAAACGCAAGTGATGTAACCACGTAGAAAGACTATCCGATCAGTAGTGACTAGCATTAGAGAGACAGGTGTCTATATTTAAAAATGTGCATGTGCTTTGTCGTGAACTCTAATTTCTTTATTGTATTGATTCAGATATTAACGAATGCAGTACCCTCAACTTATCTCACAAGGCAAAATGTGACCGGTCTTCTACAAGTTGTAGAAATACAATTGGGGGATATAAATGTGAATGCCTGCCTGGGTTCAGAGATTCTGATGGCGCTTCTTGTAAAGGCAAGTGCTTCACTATTTACACGATTTCATTCATGTTTAATCACATATATATGATACACTCTCCGCTGCTCAGCCCCGCAAGGTCCACACCTAATGGTGTGCAATATGAGTTTGCTCCTCCCAGACCCGAAGCTGGTGGGCACCCTGCTCGCCCTATAAAAGAAAAGGGATGTGGTGATCTGTCTATGGATACCCTGCATCTAAAATATCCCTTGGTCCACGTTTGATCTGAAGGCTCTGCTCTTTCTCTCCCTCCTTTTCTTCTTTCATCTAGAATGATTGTGCTTTGTCATTGTTCTTAGATATAGTTGCAAAGGACCATCGTTGGGTAATATTTTATGGCACTGAATGGCCTTTATGTGTCGTTGTGCCTTTAAACATTCATTCATTCATTCATTCTTCACTGCGCACACTTTTGAAGAACACATTTGTGCACGTGCTTAGGTAAAATCTTGTGTGATATTGAAGTTAAGTAAACATTGTTGATGAGACAAAGGTAATATTACTATCGTAGTACATTACCTGTTATTATTTGTGAAGCTAATGACACTAATCCCCCTCTATTGGCAGCCTCGAAAGTTAATTCCTTGTTCTTCCCGCCCCGCCTCCAGTTGGCTACGTGTTTTGGCGCCAAACCTTCCTCTTGTGTCTGCCAGCGCCCTATTCTCTGGTAACATTAGGACTCTCCCGCGTTTAGCGATATATCTCTGTTTTTCATCTGAACTGGCATGTTACTCCCAGACGACATCTGCGATAAGTATCCTGGGCTACTTATAGGCCTTTTATCCTGTCAGACTTCGCGTCTGTTTCGTCGTTGTTCTCTCTGTTTTTTGTTTTTTGCCATCTTGTGATTCTTTTTAGATTCAAGATGGCGTCCGCACAGCTGGCTCCTGCTCCGCAATGTGCCGATGTGCACTGCTCCAGAGTCGCCATCCGTTACGTGTTGGCCGAACCCTGGACGCATCACAAGGTCTGCTCGAACCACTTGTCATGTCGTAGACTCTGCAGCCATTGTCGTGTTTGTGCCTCATGGAGCGAGCGAGACTTGGACGGCCTCGAGGCGCTCATGGCCCGCATGGCAGCCCGCCAGGAGAGGCGCCGGAGCTCCAGGAAGGTAACTGATGACCCAGGCAGTACGTCTGAGGACAGTTCCTCCCGGGAAGGCAGGCTCGTCATAGACGAGACCCCAGCATTGGAGGTTGAGGTTGAGACTTCCCTCCCAGGTGAGTCACCCCGGGTCTCTGCAGAGGCACGGGGTAGAGCTTCCGGCTCGGAGAGGTCCCCTTCAGGGGAAACGATCCGGGCCAGCCCGGTCGTGCCCAGAGGGAGGCTCCTGGAAGCATAAGGACTCTAAGAGTTCTTCTTCTTCTTCCCGTAGGGCAGAGAGCAAGAGAGAGGGAGGAGGTAAACACTTCTCTTCGTCCTCTGGCTCCAAGAAGAAAAAGTCTTCATCCTCCTCTTCCTGCAAGGATGGGAAAAGACGGAGCAGGGATAGGTCCCCGCATCGTTCCCCAGCTCGTTCTTCTCCTTCGAGCACCCCGGGCAAAGACCTCCGGGTCAATGCTATCCCCGCCTCAGGTGCCGAGGACCCCGGTTCCTCCGGCCCAGGCAGCAGCAGGTGTCCTTCCTCTGGACCCGCGCATCCCTCTGCTCACAGCTTCCCGGCCAACTCTAGGACCAGGCACGCCCGCGGGTGAGGGCCTCCCGGGTCTACCCCTGCCGGCGCAGTGGCAAATGCAGCTTTTACAGCTGCAGGCCATGCAACAAGCTATGGCCAGTGTCCCTTACACGTTCACTGGCCAACACCCTTTCCAACCCCCCGGGTTTGGTGTGGGAGACGTGTTTGGGCCACGCAGCACTTCCCAACCCACGGCCCCGGGGCCCTCAGCGGTGCAGCATGCCCACCCCGGCCAGACTTCCGGGTCTGACCGGGACACTCATCCACCGAGTCTCTCATCTGCGGAGTGGCAGATCGTTCGGCGTTTGAGGGAGGGCGATGGGGAGGATAAGGTGAGCGTAACGTCGGGCACGTCGTCCCACCCGCGCACTCCGGTGCCGGAATCGGATGAGTCTGATGCCCTCACAGACCATGAGGATTTCATGGAGGTTCACGCCTCTCACGGGTCTTTGCCCCTCAACAGGGAGCTTCGGGGCTCGCCGGCTCGTTCTGCCATTGCGGACGAGCCACCTCCACCGGTGGCTGCTCCTCGGCCTCCGCCCTCCCTGTCAGAAGGATCGCAAGTCCCGTACCAGGATTTCAACGATATCCGGGGCGATGCCTCTGCTTGGTGGCGACTTTGGCTCGCCGACAAGTTTAAGTTCATGATTCCCCTTAGGTTCCATGAAATATTGGAAACGATAAAAAGGGCTCTAGGATTCCCCGCAGATCCTCAGGCTAGCTCGGCATTCGCGCCGTCGCAGGCCCAAGCCCGCTCTCTGTTTCAGGGAGTCCCTCCAGTTGCCCAATCCCACCGGGTTACGATGCCGTGGGACACTATGTGTCACACCACAGCCAAGAGGGATATTAAGGGTCTCTTGGATGGGTTGACCAAGACGCTGGGGGAGGCGGTGTTCTCACGGAAATTTCCGGCCGCTGAGAAAAACGAAAAACCATAGACTCGGAGGCTGAGAAGCACTTCCGAGTTTGGGTGAAGAAAGATTTCTCGTCAAAGAAACCTTTCGGTTCTGACACAGGTTCTGTCCTGGCGTCAGCTGAGAAGCTGTCAGTGCACCTGGATGAGCGGTTGGCTTTGGTCAACCGCCTCTCCGGCCTGCTCATCCAGGTGCAGGCGTATATACATCATGCCGCGGCCGCCCAGGCCGCCACACTGCAGCGTCTCCGTGAGGACGCGGCCTCTCCGGCCCCGTCCACAAACGCGGATTTTGATCCGGCTGTGGTGGCGGATGCTATGGAGTTTGCCGCATATCTCACGGCGTTGATTTCCCAGATTTCCATCCACATCCAGGCGGAGATACGCATGGACCGTCGGGCAAGGTTGGTCAATCACCTCCGCCCTGACAGCGGGCTGCCCGGCATCCCTTCGTTTACGAAGAGGAAGCTCCTGGAATTGCCGTTAGATATGGAATCCATGTTTGCCGGTCAGTTCGACCAGGTCTTGAAGGAGAAAACTTCGACGCAGGCAATAGCCTTTCTGGCGTCGCAGATCGCGGTAGGATCCACTCCGCTGAGGTTGACTGCGTGAAGGCTCTCCGCATATCAATCCTCACTCAGGGATTTTCGGAGAAGGTGGCCGACACTGCCGCCAAGGGACGCCGTGAGTCCACTAGGAAGATTTACGGTGCCCGTGCTTCACACTGCGCGCGCAGTGGATCTCTATAATGCCCCTGTGACGGAGGTTGCAGATTTCCTTACGGATCTTGCATAACTGCCTCACAAGGGGAAGCCAATGGCTCATTCGACCATAGTAGAACGGCTATAGCCTCTATCCATTCATGTTTCGAAGGTGGAGTTTCTGTCTCCTCTCACCCGGTCTTGAGTCCATTACTCAAAGGGATCTATGTGGATAGGGCCCAGGTTAGGACTCTGCACCCGACTTGGGACCTTCTGAAGGTCTTGGAACACCTTTCAAAATTTCCTTTTGAGCCTCTTTCAAAGGCTTCCCTTAGGAATTTGTCTATTAAGACAGCTTTTCTCGTTCAACTAGCCTCGGGCCAGTTGGATGCACGCTTGCAAAGTGGACGAAGGCCACTTACGCAAGACTGGGAGGTTGGCGTCTCCTCCCGGCGTTACTTCTGGATAAGAACCAGGGACAGGGTTTTACCCCGAGTTCGGTGTTTCTATCCAGTCTGAAGGATTTGTCCCCGGATGACAGGCTTCACTGTCCCGTGCGGGCATTGAATTGGTATCTCACCCGTACCAAGGAGACTAGAGGAAGTGTAAAGTTCCTCTTTATCTATTCAAAGGAGCCTCATACCCGGGCTGCCCAGTCTACTATAGCGGGCTGGGTTCAGGAGGCTATTAACGCTGCCTACAGAGACCTCTCTGCAGAGGAACGTAGGGAGCTGGGTGTCCGGGCACATGATACCCGGGGAGTTGCGGCATCCTGGGCCCTCTTAGCGAGGGTTCCAATCCAAGAAATCATGGATGCTGCGGCTTGGAAGACCCCAGTCACCTTTGCAAGGCATTACCTTAAGGATCTTCCCAACCTTAAAGGGCGTTTCGGCCAAGCAATTATTTCGACTGCGGGTTACTCCAGAGGAGCTAAGACCACCACAGCATAATCCTTTTGGTGGTAATCAGCTTCACAAATAATAACAGGTCATGTACTTCGATAGTAATCAGAAAATTAGTAGTAATTTTTCTATTACTGAGAAGTACTTACCTGTTATTATCCCACCCTCCTGCCCCTCTGGTCTTAGCTAGTCTTTATGTTAGATCGAGCGCTGACTTTGACACTAGAGGAAGGTTTGGTGCCAAAACACATAGCCACCTGGCGGCGGGGCGGGAAGATCAAGGAATTAACTTTCGAGTCTGCCAATAGAGGGCGATTAGTGTCACTAGCTTCACAAATAATAACAGGTAAGTACTTCTCAGTAATAGAAAAATTACTACTAATTTTCTGGTTTCAGCTACTTATTTGCCATCTCATGATTTTAGATATCAATGAATGTCACGAGGAAAATGAGTTTTCTGCAAAATGTCATTCAACGGCAGCCATATGCACAAACACACCAGGCTCATACCAATGCCAATGTAAACCAGGCTTTGAAGGGGACGGAAGAACATGTGTCGGTAAGAGCATTTATATATTTTTCTGCCAACGTTTTTAGATCTGTATCATCTTAGTGATGTAACTTAATTTGCATGTACTTGTTATTTTCTAGGCTATACCCCGGTAAGCATAAGTATTACTATTGTTACTTAATGACAAACTACATGAATTGTGCCCATGGAAATCTTATGCTAGATGGTTCAGTTGATTGACATTTCTTCAATACATTTTTCCTTTTTGATTTCTAAATGCATTGGATCTTATTATCTACACTCTTTGTATTGTAGATATTCACGAATGTAAACTGCCATATCTCAATAACTGCACACAGAACCAAACGTGTGAAAACACGGCTGGAGGTTACAATTGCCACTGCAGATCTGGTTTCAAGATGGATTATAAACTTAACAAATGTCTAGGTATCGTATACGAATTACTCTTAACACTTTTAATTGCACTGCGTTGAATTTGAAAAAGTTGTCATGATGCTACTCCATAATGCTTCCGGTTCCTATTGATTCTGTTTTATTCTTTCAGATGTAGATGAGTGTCGCAGTTCTGCGGTGAGCCAGTGTGAAATGGGTTGCACGAATACCCTTGGCTCGTATAGATGTACCTGTCCTGATGGTTTCCAATTGGAAGGCAGGCAGGGCAAGAAGTGCTTATGTGAGGAAACGTCATATTTTCATGAAGACTACCTTGAAATGCTTAACAGAATATCATTGTTTCTCCTTACACAGATATTTGTAAAAAAAAACAAAAGATTTAATATTTCATACTTTTATGACAAAATTGCTAACCTAGATACAGTAATAAACTTCAAAAACTTTAATAATGGAACCCTGAATAATGAAAGCATTTCAAAGCTTAGCTGGTTGTTTTCATGTTAAATCATGTATTACAGATATGAAAAAGTGTGTCACAGTGCTTAAGTGCGGCCCTTTTGCTCATGACTGTGCTCGAATAGGCGAGGTAGACACATGTGCTTGCAGACTTGGGTTTTACATGACAGAAGGACGGAAATGTCACGGTTAGTTTCCCAAGAAAAAAACACTTTTAAAACGCATCACTGCAAAGTCACTCATGCAACAGTGTTAAGGTTTTAATGGGTCAATATACCTTACCATTTAAAGACTGCTTCAGACTTTTGTTGAGAAATAGGGTGTTTGTTCCTGTTCTCTGGACTTGTATCATTACTATAGGTGTCGGAAAATATAATCTTCGAGATAAATGATATTATTGGTTTTATCACAGGAACCCTGTCTTCTTAGTTTGAAATGATTTACAGAAAATAAGTTGAGCATTTCTTGATTGAATCTAGATGTTAGAAGTGGGTATGAACTATTCCTCACTGGCAACACGAGATGTTTTGGTTAACTGTAGCAGTCGATTTTGCATATTTTGTATCCAATCAAATACTAGGCGTCCTACTACTATAATGTCAAAATTGTACTTTTGATAGCGTTTTTCGTTACAAGTCATCATCCATGCTAGATGCCGACTTGTGATGAATATCTCAATCAAAAATACTTTAGAGCTCTTACATGGGCTTGGCCGCCTTAATCATCTTTGTTAAAGCAGATCTTTTTTCTTATTAAAGCTGATGATCCATATTACGTATTGCAATATCATATCCATTTGAATGCTCTGTTTCAGATATAAATGAGTGCACTGAAACTGGCATTGGAAAGAGGCATCTGTGCGGGGCTCACAGTCGTTGTAAGAACACAAGGGGAGGATATGAGTGTCTGTGTGAAAGGTACTATATCAAGGATGCAGATGCACTGGGATGCTCAGGTAATCTATCTGTATTCAAGACATATGATGGACATAGTTCATAAAGTTATGTTCTTTTTTTCTTTTGCACGAACTGCGACTGTCTCGAGATGGCAATTATTTTCTTTCTTTGAAAAGGGCTATGTAAAAAAATGATATTTCTGATTGATCATTTCACTATTTGCGTCAAGCTCACCTTCAGAGTTGCGTACCAGATTTAGTTATATCTTATGATGATTCCAGATATAGATATAAGCATACTAGTGGTAATTATAGATCTGTGTAAAACTGAGGCATAACCAGTACACGACTGATATTTGCATTTCAAAAGTGATTATGTTTTATATTGCCTTTAAGCACAGAATTTATCATATAAGTATATCGAATAAATATAGTTCAGAATTTTGAGATCTCCAAAGGAAATAGCAATAATTTGCAATGTTATCATTTCATGATACTTGTGTTTTGGTAAGTATTGACAAAAATACTTTTTTCTACTGCAAATATCTTCATATCTGTTCTTCAGTCATGACATGTATTGAGGGGGATATCTCTGTTATGTTATCCAACACTTAAGACCTCTGGGAATGCGTGATGGACTAGGCGTGATATGAAGAGAAACGATCAGTAGAGGAATTCAATAAATAAGTTCTGTACTATTTCAGAGACTGATGGGCAGTGGAACAACTGGGAGATGTGGAGCACATGTTCACGCACCTGTAACGGTCGACGCATGCGCAAACGTAGCTGCAACCAACCCAAACCGACTCCTGGCAGAATGTGTCCAGGCGATCCTTTACAATACAGGAGATGCCACTACCTTCAACTACACTGTAGAGGTATTACCTATCACATTACATGGGTGGACTTAAGTATCACCCGTATCTGATCTACTAGTGATTCATTATTCATTCTCAAAATAAAAATTTATTAGTTTAAGTTAGTAAAATTGCGTATCCAGTAAAATGAAATCTGAAGAAGGTTTAATATGACGAGAAAGCAAAGCTTTAAATGCTCGCGCAGCTCGATGATATTTCTGCATTCCCCCTTTAAATGCAGTCACAAAGTTACGAATTTATTATCCGTGACGTGATTTTCTACTTGTAAAACCCCTTGATATGAGCTTTATGTGTGTGCAATGACCACACAGTACAGTACAAGAATTTAAAAAAAAAGCGGTTCTAACGATTCAATCCGCATTAAAATTGATCCATGGAAAGACAAGTATAGTAGGCCTAATTCTTTTTCGCTGTCTCGCTCACTGCATAAACAATGGCGCTAGTGTTGACATATCACTGTGGATGGTGCCGTGCTTGCTTTTTGCATGACGTCATTGCACGTGATGGAATTCCTTCGTACTGTGAAGTCATTCTAGTGCAATATTCCACCGATAGAGATCGCTGTTTGATGCCTGATCTTCGGCCGCCAAAACGTTATTTAAATACAATTTAAAGGAAACAATCCATATTTATTGATTAATTTAGCAATATTGAAAACATTAAAAAAACTGGCGGCAAAATGTAGAGGAAAAAGTGATGTTCATTTCACGCGAGATTATTGTCAAGCGAGATAGGAGACGAAGTGTGGACGGAAGTGTGAACACCATTTTATAGGCCTTAGTGTGTACTATTGTTGACTACTTGTACTGTAATCGCTGCTACACGACGCAGGCCGAAGGCCGTCTCGCTGCACGAGCTACTACCTTCCTATAAATTTAATTCAACAAAAACAACAACAGCTAAACCTTTTTACAAATGACCACCTCAACCCCCAACCTTTTGGCTTGCCTAGGCTAGCTTTAGTGGCAGCTATCTTACTTAGCAAAAGTTCTCTCTTTATATATCAAAAATATAATGTTCTCAAGCTAAGAACAATATGCACAGATGTTCTATGAATCTGTACTACTATGCATATTGAATGAATAAACTTCTAAGTGAATAGCTAAGAATTTCTAATGTTGGTTCTTTATCTTAACAGCAACCGATGAACAAGGGAAGAAAGCGGTGATGGTTCACCTTCTAGATCTAACTGTGGAACAGGTACGTAGTGGATAAACTACCTTCATGCTCATTATCAGTGGCTCGATATATAAACTTGAAATCCTATCAAAAGATGTTTGGTGCAGCATTCTATCTATTTACTTCCAAGACTTTTTTCTATGACTGCTACTTAAGGAGATTTAAAAGTCTCAAACTATATCCAAGCTGAAAAAGTGACAGATGGTCAATGAGCCTGATAAACTATCGCTTAGAATTAAGCAATGGGAAGCTGAAAAAATATCTTGCATATGTTCACTAAGTGTTTGTCTATCATTTAAACTGTGAACAAGTTTTAAAGTTCGCAAGGCCTTAGATCAATACATTTAAGAATAATGTTTAATAATGAAAACTTCGTGCTTTTTTTATTATCAGACTCAATCTTATCTTTGGAGAATGATACAGGCCCTTAAAAGAGAAGAATGTTAGCGTTTGTTTAGTTTGTTTATAAATACATATCAGAATTGCAGTAATTATAACATTGCATTGTTTGTAGTGGGAGACGGTCGAAGCTGCATTCTTTACGGGCGTCTGCAATTCTATCAATCTATTCTGCAGCAATGGGACTAGAAACTATCGTCAATGTTGTGGTGATGATCCGAAAAGGTATGTTGACTGTCATTTTTAAACATATGAAATAGCCCTCCTTGTGCAAAGATTTGTTTTAAGATGGTAAATTGTAACCCATTTGGAGCTAGATTATGCAGTGACAATATGAACAAGTAAACATCATGTTTTATTTTTTGGGAAGAAGACAATCACATTTCCATGTGTGCTAAGTCATGCCTGCACTTCTTACGTGAATGGGTTAAGAAAGCACGTATTGACATACAGTAGAGCTTACAAAGTGGATATTGTAGAATTTATAAGGAATGTGTCACTCCTGCAGGGGGAACAAAATTGTTATTATCTGAACATCGTAAATAACATCTTTCTCAAAAATACAATGCATCAAACAATGTAAGTTGACAGTGGTCAATCGAAGATACATTGTGTTAAACAACTATACAGAGTAGCAAAGGTTGAATGAAAGACATAATATAACATGTTGACTAGGACCTTCCCACTCCATGAACAGTCTAGCGGTTTTTAGACTTTGTGATGGCGTTTGTGAACGATTTCAAGTTGTGAGGCATTAGGAAGGTTGTGTGGGCTAGAGCTAGTTAGGGTGGTATTGGGGTTAGTGTGTGAATATAGGGTCATTTTGAGATCTTTACGTAAGTTTAAGCCTACATCTCACAATCATAGCAATTGTGAATGTCTAGGCAATCAATGAGCAGTGAGAATAAGAGACCATCTCTTACAAAGGCTCCCACAGGCTTGCACATAAGCAGGAAATGTCTTTGGCAGTTTTCTCCAGAGCAAATTTATTAAAACATGCATTGCATGTATCATATGTTAACTCTTTAAATACCGGTGCCATCTGCTGGCTAGGCTCTCTGACCTAGTTTGACCCTTACGCCCCAGGGGGTTTGCAACAATTGGCACAAAATGCTAAAATTGTTTCCCACGGCCGTGTGTGGTCATAGATCGCTAATTTCTAACCTAAACTATATAGTTTGTATCCCCCCAAACATGTCCCCTACATG
Organism: Maea johnstoni; assembly: GCA_963942565.1. Lineage (NCBI taxonomy): Eukaryota > Metazoa > Annelida > Polychaeta > Spionida > Magelonidae > Maea > Maea johnstoni. The sequence continues at coordinate 35,517,590 of OZ012684.1, forward strand.
ACTAGGAATCTAAAATATAATAAAACTTACCTTTTATTGTCAAATTCCAAAGGAAAAAGATCGTTTTCCTGCACTGAACATAGCTCCCGCTAGCTGTGTACAGTGCAGCAAAATATCCCCAGGTTCGCCCGGTTATGTGCGGTTTTAAGATCGCTTATTTCTAACCTGCAATAGAGTTTATTTTCCCCCAAACATCTCCCCCACATGACTAGGTATCTAAAATATTATAAAACTTACCTTTGATTGTCGAATTCCGACGAAAGAAGATCGATTTCCTGCACTGTACACAGCTCCGTTGGGCTGTGTACAATGCAGCAAAACATCTCTAGCTTTGCCCAACCGTGTGCGGTCTTAGATCGATAAATTTCAACCTGAAATAAAATCAAAATCCCCCCAAACATCTCCCAAACATGAATTGATACTGTAGAATAGGTAAAGTTCGCGAGTGCGTATATTTCGCGAATACGCGAAAGAGTATTGCCCTCGCGAACTTATAACACGCGATCTATTGTCTTGTTAGTATCGTATTTTACCACCGCATTGGGGTGGCGCGTCGATCGATTGGAGTTGATCGGCGTGCTTCTGTAATGGCCGCTCTGATAGTGCGGCGCGTCGATCGATTGTAGGCAGTGATTGTACGTGATCTCTAATGGCTGATAGTGCAGTGATAGTGCTGATTCGCTACCAGCTACCCATTAATGTGTATGAATTAAATATTATTTTGAAAAGCTACTAAAAAGCTACTGTTATGATTTAATGATTGTAAGGATCGTTTCCTTGAATGTAGATGGTCAAAATCGCTGATTCCAAAATCGCCGTTCACAAAAAGGCCGACGCTTAAAAGGGTCCTATTTATTGGATTACAGAATACTTAATAAGAATGTTTATGACACTTGATATGTAGAGAATGTAACGTTCAATTACTGAATTAGGGGAATATGAAGGTTTATTTCAGGAGGGCCCAATGAGTCATCGGCCGTTTTTGCGATCGGCCATTCAGGTAGTCGGCGATTTTCGGATCGGCGATTTTGACCTATAATCCCAGTCAGGACAATTAAGTCAAGGATTTAAGATAAGTATATACTAGTACTTAGTATTTATTTCGAATTTTTCGAATATTCCAGCCGGCACAGTAAAATTTCGAACGAGCGTGCGTCATGGCGTCTGCTCTCTAGAATAACATGACAGTGCACGCCACCTATTGACCCGACGCGAAACTATTTTGATTCCTGTTTCATTCAATAGATGGCGCTGTATATATCGCTAGAACTTGCTCATACGCGAACAAAAGTACACGCGAAAAACCGAAAAATCGGCTATTCGCGATATTTTTGTAGCGCGATATATACCTATTCTACAGTATTCTACAACTTTTATTGTTTAATTACGGCAAACACGGCAGCGCCATGACTTCTTGTTACAGCAATTGAGTGAGCGCTATTCGGCGCTCGGTAGGATAGACGCATCTGCCACGTGAGCGTCATTAGGCGCTCCATGGGATATGCATGTGTGCACGAGGAGCACCTAATAGCGCTCTGTGTAGCCAACAAATTTGCTTTAAAGGCGGCATAGTTATAGCTACGGGTATTTGGGGGGGGGGGGGGGGGGGGGAGAGTATCGCAGTTTATCCAATTTTGAGTTTATTTAAAAGCTATGGAATCCTCACACTGAATTAACAGTGTCAATAACCAAAAAGCCAATGGGGAACGCGAGGTCAAGAATGGCTCTGCGGTATTCTGAGTTCCTTTTTGTAGCATTTCAACTGGGGGCTAGTGTATAAGTCCCCCATTAGCATCCCCGTGGAAAGGCCAAATCAGTTTCTATGTAATGATACACATGTTCTTAGTAGGCTTCCACTAAGAAATGGTTGGCTTCCACCTGTATCAGTGGTTGGTGTGTTTTTGAAGTGTTGAATTGGTTTTGCAATCCCATTCTGAATATAGGAATGACAGGCTCCTTACTTTTATACAATACTCGCAAATGTGTTTGTATGGAGCATTATTGGTTGGTTGATTGCTGGTTGCTTTCTGGAATGCTGCACTTGGTTCTAGTTTTGCAACGTTCCTTTGATTGGTTCTGGGGTGGAAGATAGAAGCACAGTTGGCGAGTGGGTTAACTGAAGATGATACTGCAGCCAACCTATGAATTTAAAAGCGACATCCATAACTGTAGAAATGGTACCTGACTGTCACACCCATGGCGGTGCCACTGCCTGTTTGACTGCCTGCATCACTGTTCAGTACCTGCAGTTGAGCCATACTGTGCGCCATACTGTTTCAGTCATTCTGTTGTCCATTTGAACTTTCTGTGGGTGATCATAAGCCTTACAGTAGTAGTTTCTGCCACTATTTGCAGAGAGCAGTAGCGCCGTAAATGTTATGGTGATGATTGGTCAGGATCGATTTATTGGCGCTGATTGTCGGAGCATGGCGGACCTTACCGCAGAGTGTCTGTTTGCGGTCTATTTGCGGTCGAAAACCGTGTCGATCGCAACATCGCAGTGCAGGTGCCTTGAGGAGTTGGCCTCAATGGTACTGGTAGTGAGGTCTAAAATCAGTGGTCATGGACTGTAGAGAGGTTTGCGAGCATGTTCGCAAATCAGTATACGGTCCACGACCTTCCTACGGACATTTATTGACTAAGCGTCTGACGCATGGTGATTTTCAAAGCTGTGCCGGGCTCTCACTGATCCTTGACAGTGCCTCAAGGCACTCTTCTAAAAAATTGATTTTTCATATTTATAAGGACCGTGAGGCCACAGGAAGGCCTCATACAGGTCTCTTTATAGCCCCTGTCACACTGTCACGTATCTCCCTGACTGCATGTCACGATTGGCCACGATTCAGAAACTTTTAAAATACATGGCCAATCGTGTTGTTCACTACGATTTGACTTTTGCGTACAAACGTTGTACACAATAGCACTTAGGCAGTACGTTCTTATAACGTATTAACTATGAATGTTCTACATCTCTAGTATATTATGAACCTGCGAATCTCCCATATTTGCTACGACAGCAAGTTTTTTTTATACATCAAGACCATCCAACGGTTGTTAGGATGGTACTACGATGTACTACGATGTCATTACGGTTAACCACGGTCGTTCCAAGTTCCAAGTTGGTTCTACGACCACTCAGTTGTTCTATAAATACTGGGTCAAGAAAAGGCTTTCATCATCTGAAATCTTTAACTGTCAACATCGAAATATGTTCCTGGTTCCTGGTCAAAGGCTGCAGCTTCTGCAACGGTTGGCAGAACTTGATGCAGATGTGCGACGAAATGATGCTGTCATGGCTGAACATCTGCGCAATAAAGAACGAAGAAGAAGGCGAAGATGGTGGGTCATGCCCTGGTTGTTGCGCAGACCTTTTTTTGAAAGCCTGATGAGAGAGCTGCGAGATGAGGATCTACAGTTGTTCCGTAACTTTGTCAGGATAGACCCTTTGATGTTCCAAGAGCTGCTGACCAGGATCGCTCCAAGAATCGTCAAGAAAGGCACTTGGTTTCGGAAGGCATTGGACCCTGGTTTGAAGTTAGCCTTAGGTCTGAAACATTTTGCTACTGGGGACAGCTATAAGAGCTTAATGTATGGTTTCCGTGTACCTCACACCACCATTAGAATGTTTGTTCAGGACTGAAGAAGCTGAAGCCATCATACAGAAATATGCCCAAGAAGTCATCCTCTGTCCTACAAGACCAAACGAGTGGCACGCCATAGCCGAAGAGTTCGCACGCAGATGGCAGGTTCATTACCTCATCAGGCGGTTAGATGGCAAGCATGTAGCGATCAAGTGTACTAAGAATGGTGGTTCCATCTTTTACAATTATAGGGGCTACCACTCTATTATCTTGATGGTATTGGTGAATGGTGACTACAAATTTTCCTGGGTCAATGTTGGGGCTAACGGATCAGCATCAGATTGTCAAGTCTTCAACTCATGTAAAATGAAAAAGGCGATTAAAGATGGTACCATAGGATTTCCAGATCCAGAGCCTCATCCAGATGCTTTTTTTTTCAGTTTGTTGATTTCCTTTTTTTGGGGCGCGGGGGGGAGGAAGGAATGTGAATTTGTTTCCAGTATGTACATACAGTGTTGACACATAATGATTATAGTTACTCAGCTGGAGTTGGGCAGTTAAGAAAATTATATGATCTGCTATTATGAAACCATTTAGCCATGGAGCCATCTACCAATGACACTGTCTGCTTCCTTTTTCAAGCTAGGATGCCATCATCTTATCATGTTGGATAAAGCAAAGGCGTTCGATATGATATGGGTTCGTTTGTTGATTTCCTTTTGTCTGGGGGGGAGGGGGGGGGGGTATGTATGTGAATTTGTTACCGGTATGTACATACAGGGTTAACATATAATGATTATAGTTATTCAGCTTGAGGTGGGGAGTTAAGAATGGTAAATGATCTGCTGTTATGAAACCAGATAGCCATGGAACCATCTACAATTGTATTGTGATGATAGGATTTTAAATTCTGCTTCACAATAGCTATTAATTTGGTTATACTCATATGAAATAAGTAAAATATTTTATTCATTTCAGCAGAGATAAAGGTGGGTACTTTTATCTTGACACCACCCTCCAAATCTTTTGAATGTCTTGGAGAGTTGTTTGAAACATCTTCAAGTAACAAGTAATTGTAATAGACTGACCCCAAAAGTAATGAGTAATTTTCTATTACTTTTCCGATTTATGACCAAACAATCAACAGTAAACAACAATCGCTTTTCCATGTGACTCCATATGACTCATTTTTATCAGTCCTTGTCTCAAATGGCTTGAATTGGAAGGATTGATCTCAGCAATAAGTCTGCAAAAAGTTTTTATGAATCATCTGAAAGGCAGTATAATTTATTCACTGCATCTCCTAAAGAGTGATGTTTTTACTGCCAAGGTCCAGGTTCTTCAATCTAGGTCAGAGGCCAATTTAGTAAAGATTACCATAGCTGGCATCAGGTGTACAATGTAACTGAGTGCACAGTGTTGTATAACCCTCCATGAGAAGAAATTTTACTTACAAAAGTAGGTCAACAAGGTAGAGACAGCCTGGCCATTGTGATGGCCAGCCTGTCCATAGTGACATACTTTCTAAGGTTAAAACTTCCACCAAAGTTGTGTGCTGTAAGGTATTATCTTGCAGGAACTCCAACTTTTCCATCCAGTTGCCCTAGCCTAGTATATTTAGCAGACATGTATGGTATTTATAAATCAAATGGACCCTTATTGATCAAGAAAACCTCATTTGACGTAGGACACTGTAAAATAGAAACTGTGTTTATATCGAGGTCAGTTCAAGCAGCTGAGATAAAGAAAGTATATTTGAAACACCAAGACCTCAGGGATTAGATAACTATTATTAGAAAGGGGACAGGAGTGCTAAACTAGGAGTTCTCTCATGTTGAGTGTGTCACCAGCATCACAGCCTTAGCAAGGTTTTATTAACAACAAACTAGTAGATTTCAGTCATATGTTCAGACCACCCTTCTAAGATGCATTTGAAGACTCTAAATCATCATCTTGGTGACAGGAAGTAAAACGATAAACATAGTAATCTGGCCCTGTCTAGATTCAATTCCCAAGAGGGCCTGCTTACTGACTCACAGGTGTTACCATTTCCTCTATGTGATCTGCACGTGTGTATTTCATAGCAATTAGGACATAATGGTTTCTATCCACCAACACAAATCAATGTAAGAGCCCTGAAAATGACTTTTTCCTGATCAGCTGATAATCCAAACATGAATTTGCCTTGTCAAATCTATGTAGTCAAAGCCATTTGTTTTGTTAGAGACAGATCCATAGTTTCATTCTTTCAGTCATCTCTGGATAAATTCACCCTAAAATCAGGCATTATGAGTACATTCTGTAGCGGTTTTATCAGTATTTTTCAAAGACCATTTGAGTGAAGTATGCAGTTTCCAATCAGAATTATAGATTTATACAGTCAGAACCAAAGAAAAATCCCCATTTCAGTATCTTTAAAATGAAATACCCTCAAATCAGGCACCATTGGTACATTTTCCAGTGTTTACAGTTGTGACCAATTACCCTAAATGAATAATTGTGATTAGCACAACCGGATTTAATAGCAATTAGGACATAATGAGTTCTATCCAACACCACTAATCAAATGTAAGAGCTCTGAAAATGACTTTTTTATTATCAGCTGTTAATCCATAAATGAATTTGCCTTCAGGTACATTTTCGTGTTTATAAAGTAGTTTGCAGTCTTAGAGATCTGTCCAACATTCATTGGAAACACTGCGAAGTCTTCAATAAACCGCAATCATAATAGGTTAGATATATACCTATCACTAGAGAGATCAGTGCTGTCTCACTTCTACTTTAAGTTAATGACCCCTGTAGTGACTTTTCTGCCACTGCTATCTCTTGACCAATCAGAGGTTTGTGCTTAAAATGTGTAGCCCTGTCCTGATGATGGAGGCCTCCATGCCCAGCCCCAGGCCTGGTTTTTACTCACTTTCATAAGCCATAACTATGGAGTGCAGAGGAGGACAGACTTATTTGAAAGGTGACATGTATATGCTCATTTCGAACCTAAGTCATCCTGATGGTGCATTTGCCTTTTAAGACTTTGTTTTGGATCTGTTTAGAATTAAACAAAACAACAGTATTTCCTTTATTACCATTTGACAAATAACAATACTTTATTTATAGTTTAGTTATTACTACCTCCATTTCTAAATATATAGATGTTATAAACTGCTGTTTGCTTTATTTCCAATTATAAAACAATTGCAAATGATGCAATGTATTCATTTATTTGCAGTTCATAACTAAATTATACATTTTATAATCTTTTTTTAAATTCAATGAAATATGAAATATCAATGTCCTCCGGCAGAATAGACTTCAGCACATCGCTAGCCACAGCAAAGTTCTAAATCTCATCAGTGGCCATGTTGGAGACAACACCATCGACTAGGTCATTTGGACTGACTAATAATACAGTAAAGGGTGAAGCACCACCGCTGAAGGAGACATTACGCAGGAAGGATAATTTCCCACTGGATGCAATGGAACTTGGAGTGACCTGCACCTGACTGTGGGAAGGATCAGGTGTCTCCCAATTGATGTCGCCACCACTGCAAACTTGTTGGGTTGACACTGCAGCTGCAGAAGGATGTATTGTACGTTGCAGTGTTCTGCTGCTGATACTGCTGGGATGTTGTTGGTTGAAACTGCTGGGCTGGCGCAGATTGATAGTGCTGAGTAGTAGGCTGGTGAAACTGCTGGACTGGATGCTGATGAAACTGCTGGGCAGGTTGGTATGGTTGCCTGGGGTCCCTGCATAGGCGCCTGTAGCTGTTTCGTCCAGATCTAGTTAGACTCTGGAACATACCACATGGTGATGTCGAATGACTGCCTGAGGTACTGATCCCACAAATCATCATGGATGGATGACATCATGCTTGTTTGCCACTGGCCCCATAAAGTCTTTGATGATGTAGCAGCATCTGCATCTGCCAGTAACACCTCTATTTGGTTCTGCATCTTCTTCCACTGCTCTGCCCTGTCGTCAAGCTCTTACAGTGAATCTTCTTTTGTCTTGTTGGCTGGTTTGCGAGGAGTGGCTGATGCATCTGAGGCACTTCCTGCTGGCTTAGAAGTTGTAGCAGTACTATCTTCAACAGCTTCATCATGCTTGTCACCACTGGCAATTTCTTCAGGACCTTCTTCATTAGTTGATGACTGTGATTGGGCGATCTTAGTCTTTATGCTGATACCTTGTCTGCTGAAAATCCTGATGATGTGCTTACTTGGGAAATTGAAACTCATCAAAATCCATTGATCTCGATCCGTTATCTCTCCGGCGCAATCACTAGATTTTCTCACTGACAATCGGCTGAACCTAGTCCTCATACCTTCATACTATGTCTGTAGATCCTTCACCTCTAGGCCATACTCCTTCGCCTTCAGCCGCCAAAGCCTGGATTTCTTCTGGGTGTCCTTGTACGACTTCAATCACTTGTAGAGCAGGTCGTTGTTTTTGATCCAGTCTACGATATCTTCTTCGATGTCATCAGTGAGGTTCAGATTGGATAGAAGCCACCTTGCCCTTCTTCATATTACGTTGTGCAGGCATGGGCCTATAGAAGACAAACAGGGCCCCCAAGAAAAGCAGACAGGAAACAGGTAGGTTTTAATAGAGATCTTGCCTCTTTAAGATACTTGCAAGAAGTGATCCCTAATCAGTTGGGCACGCCCTTTTTATAGGTTTTTAATATCCGTACGGCAAACATAGTGAAACATAGTGAAACCTTGACACAACCTTGGTACGATCGTAGTAAACATGCAGTCTGCATATTGCTATCGTAAAGCAGTCGTAGTGCAACCGTAGCTAACCGTAGCATTTGCGTAGTATTGCCGTAGATATAAACGATTGCGACAATGCTACGTATATGCTAATTTTAGTTATGATCATTCACGTAGGCAACTGAACACTACTACGGATGATCTACGGTTGGTATATAACCGTAGCAGTGCCGCGAATGTGATGTTCAAAACATTTGTGGCACTGCTACTAACCATCCCATAAAGTCACGCATACAGACAGACAGTACAACGGCAACCACCGATACGTCCCGATTATCTGTAAGTATGCCTCCATGGGCGAACCAATCAAATGTCAGATGCTCATACACACTGAGTGCAATCAGGGCGGGTCTGATGAGTTTGTCAGAGCTGCAAGTGGAAAATAATGCGCACATTCTACACAAATGCTCAAGAATGAAACATTCTAAGAAGACGTTGCTAATTGATCTATCCAAATTTACCTTTATCCAATGTTCCATTGCAGGTTACCAATTCCACAGAGAAAAGCTTTTTGCACATCAAGGGGTGTCAAACTTGCAAGAGGATATCCACGAGATGGCTTTCCATTTATGAAGACTAGGTGATTGTCCATTTATAATTGCCAGACTACATGTATAACAGAATAATGGCCAGTGATGATATCCTGGCGTAATGGTAAAACGTCTGTCTTCAAAACCTCAAAAGGGGCACGCCCTATTGGCTTGCTCAAGGGTGTGCAATAGAAGTTATCACTTACCGGGGAACCCTAAGATGGTATGGCACCCTGCTCGCCTTATGAAATAAGACGGATGTTTGGATCTGTTTATAGGTACCTGTCAATATAAAGGATACCTGGGTCCTCGTTGGATATGAAAGCTCTGCTCTTACTTTCTCTTTTTCTTCTCTCATCTTGAACAATTATGCTTTGTCATGTTTCTTTAAAAATGACAAAAGTTCACTGTTATGGCATGAAATAGCTACTGTGTGCCGATGTGTTTTTAAACCCTCGTTAACTCACTCATTCTGTATTTAAATCTCAAGTCTAAGTATTTGCTGTACTCATACTAACAGGTTTGTTTGGTCGCTATACAAAACCTTTATTGTATTTCACCCTAAATTGCAACTTTCACGCTGTATTAATCAGCACTAAACACGATTTTGTCACCTAGAACAAGTAGGGGTATTGTATTGATACCAAACAGATGTCTAGTTTATTTTCCCCGTTGAACACGTCTGTTTTAGATTTCTGTATACTCACCTTTGTGAACTTTTTCTTGGCCAATGTATTTATCATCATCCCCTGATTAAGGCTTCATTGAATCTGGTCTGCCAAATTGTTCATTATGAAGATGCGGATCCTTATGAACAGGTCTGATACTCGACAAGTGCAAATTGAAAGTTTGCATATTTTTCATTTTGTATTGCTTTCAGTCTTAGGGTATTATATGTTAACATTCCAATAGGACGCAGCAATTTAAACACAGCTCTTAAATATATAAATGTAACACCATTCGGACAATGTCTTGTTTTACTGTGACTAACCCCAGAAGACGATATATCAGAAAATGTACTATCAAACTGCACACCCATCCATATAGATGTTTTGTTTTGTACTCTGGTGCACTTATTTCAGGATTATGCTGTACGTGGAGGTTCCTACGATAAATGAATTATGCACAATAAACTCTGACAGATCAGATTTCCGAAGCAGGCGTCAAATTGGCAAAACTCCCTTTTCAACCCTATCGCAAAATCTCATATCAGAGATACTGAACAAATCATATACCCAAGACCTTGTTGCAAAGGCCACCAAAATCAATGTGGCAGGAGGGATGTATCTTCTAGTGAAGTACAATGCCAGTCTGGGCTACAATGAAGATGGCACCAAGAGGGACAACTCCCCACCACTTGCACCAC
>OZ012684.1:35532839-35605137 GCA_963942565.1 Maea johnstoni
ATGGTACCCATCACCTTAAGCATTCGGTTATAGTTAGTCTATTTTGATAATTGAAAGCTAGTTTTGTAAGACCATTCGAATAATTATAATGGAATTTATTGATTCGTTACTAACACATCAAACTGAAGATAAAAATTAATACTACTCTTAATCTTGGTAGTTTGAGACTCCGTCATCTGGTATACATTCTCTAGATAGTGCTGTTGACGTGTTCATGTCACGGTGAAATTGCCGCAGTGCTTCGATTAAAGATCAAATCAGCTTCAATTCATGAGGTCAGTGGCTTTGTGGTAATCAACACCCATCCCAAGTTTTATGGTGAAGAATGGGAAATAGATTGTAGGTCAAATAAATATACTGCAGTATATAGAATAGGATGCGTTCTTTCCCGTGGGTCTTTGAATATATTATTCATGTTCCTCTTTGGCAGTTATTTACATACCTTAACCCATTCACATTTGAAGTGTACATTTCGTCTGACACATCGCTCTATTTGACAAGTTATACTAACAGCTTTCAGATCATTCCAGATGCAGAGGCATTAAATTATTTGTACAATAATAGTCAGTTTTAGCATAAGAAGTTCCAGTCTATGGATAGCTTACAATGAAAATCGACCATCCTCAAAACGCTCGTACATACCATGTTGTCAGCTTATAGAGTCAAATCATGATTGCTGTGTACTCACCTTCCAGCTTAAAATACATATGGGTAACTAAAATGGCGCTCAGCCACAGTGTATGATATAAATGATGAGATGAAATATGTACTGTTTGAAATTCAAACTGATTTTTCCGCACCCGTATATATAATAACCAGTTGGTCAAATGAGTAACCTTACATCCGATACTGCACTATATTGGAATACTAACCTTTGTGTATTATAATTCGCAAAGATTTTAGTTGCTAATCAAACAAACCATTTCCATTCTGGTGATGTTTCTGTGTTTGATTCAGTGGTGTGACATACATTCATACGGCTACCAGCGGGTTTCCCATTGATATATCTCAAGGAATCTGTGCTATATGGGATATACGAGGCGTTGTATACTAATGCCTTGGGTTTATTACGTACGGCAAAGCTAACCGGGGCCTAATTTCAACTTGACGTCCGCCAGGAAGTAGTGTGTGTGAGGTCCCTGATGTCATGCCTTGGTTTGACTAATGGTTGGAAGTAAAGTCGAGTACGTAGTGAGGGAAGTATTAAGGGACGTACACAATGCACCGTATGATACATGTATGTGTGCTTGTATATCATCAATCAGCTTCAATAATATCTATTCTGGACCTACAACATCAAAGTTTTTCGTCGAATGGTAAGTAACTAATGTTGCCAGCGTATGAATGGAGATCTGCGTGATTTACATATTTCGTGTTTTAACAATATAGGAGGACAACTGAAACTACCAGTAAACATCCAATATATACTTATTTACACTAATCATCCGCCAGTCCTGTAGCACAAGGCGAATGGTAATGGTGTATGCATTTCACGCACGCACACACATACATACATACATGCATGCATACATGTATATATATATATATATATATATATATATATATATATATATATATATATATATATATATATATATATATATATATATATATATTGTAGATTTCTGCTTCGCAATTCGCCGCCATCATAGTCAAATATCAAGAAAATAAAACTCGAGAAGGTGATGATGGCTTTGCTAGTCAGTGATAAAGTTTGGCGCTTAAAGTCAAATGTCAAACTTGATGGTTCTTTTGGAACATGAGTGATCAGGTGATGATGGATATGAGAATTATAATGGCATCCTCCGGCGTTTCGTACATCTTTGATAAAATAAGCATCATAATGCACTACTTCTATATCAGTTTAGTTCCTCATTAAGTTGGTTGATACGAGATCAAAAAGGATACATTCCAATATAAGTACGGCATTTGTATTTCATATTGCATCCTTTATCACCAGAAATTAAAAGAGTTAGACATGTTCAAGACGTTTTGTAGTAATCAAATGCTTTGACAATCTTTTTCATTGAAGTAAACATATTATATTAGAAAGGGTGAATCTTAGGAAGATGTTGGTGACCGTTGACCTTATTCCTCAGTAATCTTTGGAAAGGATGTGTGCAGACTGTAACGACCTACCCTTTTCTTAGTATCTGTTTAGTTTAATGTGTATGCTAAAGCTAAAGGTGCTGTCCCACTGCGAATTTTATGTACGATTTTTTAAATATGTCAAATCTACGACGAAAGCCACGAACTTGTTAAAAAGAATTGGTGAAAATCACGTTCGCAGGATGTATACGGATTGTACGAAAAAGATACGAAATTTTACAAGATCCCACGACACTAGGTACGATTGATGTTCGACAACATCCTTATACTTATATATCCGACCGACTACGTTTTTTATCGTAATTTGTCGTAAATTGGCGAACACAATCGTACTTGTGTACGAATATGAAGGTGCGCATGTATGCGAATGTGTGCGAATATATACGAACTAAGTACGAATGCATACGACATACATACGCATATGTACGCCACTTGTACGTCTAATTACGACAATATTCGTCAAAATACGAACATGTTCGATTAGAAATTCGCAACACTCGTAACAACACCACGATTTTTGATTAAGTCACCACCAATTCGTGACTTAGTATGTGAATTTTGGCCGAATAACCTGTTATTTCACGATAAAGTGGGTCATGTAAATCTCTTTTGAATGTACAAGTCAGAAGGTACATTTAATTTCTGCATGAAAATGTACGTCAAGGTACGAATACATACAGAAATGTACGATGTGACACGAATCGATGTTCAACAATCCACAACAATGTATGATAATTTACGAAAATATACGAACATATACGAAATTATATTTAACTATGTACGTCAATCTACGACAAAAAACATCACTACGACATAAATGTTGTCGTTCACAAAAGTTTTTTTTTAATCGTGGCTTTATCTACGTAAAGCTAAGAATAACTTCGAACAATCGCGATAAGTTAAGAAAAGCTACTTGTCTTACCTTAAAAGTCGTAAGTGATCGCAATCGTACACTAATATATGTACACTATCATGTATGGTTGGTTGTATGCACCTATGTATGTGTGTATGTACACTTTATTTCATAAGTATTTATGTCCGATGTATTTCATATGCATTTGTGTGTGCATTCTTACATGTATGTATGTGTATGTATGTATGTATGTATGATTGTATGTGTATGCAGGTATGATTTATTGCATGTATGTAATGTGTGTTTATATATGTAAAATGTCTATATATAAAAGTACGCATTTGTGTGTGCATTCTTACATTCATGTATGCATGTATATATGTATGTATGTATTTTCGTATGTATGTATATATTCACGATGTATTTATATATTTATGTATGCATTTGTGCGTGCATTCTCACATTTATGTATTTAAAAGGTTCAATTCATTTAACAATAAATCTGTGTCAATGCAAACATGTATTTTTGTGTATCCCGATATAGCTAATGTATAATTTCGATTACAATGTTATTTTATTGGTAGAAATTGGGTGTTAAAATAGTTGTGTGAGGAATTTAGTTACGTAATAAACCTGCTATTAAGGTTACTGCCTGACATAGGTATGGCTGGTAGTACTATTCCTGGAGTTTACGATTACCGAGCTGTCGTTGACACTTGTCGATTGTATACTACGCCACTTGATACCAAGCCATGTGGTTTTCTGCTGTGTGCCAGCAAAATACGCACTGGCTGACTTTCTGTCACCTGTTAAGATTGGCGTTTTGAGTTAGTGTTATCAATTGGTGTTAACGAGGTTCCATCTGTAACACTAACAGGAGCCTTTCTGTTAGTGTTAGTGTTTGTATTAGCGTTTTTGTAACATGTCTACCCTGATATTTTGGGGTAAAGTTAGGGAAATATCCACGATATATGTGTAGGGGCTCCCTTTTGTATGAGAGGATCCATTTTCACATAGGGTTTAAGAAAAAAAAGGAAATTTGCATATCAAGAAATTCTACATTTTCTTTTTCTTTGGGTGTGGGGTTCGTCGAACCCTTCTGTGTCTGCAGGTAGTGTGGTAGTGAGCAATTGAGGATGATGACTGCATTCTACATTCGCCACGTGCTAGCAGTATGAATGGAAAGGAGGGAATTTATGATAGTTATAAGACATTTGATGATTTGAAAATGAAAAATAATTTGCAAGCTAAGTACAAAACATGTTCTTTATGAGCCTGATAATTTCTTACTAAATATCCTTCTAAGGTCAGCACAAATTCCAAAACTATATATATTGTTATACATTACAGATGTCTTTCGTGGCTCACCACTTTTACCCATGTTTTTCCTAAAGTGACGTGCTGGGAAATGTTAACAATGGCCTGCTGATGTGGCATAACACATAGCTGCCTCAGTGGTGATTGAACACTGACCTAATTGTCCATTATTCATTATTGTTAACCATGGTATTGATGTACCACACTGCTTGAATTCAATACATACATACAGATCAACACTAACACAAATGTTATCACAATGGAACAGGAGAATGTTAAGGCTGTGATGATGGTGACACACTCAAAATAAGACAGTATATCTTGTGTTTCAAATATAAGTTTTCTTTAACTAAGAGCTGACCTCGATAATCACAGTTTCTATTTTACAGTGTTTTACCAAATGAGGTTTTCTTGATCAATACAGGAACATATGATTTATGAATACCATACATGTCAGCTATATATACTAGGCTACGGCAACTGGAAGGCAAATTTGGAGTTCCTGCAAGATAGTGCCTTACAACACCCGACTTAGGTGGAAGTTTTAACCTAAGAAAGTAGGTCACAATGGTTTCCATGAACTCCAAATTTGCCTTCCAGTTTCCCTAGCCTAGTATATTTAGCAGACATGTATGGTATTTAAAAATCGAATGTACCTTTATTGATCAAGAAACCCTCATTTGAGGTAAAACACTGTGAAATAGAAACTGTGATTATATCGAGGTCAGCTCTTAGTTAAAGAAAACTTATATTTGAAACACAAGACCTCAAGGATTAGATAACTATTGTTAGAAAGGGAAAGGGGACAGGAGTGCTAAAATAGGAGTTGTCTTATCCTGAGTGTGCCACCAGCATCACAACCTTAAGTTAATCTCAGTTCAGTGTTTCAGATCATCATTGCAAACCAATCTCTTAGGACTCTATCACTAATATCGAAGTCGGTAGTGCAGACCTATTAGCGTTAAGCATGTAACATTAGTGTTAAACTGTAACACTAAAACCAACGCTAACACTACTTTGAAAGATTAACATCTTGGTTGCAGAACAGTGCTAATGAAACAGTGTTTAGCTGGGAAATATGTCATTAAACACGTGTTTGTTGTGAAACATGAACACTGTTCTTCTTTGAAACATTGTTGAGAGCCATCATGACACGTGTTACACTAGACTAATCTTAAAATGGGCTTAAACGCAGCACTTGAAATCACATAAAGATGCTTTCGTTAACTAAAAGCTGTGTGTTAAATTTTGTGTTAAAACTAACGCCCTAAGGCCTGGTCACAAATAAAGCCCTAGTCACATATGACAAAGACCTCCGTGCGGCTGATTGATCGCATGCCTCCAAAGTGCCGGTAACAGGTCGCATGCGGCCAAACAGAGATCTTTCATTTGTGGTCACAAATGAATTGGTCGTGCGGCCAGTAGTGATAAGTTTTACAATCACGTTCCTATTAATGCACTATCCTCTTTGCGCGGAGGATGCACGGCCACCTTGAAGAGGCCTTCCTGTGGCCTCACGTCCCTTATAGAACAAAATTAACATTAATTTTTTTAAAGAGTGCCGCACGCCCTTTAAAATCGCCGTGTGTCAGACTCTCAGTCAGTAAATGTCCGTAGGAAGGACATGGACCGTAGACTGATTTGCAAACATGTTCGCAAACCTCTCTACGGTCCACGACCACTGATTTTGGACCTCACAACCTCTACGGTTGAGGCAAACTCCTTGCGGCACCCGCTATAGACGATGCTGCGATCACCTCGGTTTTCGGCAGCAAACAGGGCGCAAACAGAGTGCATGGCGGACGGATGCCTTATGTGACCAGGGCTTAAGAAAAGATCGCTTTGCGGCCTATCTACGGTCGAAAAACGTGGCGGTTGTGATACCACCTTGAGGATGCCTCAAGGAGGTTGGCCCCGACCAGACAGGTTGTGCAGTCAAAAGTCAGTGGGCTTGGGTCGTAAAGTGATTTGCGAACTTGTTCGCATATCACTCTATGGTCTAAATCCATTCAACGTTCATTCACTGAACAGGTGTCCGACGCAGGGCCATTTACAAGGCTGTGCGTCACCCTCAAGATTGCCTTACGGCAGTCTTATAAAAATAAATGCTAATTGATGTACTAGGCCCGTGAGCCTACCTCGAGGTCTCGTCAAGATCACCATCAAGGTTGATGCACAACCTCCTCAAGGTTTACTCACAGTCAGTACTCTGATCTTGCAGCAGCCGTGCATTGGTTCTGAGTGTACCTTGAAGAGGTTGTGCATCAACCACAAGGTGAACAGGTCATGACTAGTCATGCGGCCAGTTCATTTGTGACCAGAAACAGAAGACATCCGTCACGGCAATCGGTCGCATGCGATCAATAGTACGCATGGAGGTCCTTTTGATTTGTGATCAGGCCTTTAGGCGTTAACATTGTTTCAGATCGGTTAGTTTAACAGCTAATAGTGGGCCACCTAGGACAAATGTTGTGCATTTTGAGTACAAAAGCATGCAACTTCGTACGAATATACCCTCATTCTTAAAGAAGAAGTTACCCCAAAAGCCTATTTATGGGTATTTATGCAAGTCGAAGAAAAGCTTAAAATATGTTTTTTGGCACATGAAAGGAAGTGGAATATCCAAGCAGAGGGCACAATTCTAGGACTACGTGATATTAACTAACACTAGGCATGGGTTTCAACTTAATAATTCCTTTTCTGGTCATTTTGAAGCTGAATTTTTCATTATCAGATCGGTGTAGTGGGGGAAAACAGACTTGCTGACCAAAGGAAAACAATCACTATACCCAAATCGCTGGCAACTTTCTCACGTACTTTTGTAACCATACCTTAGAGGTCAATAACCCATTTGAAGGATCATCATCAATGTGATGTATTGTATTTAAATGTTATCTTGACTGCTTTATAGCATCGATATTGTATCAAAATATTCGTAGGTTCACTTTTATGCGAGGTTGTTTGCGAAATGAGTTCTGCGCACATTTAGATAAAATACATAACACGTTTGGTAAATCTTCTTTCATAACTCCTTACTCTGTCTCAGTTATCTTTTCAGATTGCTATACTGAAAACAAAGCGCGCTAGTCGTTATCCATTTCTTATTAGATGAAGGATAAGAACTGCTAAAGTTCTTCAGCTTTTTTCGTCTTTCATATCCATCCTAAAACCAGCCATATAAAAGCAGTTTAGAGAGACGATAAGCCGTTGTTATTATAACCTTTTGCCCTTTCACTAAATGTCAAACAGTTTGGTTTCTCTGAAGACATGGTATGAATAATCTCCTGATGAAAACCTGGCCTCATTCCACGCAGAAAACTGGATAGAGTTACACGTTTGCAATCATAATTTCGAGGCATGCTATGAAATGGTATTGCCTACCGTACCTAAGCAGCTTCTGCATTGAAAATAGTGTTATCGTTTTAGATAGCAGTTCCATATTGATTGTTTTTGTTACACCTCAAATTAGCTATAGACGGCTTTCACTATCGATATTGGCGGGGATATCATGGAATAAGTATTAATAAGTGTAATCTAGGTTTAGAATATATATATTATCAAATTCCAGGGATTTCTAAATCATGTTTTGTTTGGGTTCCTGATTGAAAAGCAAAATTGGAGAGGTACTGTCTATTATTAGATATCTATAAGAAAAGGTATTTGAGGCATGGCACAAACTTATTCTTGTATCTCGTCACTTTCCTTTTCTTTTTAACAATATATTTGAAAAATATCAAAAATCGTTCAAAAGGTAATAATCATGATATTGTTGGCAACTTTTCTTTAATGCGGAGGCCAGGCATATATAATGGCTGCCTACATGTAAAGTACAGATACAATCCCCTCCAGGCCCCACCGGTTGCCATGACGTTTGACTTTTTAGCTCTGCTAAGATGGAGTTAGAACAGCAAGAAAATGATTTGCTTAGTTTCTCTCCTATATATCAGGTCGTTGCACCAGACTTAGTAACTTACCTCAACCTCCGATACTAGTCATGCTTTATTGATGAGGAAAAGGGCTTGCCTGGCGACAGGTTTAATACACTACTCACTGATTGATCAATCTTAATCAGATACCTTCTAAGACAATCTCACTCTCCCTGTTTACCAACATGTGTAGCACTGATAAGATTGTAGCAATACCTGTGGTGTATATTGAAAGTTATGATGTCGATATACTTTCATTAATCACACGAATGATACAGTATGGTAGATTAGGCACATTTCTCTCACGAAATGCAATCTTTACCAAACCCTTCTGTTTGCTGCCGGTAGACCAGTTCTGCTGATAAAAAAAAATCACACAGTGACTTGATCTCGTTGGATATAGAGAAGAAAAATGTCATTTGTAAGGAGTACAAATCAGTAAATCACGGTTGTCATTAAGGTGCTCCAGTAAGGGCTTAAAGAGTGTATTCCGACACACCTAGCATAAAGAGGGTACATCATATATAGGTGTAGAACACGTAGACACCCAACCTGCTTGAAAACCATAACATCAAATGTCTGTATAGTGCAAAACAAATGAACATATTGATAAAAATAAAGGGTAAATAACAACACCCAAACCTTTTTATTTGACGATCTAACTATGCATCAGTAAGGTTTTTGAATGCCAACATGGGTTTATGTGTAACCATACCTTGAGGTTTACCACACATTAAACTCATAGTATGATTTATTGCCCTATCACTGGACGGGCTACATGACCCCACACTCGAGTTAACAACTGTCTCATTAGTTACGATTGTAGTATGCCTATGTATGGTAGTGTGAAGTGCATAATACGTCCATAAAATAGAATTTCGAGTCAATTTCATATTTGCAAAATATCACACGCGTATGTACGTTCAGTGCTGCCATATGTTGTTGTCACTTAGACTAACTGCCCTCTGTTTTATGCAACGGTAAACCAAATGTTGTATGATCATTGCCGGGACTTTGTCCCGGCTTATACATTGGTTGGTTCTGTGGGTAATTCCGCCATGTTCTTTTACATTGACTTCAGGAATTGTGGGTAATTTCTCCCTTTTTGATGATAAATAGTTCTCAAGCGGACATGAGTTGCACTTTGATAGTAACTAGTTCAGATATATTTAAAACTATTCTGTTATCATTGCAGAACGTACTCTAATATAAATATTTATGTCTCATGAATATGTTAATCATATAGATCTAGTTTGGTTCCCCGACTCACAATCTTCGTTTCTCCGATAAGGATCGCACAACGGATACATACGGATACAACCAGATGGAGATGTGCATATATTGAGATATGAAGATAGCGCCACGATCGTTTTTATTTGTGGCTTCTGAAGTAATAAAAATATTTAATATAGCGCGAACCGCGGTTTTAGCTCAGGCGTTTAGCGTGTGGGCTTTAGTGCAGGAGGCCACAGACTCGATTCCGTGTGTCTGCCCTGTGCTCCCTTGGTCAACTGGTTAGCTCGGAGTCAGTTCAAGTGTCCGAGTGGGGTGTTTGTGTTGGGTGCCGTGGCATGACACGCCAGTGAGGCAGCACCAGAAAAAAAACTGCTTCCAGTGGGTACCGTCGTGATATAACCTACTGTGTGTTCAAGCGACGTAAAACACCACTCACTAACCCTCAAAATCTCGATAAATATTTCTAGGCCCTCAATAGTAAAAAATCAAAAAAATACTTTTTATTGGGCATAGTCAAAGAAATCCCTAAAGTAACTCTATACCTGCAGTAAATTTTGAAATAAAACAGAATATGGATTGAATAATGACAGGCGGCGATGATATTCTCTACCTGATAACACTCAGGAACCTGGAGATACACCTAGTTATAGGATTATGCTGCTTTGAGGTGTGTTTTGGGACAGGGCTTTTAACTGTCTTGCAATGGTACCCATCACCTTAAACGCCTGATCTATAATTATATTTGTCAAATAGAAAAATATTTTGGCAGGATACATATATTGAGTGTCAAACCAGAGATATACATCCCCTTGATCCGCAACCCCATAGCACAGCATGCTAGTACCTAGGGTATGTGCGCCTCGGGTTACGCGCTGTAGCCAGGGAAAG
Organism: Maea johnstoni; assembly: GCA_963942565.1. Classification (NCBI taxonomy): domain Eukaryota; kingdom Metazoa; phylum Annelida; class Polychaeta; order Spionida; family Magelonidae; genus Maea; species Maea johnstoni. The sequence continues at coordinate 35,543,169 of OZ012684.1, forward strand.
TATTGGTCACTTGATCTTTTTCAGAAAGAGGCTGGCTGGCTTCCTGTACTTGAACGAGTATGTATTTCTCTGGTCTCATTGTTTCGTCGGCGCGTTTTCGATCGCCGCGCACTTTTTCTTTTATCATACAATAAAAATAATGGTATGTTTGTAATTCTTAGAATCTCAGCTTTCAGAATATCTAAATTTTAGTGCTGTAACCCGAGCGGTTCCCGAATTACAGCAGGTTGAAGTTGAGGTTGAGGCCACTCACTGAGATGTCATCCTACTTAGGTCAGATAGGTTGCCAAGGAGATGGGGTCAGCCAGTCAGCAGGCAGCTAATCCTGCGGGTACACAGGTTATCTATGACTCATAGTGAGAGGCAGCGAAATTTGATGACTCATGCACAGTGCCCATTCCCTGTCTACTACTCTCAGGTCAAACCTGCTCCTGTATATACCTATTTCAATGAAAAAATAATTGTACTTCATAATTTTAATATTTGAACAAATAAGAATAATTGGGCCCGGCATTATACATTGATGCCATGCATCAACATGTGTTCTTGTTACACTCCAGGTTGCTATTGCTAGCAGCCTGTCTACCTGATGCGCAAACCCCGGACCGTTTCTGCGGAATCGCTTTTCTCGAAGTTAATTTTCAACCACGCAAAATTTCTTAGTTTTATGGGAACAAAATTAACTTAAGGTCGTACGTGCAATAACAGGGCTTACAAAAGAAACATTCTTCGATTCATTCACGGTACTTATACAGTTGTCAGTTTGCCTTCGACCAACAGTTCGGTTTTGAATATTTTTAGAATTGCTCTGATCACAAGAACACTACAAAAGTAACCAGGTCAATGTTTCGGGTCACAGGAATGAATGTGGTAAAGGTTGAAAAAATGAACCCTTGCTTGAAAGTGGGTCATATGCAGTGAAGGCGGCTACAGCCGTCTGCAGACGATTTAGAAATGACCAGTGCCGCCACGCTGTACTGCATTAGGAAGCGAAGCACGACAGAAGACAGGAGGGGGATAGAACAATTTATTACAATCAGCACAATAATATTCAACATTTTATGGTAACAACATCTAACATTTCATGGTTGGAATACACAATTTTTATCTGAGCATCAAGTGTAAAGATAGATGTCACAGAGGTGAAAAACCTCAAATAAGCAATTTAAACGTGTTGAAACGAGATTAACCAGCACAAGTAACACTCGCTACATTGTAACAAAATACTGCAACATTGTATCTAACATAACACTGATCATAGCATGTACGAAACCAAACCTGTAGCATAACACTGTCTGTAAGGGTACTGTACTGCCCTTAAACACAAATAAAAATAGATACAATGTAACAAACTGACCACCACCACACTGACCATGTACCATCGTACCTGACATTAACCCTTTCCACATCAACCTGAGTACAAATAATACATTAACCCCCCTCACGTCCGAGGGTCTCCTCCACGTACAACCTCTACCAACTCCACCCCTCAATTATTGCGAAACATTAGAAAGAATTATCCGCGAGTAGGCGAAAAACGCTACACAGAAGAAAAGAGGGAAACACTCGAGCAGCAGCCTCCCTGAAATAGGGCGGGCGGGCGGGAAACCGAAACGGGTGAAAAGCCTCCGATGGGAGACGCAGGTCCTCGGAGCGCAGTGACACCGTGCCTGATTGCTTAAACAAACAACTCTTAATGGCTCGTGTCGCGGGAAATGTACTGCGGCTCCGCGTGGGCCAGCTGCGAAGGCAAGCCTAAGCCACGTGGGACCGGGAAAGCCCCGCTGCGATTGGTTCGCTGCTAGCATAGCCCCACCCCGGCTCGTTCTCCGCCACCGTCGCGTGCGAGAAAGCTCACTGATAGGCCGCCGCGTCTGACTGACAGTCGCTCGAAGTGTGCGGGTTGCGTGCCTCGCCCCCAATGCCACAGAATGACAAGCCATTCTATACACATTAGGAAGCGAAGCACGACAGAAGACAGGAGGGGGATAGAACAATTTATTACAATCAGCACAATAATATTCAACATTTTATGGTAACAACATCTAACATTTCATGGTTGGAATACACAAGTTTTATCTGAGCATCAAGTGTAAAGATAGATGTCACAGAGGTGAAAAACCTCAAATAAGCAATTTAAACGTGTTGAAACGAGATTAACCAGCACAAGTAACACTCGCTACATTGTAACAAAATACTGCAACATTGTATCTAACATAACACTGATCATAGCATGTACGAAACCAAACCTGTAGCATAACACTGTCTGTAAGGGTACTGTACTGCCCTTAAACACAAATAAAAATAGATACAATGTAACAAACTGACCACCACCACACTGACTATGTACCATCGTACCTGACATTAACCCTTTCCACATCAACCTGAGTACAAATAATACATTAACCCCCCTCACGTCCGAGGGTCTCCTCCACGTACAACCTCTACCAACTCCACCCCTCAATTATTGCGAAACATTAGAAAGAATTATCCGCGGCAAAAATATTCAGCTCCAAGAACGGTTAAAGAGTGGTTAAATGGGGGGGGGGGGGGGGGGGTAAACCTAAGTAGACGTGTCCCCCGAGAGCACCCTGGCCGCCCTCCGACTGGCATCTAGCCGTCTATGATAAAGATGCACGGCTTCCGAACGCCAACCTCCTAGAGCTTGCAGGTCAGCCACCTCCGCCCCCTTGGCGAAAGCCAGAGTGCAACCCCCCTTTCGCAGTGAATGCAGCGTGTAAGCATCTTTAGGTAGACCCAGCGACCGTAGCAGACATCCCAACCACCACCGTGCCCTATGCACTGTGAGTGGCAAGAACACCACCCCCGAAGCGGTACTCCCTGGTACTGCAAATAGGGGCACACTTCCCCCAGCCCCCCTGGCCTCATGCAGAAGGAAAGACAAAGCTCGCACTGGGCAAGCAGGCGACCCCCGCCTCGGCAAGAGTGGCACCTGAAACGCCTGTCGAGTGGCTTGGTGGGCCTTGTCCCACTTGATAAGGAGTAAAAAACCCTCGGTTCCCCTCGCTACATTCGCAATGAGTGGCAGACATGATGCATCAAATGAACCCCTGACAGGTGGGAGCAGGGTAGACGCCCGAGCCAAAGCATGGAAACCCACTGAAAGAAACGCAGACATGACTCGCCCCTCCCCCCCCCCCCCCCCCCCCCCGACTGCTGAACTAGCAAGCAGAGCTTTTCGAGTAAGGGGAAGGGCAAAGGGTGGGCCCCACTGGACACTGAGCGGACAGTAAGCGGGAGTGCCCTCCTCCATCTAGCGAGTTCGACCGTCTCGAAAGCTGCCACCGACAACTTAAGGTCGAAATGAAATTTCTTAACTGAAGAAAAAGCATTTAGTACCGATTTAACTGCTGTAAAACTCCTGAGCAAAAACTCACCGAAACAACGCAACCCTGAAACCGAGGCTGGGAAATCCACAAAATCAAAATAAAGGGCAAACGCGGTATACAGGAGCAAATGGGAATCATTATTAGCCACTGTGCCTGGCCGAAAAGCCTGGCCCGCTCGCCTCCTGGCCTCCGTCAACAGCAAACGCCGATCTGCAAGAGAAATAAAGCATACATGAACTATAAGTCGCTGGTCAGTGCGAAACACTCTGCAGGCACCCTCACCCGCACTGCCCTCGACAACTCAGGGTCATTTCTGACCCACTCTGCATGTACATGGCTACTATGCATCCGCGAAAGTGCGTCTGCCCTAATCAACAATACCCCTGGCCTATGTACTGCCACCAGCTCCACGTCACACTTGGCCTGCCACATAAACAACTCCCTCACACAGTGTTGCATAAAATCATCTCTTGACCTACCAGTCTGCATAGCCAAACACGCATTCGAGTTATCTGACACCACTCGCACCCTCATGCCACGCCAGGCAGCCCCCCACATCTTTATTGCTACAACAACGTTGAGTAGCTCCAAATGAGCTATAGAGTGTCCCACCTTCTGTATCTCTGGGGGAAAGATCTCCGCATAATACTGAGTCCCGATGGTTGCCCCGCACCCCGTGAGGCAAGCGTCTAGTTCAATGTGACTCTGATAGGGCACGTCCTCCTTATCGATAACCCTGATCCCGTTGTAATCAGGCAATAAGTCCGCGAAAAACTTCAAGTCTTTCTTAAAACCCATGGATAGGCCATGAGTGCCCCTGTTCGGAGTGTCCCGGAGACACTGCAGCATCCGGTTAGAGAAAACCCTAACCGGAGGAGAAACACTCGCGACGAACTGTAACAGCCCTATGAGGCTCTGCATCTCAGTTCTGGACGCTCGTACTCGCCCTTGCCACTCACCTAGCACTGTCATGATCTCGGCCATCTTGGCATCTGGTATAGTCATTGTCATCTCGCGTGTATTGTACTCGATACCCAGCCAAATCATGATCTGTGCTGGCTCGTGGATCTTATGTACGGCCTCCACGACACCCAGATCTGCCATGATGCGTTGTAACTGGGCCAGTGCATCCTGTGCCATAGCCTCGTCCGGCTCGGCACCCCCGAAGTCGTCCAGGTACGCCTTAGAGTAGAAACCCCTCCGTTCGTGGATGTACACTATCGCCTCGGCCGTCCTCTGCATACACATCGCAGATGACCGCAAGCCGAACGGGGGACAAATATCCAAGAAGTACGATCCCCTGTGTTGGAAACCGAGCAGCGGCCAGTCGTTGGGATCGACGCGCAACTGGCGATATCCCCTGGCCAGGTCGGTCTTGTATAAGAAAGCGCCCCGACCTATTTGAAGAAGTCTGTCGCCATATAATCCGCGGTGGGCAATGTAATAGTGGCGGTGCCATCGATGTACTGATTCTCGTCGATGCCGTCGTTGACAGCCGCCCCGTGCGGCCACGAAAGGTCCATAATGACCCTGCGAAAATGCGAGTCCTTCTTCGGACGGGTCATGAGTGGGCTGACATGCATGCCGACCACCGGTGGCCCATCGAATGGTCCTGCTAAAGCCCCGTGCGCGAGTTCAACATCAATGTAATGATCAACGTCCGGCTGAAATCGTTGTGCGGATGGATGGTTTTTATGAGCCGGGACTAGCATAGCCGTACGATTGAAGTTGATCGGCCAGCCGAAGGCTAATCGCTTATCGAAGTAATCCCGTAGATATCGTCTCCAGCATTCAATGTCAAGACTGCTAGGCAACGTCCGCCTAGCTTGCGCGAAATTGTACCTGCCGGTTGCGACCACCGTATCGAAAATGTTTCTCAGGGTCCCGTTACCCTGACTGTGTGTCGCCGGTGTGTGTGACACAATGTAATGTTTGGGTTCTGCCTGTGGCTCATGAGGCATGGATACATAATGATAAGTTTGTTTCTGTTGCACTGTCTCGTGCCCTGGCTCAGGCAAGCTTGCAGCAATGACCTCGCCGCTACGTTGCGTGTCACTGCGTACACCCACTATCTCGTGTTCTACTGTGGGAGGGAGCTGGCTGGCTCCCTCTGTTTGCCGTTTTTTGACACATCGTTGAGCTTGCGAAAACAGTCATTCTCCGGATGCCTGCAGAGCACAGACTTGCTCTTCTGGCAGTATGCACAGGCGTGCACAAACGGTGCATGATCACGATCTTGTTCACAAGAATGGCATGCAACACTTCATGCTGGGCGGTGCAGGGAGCAGTGCCGGTTTGGCCTGAGGTTCGCGAATTTCTTTACGACTATTGTCAAAAGTATGCGCGAATTCCTCCCTCTTTTTCTTGATTCCCTCCTCATCTGTCCATTCCATCATGCCCGTTTCAACCTCGATCCCTATGTTTTCATAGAGACCTCTCGCCCCCTGCCATGAGAAGTCCATAGCATCTTGCATGATATCCCGGAGCACTTTCATCATAGTTTTATGTGGCATCTTGCACTTCGGTGCCTCCAACATGGTGAGAAAGCCGAAGACGAATTCTTCAACTTTTAGCTCGCTGAATGTAACGCCCTTACGTCTTCCCCCCACATTGCGTCTGACAAACATGTGAGGCCAGTCCACAGTTTTCACTACTTTATCCGTCGCCGTCATAACCGATCCGGATCGCTTACCCTTGGCTTTGAAGGAATGTCCGTCGCACAATTCATCCGCCTCCCTGAGGGACCGTCTCATCCTCTTAAGCCTGGCTGCCGCTCGTTTCATTAGGGCCGTATCCCTCCGTAATGTCTCCGGGGTGGCCGTGTCGTCGTCCGATTCGCCCGATGCTGACAATTCGGAATCTGAGTTGTCATCTTCCTCGTCTGGCACTTCTTCGTCATCTCTGGACACCGTTTCCCGACTAGGCCCCAGTTCACTAGACCTGTCCATTTCCACGGCTTGCAGTCTCTGCTGGATATCCATTAGAATCGGCATGATATCCGGAGCCTGATTATCTGTCGGCTGCTGTATGTTATCTCTATTCTGGCAATGCTTCCCCGTCGGCGGCTCATGTACGATGCCGCACGATTTGCACTTGTAAACCCTCGGCATTATGTGTTCAAAGATGTCAAAAACCGAAACGGGTGAAAAGCCTCCGATGGGAGACGCAGGTCCTCGGAGCGCAGTGACACCGTGCCTGATTGCTTAAACAAACAACTCTTAATGGCTCGTGTCGCGGGAAATGTACTGCGGCTCCGCGTGGGCCAGCTGCGAAGGCAAGCCTAAGCCACGTGGGACCGGGAAAGCCCCGCTGCGATTGGTTCGCTGCTAGCATAGCCCCACCCCGGCTCGTGCTCCGCCACCGTCGCGTGCGAGAAAGCTCACTGATAGGCCGCCGCGTCTGACTGACAGTCGCTCGAAGTGTGCGGGTTGCGTGCCTCGCCCCCAATGCCACAGAATGACAAGCCATTCTATACAAATTACCTTAATTGTTAATGACGTCCTGAAATATGATTTCTATTCTCGACAGGCTGTACATAATATATCAGAGATGTCCAACTGTCGCACTGTCTTGTCACAGTAGCCTTAAAGCGCGCGACAGGCCAGGTCCAACTAGGACTAATGAACTCGGCAAATCTTGACCCCACATAGCCTTTCAGACAATTCTTACATCAGTTATTTTTATACATATTTCATTAAACAAGTTAACTCCATTAAATCGTTATTGTCTATTTATCGATCCAGGCTTTTGCTATTGAAATACAATCGATCTCGCAAGTTGGTGCCACCCGGAAAAATTCTTTGAATACATTGTCCATATCCACCACTGGTATTGCTGTCCTCCGGATCTAGACATTTTTTCAGAATGCGTTTACTAGGACACGACTAAGGGATCACCAATTGGACCTGAAACTCGCATCTTTGGGAAGAAAAAGAAAAAGTGGGTCTGCTATATTCAGGCGAAGTTATGACTAGCCAGTGATTGTTGGAAGACACTGGAGTATCCATTTGAAGCCACAGCATAACCACACGTCATTGGTAACTTTTTCAAAGTAAAAAGACTTATTCAATTTTGAAGCCAGAGCTATGACAATAATGGCACTGAGGCTTAAAGGTAATGGTGCTTTCATCGGTAAACCTGGCCTTTTTGGCACAAAGACCTGTAACAAAGTGAACATATGTGAATAAATTATCAATTACAATTATTTTCAGTGGAACTCTGATATATCAAGAGTCCCACTTAATCAACATATTGTAACATACTGAAAATATGACCAGAAGATCTGGTTTCCTGAAGGTTTAGTAGGTCCAGGCAGTGTGCTCATATCCCCTATCAATCATCTTACCTCTGGAATTGGGGTGACATCTTTAATGTGTGTTCATATTAATAGTAGGAAGTTTGTTTACTTAAATCAACATATTAACCATTAATGACAACGCCCTTTAGCCAGTTGGTGGCAGCACTGTAGTGCTTAATGACATCCATTTTAGTGTTGTCCAGCTCCAAAGGATGGCACTCAGGTGATGAGGTACATTTATCATCAGCTCCACTCTGATTCTAGCAGCTGATTGCTCAATTTCCTTTTTGTTTTTTTGTTCTGGACTGAATTGGGCTTCTAACATGGCTTTTAACAATTGTCAATGTTAGTAGTCCAATATTAATCCTGTATTGATATTTCAAAGTGGCGGCAACAACTGATCGCAACGCAGCTGTTAGTTATAGGTGTTGTAGGTGCTTGAAACACTATTTGCGCAATATAAGTGTATGACGTATGTCTGGAAGATAAGATGGTCTCCACTTCAAGATAAGAATAAAAATAAATGTAGGGGGAGGGGGTGGGAGCTGGTGATAAATTTGTTCTCCTTCTTGTGAAAATGGTACAGGGCGATGTTTACGTTCAACCAGTGATATCACATTCAGCAAACTATCTGCCGTTCACCATTTACACAAAAACACGGATTACTTAGTATTACCCAGATTGGAGTTAAACATGAAGAATGAGGAATAGTCCAGCGATAAAAACACCAAATTTGGCACAGTGGTAGTTTATGCCAAAGTAACTATTTTAAAGATTGGAGGCACTCTGAAAATGCCCTAGGTCAACTTTGGCGGCCATTTTTCAAAATGGCCGCCAGAGGTCATTTCCTATGGAGTTAAATGAATTTCTATCACCTCAAAACAATAAGCCAATGAACTTCATGTTCTACTAGAAGTATGACAACCAATTAACACTTACCTACGTACAACTTAATTGACCTCTTAGTGACCTATATGAGCGTTCAGGTTCATTTTGGGGTAAAAACGCATCAAAATGGGCACAACAATAAATGAGAATCTTTTTTCCAATAAATATGTCACTCAGATGATATTTGTATCCATCGATTAATTAAAATCAAGCTCCGTGTGTGGTACAGGGTTTCCAATCGCGTTGTTATTTGATGACTTCAGGGTCATTTTAGGGTAAAATCATGTCATAATTGCCATAAACTGTAAAATTTAGGCATTTGAAATGTATTTTTTCCCTTACAGCAGTTTCTGGTTCTCCTATTAACTTATGTTAAATGTCATGTGTGAACCAGGGTTTCCATTGTGTTAACATGTGATGATTCTCAGGGCCATTTCAGGGTAAAACCATGTCATAATAGTCATAAAATGTAAAAATTAGGCATTTGAATTGTATTTACCCCTTGTAAGATCTTCTGGTTCACCTATCAACTAATCTAGCAGAGTCAAGGCATTGAATTTGTATAACTCAAAATAAACATCAGCGAAACATAACACCAGGGCAATAACCTTAAAATTGAGAAGCTTCCCTAAATGTTGGTACGAAAAGTGAAGAATTTATTTATTTCTAAAAGTACCTAGAAGGCATTCAAAACGGACATTTTTCTTGCAAATTTTGCGGTAACACAAGCGATCTTCTGCTGGTCCAGCAGGAGACCCAAAAATGGCATGCATGCACTGTGACAAATTCACATAGAGGAACTGGAAAAGAGATGTTGCATGCCACATCACGCACAAAGTATCACTGTTGAACTAGTAGCGTGTGTTATTGAATTAAATAACACACGCTATTGCGTGTGCTATTTAAATATTGAACCATGTTTGACAGACACATCATTAGGAAAGGACCAACATCCCATACAACTAGAGACATGGATTAAATAAACCTCTCTGATACAACTGAGGGTATTTTGAAATTGTGCTGTTTTAAGATTTAAATAACTAGCAAAGACTACAGTTGGCAATGCAACTCAATCATGTTTACTATCCCTGTAATTATTTTATCTGCTATTGGCATTTCAATATTTTTGGCAAATGATTATATGGCAAGGAGGGTTAATAAATCAATTCAAGTTAAATGATATCATTCTTTACTTATAATGTGCATAACTTATGCAGCATAAGTCAAGACGAAGTAAGCCTACATTTTAGTCATGTTATCTAATCTAAGATATATCTGTTTCTTTGATTAACATTAAGACTTGCAATTGAATCGCAGATCTTTGGGACATGCCATGCCACCTTTTTTTAACCACTCTTTTCTAAAATAATAATTATGGTGAACAGGCTATGATATGAGTCTATTGATAGTTGGTTGACTATCAATCCTGATAGTATCACAATAAGTGTATTCTTGGCATACACTGTTCACAGAGGCACTTCAACCCTAACATGATGGTAGAATTTTAATTGAGTTGGGTACAACTTAATTGATATAACTTAAGCTACCAAGTGTTTTAGGGATCCTTTGCTATTACTTTCAAACCCATGAGAGCTGAATATTTAATCCAATATTTTATATGTATATAATTGGTTGAAACAAATTTTGTATGTAGGGATCCTTGATCTATTGCATGCTTGAAATTACACCTAGACAGGCGGATGTCTTTTACAACGTCAAGAGGTAGTCCCTGTCCATACTTATAATGCCAAGCTTTGTGCAGGAAACCCAATATTCATGCGCCATTTTGATCCAGTTAGACAAGTAAATGATTCAGGTGTCTCTACTGCGTGTTGATAGTGCATTTTGAAATTAAAGAAGTCTATGTAAACTTGTCACCATTTCAAAGGTTTTAACCCTAAAATGAACCAGCCTCATGACAGGGCAAATACATTGAAACCCTGTTACATACTTAATAAGCTTTGACAGTTTGTTGATAGACGATTGCAGTAAGTATTGCTTGAGAAAAGTTACGGCCTAGGGTTCTGCTACAGGTTTTGTTACCATTTTGACCCTTTTGCCCTAAAATAACCCTTTGAATCATCATTGGACAACTCAATTAGAAACCTTGTTTCACAAAAGACAGGTGAGGTTAGTTGTTGAGTGACTAATCTGCATTGAAACAGAACAAATACAAATTCAATGCCTTAACTCAATTATTTCTTGTCATTTTGACAGGTTTTACCCTAAAATGACCCTGAAAATCATCACATGGTAACACAATGGAAACCCTGGTTCACACATGACATTTAAGATTAGTTGATAGGTGAAACAGAAAATACTGCAATAGAAAAAGTCAAATTCAAATGCCTAGATTTTACGTTTTGTGGCAATTATGTCATGGTTTTACCCTAAAATGACCCTGAAATGGCCCTCAGAATCATCACATGTTAACACAATCGAAACCCTGGTTCACAAATGATATTTAAGATTAGTTGATAGGTGAAACAGAAACTACTGCAAGGGAAAAATTACAATTCAACTGCCTATATTTCACAACTTGTGGCAACGTTGACATGGTTTTACCCTAAAATGACCCTGAAGTCATCAAATAACAACCAATTTGGAAACCCTGTACCACACACGGAGCTTGATTTTAATTAATCGATGAATACAGATATCATCTGAGTGACAAATCTATAAGAAAAAAGTTTCTCATTCATTTTTGTGCCCATTTTAATGCGTTTTTACCCTAAAATGAACCTGAACGCTCATATAGGTCACCAGAGGTCAATTAAGTTGTACGTAATTGGGTGTTAATTGGTTGTGATACTTCTGGTAGAGCATGAATTTCATTGGCTAATTGTTTTGAGGTGATAGAAATTCATTTAACTCCATAGGAAATGACCTCTGGCGGCCTTTTTGAAAAATGGCTGCCAAAGTTGACCTAGGGCATTTTCAGAGTGCCTCCAATCTTTAAAATAGTTACTTTGGCATAAACTACCACTGTACCAAATTTGGTGCTTTTATCAAAAAGTGCACGATTTTATCCCTTATCCGCTGGACTAGAATTTCTAGCTAGCTGAGTCAACAAGCAGAAGGTCATTAACATGCTGAGTAACTCCTTAAAAGAGTCATATTGTGAAGTGCAGATAGTGATGCAGACATTGTTATTTTGTCGGTGGCCCTGCAGTTTGCGGAGACTTCAAAAACAATTGTTGTAGGAGATTATTCAGACTTGATGATACTTTTGTGTCACCATCCAAGCGCTGTTCATAAGAGGATCTACTTCCATATAGAGACAAAGGACAACAGCAGAGGTACTTGAACAATGAGAGAACTAAGGCCAAATAGCGAGCAAGTGTGTGAAAACGTGTTGTTTGTCCATACCATGCTTTGGATGTGACACAACCTCAAGGTTGTATGGTTTTGGGAAAAGCCATTGCTTTAAAACTCATCCAAACAAGCCAGGCATGAGGCTCGCTTATACAAGACCAATTCCACAGTTTGTGGTTTGAATAATCTGAGGCGCCAGACGTTCATGGATTCTATAAAAACAAGTAGGAAGGCAATTTAGCCTAAACAGTTGCCACTCACTTCAGCTGCCACAATTTTTATTTGATTTGATTTTATTCGGTCTAGTACAATGTATACTACATAGCATTTTGCACACAGACATATATAAAGGTGACTAGTTGGAGTCATTAACTGCCATGCAATAGAATTCTAACCAGACACAAGATATATACACTAAAAGTTAGAAACTTATTTCCATAGTGGTACCAGTCTGCCCAGAGTCCAATGGCATCACATGTAATGATCAACTCCACTGCTCAAGATTGACATAACAACAATATCATATAGTATAATACAAACGTTCAGACTAGAATTGATGAATCTCTTTTTTTTATGACTCAGAGAGGACTGACATGAAATGTTCTTTGTATCTCACTTTAAAAAGAGATTTACTGAACGTAGTCTGGATCTCGTCTGGCAAAGAGTTCCAGATTTTGGCACCTATGTAGTGGAAGGACGTTATGCCATATGAACCAACCGTTGGTAAAATCAAAACATTAACACTGTGTCTGGTGTTTTAGTGATGGGATTCATTTACTCTTTCAAAAACCTAAAGGTACTCTGGAGCCTGTTCATCAATTCAGTTAAATACATGGCTTACCGCCAGATATTTCATTCTGTTTTCAATGCTCATCCACTTAACCTCATTCACGTCATTGGCTACCAAGTGTGTTCTGTTTGAGTAGTTTAAAATATATCTAATCATTTTATTTTGTACAACCTGAAGGCGACTCTGTAAGAATTTTGGTAGACCGTGGTAATAAAAATTGCTGGCGTAGTCTATTCTCGACTAAATCATTGCCATGCAGACAGTTTTCCTGCAGTACTGATTTAGGAACATTAGTAAGGACCAACTCAACAACTCTGGGTGCGGCTCAGAACTATTTATTAACCACAACAATCAAACAAATCACAAAATTGTATCTCCGAACTACATTGCAAAATCACAGTTGAACATTTCATAGCAGAATGCAAATAACAAAAGAGCACTGAACATGCTTGAGCGTCTTGAAGGGAGCACTCTGTGCGTATCCTGTTTGAAAAGGATACAATGTATCAAACCACGCAACCGATACTTAAGCCATATGAATCGATACAAAGTAACAGTTAAATATCACCCTTAGCCATAAAGCAACCATGGTGTGCTCCGCTGAGCACTGACACTCACACCTTCCGACTCCGTTGCTGCGCACAGCAAAAGTGGGACGCCTGCTCCATACGCCCGATACAAAGTAACGCCCAAACTTATACAAAGTGACTCGGTCGTCTGTTTATCAACATAACCTACATAGTTGACCTTTCTGATTAGCAACCAAATAACCATCACGCAGAGAGTCCTTCCCCCGCATTGACCCGACGATAACTCCGCACAAGCAACAACGTAACGCAAACCACCGCGCATCTCCATACACAAACCAACTTAAACGTCCCCGACACTGTCGAAACCTAAGCTGCTACTCTGTAGGTGTGAAATTCCGGGCCCAAACCGTTTAAAGGCCAAAAAAATTGTTAATTTAAGTGCACAAAGCAAGGGAGGAGGCAACCATGCATCTAGCCGCTGCCTCGGGCAGATAGAGGTTGATCGCCGCACTGCGCCAACCCCCGAACTTCTGAAGGTCTGCCACGTTGGCCCCACGCTCCGCGGCCCTGTGACACGCGCCCCTGCGAAAGGAGTGGAACGAGAAAGAATCGCTGCGCAAGCCCACCAACCGCAAGAGCGAGGCCAACCAAGCCCTAGCCGCGCGCAAAGTGAAGCATCTGAGCTGAGTGGGGCCAGCGGAAGGCGCCCCCGGAAAAGCGAACAAGGGCCCCTGTCTGAAAGGCTGCACCCGCGGCTTCGCGCAGAGCCGAAAGTGGCCTCACAGGGTTAAGCCGGCGAACCCTGCAAACGCAACAGGGGAACCCAAAAAGCCTGATCCGCCCTCTGATGTGCCTTGGCCCACTTCACCCGCAGCCAGGCCTTGCCACCCGCGAACCGGACGTCAGCACCGGTCGGGTAACGTGAGACATCGAAAGACTGTCCCTGGGGGGGACCAAGGAGGAAAGCCTAGTCATCGTAAAGAAAGCGCATGTGAGCAAAGCTGCGAAGATCAAATACAAGTAAGCCATGTACTGCCTGTTTATCAACATAACCTCCGCCCACCTGATACAAAGTAACACTAACAAGTGAAGCACCGCTCGCGCTGTCCCACTGACCCGCAACAGCACGCAAACATTACAAAAAAGGCCATAACCTATACATTGTGTCCTGTACCCGGTGTTATACAACTCATGTGCCGCGCGTGCACCAACCTAATTGTACACAAAACCATCGCTGTGCGACGCGTGGAAAGCTCCCGCCCCTGTTATCAAGCATTATACAACATTATTCACTCACAAGTCATTGTCAATTCTGAAAAACTTATCTGGTACCGCTATTCTCTTTGCCGATTTGTAAAGATGCGAGCGGGAGGCGCCACGCTGGCGACGAACTGCAGCAAGCCCAAAAGGCTCTGCATGTCTCTCTGTGTTGCCTGCATCCTGCCCATCCACTGTTCCACCTGCTCGCTGACCTCCCTCATTTTTTGCTGTGGTATCTTCATCGTCATGGCCACGGCATCAAACAAGATGCCTAGCCATACCATCTGCTGTGCAGGCCTGCACACCTTGTGCCGGGCTTCCTGTATCCCCAGCTCCTCCATTATCGCTTACAAAGTGTTAAGGGCGTCGTCGGCCGCCCCCTCCATCGCCTCGGCCCCCCCGAAGTCATCGAGGTTTGGCCTCGATAAATATCCTCTCTGCCCATGAATATAACTGACCGCCTCGGATGTGCGCTGCATGCATAGCGCTGCGGATCGTAGGCCGAACGGAGGGCAAACATCGATGAACACTCCCCCCCTGTGTGTGAAACTGAGGAGAGGCCAATCTGTCGGATCCACCCTAAGTTGGCGGTATCCCCTGGATAAGTCAGTTTTTTACATGTAGGCGCCTACACCCATCTCCAACAGCCTGGCCTCCATGTAATCTACCGTGGGCAAATAAATCCTAGCCGGCCCATCTACGTATAAATCCGAACTGACCCCATCATTGACCGACTCCCCGGGTGGCCAAGAAAGGTCCATAATTATGCGTCTGTGCTCTGACCCCCTCTTGGGCCTGGTCATCAGGGGACTCGTATGTGTCGGCAAAAATGGCAGCCCGTCGAAGGGTCCGAGGAGGGCCCCATGCCCCAACTCGGTATATATGTAAAAGTCTAGATCCGCTGGACACTGAAGTGCAGAAGCATGGTTGACCATAGTAGACCGTAACAGTGACGACCGGTCTAAAAAATTCTAAAAAATCCACAACACCCACGTCCGGGTAACCCTCCAGATACTGTCGCCATGCACCCACACAGAGGCCCAAGGGTACCGGTACCCTAGCCCCGCAGTAGTTGTAGCGGCCTACCCCCACCACCGCATCATAAATCGCCTCCTATTGTTCGCCCTGTAAGGACTTTAGTCCATCCGTACCGGGTGACCTCCCCGCCTCCTGACCAACCTCCTGACTCCCCCCCACACGCGTGCCGTTGCTCTCCCCATTTGATACAAAGTTACAAAGCGACTGCTCTGTACTCACCCCCCCCCTTTCACCTCCGACCTGGTTGTCGCATCTGAGATAACTGTGTTGAGAGGGAGCAGTTTTACTCCCTCCTTTTCGAGTTTTTTGCATCGTCGGTGATCTTACGGTTGCAATCCTGCTCTGGATGTCTGCACAAAGCAGCACACGACCAGAAACAGTAGCTGCTGGCGTGCGTGAATGGAACGTGATCCCTTTTGTTTTCACATTCCTTGCGCTGATAAGGAGCCTGTAGGCGCCATGCGCAACTGACCCCTAGTGTTTTCTTTTTGCTCCTTTCGCTCTGTGACACTAGAACGAGCGTAATGCTTCTCCTTAATCGCATCCGTATCCTCCCAGAGCATCTGTTTCTGCTCGACGTCGAGACCAAGATCATGGTAGAAACTCCGCGCGTTGCCCCAATCGAAGTCGATCGCGTCTTTCATAACCAGCGCCAAAACATCCAGCATAACATCCCTATCGAATTTGCTGCCGGCAATTTGAGCATGAGTACTAATCCGTACACAAACTCCTCCATTCTCATGTCCTCGAAAGCCACACCCTTGCTCTTACCAGCCACTTTCCTTTTTATGTAAAGATGTGGCCAGTCAATCCTCTTCTCTATAATATCCGTAGCCACCAATACCGATCCGGATCTCTTACCTTTTTGTCGGCCACGAGGTAAGTTGGGAAGGTCCTCCGAGTCGGAATCCTCCCCCGCGATTTCCGCCAAGCGCTCAGCCGCCTGAGCCATAATCTGCACATTCTTCCTGAGCGACTTCGGTGTAATCCGTTTGCTGGGCGTCGCTTCCCTTAGCCATAAAGCAACCATGGTGTGCTCCGCTGAGCACTGACACTCACACCTTCCGACTCCGTTGCTGCGCACAGCAAAAGTGGGACGCCTGCTCCATACGCCCGATACAAAGTAACGCCCAAACTTATACAAAGTGACTCGGTCGTCTGTTTATCAACATAACCTACATAGTTGACCTTTCTGATTAGCAACCAAATAACCATCACGCAGAGAGTCCTTCCCCCGCATTGACCCGACGATAACTCCGCACAAGCAACAACGTAACGCAAACCACCGCGCATCTCCATACACAAACCAACTTAAACGTCCCCGACACTGTCGAAACCTAAGCTGCTACTCTGTAGGTGTGAAATTCCGGGCCCAAACCGTTTAAAGGCCAAAAAAATTGTTAATTTAAGTGCACAAAGCAAGGGAGGAGGCAACCATGCATCTAGCCGCTGCCTCGGGCAGGTAGAGGTTGATCGCCGCACTGCGCCAACCCCCGAACTTCTGAAGGTCTGCCACGTTGGCCCCACGCTCCGCGGCCCTGTGACACGCGCCCCTGCGAAAGGAGTGGAACGAGAAAGAATCGCTGCGCAAGCCCACCAACCGCAAGAGCGAGGCCAACCAAGCCCTAGCCGCGCGCAAAGTGAAGCATCTGAGCTGAGTGGGGCCAGCGGAAGGCGCCCCCGGAAAAGCGAACAAGGGCCCCTGTCTGAAAGGCTGCACCCGCGGCTTCGCGCAGAGCCGAAAGTGGCCTCACAGGGTTAAGCCGGCGAACCCTGCAAACGCAACAGGGGAACCCAAAAAGCCTGATCCGCCCTCTGATGTGCCTTGGCCCACTTCACCCGCAGCCAGGCCTTGCCACCCGCGAACCGGACGTCAGCACCGGTCGGGTAACGTGAGACATCGAAAGACTGTCCCTGGGGGGGACCAAGGAGGAAAGCCTAGTCATCGTAAAGAAAGCGCATGTGAGCAAAGCTGCGAAGATCAAATACAAGTAAGCCATGTACTGCCTGTTTATCAACATAACCTCCGCCCACCTGATACAAAGTAACACTAACAAGTGAAGCACCGCTCGCGCTGTCCCACTGACCCGCAACAGCACGCAAACATTACAAAAAAGGCCATAACCTATACATTGTGTCCTGTACCCGGTGTTATACAACTCATGTGCCGCGCGTGCACCAACCTAATTGTACACAAAACCATCGCTGTGCGACGCGTGGAAAGCTCCCGCCCCTGTTATCAAGCATTATACAACATTATTCACTCACAAGTCATTGTCAATTCTGAAAAACTTATCTGGTACCGCTATTCTCTTTGCCGATTTGTAAAGATGCGAGCGGGAGGCGCCACGCTGGCGACGAACTGCAGCAAGCCCAAAAGGCTCTGCATGTCTCTCTGTGTTGCCTGCATCCTGCCCATCCACTGTTCCACCTGCTCGCTGACCTCCCTCATTTTTTGCTGTGGTATCTTCATCGTCATGGCCACGGCATCAAACAAGATGCCTAGCCATACCATCTGCTGTGCAGGCCTGCACACCTTGTGCCGGGCTTCCTGTATCCCCAGCTCCTCCATTATCGCTTACAAAGTGTTAAGGGCGTCGTCGGCCGCCCCCTCCATCGCCTCGGCCCCCCCGAAGTCATCGAGGTTTGGCCTCGATAAATATCCTCTCTGCCCATGAATATAACTGACCGCCTCGGATGTGCGCTGCATGCATAGCGCTGCGGATCGTAGGCCGAACGGAGGGCAAACATCGATGAACACTCCCCCCCTGTGTGTGAAACTGAGGAGAGGCCAATCTGTCGGATCCACCCTAAGTTGGCGGTATCCCCTGGATAAGTCAGTTTTTTACATGTAGGCGCCTACACCCATCTCCAACAGCCTGGCCTCCATGTAATCTACCGTGGGCAAATAAATCCTAGCCGGCCCATCTACGTATAAATCCGAACTGACCCCATCATTGACCGACTCCCCGGGTGGCCAAGAAAGGTCCATAATTATGCGTCTGTGCTCTGACCCCCTCTTGGGCCTGGTCATCAGGGGACTCGTATGTGTCGGCAAAAATGGCAGCCCGTCGAAGGGTCCGAGGAGGGCCCCATGCCCCAACTCGGTATATATGTAAAAGTCTAGATCCGCTGGACACTGAAGTGCAGAAGCATGGTTGACCATAGTAGACCGTAACAGTGACGACCGGTCTAAAAAATTCTAAAAAATCCACAACACCCACGTCCGGGTAACCCTCCAGATACTGTCGCCATGCACCCACACAGAGGCCCAAGGGTACCGGTACCCTAGCCCCACAGTAGTTGTAGCGGCCTACCCCCACCACCGCATCATAAATCGCCTCCTATTGTTCGCCCTGTAAGGACTTTAGTCCATCCGTACCGGACGACCTCCCCGCCTCCTGACCAACCTCCTGACTCCCCCCCACACGCGTGCCGTTGCTCTCCCCATTTGATACAAAGTTACAAAGCGACTGCTCTGTACTCACCCCCCCCTTTCACCTCCGACCTGGTTGTCGCATCTGAGATAACTGTGTTGAGAGGGAGCAGTTTTACTCCCTCCTTTTCGAGTTTTTTGCATCGTCGGTGATCTTACGGTTGCAATCCTGCTCTGGATGTCTGCACAAAGCAGCACACGACCAGAAACAGTAGCTGCAGGCGTGCGTGAATGGAACGTGATCCCTTTTGTTTTCACATTCCTTGCGCTGATAAGGAGCCTGTAGGCGCCATGCGCAACTGACCCCTAGTGTTTTCTTTTTGCTCCTTTCGCTCTGTGACACTAGAACGAGCGTAATGCTTCTCCTTAATCGCATCCGTATCCTCCCAGAGCATCTGTTTCTGCTCGACGTCGAGACCAAGATCATGGTAGAAACTCCGCGCGTTGCCCCAATCGAAGTCGATCGCGTCTTTCATAACCAGCGCCAAAACATCCAGCATAACATCCCTATCGAATTTGCTGCCGGCAATTTGAGCATGAGTACTAATCCGTACACAAACTCCTCCATTCTCATGTCCTCGAAAGCCACACCCTTGCTCTTACCAGCCACTTTCCTTTTTATGTAAAGATGTGGCCAGTCAATCCTCTTCTCTATAATATCCGTAGCCACCAATACCGATCCGGATCTCTTACCTTTTTGTCGGCCACGAGGTAAGTTGGGAAGGTCCTCCGAGTCGGAATCCTCCCCCGCGATTTCCGCCAAGCGCTCAGCCGCCTGAGCCATAATCTGCACATTCTTCCTGAGCGACTTCGGTGTAATCCGTTTGCTGGGCGTCGCTTCCTCCGCCAGTGACTCTGCCTCACTTTCCGTATCGCTCTCTTGTTCCTCAAGTTGTTCCACCACCTGCTCCTGCTCTCTCGCCTCCGTGGCTCCCGCTGCTGGTGGTATGCGACTGTCCATTTCTGCCACTTTCGTGGTCAAGTCATGCAGCATGTTCAATACCTCCTGCATACCCTGTGGTTGAATGTCGCCCGCCTGCTGCCTCTCACGATCGCACTGTTTACCCGTCGGTGGCGAGTGAACGATCCCGCATTTCCTGCATTTGTAGGACCTAGGCATGTTGGCGAAACTGACCACAGCAGCAAGGACCGTTCCAGGAGGGTACTATCGAGACACGCTCCTGCCTTGAGCGAAGAAACGTGACTGAAGCCCACCAAGAGGCCCCTCTGCAAGCTAAGTGCTCGCGTGGCCCGCACGCGCGATGAAAGCCCCCGATAGGACGGAGCCTCCCGCCGCACACGCCTCGCCAGCTGCGTGGCCCCTCCAACACCTCTGAGACGTCGAGAGAAGGGGAGTTGTCTATGGCCCCGCCCTAATGCCTTGGAATGACAAGCCATTCCACCTACATTTTCTTTCTGTAAAGGAATTAGAGACTGGCATTAGCTTTATAGATGATTTTCTGAGACATAGATTTTCCTGACAGGTCTTAGTCTAGTTGACCCCCAGGTATGTTCCAACCTCTTTCCCTCCCACTGTGATACCATTACATGAGATTCTTAAAGATTGATGTTATTTGAACTTCCTATTTGAGGCAAATAGGATAGACTCTGTCTTTCCCAGGTGTAATGAAAGTTTGTTGTCTATCAACCGCACAGTTGACTTAGATGATGAGAGATTGAGTATGACGGGGTGATGGGAGAAGTGATGACAGAGCACCCATCACTAATAAACTTGGCAGAAATACCGTCCAACCCTGTAGCTTTCTTAGTGTTAACAGTACTTATCAATTTGTAGACAGTACTTTCTTTGACAGTGAAAAAAAACAAAAGAATTTTCAAGGACCCCTTTTTTGGAATAAAAGGATTTTACTTGTATTTTATTAAAAAGTCCACTTGGAGGTTTCAATTTGTTTACCAGGTCAGCTGCAACATTACAGAAAAAGTCACAGAACTTGTTTGCTACAGATATTTTGTCAACACAAGTTTCACCATTTCCTAGGTCAAGCCCTACTCTTGTATTTATAAAAATTACTTGGGAAGAAAACGAAAGTTCACAAAAATCAGCATTTCTCCTTCAAATGTTTTCTAGAAAATACTGCTGAAAGGAATATATTTTCAAAATTGTCAGGCCTGTTTTGGCTGCATGTGAAAATGGATTGATAGGAAAATGCAAAATGGCTTTAACCAAAGTCATACAAGTTACATTGAATTTAAAACTCATCATTATTTGTTTGAAAATGACATTTTTAGAACTTTCTTACAAAGAAATCTAGGTATTTTTTTATTTTGGTTTTAAACATTTTCTGAACCGCAAGTAATTCTTTGGTGGGTGACTGATTTCATATTTGTACATGTTTTACCTTTTGTCCAGTAGATGGACATTTGTAGCGCAATAGCCCATGGTTGTGAATTGCAGTTAACATTAATTCATATTTACCTTCTTCTTTGGTAAAACATCATAATCTCTCGAAAATGTCAGCATTTGTTCTTTGTTTTACCATGTATACTATGTATGTATGCTAATTTTTCAACAATTTTGATTGAAAAATACACATTGTTCCAATATCTTGATTCAATGGGATTTTCGATATGTTATTATACAGGGTGTCCCAAAAATTGCAACGAGCTACATGTTCCTAGATTACAGGGAATATAGGAAGCCGGTATTCATTATTCATACACTGTTGGAAAACTACATATCTCAGCGAAGCACCATGAAAAAATCACACTGAAATGATATTCCTGTGGGTAGATATCCCCCCAAACATGACACCCCCTCTGAAGTGAAATCGCGCATGACCGGTATTGGCCTGTTAATACACAAGCTATCAACGAGGTACATTTTCCCTAATTGCTGGAAAACTATGAGACCGGTATGTAATGTTCTTACATCATTGAAAAGCTACATATGTCAGCTAACTAACATAGAAAAATCAAAATCAAACAATACTCCTGAGGGGAGATATCCCCCCAAAAAGTCTCACCCCCTCCAAAGTGAAATTGCACACGAAAGGTTCTTGTGTGTTTGCATGTAATATTCCCATACAGATGGCTTGAACACCCCTAAAACAATGAATCTAAAGGCATATTGCCATAAGTTGAGGGCAAACTATATTAAAACATCTTTTTGGGCTCAATTAAATTCAAAAAAAGTCTTCCTGAGGTGTAACTCGCTGGCCCACCATGTACTCATAACAGTTGTAAAGGACACTTAGGAAGGGACTGTCCAGTGATCAGGCAATCGCTTCACTCAAATTATTCAAAATGGGAATTCGGACCAAGTAATTTTGCTCATGATTGACTGGTCATCCCTTTGCATTTTGACAGTTAAGCCAGGGCTTTGTTTCACATGTGGTTGAAGCAGGTTAAATAGGTGAAAGCAGGTAAATCAGTGCTAGCTTGTGTATTAACAGGCCAGTACCGGTCGTGCGCGATTTCACATCAGAGGGGGTGTCATGTTTTGGGGGATACCTCCCCACAGGAATATTATTTCACTGTGATTTGTTCATGGTGCTTAGCTGAGATATGCAGCTTTCCAACATTGTATAAATGATAAATACTGGCTTCCTATTTTCCCTGAAATCTAGGGAAATGTAGGGCGTTGCATTTTTTTGGGACACCCTGTATATACACCAATGCTCTGAATACAGTAGGTTTTGTTTCTTTTGCAATTAGTGGTCGGTGGTAAAACCCTACTTTGCCTGGATTATTAGGACCAAACGTGACACCTCCTGTTATCAGTGAGAAAGAGGCACAAGAAAATTAAGTAAGAGGACCAAATATTCTTGATCTGCGTATGACAAGTACTATTTCAGACAAATATGAACAAAGTGTTTTCATTAACTGAAATTAGTTTTGAAATATGTTATATACTTATGCCAATGTTGGGTTCATATACGCGGTAGACCTTCATTTTAAGCATATAAAAGAATGTGTGTAGAAAGTAACATCGGACATGCCGTATGTAGTAATCAAGACTATTGATAAGAATAAGGAGTAGGTGAACGGTGTCTTGATGTGTAAGGGAAACATTAGAGAAACACGAGGAGAATGGGTTAGGGGAGGGGAGGGGAGATATTAGTGGGAAGCGACAGAGACGGGTGTTAGAAGTTTGTATAATTGGGGGTAGGGGGCTAGATAAGAGGAACAGCTATTGTAAGGGGAGAGAGCGGAGGAGGATCAAGGGTAGGAGTGCAGGTGGGTAGGAACTTGTAATTTAGTTTTTTTGTCACTTTTGCTGTCGTGACTAGCTAGTTATAACTTTTGGAGGAAACCGGAGTACCCATCGAAAACCACCGCCTAACCCAAAGTCACTGGCGACTTTCTCACATGCCCCAGGTGGAATTTGAAGCCAGACAGTGTCGAGAGGAAGTGAAAAAGTGAGTTGGTGCAATATTTTATTCAACTTATCAATACTGTCATGATGCTTATGGGATGGGTTGGTCTGTGTTATTCATCATAACCTATCTATGATGATGAGGAGGAGGAGGATGAGAAGAATGAAACAGGAAGAGGAAAAGACCAAC
Organism: Maea johnstoni; assembly: GCA_963942565.1. Taxonomy (NCBI): domain Eukaryota; kingdom Metazoa; phylum Annelida; class Polychaeta; order Spionida; family Magelonidae; genus Maea; species Maea johnstoni. The sequence continues at coordinate 35,566,599 of OZ012684.1, forward strand.
ACCAACAGCAATTATAATAATAATAATAATAATAATAATAATAATAATAATAACTAATAATAATAAAAATAATAATAATAATAATGATAATGATGATAATAATAATAATGATAATAACAATAATGATAATTATAATGATAATAATAATAATAATAATAATAATAATGATAATAATAATAATAATAATAATAATAATAATAATAATAATAGTAACTAATAATGATAATTATAATGATAATAATAATAATAATAATAATAATAATAATAATGATAATAATAATAATAATAATAATGATAATAATAATAATAATAATAATGATAGTAATAATATTAATAATAATAATGATAATAATAATGAGCTTCTGTCTAGTAAGAAGTTATTGTTTTCTGCGTGTGTTTTCTTTTTGCATTATGTCGTCTTTCTATTTGTCTTGATTGTGTGACGGGGCCTGAGCAGGGTAGCATCTTCAAGCAGGGGGTATGTTTTTTGAGCTCCCAGGTTATTGCCTGTCACTCAGCATTCCATGGCAGGGCCACGACGGCAGCTGTACTATAAGTAAACCTTCGCCGCTGACTTACTCCTGTCAGTCAAAGGCCAAATTCCACATATGCACTTAATATACCAAGACAAATACGCTTCCACTGACCCAATTAATTGCCTTTACGAGATGCATAAACTAAAACAAGGCAAGGCATATTATGTGAGGCTTTTAGAATCGGTTGAATAAGAAGGGGTAAATGACCTTTAATACATATAGGCAGTATCCTCATGCTAGGCATGTCTCTTCATACAACGTTTGTTTATTTTTAATGCAGTATTATGTATTTTTTATGAAAAAATGTCTAAGGTTCATAGAAATGTGTGGATTGTATGGTGTACGAATGCAATATCACCATATTGCTGTAGCCTGAAAAATATATTGTTGAAATTTATAACATCTCGTTTTCATGTATTCTCATCTAAAATTTCAAAGCGTGGCACGTGATAGATAGACCACATAAAAACGGTAGTGTATGTGATATACCCGAGGTGTTACGAGGCGAAGTCGAGTTACCCCAACCCCAGCTTCTGCGGAGTCTACATGTAGGTAGCTTATACCACAATTGACTGCCTTCCACCAATCACAGGTCAAGAAAATATTGGCTGATCATTCTAGCTTGATAGTCTTGGATAGCACCTCTGTGGTTTTCTTGACAGCTTAAAGAACAAACAAGATTCAAAAAGTGTGTCCTCCGTACATTGCACCTTTATCCTGTAGGATAGGGACTGTCTAGACGTCTGTTTAAAACTAGACATTAGTGTGTCATTGTCGAACCTATACATTTGAGAGAATTTGTTATTCTTTTTTTCTCGCCTTGAAATTTCTCTCCAGATACCTTTTGAAAGGAATTCCAGTGTGTAAAATGCTTACTGTTACTGTTTCTTAGCCCTTGTTTACTTTTTAGTCCTACGGGCGGTGCGTCCTTATATCTAGTAAACATTTTGAGGTCACGATAAATAGAAATTGAGCCATCCAAGAAAGCAAGACAGGAAGTACGTCTATTGTCCAATTTAATTTAGATGGATATTTCAGACGCCTCCCGACTGACTGTTAGCGTCTGGCCAAAAAGAAATCACGATGTTAATGCGGTATATTTGATGCCGCACAGCCAAGGTATTGAATTTAATCATTTTGTGATTCTTTGATGCTGTGATAAGGCACAACAGACCCATTCCAGCTCAAATAAACGTTGGAAATGTAGATGGCTATCTTAAAGGAAAGGGTGGGGAGTGGTATACCTACAAGGAGCAGGTAACTTTAATTGGTAATGGGATATGACTACATGTACCTGTCCTGGCCCATACAGTTAACTACACCCACCTGGCGGCTAACTTCAAAGGTGCATTGATGAGGAGCCCCGGATGGAGTTGGCATCTATACAGGTACACTTTGATTAATTTATCATACACGTCTAGTCATTTACGTCCACCCCGTATAGGCGTTAGGAGGTGTGTGTGTGTGTGTGTGTGTGTGTGTGTGTGTGTGTGTGTTTTAGGTTCCCAGTTAAAAGAAATCCTGTGTATTAAAACATCTACTACCAAACCACATTACTGAGTTACCGAACACGATGTCTCTTATTTTAAAAGCATATACTGCAAAGGTGGCTAACTGGTTGTCGGTTCTCTCGCAAACCATCAAAAATAGATAGTTTTCGTCATATCAAACTTGCAATTACATTGTTTTTTAGAATAAGATCCCAAGAACTTTCGGCTTGGTGTTCACAGTATCATCACATACCGTCAGATAGTATGGGTAGGGCTTCATGAAACACTCCCTGACGTGACTTAGTATCACAATGTTTCATGCGTGTTAACATTCATTCATCTATACGACCTCAAATGGGGAGATTGTATTTGTGAGCATGAGTATTTCATAGGATTTAGTATGATAAGAAGGCCTTCAAGGTGGGAGGGAGATGGGGAGGTATCATTTGGGAGATTTACTATTTGGTAGGTATTGAACTCATGTTTACTTATTTTTGGACACCTAATCACCCCACTAGTGTAAGAATACAATGGATATTTAGAGTGATATTAGATGCTATTGATGAAGAGTAGCTTTTTAATTACACTGTATTCAGATACCAAGGGGACACTGCTGATCACTGAAGCGGCCTATATCCGGCCACACTCTCGAGGTTAGGTTTCAAGGATGAACCAGAAGGGATTACCTCTTTTAGTGATTGGTTACATTGTTTGTGATTGTCTAAAACTACTTTGTCTTGTGTCTCGTCCTTTCGCATAGATATGTAATAGAAAGAACACGAGGGGCCGTGGGTTATGGGGGAAAACCCAAGTTTCCGCACGAGTGCGCAGCACGAGTGGGGAACGGAGGGTGGTCCCCCATAAACCACAGGGCCCAAGTAGTTCTTTCTGACTTGTAGCATGGCCAGCTCCCTTCAGACAATCTCTGGCCGAGAGAAAGGTAGGTTCCAGAACACAGTAAGTACAGGAAAGGAATAGTGAAGGATATGGGATGGGAAGGCATGCAGATTCCTCTCGATTATCTGACGTTAATAGGCAACATAGTTTAGCGCTCTGGCCATGGAGAAGGTAGGATATTCGGGTGAGCAGTGTGTGGGGGTACACATCATACCTCATGGTAGATTCATGTTTAGATGTCTTTATTTCGGCTATTGTAAATATCCAACAGAATACCCTGCTCTACGGCCTTCCCTGTAGTGTCTTATCACATCAGAGACGCACAGATTTAAAATGTTGATTTTCAGTGCAGAATAATGGTCTCTCTCTCTCTCTCTCTCTCTCTCTCTCTCTCTCTCTCTCTCTCTCTCTCTCTCTCTCTCTCTCTCTCTCTCTCTCTTCTCTCTCTCTCTCTCTCTCTCTCTCTCTCTCTCTCTCTCTCTCTCTCTCTCTCTCTCTCATCTCTCTCTATCTCTATATCTATATATATATATATATATATATATATATATATATATATATATATATATATATTTATTTATTTATATATATATATATATATATATATATATATATATATATATATATATATATATATATATATATATATATATATATATATATATATATATATATATATATATATTATAAGAGAGGAGGCCCAATCCTTTGAAACGCATGATCTCCGTTGCCGCGCCTGTTTGCCTAATTCTGAGTTGGCAGTTTGGTGGACGAGTGTATCTAGATGGTTCTTAGTGTAAATAGATTTCAAAATGATTTACAAAAAGGTGCTTTTGATGCTGATTTCTCAATCTCGAGCGCGGCCGGGTTTGGTATGACCACCCGGCGTAATTGGTACTACCGATATCAAACTTCTGCTTCCACAGTGGGGTTACACTGCACGAACTTTGTTCGTTGTACGGTGGCAGAAGTGCGCTGACTGTAGTAGCGTTAAGCCTACCCGGGTGATTAAATCAAGAGCATGTACAGAACGGGTTGAGGCGCCATGGAGACCCTGGACATTGCCTGCATGGGTGCTTAGGGACAAATCCCATGGGGCAAAACACAAACAAGGGCAGAGTGCTTCGACGGAGATTCGTCGAACAAACCCAGACAGTGCAGCATACTACGGTGGCGCATGAGTAACATGCATATTTGAGCTTAAGAAAAATCTGGACTTTTCTATAGTTCAAAAAATGTTTTTCAGACAACCAGTATATAGGCTACGCGGGCTCAAATAGTAACCATTTGAAAATGATCATTATGAAAAGAACTTGAAAATTGTGACGAAATTTAATGTCTTTATAAACTTAGAACTACCTCAAGCCATTACCACACTTTTCGGAAAATGAAAGGTCCGTTTGAAAAAAGTTCTTAAATACAGCCACTAAAATGTTATAAACCCTTTTTATATAGCAACTTCGATAAACATTTATATAAAAATAGATGGATCAAATACAAGTATCTATTCATATATACATATATATATATATATATATATATATATATATATATATATATATGTATATATATATATATATATATATATATATATATATATATATATATATATATATATATATATATATATATATATATATATATATATATATATGTATACAGAGAGAGAGAGAGAGAGAGAAATGATATATTACGCCATACTCTAACTTTGAAAATAGTTTTGAGTAGAAATGATTAAGATTATATGTATCAGTGAAATCATAAATGTCCCATCTTTTATTACAGCCGGTTTAATAACCCATGATCTTATTTATGAAATGGTATATCTATATGCCAAGTTTCTTGAATTATTGATACATAGGTTAGGGTTAGGTGGCATTCAATGTGTGGTCTTACGGATATCCGAGTGTGACATATGGTTTTTAACGTAAACAAATTTCAAAAAGTTAAACATGATGATTTTTAGAACTGCATATCTCCCCGGGAGGTCCGTTGAGGAGAACATGTGCACCTGATCAGGTTGAAACCAAGTTAATAGGCAAGCCACCCCAAAATAGCTGCGAACAATGAGGCCCTAACCACAACACCCACTGGTGTGCCTGCGGTTTTATTTGCGAGGGGGTCGAGCCCGACGCAACGAGAACATAAGGCTTAAGTGGAACAAACAGGACAGGGTTTGAATGACGTCTAGGGCATACAGACGGCAGTTTAACTTTGACTGTTCTCTTCGCCATTGATAAGGAAGAGGAGAATCTTAGGAGAATGAGATAAAAACAGGATATTCGGGGATAGATGGATAACTTGGATTTCATTGAAGATGGTGAAATGATAAGGTGATATTGCCTCAATATATGGTGGGTTTACATGTAATTTAAAACAGTATTTTGTATTAACCATTGCACTTTCTCAGTTTAAAGAAAATGAAAGGTCAGTTTGATATAAACATTTCAAATTGCAGCTGTTAAAAAGTTAAAAAAAACTTTTTATGTAGGTATTTCAATAGAAAATAGCAAACTCGATAGATCGGAAACAAGTATCAATGTGAAATAGATGATACTTTGTAACCATCTCTCAGCCCTTCTGCTGTAAAGACGATGTGTGCCAGTCCGGGAGGTGGCACCTGAGACTCAAAATAGCAAGCGCTCAGTGCATGTACTGTAGGACTAAGGAACGTGTGTTCAGGTGTGACGAGGGAGAGACAGAGAGACAGACAGCGATACAGAGAACGAGAGAGAGGGGAGGGAGAGACAGAGAGCGAGACAGAGAACGAGACAGAAGGGAGGGAGAGAGAGATACAAAGAGAGAGCGGGGGAGGGAGAGAGATACAGAGAGAGATACAATGAGAGCGAGAGAGAGAGATACAATGAGAGAGATACAAGCGAGAGTGAGGGGCAGGGAGATCGATACAGAGAGAGAGATACAACGAGAGAGAGATACGAGCGAGAGAGGGGGGAGAGAGATACAATGAGAGAGACATACAGCGAGAGAGATACGGGGGGCAGGGAGAGATACAGAGAAAGAGAGAGAGAGAGAGAGAGAGAGAGAGAGAGAGAGAGAGAGAGAGAGAGAGAGAGAGAGAGAGAGGGGGGGGGGGAGAGGGACATTCGGACAGACAGACAGATAGATGTACAAATGACATATGTTACGCCATACTTTCACTTTGAAAATAGTTTTGAGTGGAAATGATTATAATTAGATATATCAGTGATATCATGAACATACACAGCACTATATTCTTATTACAGCCGGTATGATAAACCTTGATCTTATTTGTCGATGGTATATCTGTTTCTTCTTGAATTATTGATACATAGGTTAGGTGACCCTAAATGTGTGGTGTCAGAGATATCTGGGTGCTCTGATATGTATGTCGTTATAAGATATTTCACGGTTTCCGTCCGCAGGACGGGTACTTTTCTAGTATATATATATAAGGTATCTCCGCAAGTGTGCTTTCCCGAATGACCACGGTTCACCTGCTTTTGATTCATCCACAGGTAGGTGTCCACTGGTCACAGGGGCTCCACTCCTACAGAGGGCAAAGCCTCTGTGGTCAGTGAACATCTCTTTGTGGGTGAGACAAAGACAGCTAACCGTGTTCTTCGTAATAGAAAGAACACGAGGGGCCGTGGGTTATGGGGGAAAACCCAAGTTTCCGCACGAGTGCGCAGCACGAGTAGGGAACCGAGGGTGGTCCCCAATAAACCACAAGTCCCGAGTAGTTCTTTCTCACTTGTAGCATGGCCAGCTCCCTTCAGGCAATCTCAGGCCGAGAGAAAGGTAGGCGCCAGAACACAGGAAGTACAGGAGAGGAATAGTGAAGGATAAGGGATGGGAAGGCATGCAGATTCCTCTCGATTATCTGACGTTAATAGGACACATAGTTTAGAGCTCTGGCAATGAAGAAGGTAGGATATTCGGGTGAGCAGTGTGTGGGGGTACACATCATACCTCATGGTAGATTCATGTTTAGATGTCTTTATTTCGGCTATTGTAAATCTCCAACAGAATACCCTGCTCTACGGTCTTCCCTCTAGTGTCTTATCACATCAGAGACGCACAGATATAAAATGATGTTGATTTTCAGTGCAGAATAATGGTATCTCTCTCTCTCTCTCTCTTTATATATATATATACAGTGTATATATATATATATATATATATATATATATATATATATATATATATATATATATATATATATATACATAAATATATATATATATATATATATATATATATATATATATATATATATATATATATATATATATATATATATATATATATATATATATATATATATATATATATATATATATATATATATATATATATATATATATATAAGGTATCTCCGCAAGTGTGCTTTCCCGAATGACCACGGTTCACCTGCTTTTGTTTCGCCCACAGGTAGGTGTCCACTGACCACAGGGGCCCCACTCCTACAGAGGGCAAAGCATCTGTGGTCAGTGAACATCTCTTTGTGGGTGAGACAAATGCAGCTAACCGTGTTCTTCAGGAAATAAGAACACACTTTTCGAGGCCTGTGGTTGGCTGAAGGGAGCAGGCCATCATACAAAAGTACGTTGTACCACAGTTGCTTGCCTTCCACCAATCAGAGGCCTCGAAAAGTGTAGGGATATAGGACATAACCCACACTTTTCAAACCTTTGTTCTCTAAGCTGCCTAAACCCAAAGGTGTTACCCGAGGGTATACTTTTCTCGGCCTGTGATTGGTGGAAGGCAGTCAACTGTGGTACAAGCCACATAGACTCCTCGGAAGCTGTGGTGTATGGGATACCCTTGGGGTTACTCGGCTTCGCCTCGTAACACCTTGGGTATATCCCATACACCACAGCTTCCTTGGGGTCTATCTATCACTTAAACCACTGCGGTGCCTAGATACGTGATGTATCTCACACTCGGCTTCGCCTCATGTACATATCAGGGCAGTCAGCAAGAGGTGTCCTTTTCATTGTAGGGTGTCCTTCCAGCATTAACTACTCCACCCTTGCACCCCGTATCTACGAGACAATTGAAGGCTATAGTTATCCACCAAGGCAAGCCCGACTTTGTCATTAGTGTCCGAACTCACCAATGTATCGATAATTAATCGTCTAGGTATGAACCACCTTAGAGGGGGTGGGGCTTGTGTTACCCAAACGGGCGGTACTTTGTGGTCTCCAAATGCTGTAGGTCCCCTTGACCCAACAAAGCGTGTAACTTCTTCAACACACATCGGCAATTGATCAGCAGAATGGTCATTCAGGGTGGGTTGAGAGATGTATAGATAAGTGGGTGGTTCAGAGATATACATATATATTAAAAGGATGCCAAAGTCACCAACGTCTGTCTACAGATACAATTACTCTTTTTCGAGAACAGGATGGGCAATCAGGGTGGGTTGAGATTATGTTTAGGTAATTAGGTGGTACGGACATATCAACATATGTCAAAAGGATACCGAAGTCACCAACCTCTGTCTGTTATTACAAATATTTATTTCGTGAACATCGTTGATTTTCCTATAACTTGTGATAAACCTCGTTCTCAAATTGCTTAACTTTGATACTGTTAAGTTTAACAATTGTAACTTCTAATTAGCAATTGCCAATTTTAGCTTTAAGTGCTATTTTGAAATATTAATTCATTGCGAAAGTCTTTTTCTTGGAGCACATTCGATAGACAGAGGAGTTGGGACTGTTTCCTTTTTGCATGCTGAGCTCACGCTTTAACGTTGACCTTCTATTGGCTTACCTTAGAGTGTTGTGTCACATATAGTAGATGTACACTGCCAATAATATTGAACCGCAAAGTGTTAAAGATAATCTCTGAATCAACAAGTCATCACTGAAAGGTAAAATAAAAGACTTCTCATGACCATGTTGGCATAAGGAAATTGAAGTAAATATAGCCACATGCAGTATGGTTTTCTGGGCTGTGGTAATTCCGACATTAACCTATGGTTGTAACACTTTTCATATGTTCTACTTTAGAGAATTGGATATACTAGTAGTTCATAGGTTTGCCATCCGTAGAGTACAGCGGTTACCTCATAGATTACCCAATGGATGAAACCTCTATAGTTTAGATTGGAGGAGGCTTGAATAAATGTACACGTAAAGAAATCACGTTTTATCCTGACTATCCTCATCATGAAGGATTTTGAATGGGTTAAATGTGTACTTCTATAATGGTTAAGTGTACTTTAGATTGTATTGATAAAGGATGCTCAAATAAGCGTGTAAATAGTTGGTCATTTACAAAGTATTTGAGAATTTGATAGAATTGAAAACTGTTCCATCTAAAGGGGAATGCTCAAATGAGTATGGGATAGTGCATGGTCACTTGAAGACCAATTATAGACAAGCAATATAATTTTTAGTAAGAATTAAACAATCTTCAAAGTTTTTTCGTCATAATATAGTTTATGTTGACTGATCCATATTCAAAATATTGTAGTTTTGCAACCTAATGTTTTATTATTAGGTAGTGTCAAGCGATACTCGGATCATATTCCCGGTTCACGCCATCGTACCCCGTCCATCACATTAATGTTTTATTTTTGTTTTACTTTTTGTTATTCTGTTATGTATGCTTTTGTACCTATACGATACATTCCATGAAATACATAGATGCACACTGATGGTTATCTAGCCCGCTCAAGCCGATGGCAAGTGAAACGATACCCAAGATTAAACGTTAAGTTTTGCTTTTTCATATCGGGATGTGGCCTTTTGAAATGAATGAATGGGCTACTTTCAAAAAGATAAATGAAACAATGGGGGTAAATATCTGATGAGATGAATATAAAGCTATCTTGATTAGTGGTTGTTTGATTGATGGATAAAATAGTTGATTGTCTCCTGCTTAGTTTTTCCAGCAATAAAGATATATGAGACTAAAAAAACTTATAGCCCAAGTGAACCTTCACAATTGGAGATGTTCAACCGAATGAAGTATAAATAGCCAACAAATTTCAAATATGCATACCCCTTGTGAAATATGTAAAAGAAAATAAGGTTTGAATAGAATTAAGACCAACAAAGGTATAAAAGAACTTATAAAATATGGAATCAATGGGCTTTTAAGATACTTTATTCCTATTATACCTTTTGCAAAGCAAATAGCACTATGTTTTTATTAAATCTTTATGCTGTGAGATTTTCTGAAAGAACAGTTACACCATGGATAAATCATGGTCCGAAATAGTGCCGTGCGGTATCTTTTAATTAAATCCGAGTCCACACTACTCAAACTTGAATCAAGGGTTGCTTCTTCACAGCTTGACTTCTGTGTGTACATTCACCCTCTACATAACGGTCAAACACAAGGCTTGGTAAACATGGAGGAGGTACTGAGGATGGAGCCTTACTTATTTGAACCAGAGCGTGCTAGTGGAGAGAACTCGTCTGATTCAGAGAGCGATGAGGGTTATGAGAACACAGCAATAATATATGTTGTTCCTGTGGAATGTGTAGTGTTATTTCCAGGTCAAAGAGTGTAAATTTGTGCTGCCACGAATAGGGACATTTTATAAAACAAACTGGAGCTCAATAGGTGATTGGTTGGTAAACCATAGTGATTTTTATAAGGCCTGCCTTGAGCCAGAAGTTATGATGTTTAAGATGTATTTTTGATTGATTGTGAGTGAGCAAAGGTTACAAAAGTTTGTGATATCATTGATATTTTAATTTGATTAAGGGTTTTAGTGATTGACACCATTGATTATTTGTGAAACATTTGATATAAGATGATGATGAGAGGCAATGAAACATCTGCTTTGCCGAGAATTAAAAGAATTCGAAGTGTAATTCAAAACGAGGACAGTCCACCCAGCATAAGCCCACAGGTGTCATTTCCCCCACAATGCACTGGAACAATCTGTCAGACATTCAGTCTAAAATCAAGCTTGGGTCTAACCGCATAGCTGCCTGCTGTCATGTTTAACAGATGGTGTATTTTACTGGTCACGTAAGCGGCGGAGAAAAATAATGTGTATCTCCACAATTCTGTCATTCTCATCATGAATTGATACTTGTACATACAGTACAGACATTGGGGCTTAACCACATAGACATGCATTAGACCATTGAACTATGGGACAGTCCCTTCATACATGTGCATTGGGGTTAAAGAGTTCAATCACTTAGCCACATCTGGTTCTACACAGGACAGTTCGCCATGATTTCGGCCGGGCAGGGCATTCATAGGGTACCGCTATTCACCGTCACTGTGATTGCACTCGATCACATAAAGAAGGGTCACCTGGCGAAACCTAATAAAGTGCATTGGATCATTAGATCTGAAAGGCACCTGTCCGTTCTGACAACAACACAATGACAAATACGCTAACCGTACTGTAGTCAATAGAACTGACAATCGCTAGTGGTAAAAGTGAGACAGGTAGGGCCAGGTGGTGACCAGTACAGGAGGGGTAAGGGTACTGCATGACCAGGGGACATGCAACTCTATATGCATACCCTCTGCATGTCTTCTTCATTTCGGACTATTCATTTTACATGCATTTGTCAGTGCGCAACAGTACACTGGGAATATAATATCATAAGAAGCAGAGGGCACAAAGCTCTTAGGCAGCAAACGTTTAAACGTGGATTCCATTAGTGCGTAAACATCTAATCTAAAAGCTAAACAAGCAACTCGGCACGTAATTTCTGCCTTCTTGCTTTTTTTGTATCGTTTATTTCTTAACCCTTTTCTTTTCAAGACCAGTCAGTAGGTAACAGAGTGGTTGCACTGGGTAATGTGAAGTATAAGACGGCTTAAAGGTCTCTTGGTGCCCTAGTAATATCGCCCAGAACAATGTTCACATGTATATTATTGTACTCTTACGTGCCATGTGCCATGTTTCAGTAAAATAAACTGTAATATCTAACATTGCCAGATGCCTTCTAAAGGTGATTATATTTTTATCTAATAAGATCCCTTAAATATATCTATACTCGGGGCAATTACAAATGTCATATCGACCGTTTGTCACAAGGTATCATGATTAGAAATGTTCTGGTTTTCAGTATGTTATTTGGTGCAGAAACGGTACATTGCTCAGACCACACTTAATCTCTAGGCCATTGGTATATTCTCCTAATGACTTGAAAAATAGCCAATACAACTCGTGCATGTGGCATTTGGAATCAAAAGTATACAGCCTCAGATATTTTATATAAGTTGAAATGGTGGTCAGCCTGGAGTGCATAAGAGTTTTGGTTTGTATCTTAATAAACTGATAACACATATAATTGGAAGATTGCAGGAGCAGGGCGTATCAGGTATGGTTATCTTCTTATCACCTTCTCGGCTATGATTCTTAATGCCAATTAGTTAATAGGTATTAGGCATGGAAGCATTCACAATATGTAGATGTATTATTGAACCTCTGAAATCTATATCATCTCTTAGCGCACTGCCACAATCGACAGTACCTCTTTGCCATTATTGTGATCTATGTGTACTTCTGTTCCTACTATGGAATACCTGGTGATACATTCTTCAGGTTCTTTTATAAAGGGTGGTCCATCCTGACAACCACCCTCACCCTTCCGTATCTCACGAGGCGGAGGCTTCGGGTGGATATCAGGCCGGGCCACACTTTCTAACCGGGTGCAATAATACAGGCATATTGTTATTACTATTAAGCTTGAGAAAATTGGGCAATCGTATGGCAATCGAACCATAATCACTGAAACTTTACAGATATCATATAATCATATAGAGTGGAAAATATTGTGTTGGTGAATAAAAAAAGTATTAAATCGTACAGGTTTTGTGTTATGCGGAAGTTTGATCAAATGCTTAAGTTTGGTATCATACAGGTTGTCTTCGTAAAGCAGATGGTTGGTTGATTTGACAAGTTTCTGCATAGTTGATCAATGTGTCTCCCATTTCCTATCAGAACCTGCACCTCTGCCTCAAACCTCATCGAGCACAAATAAAGGCAGTTTGAATGCTCCAGTAGAACTCTTTACACCTTAATAACCAAATGCGATAGGGGCTGCAAACACCCATGCCTGGTTTCGCACCTATTTCAACTGACTTCATTTGTATAATGCAGTCTGTTTGACCTGTGTTTGACGATATGGTTTCATCAAGTCGACTGTCGGATACAATTTCGATCCAGACAGTAGACGTAGTATCTTATTCTAAGGAATAAAGCCATCTATGCATTTCTTTTTTATTTGCACGGAATATTTGTTTAAGTCTATGTACCAATACGTTTAACTTAGCGTTATGTGCACCTGTAGATACTTTCCAGTCAGGCCGCCTCTCCTACGCCTGTGTATGATGCTCTACACAGCACTGACTAATCTTACACTGAACTGGGGACAAAGTAGCTCAGTTGGTTAGGTGTCGGACTAGTAATCAGAGGGTCGCTGGTTCGATTCCCGGCCACTCCGGGCACTTTGGTCGTTCTTGGGCAAAACAGTTTATTCCATATTGCTTCAGTCTACCCAGCTGCAAAATGGGTACCTAGCATAAATAAGGCAGTGCTTGGAGTGTGTGCGCTATATGCTGCCAGTTGCTCTGGAATATCCCCCGGGGGATTGAAATGGTTTCTGTATGTACAGTGCCTGCTAGGGGAGGAAGGTCGTGTGAGCACTTGGTGGATACAAGACTATAAACCGAATACCTTTACCTTTTGAACTGAATGCACTCAGAAGTGGCATTCCAGAACGTCGATACACATAATCCTGGTTTGTCTCTCGTTATACAGGTGGATGGAGACTAATCATTATGAAACTGCAGAGATTGGAGTAGACATATCTTGTTCGTGTTTGGCTCCCTTTTTTGATTTCACCCACTGTAGAATGCAATGAATTTGATAAGACATATATTTAACTTATAGATGCCCATAAATAAAGTTTGAGTACTCTACGTTTAGGATAAAATCCTCTCTAGAGTCAATGTGCATGCGTATACACATACATGTACAATATGTGCATTATAGCAATACACCGTCCAAAACTACTAGCTTGTTACGGTTATAGAGAGTTGTGTATTTTTAGGCATTGGTTTCAATCATTGCTCTGAGTTGTTCGATTAAATGTTAATACTTTTCCCAAGTGTGCACTTAAGGTCTTACGATACTCTATGCCGGTGACAGCTATTGGGTATTGGACAAACTAAAATATTTTTTTACAATTTACCTGACATCACTGGAAAAATTGAAAAGAAATTGAATTTTATTGAAGATGTACCAATTCTGCTTATACCTGCCTATTATAAATAGTATCCTATGAGTTTTTTGTTTTTGGGCTACAGTGATTTCCATATTCATTGAATTTCATGTTTTAACACGTTTTCAGGCATAATGTGTGATACTTCATGTGTATAAAATGGGGTTTCCTTGCTCAACAATATCTTCTTTTATTTTGCCCAATACTTCCTATATAACAGCAGAAAAATAATTGATTTCAACAAGGCAGAACAGTATTTCAGGCTGTGTCAGTATCTCTGAAGGGATAAATCTAGCAAAGAAAGAACCCAATTTTTGAGAAAGTGATGTTTGTGACATAAATTGCATTAATTTTTCAAAAATCTGTGAAAAAAAACTAAGTCGATGACCTCATGATTTTAAGTTGTTTTGAAGATCACTGTGCTATGTTCTTTCCTATGGCAAAATTTGAGGAAAATTAAACTGAGATTTCTAAAAGTGTCGTAAGACCTTAACGACCAATTGTGAGGAGCACAGATGGAAACATTGCTGCACTGAATAGATGCTGGTCTTCACTCTTCCACAGCTTCTTGGGGTTCCTCCATCTTCAACTACCATCACAATTTAACCTCGACAATACCAACAATGCCAATTTCCAAATGCACATGCATAAAGAAGACTAAATATAACAATAGCATAGCATACATGGTTTGTTATACCATTGGTCAGAGTACATACATACGAAGGTGTGGGTATGATGATATACGATTGATATTTAAATTACATGTATGTCAATTAAGTATGTTAAGTGAATGGTTGTCTTTTTTGCTTACCGCAGACTGGGTGGTAAATTGTTTTTATTATGTTCACAGGTCCTCTCAAGAAAAACATATATACCAAGGTCCATTTCAAAGCCTGTTGTAGGCTGATCTCAGGACAAAGATCCTCTCTCTTCTCATTGTTCACATAGCTGTCAGGTGAAGGCCTGCCCTGGATGCGCTCCCTATAGTCTAAACACAACAGCCGTGCAGCCCATGTATCACAATATCAGGTTGTATATGAGTTCAGTTCTATGTCTGAAGCAGACAGTTTATAGTTCTCCATAGTGACATTCCCTCAAATATACTCAACTTTCAACTATATACGAGGATAAGCTTATAATGGTAGAAACGGTACATTGAAGGAGAAGCGGCCTTTCTGCTAAATATAAAGTCTTTCACAATCTATATTTCAAATCGACCAGTTAGACTGACAAGTCATAATTTAGTCAAAATCAAAGTAGTACAAACCAGTGATTTGTAGTGTATGTGAGAGTAACATCTTTACGAAAACTTTGAGGTGAAAAGTAAGAACTTATTCACTGCATTAGCGTTATGGATTTATTTCCAGTAGTGAGACGACGTATTCAATTTGCCTCAAATAGAGGGGTTCACTTTCATTGGGCTATATGCAAATGCTACATTTCGGATCAAAAATGATAAACTGACGTTGGTTGACTCCTATTACCCTACATCGCACAGTCCCGATGTATCTTTCTAAAAATGACTTAAGCCGTGCAATTTTTTATTTAAATTATGACCGTGAATAGGACGTTATTGAACCGTAGGTTGATGCAGTATGTAAACATTCCATGCCAATTATGGTGCATCGCCTAAATATAGACAAGTTTCCTTTTATATTTAAAGCCACATTATTTCAATGAATGGGGTTGATACTACATCTAGTGCAATAACATGTAAACTATGCACGCATGGTCTTATGTTTATGGTTGAGGCCCCATGGATAACCCATCTGAAATTACTTTTCTCCTACTCTCACCCAAATAAGGTTATATGACACTGTGGCACTGTGCTTCTGTAATTCTTTTCCGAACAAACGCAATACCATTTGATTAAAAGCAGAGACGTGTTTTTTATAAGGACACCAACAATCATTTTCTTGCAAAATGAACTCTTGGCCAATTAATTTGGTCAACCTAAGACTGAAAATTCGTGCTGTCTTGATTAATACCTGGAAATTAAAATAATAAAAATCAACCAGGACGAACTATATGGTCTATTATATTACGAGAAAGTTTGAGTTTGGCCATATTTTCGAGTTAACTCTTAAGAAAAGTAAGGTCACTGCATCTATCCAAATATTTATGGTGATCCGGGTATAGTCGTTTGTATACTGTTCATATCCAATGAAGTGAAATCAAAATGTGGTTTATAATCGAGATCACGTTCGTTGAGGGAAGCTTTTGAAAGAAGATATAACGAGCCTTCTACAGTGACGACATTTAATTCCTGCTCTAAATGCGTGGGCAGCCCAGGCATTATACACGACCCCACGCCCGGTTGCCACCCAATATTATAGGCATGGATGCGTGGATGAGCTGACAACTGAACGTAGCTTTGGTTTGCAAGCTACGTGGGTCACTGATGTGCTTGGCTTATTTCGTTGACATGTTATCCATGGGCATTTGTACAACCAGGCATTGGCAGACGTCCAGGCAACTGGTGCAGGAATTAAATGTCTGTACTGTATGTTGCTCCGGTTAGATTATCCTGCGCGCTTAATGCGATACCCATTCAATTACAGAAAACCGATTACAACACAGAAACAGGAAAGTCTGGACAGACAGGGCTTGAACGGATAAGTTCTGTAACGCACACAGCGTATTATAGTTTACTTGATAAAGGGTTATATCCTAATGACTAAATACACTAAATAGAGGACATAGAAACACTTTGCAAACACAAAATGTTACATAAACGTATAACCTGCATGTGAACACCACAGGACATAGTCTGTTCTGAAACAAAAAATGCTGCCCTATCACAATAAGAGGCTATAGTGACGTAAATACCGGATACCTATGTTTTCTATAGGCTATTGTCCTTTGACGATAATATGTACGGAATACAGTAGTTACGTGCGTAGTTCGACAACTGAAATGCAAGATTGAACTTTTTTTTTCAATTCTTAATATGCGTTACTTGTGAACTGATCATAGAATTATTAGATGATAAACATAACTTGATTAATAAAGCAGGCACTTGAGGCTAGGTTTGTACGTAGGTTTGTGTTCATTCAGTCATAATAAAACCAATAGATAGGTATGTACAACAAACAATGCACCAGCAAGTGGGTGTGCCTGGTCTAAATATGAACGTGGGCGACGAGGGCAGTTTACAAATTGCACAAACCTTTAGACTTTTCAATAAAAGGTTGGGACGACGGGGTCTACATGTGCGACGGAATGGCCTTTGCCGCTAAAATGTTTATGTCAACATTACAGAAAAAATAATTTATATGCAACTGATAGATAACTCACTAATCATATCAGAATCCTAAATGGTGTATAACATGTAAAGTCTGCTCGTGATAGCTGGTAGTTGTTTTTACTAACTGGAGTTGCGGAGGATATCTTAATATAACTATTTATGTTGGCATATATACCGTTATTATTAAAATGGCAGTTGTGCGAAATATTTCCTCTGATATGGTCTCAATATCTATTCGTACAAGGAACGAATCGTGAATGAATCGAGTGTACAGAATGTTACAAAGTATTGCCGTTTAACACATACAAGTGTAAACAACCATTACTAATGACATATTTGAATGAGTGTGGCAAAACGCACCGATAATCTCAAACGAGAATGATAGAAAATGAGGGAAAAGGATTGAGATACTTAACAGCTTTTGCTTACATTCCAGAATGGATTTATTAACAACGAAATGAAATCGACTTTTTTCAGCAGACAAAGGTTAACTTAATAGGCCTTTAGGTAAATGGTATATAGGACAACTGTAACGTGTGCCCGCAGATCTTATCATGAAACACTTAAAGCGTGATATATATGTCTGAGGAAATAGAGGCAGTTGATATTGTGTTTCCATATCGAGGCAGGTTCAGTGCATCCTTTTGTTATGTTTTGTTCTATTTGTCATTTGCATGCTTTTTTAATACTTATCAAATATTGCAGATTGTGAAAAACAAGTTTTGACTGGCATTTTGTACATGTACGTCAGCATTTGAGGCAATTTCAATTGCTTAGATAATATCTGATGATGAGATGCCGAACGCACACCTACCTTCAGATATGCATGAGTGTTCGTTTTGTCCATGGAAAGCCTATAACATAATCTTGTTTTTCAATAGAAAAAGTTGATAGTGTTATATAATCGCGCGGTGTATGTTTCGGATCTGTAGGGGGTATGTACGTAATTTTGTTTACGGCACAGCTCGATCCAAGATCGGTCACCTCTCCCTGTCTCGTAAAGAAATGTGATGATAGTGGCTCATGCCTTTACTACTGTGTGAGCAGTGAGAAAATAGAAGGCACGAGAGGCCCAGCTACTGTATTAACAGTTAGCGAGCTGTTCTATGCGAGTGTCTCTCTATTTGTGTTATTGGGGGTAGGAGAGTCAGAGGAGCTGTGGAGGGCACTGAGGCGCGATGCGCAAACAACGGGACTTGCCCAACTCTCGCCCGCCGGCCGCCCGCCGCCGCCGCTGAGCCGCAGAGGATGGCGAGGGGGCCTGCCACCGTTACTTTTCAAAGGGGTGCTTCAACGGAATAGCTTGGTGAGATGATTACATTCCAGACTGGGATTGATTATGGGCATGAGCGAAGTTCCAGTCTCACGTTCCATAGGTCCCTCGGGACAGTTTCTTGATGCGACAGTAGCTCTGGCAATGAATGTAGTCAATGACTGTCTTCAATCTATGAGAGGAAATAACTTGATTGGTTGACCTATTGTTGTAGCGAAGTGATGGGGCTGTATGTTAGGACTGCTCGCCATGACTCACCATTGGAAAAGTTCGATTCTTGCTTTAGTAGAAAGAAAGTTGCCGGTGACCTAGGTCTGCTTAAGGGCTACCTCGAGGGCTCCCGCTTATTCCTGCCCCACAACTGGCTAGTCACCAATCATCCCATGCTGGATAAACAACTGAGACGATGAGAATTACATTTAGTTGTTTTGACTGAAATATTTGTAATAGCGCGGACACCTTCTATGTGACACACCCCTGTAGTCCTGCCATTAAGGAGCCCCCCTCTCTGTATACTGGGTGCTCGAAAGAGGGAGAGGGGAGCCGCTGCAGCACTGGGTGTACTACCAACACACACGACCACCACATCACTCTTTAATAGTAGTGGAGGGTGACGCACTCATCCTCCTCCTCTGTACGACGCTATACAGCCAACTGGCCCACGGACTATACCTATCCACCTGCCAACCACACCTACTGGTCTACAGGTAAGAAAATTCATCTGTTCATAGGCTGCTGCGCCTAAGAGTAATACGGCGAGATTTGGAGTGCCACTCGGAAAATTACCGATGCATGCCAGTATACACACGTTACATATATAAGAGATGAGCGAAAGTCAGGCGCGCTCTGCAAGGGCAGCATGGCGTTACCTTCAACAGGGCTGTGTTGGAAAGGTACTCACTAAGTAACCAATGACTGAGCAAACACAGGGCACTTGAAAGAGTGTAGAGGGGAGTCGAGACTGTTGTGTTGTTATAGAGTAGTGTTAACCTGCATGAGCTAAGCAGTTCTTTACCAACCCTTCTTCATAAGCCATGCATGCGCCTCTTCACATGCATAGATAGTGATAGGGTAGTAGAATATCGCATATGTTATGTACACTTGAATATACTGGAGCATTTTGTTTAATGACAATTATTTAATTCAACATCAAAACTCAGGTAAATAGACACGAAGTGATCAATGCATACTAGCCCACAAAACACTCTCGAATGAAAATAGGGATACATCTCATGTTGTATGTATACAGGTACATTTAGAACAGGGATTATTTCAAAATTAGTGAACTAACAAATATTTGAAAGGTATTCAGATGCATACGTGTATAGAGACCAATAATTTAAATCAATGCTTACCACACATGCTTAAAACAGATATTGTGATATATATATATATATATATATATATATATATATATATATATATATATATATATATATATGTGTGTGTGTGTGTGTGTGTGTGTGTGTGTGTGTGTGTGTGTGTGTGTGTTTGAATAGAGTTCCAAAAGTATTATTTAGCCTCGGAGAGGCAGTCAGGAACCTGCTTACTAGTTGTTCCATTCATTTCAAATACGAATGGAGAAGAGAAGATCCCAGCGAAACATGTTAGACTCTCTGTTTATCAAACTATGGTTTAAAGCCTTGAAACAGGTTGCAACTGTATCTATGTAGGTGAAACTCATCACGAAATGAACATCAGGTCGTCAATTCACATAGTATGTAATGCATAGGGTCTATTGAATTCTGGGTTTAACCTATTTCTTCCAGTATTATCACGGCAATCTGAATCATATATTTCTATTTTAAAAAGTGAATACAACCGTTGAAGCATTTGGAGTCACTATGATATAGGGTATATGATAGACTAGTTCCCCCAAACATTTTGCACAATATTGCTTTATGTAGAGCAGCATGGAGAGGTTTGTGTGCTGGAGGGTGCATGTGGTATAGCCTTAGCGTGCGGGCGGGCGGGTAGGTGAGGCGTGTGAAGGGCCTCGCCCGCGGCAGCGGCGGCCACGAACACGGGAGAAAGGCTCAGGTAAGATAGAGAGGGAAACACGCTACTGCCTCCTCTCCCCCTCTCAGGGCTCAATATGTGACAGGCTTACCGTGCACACGTGCAGCAAAACTGGGTCTCTCATGCTGAGTCGAGTGAGAATGGTGACTACCTCTACGTGAGAAGTATGGCTCTGTCACTGAGTCTCCAGCTATTGAGTCTGCTCTGGCTGAAAATGGGTGCATCGAGACAACCCTTGGGATTTTGATTTGGATGTATCGTCACTGTGTTTGCCATTCCAGGCTATTTTTGTTTGAAGGGAAGGTGAAAGCGGAGTTCTCTGGCAAAACCACCGACGAGCCTTTAATGCCCCAGTCAACTGAATCCCCGGGAGGGGGGGCGGGAAATGGCCGGGCGATGCCGGGCTTATCCTGTTTAGTACACCAAAATGCTGCCCCGCAGGGTGGGGACATAACTAATTAGTAGAGCGACGATATAGGCCGGGGCACGGGGCGGGGATAGTGAATACCACCCAAATCCTCATCCTATTTACTTGTTTATGATTAGCCCAATCTGCCGCACAGCAGTGGATAGACAAATGGTATGAGATATTGTCATAATGATACGACCGGCACTGAATGTGGCTAGTATGAAATTATCTTTTATATATAAATACGAGGAAAAAAACAAGAATTTTAACAAAAACAAACACATTGATGATTACTGAATCTCCTAAAATATGGGGGATAACACTTTAATTATAATGTGACTACAAAGCAAAGCTTTAAATGCTCGTGAATCTCGAAAATATTTGTGAAATAACCACACAGTATGAGTAGTGATTAACCAAAAAATAGTGGCACAACAATTGCTACGATTTCAACCTGTCCAGCGTGCAAAATAACCACTTGCCCCTTTGCAAGTGAATTCAGCAAAACGGCAATCTGGCAAGCAGAACAAGACCCTTACTTGCCCCGCTCGGCAAGCAATGTCTTTTGGCAGAGTCCCCGCAATGTAACTCACCTTAGTTAAACAGGGTTGTGGGACAAGTGGAAGTACCAGCGTGGGCAAGTAAACTTTAGGGGCAGCTTGTCATGCTCAGCAAGAAATGTTTTGGAACCTATGTTGCACCCTGCTATCGCAACATCATCATTTTACAACAGCTTTAAAATAATTAAATGGCAAGTAAAATGAGTTGTGGCGGTTATAACATTCTAAACTGCATTAAAGTTGACCCACAGAGAGGCAGATAATTTATCTTTTTTTGAACATAGAGAACATCGGCGTGGCAATTTTTCCTGCTACTATAATCATGTCGTCGCGTGAGCATTTGTGGCACTAAGGATTTGGTGCGTGGTTGCGCATGTTGCGTGGTCAGTGGCGGTCAAAAGTATGTGCAACGCACTAGTGCGTTCCCTAATCATTCTGCATTAACCTTTAAAGCAGTCACAAAGTTACGACGGGATTCTGTCTCACCGTGACGTCATACTTTCCTAAATTCCGCCGATAGTGGGCGCCGCTTTTGTTTGTACTTTGCAGAAACAAGTTGCGCACAAAACTTGCGCACATCGCAAATTTCGTCCAAATGAACTTCGAAACTGACCAATCCGGTGGAACTTTTTTCAAGGTATGCCAATCATAAACACTTCTTTGCAGAAGGTCTGCACAAGCTATTATATGGCAGAAATATCTAAAAATGAAATAGCCATTTTAAAATCCAATCGTGGTAAGAAATTGATAAGAATTGATAGTTTGCATGAGGATGTAGAGTGGCTGGAATTTCTCACGTACTACAGACCAAGCTGCTATGGACTCTTCAACAAAGACAATCTTCATGAGGTGCATGAAGGCCCTCAATATGAATTTGTACAATTCAATACAATAAAAGTTTATTTTCATGTTCATTTATCATATTTTTGATGCCCACATGGATAGAAAATATGGTTTAAAGGGGAACTTGGGGAAGAACAAATCATAGGTTTATATGAAAGTTCATAAACATAGCTCAACATCTGTCATAAACAGGGAAGCTCTAGAGCTCCACACAAAGAGAAATCTAAAATTGCAATTAGTGAATAGCACCTCCTCTGAGCCAAGGCCGCCGCCATTGTGAATCCGAGTCATCACCCCCTGCTGTGGTCAGTGTTATTGGGTAGCAAAGGAGCTTAGTGGTGCATGAAATAGGCACAGAGCTAGGGGCCGGAAGTGATCTCTGCCACCTAATTGAAAAACATGGCCGCAGCCAGTGGCTTCCAGGGGCTGGGCAGGATGATGGCAATATGCAAAAATCTCCCCTCATGAGATCACTGAGAGAAAAAGAAGTCATTGAAGTGTATTATTTTCATATAAGCTGATATGTATGTGAGCCTTTAGGGCCCCTTTAAAAAATGTGCCCCGGGGGGCGGGGACTATGCAAAATAGTGCAGAAGGTCGGTGCACTATCCCCGCCCCATCCCGCCCCCCCCCCCCTCCCGGGGATTCAATTGACTGGTGCATAACAAGTGCTTCAATAGTAATTTAATCCCAATCCATCTGCAGTGGTGAGACGTAGCGGGTAGCTTTAAAGCACCCGGCTCTGGAGGCCCCCTCTGTGAGACTCCTCAGGCTGGCTGCAGGTCAAATAATAGACCAATACATTGAATTTGAGTGATGTAAACATAAATCGACACGCACTTTCCAATAGGTGTATATGTTCTGATGTCAGTATGATGGAGCAATACTAGAGGTGTCTCGATTCCAAGAAGTGACAATAGCAAATCTTAAGAATGCAAGCATGCATTCGGTCGTACTTAACGCGTCATTCTATAAAACCCGCTACATCAGGCAAGTGTAGAAAGCGTTGTGGCAATAATATATACTTATTAATGATTAAGAAATTTCAAAGCAAATATAAAACTTAACATCCTACAGACAACTAAAACATTGAATTGGTCTTGGCAAATTAATCATACATTGAGTTAATTCTAGGTACATGAGATTATAAAACAAATACACCTGTCTAGCGGACGATCTGCAAACTATTGGCAGGACTATCAGCCATTCCATCACAGCCCAATGATTGAGTCATTGGGCTACGGGTTCGGTTTTGACTAAACCTAGTAATTTCTTGTTGAAGGCATGAGGTTGTTTGCAAAAGTATACCTAATAGAAATATACTTTTCTGTCTTTGAGGTAGGTTGTGGGGTTAATTTCTTTGACCCAGTCTTCATCTAACCTGCTTTTATTTGACAATTTAGCCCATATAAAGCTATATATTATCTGAAAAATCTTCTGGTGAGGAATATATTAAACATCACAAAAGTAGGTGTAAGAGTTAGAGAGCTGAAAGATATGCAAAGTATTTTCAAATGGAACTCCTATTAACAATTATGGATTGGTGACCTTCAAATGTATAGGGAAGATCAATATGGAGGGAAGAGTATCGCATTTCATAACTTTTTAATACAGTCACAATTGGAAAGCCTGTGATGCCCTTTCCTCCAAAATACCCATAGCTATAACTATGCCAAATTTCAAGCAAATCCGTTATCATTTGATAATGTTTGAAGCAACCATGTTTTGGTGAAATTCGATATGGAGAAAAGGGCCAGAAATAGTTCCTGTTTGTATGCAAGCCTACTGGAGCTTCTGTAATAGATGGTCTCTAACGCTGCTAAGAGATGGTCGAGACATTCACAATTGATCTGATTATGAGGAAAAGATCTAGGCTTTAACACATGTAAAATCTCGAAATAGCCGTATATTCACAAATTAACCCCACAAGCCACCTTGAGCCCCATCCGGGGAAGTTGTGATAATCTCACAGAAATCTTGCTATATTCTCCGCTAAATTGACCAAATTATTGGTTAATCTTTCGATGGTAGTCTTGCTACAAGTACGGACGTATCCTTTTGCATGTTTAATGCTGAAAATATTGGTGGTCTCACTCAACAGGTGGTATCTGGAGCATGTTTAATGCTGAAAAAGGGGTGGTCTCACTCAACAGGTGGTATCTGGAGCATGTTTAAGGCTGCAAATAGGGGCGGTCTCACTCAACAGGTGGTATCTGGAGCATGTTTAAGGCTGAATATACGGGTGGTCTCACTCAACAGGTGGTAGCTGAAGTATGTTTAAGGCTGAAAATAGGGGTGGTCTCACTCAACAGGTGGTAGCTGGAGCATGTTCAAGGCGGAGAATAGGGGTGGTCTCACTCAACAGGTGGTAGCTAGAGCATGTTTAAGGCTGAAAGTATGGGTGGTCTCATTCAACAAGTGGTATCTGGAGCATGTTTAAGGCTGAGAATAGGGGAGGTCTCACTCAACAGGTGGTATCTGGAGCATGTTTAAGGCTGAAAATAAGGGTGTTCTCACTCAAAAGGTGGTAGCTGGAGTATGTTTAAGGCTGAGAATATGGGTGGTCTCACTCAACAGGTGGTAGCTGGAGCAAGTTTAGGTCTTAAAATAGGGATGGTCTCACTCAACAGGTGGTGCCTAGAGCATTCATAAGATTGAGAATAGGGATGGTCCCACTCAACAGGTGGTAGCTGGAGCATACCTAAGGCTGAGAATATGGCTAGTCTCACTACACAGGTGGTACTTGGAGCATGTTTAGGGCTGAGAATAGAGGTGGTCTGACTCAACAGGTGGTAGCTGGAGCATGTTTAGGTCTGAGAATAAGAGTGGTCTCACTCAACAGGTGGTATCTTGAGCATCTTTAAGGCTGTGCATAGGGGTGGTCTCACTCAACAGGTGGTAGCTGGAGCATGTTTAGGCTGAGAATAGGGGTGGTCTCATTCAACAGGTGGTATCTTGAGCATGTTTAAGGCTGTGAATAGGGGTGGTCTCACTCAACAGGTGGTAGCTGGAGCATGTTTAAGGCTGTGAATAGGGGTGGTCTCACTCAACAGGTGGTATCTTGAGCATGTTTAAGGCTGTGAATAGGGGTGGCCTCACTCAACAGGTGGTAGCTGGAGCATGTTTAAGGCTGAGAATAGGGGTGGTCTCACTCAACAGGTGGTAGCTGGAGCATGTTTAAGGCTGAGAATAGGGGTGTTCTCACTCAACAGTTGGTAGCTGGAGCAAGTCTAGGGCTGAGGATAGGGGTGTTCTCACTCAACAGGTGGTAGCTGGAGCATGTTTAAGGCTGAGAATAGGGGCGGTCTCACTCAACAGGTGGTAGCTAGAGCATGTTTAAGGCTGAGAATAGGGGCGGTCTCACTCAACAGGTGGTAGCTGGAGCATGTTAAAGGCTGAGAATAGGCGTGGTCTCACTCAACAGGTTGTAGCTGGAGCATGTTTAAGGCTGAGAATAGGGGCGGTCTCATTCAACAGGTGGTGTCTGGAGCATGTTTAAGGCTGAGAATAGGGGCGGTCTCATTCAACAGGTGGTAGCTGGAGCATGTTTAAGGCTGAGAATACGGGTGGTCTCACTCAACAGGTTGTAGCTGGAGCATGTTTAAGGCTGAGAATAGGGGCGGTCTCATTCAACAGGTGGTAGCTGGAGCATGTTTAAGGCTGAGAATAGGGGCGGTCTCGCTCAACAGGTGGTAGCTGGAGCAAGATTAAGGCTGAGAATAGGGGCGGTCTCACTCAACAGGTGGTAGCTGGAGCATGTTTAAGGCTGAGAATAGGGGTGGTCTCTATCAACAGATTGTAGCTGGAGCATGTTTAAGGCTGAGAATAGGGGTGGTCTCACTCAACAGGTGGTAGCTGGAGCATGTCTAAGGCTGAGAATAGGGGCGGTCTCACTCAACAGTTGGTAGCTGGAGCATGTCTAGGGCTGAGAATAGGGGTGGTCTCACTCAACAGGTGGTGTCTGGAGCATGTCTAGGGCTGAGAATAGGGGTGGTCTCACTCAACAGGTGGTAGCTGGAGCTATTTAAGGCTGAGAATAGGGGCGGTCTCACTCAACAGGGGATACCTGGAGCATGTTAAGGTCTGAGAATAGGGGTGGTCCCACTCAACAGGTGGTAGCTGGAGCAAGATTAAGGCTGAGAATAGGGGTGGTTCCACTCAACAGGTGGTAGCTGGAGCAAGATTAAGGCTGAGAATAGGGGTGGTCCCACTCAACAGGTGGTAGCTGGAGCAAGATTAAGGCTGAGAATAGGGGTGGTCCCACTGAACAGGTGGTAGCTGGAGCATGTTTAAGGCTGAGAATAGGGGTGGTCCCACTCAACAGGTGGTAGCTGGAGCAAGATTAAGGCTGAGAATACGGGCGGTCTCATTCAACAGGGGATACCTAGAGCATGTTTAAGGCTGAGAATAGGGGCGGTCTCACTCAACAGGGGATACCTGGAGCATGTTTAAGGCTGAGAATATGGCTGGTCTCATTCAACAGGGGATACCTGGAGCATGTTTAAGGCGGAGAATAGGGGCGGTCTCACTCAACAGGGGATACCTGGAGCATGTTTAAGGCTGAGAATATGGCTGGTCTCATTCAACAGGGGATACCTGGAGCATGTTTAAGGCTGAGAATAGGGGCGGTCTCACTCAACAGGGGATACCTGGAGCATGTTTAAGGCTGAGAATAGGGGCGGTCTCACTCAACAGGGGATACCTGGAGCATGTTAAGGTGTTCCTTTGGGGAAACGTTGTTTTGTTTTTGTCTAGTGAAATGGAATAGAGAGATTTAAACATAGTTGTCGGATTCTAGGAAATCTGAACTTTTCTAATACATCTCACAACGTTGATCAGGTAAGAACGCGATTACTTCATTAAGGTAAGGGTATGTATGTGGCAAATCAAAACATTCCTATGCTGGAACCCAAACACCCATTTCGATCTTTATTAAACAAGTACGACATACAAAATGATTTACCTAAACATATACATTACACAATTTGTTAGCTACCTAGTTTTATATTACTCCTCAGTTGATTGTGGCAGGCTTTTGAAGACTCCTGCAATAGAAAGCCTGCTGCTCCATAGGGGTTTAATGGGTATCGATGATTACCTTAAAGCTAAAGGACTGAAAAGTACTCTTTTGAGCGCTTTTTATCAGATGACTATTAAAGGTAAGCAGACACGACCAGAGGAACTTTAAGATATTCAAAATGAGAATTGCTATCTATTAAATCTTCAGTTAGACAGCCCACATGAGGGCAGGCCATGCAGGTGGAATGGGAGGGAAGAAAGGGAGCAGCAGTAACTGAGCTGCGGGGTATCTCCCTAGGATCATCAGGACCATGGGCGAGAGGCTAGTATCGCACGGCATCTGAAAGTGGGATTAGAGAACGACATCAGCAGAGCAGGACTGTGATAGGTACACCTTTGATATCTGTCACATATCTGACTGCTCCTCAGTGATTTAGGAAGTTATCCCACCATTGGTATGTTCCGACTTCTATAGATGTATATCTAAGGTGCCCTTGACCATCTGAAAAGTAGGATTAAAGGACGACAGGCCGGGGGTATCTCCGTCATAGGTAACGCCTTGAGATCCAGTGAAATAACCCAAGGCAAGAGGTTGTGAGATAGGTGTTTATATTAACTGTTCAGGAGGGAAATCGCGCTGTTTTGCATGGGGCGCCCGCGGTTGCAAAAATAGGGCTTGTTGTAGTGTGGTTGTGGGGATCCGTGCGCCGAAACTGATGGCCGGCGCACGGATCCAAGGCCCAAATACAGGGCATCACTGGTTGCACACTCCACAATTGTGGAAGTAAACTGTTTGAAATCACTTTGTATGTCTTACAGCAATTCTGATTTTTTTTCATTAAAGTAGCACATGGGGTTTAAACCAGGAATTCAAGAAACACCATCTTAACCCTACTCCTGATTGGTAGCAGGTAGAAAATATCATAACCAAGCGTCCTTAGTCAGCCCATATTCTATGTCATTTCAATATTTACAACTTTTCACTCAAATGACATAATCTCACTACTTGCACAGGTGCATTTAACTAGCTTACAATGGTTCTCATCACCATAACTTAGGTAAATTATCATATTAAGTAAATTACCTTGATTCAGATATTTAAGTAGTTTGATATACTGGCTAGATTTACATTTAATACATCTGACACAACTTAAAAGAGAGCCAAATCTGATTAGATGAATTAGCCATCCACGCCAATAGAATACATCTTTTCTAAGGATAAGTTCTGATTTAATACATTACTACAAGTTAATGTTCCTATTCCATACTTAAAAACACTTATAAATCCGTGAAAGGCAGTCAGTAGCGTGTCATGACTGCACGATTCGGGGATAACGTACATGCAATTACGAGACGAGTGTAAAGGCTTGGTACAGTATTTGAATTTGGCGCCAATACTACGCGGTCGATGACGTCACCAATCAGGTCAGTGTGAGTTGCCGGCTTGTCAATAGACATTCCTATGGGAAAACCGGCTCAGGTCTAAATGATTAGGTGTGATTCAATAGATGCCAATGTTTTACTATACTCCCCCCACATGTGCTTGAAGGTCGGACATATGTGTGCCCATATATCTCGTCTCGCATGCACTACTTTTGTACTAGTACGCTGTGAGGACTGATTGCCGTCCGCAGCATATGGTGTGCAGGAATTTGAAAGAAATAGTGCACGGAAGAGAAGGCGCGCCGGACACTTAGATGCGAACCTTCCCATTGAAAAAAACTGCAAGCCCTGCTAATCTAATACTACATGTAAAAAATGTGTGTTTTTTGGTATCCGCTTTCTTTCAGGGCAGATAAAGTTAGCCACGTGACCTGGCTAGAAATGAGGCCATCTTTCCAACTAGTCAAACCCACTTGCTGAGGGTGCCAGTTCCAGAGTATGCTAATAAGGGAACGGCTTGCAGCCGTATTTAAAGGCACTAAGCGTCTAGTGCATACCCCCAATGACATGGGTCTCTATAAAGTTACCATGAGCAGCAGCAT
The DNA here is from genome assembly GCA_963942565.1 of Maea johnstoni. NCBI lineage: Eukaryota > Metazoa > Annelida > Polychaeta > Spionida > Magelonidae > Maea > Maea johnstoni. The sequence goes on from OZ012684.1 coordinate 35,596,075, forward strand.
CGGTATCAGTTCTGAGGTGTAAAGTACAATTCAAAAAGGTTGTTGACTTTGTGAAGAAAGGCAGGGTGACGAAGCACCTGTTGAGTAATAGATCTCCGCGTTGGGTACCCTTTTTGTCAGTATGTCTACTGCTCTCTAAATGGCTGGTAATACCGGTAGCATCTATTATCAGTCTGCCAATAGTCATCATCATTTAGTCGTCCAGCAGAGAGAGAGAGAGAGAGAGAGAGAGAGACGGCCAAGCAATGCAAGTGTGGTCATTACTCGATGAATTGGAAAAATCCGTTTATTTACATAATATATGATTAACAGTGCAAGCTATACACATTTACACATTTACGTAGGGTGTTTTGTGCGAGTTCAATAGGCGCGTGGTAGCTATGAAAACTTTGGTATTCCAGATAATCCTTTTATTGTTTTGATTACAAAAACCACCCGGTATCTCAAATGTCCGATAACCATATTATTCTTCCATCTGTACCCAAGCGTACTGCTCCTGGATTGATCAACATCTCCACTCAATAAACAAAACCCAATAGCAAATAGCCTCAAAATTGGCACATGCCTGTTTCGTAAGTAAAGGGTGTTTGATCTAATCATCGTCTGTACCAATGTATGCCTGTACCAATATACGCCTGTATCAATATACGCCTATACCAATGTTATAGGGATTAAGTTAGCGGTGGAGAGCCGGGTGGCGAATTAAGCTGAGGACCTGCTGACAACCCGTCCGAGGCGCTTGCGCCGAGGACGGGTTGTCAGCAGGTCCGAAGCTTAAGTCGCCACACAGCTCTCCACTGCTAACTTAATCACTATTATAGCATGATGAAAGAAGAAACAATAAACTTGAAACCGTAAATTTACATGATTTTGGCACTTTCACGAACTGCTCTGATACTCGCTTTGAGAGCAACCATGGGGTCACTGAGTGCAGGCTGGAATCAATATCCTTTGTTGTACAGAATTTATCTGGCCATCCATGTATTTGGGTATTTTATTTAACTAAATACACTTTTTTTAATCACATCAACTTGATTGCATCACTAAAATCACTCTCTAATTCTTTAAAAATGGTTTTAAAAATCTGAGGTGGAGCGCAAAATTCCAAAATCCCAACCCGGGGCCTAGGTCCGGGTTGGCAACCCGGATCAGTCTGCAGCATTGTGGCCAACTTTTTTATTATTAAACTTCTGTACGTTCAAACGTGCAACAGGCACACTGTCCAAGTTGTCGTGTTCCCTAAAGGTTCATTCTCATTGCCGACAGGACAGTCTTGAGAACTCCCAGAACTGTGAGACGTCTCACAGGGGACAGACTTAAGAATCAAACAAGAACTCCACGAAACAGGGGCCAGAATAACTTAAGAACTTCCAGAACTCCCCGAACCCCACGAAGTACATAAAAATCGGGGAGTTCTGGGAGTTCTCAAGACTGTCCTGTCGGCAATGAGAATGAACCTTCACACCTTTAAACCCTGCCTAGAAATCCCCCTGTTAGTGGAGCAGCAAAGGACCAGATTTTGGGATGGACCCCAACCTGCGGTAGACTAAGCAGCATCATACATCAAATGAAAGCTAAAAATCTCAGGATTCAGAAACTGTGTGATGCCGGAACCGAAAAGTTGTACAAGCGGAGATATTGCACCGTTTCCATGGCAACCTTTTTGAAATAGTTAAAACACTGAAAAATTACTCTTCAATTAAATCCTTATTTGGTGGTCTTCTTACCAATATTCCTTATTCAAATTACTCTTGGTAATTAGTAAAGTCCTTGTCTAGTGAAAAAAAGTGAAACAAAATGTCTAAGTAGTGTTTGCACTGAGTGACCTCACATTTAGGGTACATATGTAGAAACGGGTAAAAAATTAGTGTTCTTGGAATTTTAAGTTTTTATAAAAGGCTTATATGAGGTTTCTCAGGCAAACAATATATTTTTTTAGAAAGTAGACACTGTAAGCTTTCAGTTGATGTATTATTAGACTCATGGCACATTTTGGTACTGAAGATTTGGCTTCATAGATGGTAGCTGTAGTAGGGACTATATACACCAGTTTGGTGAAAACTCACCCAATGACTATCTCACTCTAGTTTTGTGGCTTCATAGCATTATTCTTCATTAAAATTACTCTTGACAGTTAACATGGCCATTGTCTACTGAAATTAATGAAGACAAATGTTAAAGATGTGTTTGTACTGGGCGACCCTACTTTTAGGGTAAATATGCAGAAATGGCCAAAAACATTGTATTTTTGAAACTTTTTTGTTTTAATGAAAGGCATATATGAGATTGTGCAGGCAAACAATAGATATCTTCATAAAGTAGACACTATGAGCGTGTATGTGATAATTATTAGACGCTTTTCTTAATCTTGTATTGTACATATGGGCTATAGCAGCAATTTTGGTGAAGTCACCTAATGCTCATCTCATTCTAGTTTTGTGGCTTTTTATCATTATTCTTCATTCAAATTACTCTTGACAGTTAATGAGGTAGGTGTCTAGTGAAATCATCTAAGACAAATGGAGGATAAACAATATAAGCACTCATTTGATGTGTTATTCCCTTCCTTTGAGCACTTTTGTTTTAGAAATATGGCTTCATTCCGTATAGCTCTAGTGAGGACTATGTACGACAACTTGGTAAACACTTACTTACTACCTCTTTTTCACTCATGTAACTTTGAACAACATTTACCCATGCTACCTGATATAGAATGAAACTAATATGGATATCCATTTAAACTGAGTTTTGTAGATAATGCCCTATGGCTCATACCTGACATCTTATTTTATGTGATGTTTTTTTAAGGTATAAGGGATCATCGACCCACCTAAAAGTTATTTTAGATTGTTGTTGAACATAGTCTTTTAGTCTTGGGGCCGCAACCTCAAACCATAGCTAGTCCCCCTCTCTCACAACCTATAAGACAAGCTGACAAATAAACTTGGAATTTTGATTATCGTTACCTTTTCTGTAATATTGCAGATAAGTCATGTTTTGCCAGCTGTAGCTGGTGTGGAAACCGTATTACCCAGATGAAACCACTGTCTAACCCCAAGTCACTGACAACTTTGTTACGTGCCCTGGTCAGGATTTGATAGATACCTAGCAGTCTTTGGCAATGCCTTAGACCACAAGGCCATCAGGGCAGGTCATCTGACAAATTCATCATGGAGAGATCTCAGCACAAGTCATCCCCAAATATAGCTACCCCCCTCCAACCCATAGTGCAAGCTGAATGCTAATTCTTGAGAGATTGCATCACAGGTCTCCCACAACCATGACTACTCCATGGTTTCATGCCATGAATTGGTTGATACAGGTTACCCCCTCACTGAGATTACAAAACATGTAGACATCTATACAACATTACCCCTTAATACCAGCAGGGACAGAGGGGAATCCTGGTGAAACATCTAGATATCTAGATATTACGGTGGCTTATAAGCTTAACTTGTGAATAGAGAGGCATTTAAGATTTTTAGATATTTAAAGCCTAGATCCTTGTCCTCATATTCAGACTAACTGTGATTGTCTGGGCCATCACTGAGCAGAAAAAGAGACAAACCTCATTAGCTCACATAGGCCTATACACAGCAAGAAAACATTTTGTATCTTTTCTCCATATCAAATTGCACCATAAAAATTGGTGCTTGCAACAAGCATGTTGGGCAATAAATGTTATTGGATTCTCTTGATATAAATAACCTTTATCGAATAGGAGAAACATCTTTCTTATATCTTGACGTTGTTCTTTTCTAATTGATATTTTCTCCATATTTATGAAGTCTGATGATCCATGGTCAATTATTATTGATAGGAGCTCCGTTTGATTATACCATACATGTTTCTTCAATTTTTCACCCCAAAACTTTTATACTGCTGAGAGGGCATATTTGTGATGCCTAAATATATATTTCTTATAGGCTAACTAGTCCAATACAAGCAGTGTAGAGGAGGAACCGAGTCCGAAAAAAGCTACCTAAACCTATCCATAATTGAATTTCTTAATAGAGAGTATTGTCTAGATCTAAGATACTCTAGAAAATAATTTATGAATAAAGCAAAGCATCAAAAGATATCTTAAGGACAGTGGTGAACTATGCTACAATTAAAAGTGCTCCTCCAAATAGGCTTTTATTAGGAAACACCAAAACAGCCCCTTTGAGGTGCTGCAGGCCTTGATTAGTTAAACACCTCACCAGCAAGTTGGAAACTACTAACAGAGCATCCAGGGTGTTCTTTCAATCAATTTGAATGAACTTCTTTGGACCCCAAAACCAATATCAAATGCAATTAATATTGCTCCTTATAATCTGAAATACAATTAAATAGACATAAAGTGACACCCTAGAAATATCGTTAAACTAGGCACATTTCAAGTTCTCTGTACTATCTATTCAGCATACCTCAGGATAGAGTTGTAGACACCTCTGGCATTATGATCCTACCTTTCATAACTGACAAACACTAGGGAAATCGAGTTTTTACCGGGATTATTCAAACATCTCCTGAAGCTACGGGTCAATGAGGGCAAATGTGCTGGCCAACTTTTGGTGGTTCTTTTTATCAAACAAAGGCACCACACAGTTTAGACTATCACAGAATTAGATGATATTAGTACAAGAAATGAATAAAGCAATCGGGTAATTTTTGTAAAAATGCCTATTATGACAAGTTCTGAAACTATTATGGGGAGCTTTATTTACACTAAGGGGTATAACATGGTGAATGATACAAACAATGGGATTGGAGGGTCTGCTTTCTTGATTGCAGCCATTGGTTGCCTTATCAACACTAGTATGTCTTTCATTAAAACAAAAAGGTCCAAAATATAAAATTAACACCCTTTTTGCATATATACTCTAAACATGGGGTTATTTTGTGCAAACACAACTGAACAGTTTTTTCTACTAAAGAGGGATCGAATTAATTGCCAAGAGTAATTTGAATGAGAATTAATGCTGGGAAGCCCCATAAGTAGAGTGAGATGGCAATTAGGTACGTTTCGACCAAGTTGTTGTACATAGCCCTCACTACAGCTATGTAGTGAGGTCATATTTACAATCCAAAATTGTGCAAAGGGTCTTATAATAATCAAATGCAAGCTCATAGTGTCTACTTTATGAAGATATTTATTTTTTGCCTGCAAAATCTCAAATATGCCTTTCATTAAAACAAAAAAAAATCGATGTTTTTGGCCATTTCTGCATATTTACCCTAAACGTGGGGTCACTCAGTATAAACACATCTTTAACAGTTCTTCCCAAACTTCACTGGACAAGGACCTTATGAACTGTCAAGGGTAATTGGAATGAAGAATAATGCTATGAAGCCAGAAAACTACGGTGAGATAGCAATTGGGTGAGTTTTCACCAAATTGGTAAATAGTCCCCACTACAGATACTATGTATGATGCAAAATGTTTAGCATAAAAATGTGCCAGTACTCTAATAACACATTAAATCAAAGCTTACAGTGTCTACTTTCTGAAAATATATGTTGCATGCCTGAACAACTACACATAAGCCTTCTATTAAAACATTAAGGTTTAAGAATACTAAACTTTTACTCATTTCTACATATGTACCCTAAATGTGAGGTCACTCAGTGCAAACAATACTTAAACTTTATATTTCACTTTTCCCACTAGACAAGGATGTTACTAATTATCAAGAGTAATTTGAATGAGGAATATTGGTAAAAATTAAGAATTTAATTAGAGTATTTTTTTAGGGTTTTCACTACTTCAAGAGGTTGCCATGGAAACGGTGCAATATCACCGTTTGTACAACTTTTCAGGTATGGCATCATGCAGATTCTGAATCCTGAGATTCTTAGCTTTCATTTGATGTATGATGCCTTTTATTCAAACAAAAAAGTTCCAAAAATACAATGTCTTTGGCCATTTCTGCATATTTACTCTAAACGTGGGGTCACTCAGTACAAGCACATTTTTAACAGTTAACTTCACTATATAAGGACCTTATTAACTGTCAAGAGTAATTTGAATGAGTAATAATGCTATGTAGCCACTAAACTAGAGTTAGATGGTCATTGGGTGAGTTTACACCAAATTATAATACCGTCTACAGCTACTATCTATGAAGCCAAATCTTCAATACCAAAATGTGCCAAGAGTCTAATAATGCATCAAATGAAAGCTTACAGTGTCTCCGTTCTGAAAATATATACTGCAAGCCTAAACAACTTCATATAAGCCTTTTATAAAAACTTTAAAGTCCAAAAATACTAAATTCTGACCCGTTTCTACATGTGTACCCTATATGTGAGGTCACTCAGTACAAACACTACTTAGACATTTTATTTGACTTTATTTCACTAGACAAGGACCTTATTAATTATCAAGAGTAATTTGAATGAGGAATATTCGTAAGAAGGCCACCAAATAAGGATTTAATTGAAGGGTAATTTTTCAATGTTTTCACTATTTCAAAAAGGTTGCCATGGAAACGGTGCAATATCTCCGCTTGTACAACTTTTGGGTTCCGGCATCACGCAGTTCCCGAATCCTGAGATTCATAGCTTTCATTTGATGTAAGATGTCGCTTAGTCTACCGCCGGTTGGGGTTACTCCCAAAATAAGCCACTTTTTAGGCCTCTGCTGCTACACTATGTGTTGATGTGAAGGAAGAGAGGGTCAGGAACGACCGGAGTCAACTTGTCGCTGGTTAGTTTGGATTCCACTTAACAAAGTTTACTTAAACACATTGGGCACGGTTAAACTCGAACAAAACAGGATTGGAAAAGCCACGACCTCAAGGGCACTTTCCATAAGCAGGTCATCCTGTGGTACCAGTGTATGAATAACTGATGAAATGTGCAAATACGATGGCTTGTGAGTGCAATACATGTCCCAATCACAATCATACATATATATATATATATATATATATATATATATATATATATATATATATATATATATATATATATATATATATATATATATATATATATATATATACATATTTATATATATATACATATATATATATATATATATATATATATATATATATATATATATATGTATATATATATATATATATATATATATATATATATATGTATATATATATATATATATATATATATATATATATATTTGATATATATATATATATATATATATATATATATATATATAATATATTATATATATTTTATAGACTTAGACTAACAAACATGTTTTTGTCAAGTATTTGCTTTAAAATAAGATGTAAACTAAACTTCTTTTTTTAATCATTTTTATTCAGTCCACATTCATGTCAACAAGTTACATAACAGTAGAATAAAACAGGTGTATAGCAATTGTACTGCAAAATATTGGTAAGATAGTTTTACCTTTGCATTACCAAAATGTGCTTTCATTTTTGATAAGAGCTTTGTAATAAAGAATATTTCTTGTCAAAAACTTCTTTTTTGCCTCTTACACTGAATCTGTATTTCTCTTGGAAATAAAAAAAAATTCATCTTTGAAGGTGTTGGAGGGATAAACGTTTCTCATCTTTGAAGGTGTTGGAGGGATAGGAGCACAATAACCTCCTCCCTCAACAATGGGAGCGTCACACATGCACATGCTTCCAACAATAGTAAACCCTTTTATTCTATGACGTTCTGATTGTTGCACTATCCAGAATGTTGCAACAATCTTTCCATTCTAAATGTAGTATAGATCTTCATCTAACACAAAAAACTTGACCAAAATATGTTTATAAACCTTGTGATGTAATTGGAAATGGTCACGGGAGGTAGGTGATTGTGGCAATACCAGTGCCCTCGCAGTCAGCAAATATAGCAATTGTATTGTATAGTCCTACGGGCTAGGTTTTGGCTGAGCGGGCCACAATTCGTGCATAAATTCATACAGTTAAATTTAGTATGAACTTTGAGCTTGCTGTGATTCAGAAACTATGTCGGTTATGGGGGGAGCTGATGATAATATAAATTTGTTATCCGCTTTGTAAAAAAGGAATACAGCCTGATGTCTGCGAGAAGCCAGCCTCCGGCCTTGTGCGATACGGCTGGCTTCTCGCAGATACCAGGCCATATCCCTTTTTGTACAATGAGGATAACTAATTTATCATCAGCTCCACTCTGATACTAGCAGCTGATTGGTCAATTTCTTTGGTGTACTGGACTGTATTGGGGTACTAACATTGCTTTTCATTAATTGTCAATGTTAGTATCCCAGTAAGTGTTTTATCCCGAATCTAAATCTTTTATCCCCCTTCGCCATGGTTACGTTGGGTTTGACCTCAAATTAAAAGGTCACAGCCTCGTTTATTTTTATATCACAAGACTCAAAAAACTTTTTAGAAAAAAAAAAAAAAAATACAAAAAATACAAAATAAAATAAGAATAAATAAATTTTAAAAAAAATAAATGAAAAAAAAGTAAATAAACAATAATAATAAATAACGAAAAATAAAATTGAAAATGCAATAAATTAAATTCAGCCAGCCGTATCGCACTCCGCCTCCGGCCTCGTATGATATGGCTGGCTTCTCGCAGATGCCAGGCCGTATCCCTTTTTTACAAGGAGGATAACATATTTTATCATCAGCTTCACTCTGATACTCGCAGCTGATTGGTCAATTGCTGTTGGGTACTGGACTGTATTTCATTGCTTCTCATTACTTGTCAATTTCAGGATGGGGATAAGTGTTTTATCCTCACTCTTGAAATCGAGGCTCAATGTTTTATCCTCCTTCGCCATGGTTACCATGGTTGACCTCAAGTTTACAGGTCACAGCCTCGTTGTTTTTTTATATTACAAGACACACAAAAAGAATAAAAAACAAAATTGAAAATTTTAATTAAAATTTTTTTTTAATTAAATATAATTTTTTTTTTGAAAATATTAAAAAAAAGAAAAAATCAAAAAAAAAAATCAATAAAAATATTTTTAAAAAAATAAAAAAAAATTTTGAAGTAAAATAAATAAAAATTAAAAAATACATATAAAATAGATAGAATTTTCTTTTGTTTAATTTGAATTTTTTTTTAAAAAATTAAAGAATAAAAAAAATTAAAAAA
>OZ012684.1:35605337-35615337 GCA_963942565.1 Maea johnstoni
TTAAGTCAGCTGGTAGTGGACCAGCTGAAAGGGGCACAGTATAACAAAGATAGGAAATATTGGTACACTTTTAAATTGGTTGCCATGGCAACTGGTGGCCATAATGGAATTCAACCTGGCAAATAGTCAGATCAGAAGAAAGACCTTATTTTAGGAGTAAGTTTGACCTTAAAAAATGATCATAACTCATACATCAATGATAAGAATTAGTGTTTGGTATCAAATCTTTTTTTTATAATTCTCTGGGTCATTTTGAGATGTGTGCATAAGTCACTGCCTCCACCTTTTTCCTCATGACCAGATCAACTGTAAATGTCCAAGCCATGAATGAGCAGAGTAAGAGACAATAGTTTTGAACAGAAGATCCCCTAGGCTTTCACATAGACTTAGAGGTTTTTGCTCCTTTTCTCTATATCAAATTTCACAAAAACGTGGGCGTTTCAAACATTCATTGTAGGTATATAATGCTAACAGGTTTGTTTGAAATGTTTTATAGCTAAGTTATAGCTAAGATGATGTTATCATCTTTTTTTCAATTACGGCTTTGCTCAAAGAGAATGGAATTTGAAATTTGGAAAACCTTCTTTTCATTCGTAATACGATTTCCAAAGGAATGATTTTAAAGTTTGAACAAGAAAATGTGATACCCTTCCTGCATATTGATATATCCTCCGCATTTGACAAATTTTAAGATTCCTGGTCCATGATTGTGGAGAGGAACTTATCAATCAGAAGACCAGTGTTCAACATGTGGTAGCCCGCTAAAAACAGACTGTCGGGCTTGTATATCGTCTGCTACACTAGACCGCCGGGGCTATTCATTAATCCAGTGGAGTTGATAATTGAAGACATATGTGCCTGCACTACTTAACTTCCTGAGCGATGCTCCGGTAAACAAACCAGCATTATAAAACTAGCACTGATAATTCTGATACCAAACATTAACCCTTATCATTGGCTTAAGGTGATAGACGAAAGTTTTTACTGGCATGTTAATAACAATTAAGCATTATAGGCAGGGTGGATTGAATTATGGACCTTTAGCACTTTCAAACATGTAAAGAAGTAGCATTTACCTCTTGGAAATTCAATAATATCGACATCCTGGGGATAAAGACAAGAACTTTTGTATGTTTAATCGATGTTAGCATAATCGCAATACATGTATTCGGGTGGGGGGGGGGATTCAATTTGAGATGGACCCTTTGACTTGTGATATGACTAAACACCAGGCACAAAGAAGTTTTTCTTTATCTTTTTTCTATTTCCTAAGAATATATGTACATCTGAAATTGCAATTTTCACCTTTTTCTAAGGTGACATAACACTTGTGTATGCTGAATTTGCAGGTCAAAGACTATTTTTTTAAACGTTAAATACTGTAGATCAATCTTCTCTTATTTTCCTGTTCTCTTTTGGGGGCCCTCTCGTGTGCAGTCATAAATGGCTAGGGGTTATTTATTCTTCAAAGGTTTAGGAGGAATCAAATAATCTAGAAGTTTGAGAAGTCAACGACCCCCCCCCCCCCCTCATCTAACAAACTTGAAGTTTTCTAAGCTGAAAAGTAGTTAGGTATTCGTCAAGGGCTTCGACAAAATCAAATAATCTACAAGTTTGAGAAGTCAACGAATCCTTCCCCGTTAACTAACAAACTTGGCGTTAAGGTTAAAGTAGCTCTTTAAAGTGGGCCCTTTTCCTGATCCAACTACTGGCCATTATATTTCCAATATGGCCGCCATTTTCCATGGCAACCAGATTATAAATGTAGTAACATTTTTTTATCTAGTTCTATTGCACCTTTATCATCCCTTAACTGTTCGACTACCAGCTGACTTAACTGTTAATATGGTAGAACGGCATATCATATTAATGCTTTTGTTTCATTAACAACAGCTTTGGATGACGAAATTTGTGTAGTTTTATTTAAATTACTGCGACTTGGTGACCATATCAAAATCAAGTTGAGATGTCCCCTTATGATAACTACTGTTTCATAATTAGATTCTCTATCCCAGAAAACCTACTTGTGGACACCAAACCAAGTTTGTTGTAGAATATACTTCAAAGCCACTGTGCTCATGTTCATTATGTAATTGAATGTTTTTTGTAGGTAGCATGCTTAGCATTTATCAAACTATTCAATCTAACAAGGACTTCCACCACAGTGGATTATGTAACACAGTTAAGAACATCTAATGGCGAACACCTAAATGAGCGCTCCTACGAAACTCCATCTTTGTTTGTTTTTGACCCAAAAACACACTTTCTTCATCTTTTTTTACACTAAATGAAAAATATATCCTTTGATATTCCTTATGCGCAAGTTTTAAGACCAAACAGCTGTACTTACTATTTTTATCCTGGAACAAGAAAAAATGGATTTGGTCTCACTAATTTTCACCTTGGCCTAAAAATGACCCGAATGCGACCTTGCGAAATTGTTTTTTGAAATACTGATGCATACAAAAGCCTGTCTCTATACAATTGTAAGGAGGGGTTGTTTGTTGCAGTATGTTGTATACATCATATTTTAGAGCGGATTTTGTTACCCCCACCCCATAATTCGTATTTAATAAAGATTTCTAATATTTTATATACACACAACTTCAGGCCTCTGTACAAACTTAACGCGCAAGTGATAAGGTTGCCAAGAAGTAGAAAATGAAATAGGGAATAAGGTTCTTTAATATTATGTAATTGAATGTCACTCCACCTTGTGCAAATATTGTCATTGATAAAGCAAAGAAAGAGGAGGACAGATGAGACTGAAATTGACCGCAGTCTTACTTATAATGCCCATTGCACTTGATGACCTTTGAACTTTGACCCAAATCCCGGAGATGGTATTCCTGCAACTCTACATGTAATACTTCTGGATAAAAAGTGTTTCTTCCTCTGACATTTTTGGTACATAGCATGCTAAGCATTTATCAAACTATTCAATCTAACAAGGACGTCTACCACAGTGTACTATGTAACGCAGCAAAGAACATCTAATGGGGAACACCTAAATGAGCGCTTCTATGAAGCTCCATATTTGTTTGTTTCTGACACGAACACAGACATTCTTCATCTGCTTTTACACTAAATGTAAAGTTGTTTCTTTGATATTCCTTATGCGCAAGTATTGAGACCAAAATAATGGTTGTGCTTACTATTCTTATCCTGGATCAAGAAAAAATAACCTGTTTTCAATGGTTTTGGCCTCATCAATTTTTACCTTGACCTCAAAATGACCCCAATTTGACCTTCAACTTGAGTTCAAGGTCAAATTGCTTTTGAAATACAGATGCATACAAAAACCTGTATCTATACAATTCCAACGAGGGGTCATTTGTTGCAGTCTGTTGTATATGTCATATTTTAGAGCAGATTTTGTTACCCCCCACCCCATAATTCGCATTTACTACAGATTTCTAATGTTTTTATATACACATAACCTCTGTACAAACTTAACGTGCAAGCAATAAGGCTGCCAACAAGTAGAAAATGAACTGGGGAATAAGGTTCTTTAATAATATGCAATTGAATGTCACTCCACCTTGTGCAAATATTGTCATTGATGAAGCAAAGAAACTTATAAGGCCCATTGCACTTGATGACCTTTGACCCTTGACCCACATCCTAAAGATGGTATTCCTGCAACTCTACATGTAATACTTCTGGATAAAAAGTGTTTCTTCCTCTGACAATATTGGTACATAGCATGCTTAGCATTTATTAAACTATTCAATTTAGCAATGACGTCTACCACAGTGGACTATGTAACACAGCAAAGAACATCTTATGGCGAACACCTAAATGAGCGCTTCTATGAAGCTCCACATTTGTTTGTTTCTGACCCGAAAACACATATTCTTCCTCTTTTTTTAATAAAAATAAAAATGTATTCCTTGTGCGCAAGTTTTAAGACCAAAATAATGGTTTTACTTACTATTTTTATTCTGGAACAAGAAAAAATAACCTGTTTTCTATGGTTTTGGCCTCACCAATTTTCACCTTGACCTCAAAATGACCCTAATTTGACCTTCAAGTTGAGGTCAATGTCAAATTGTTTTTGAAATACAGATGCATACAAAAGCCTGTCTCTATACAATTCTAACGAGGGGTCATTTGTTGCAGTCTGTTGTATATGTCATATTTTAGAGCAGATTTTGTTACCCCTACCCCATACTTCGTATATACTACAGAATTCTAATGTGTTTATATACACACAACTTCAGGCCTCTGTACTAACTTAACTCGCAAGCGATAAGGTTGCTAACAAGTAGAAAAAGGAATGAGGGATGCTGCTCTTTCATTTGATACCAAGAAACCATCCTCCCCCTCTCAGCACGTTTTTCCAAAAAAATCCGGGCTCGGCTCATGGACTAAAGGGTGACAAGCTTCCTTTTTATTAAAACTGGGTTCTTTGATTACTATGTTTGTATTTTGGCTATGCAGACTTACAAACATAATAACTAGTGATTTGAATATGTGGAGAACATGGATTAAGTTGTTAAGCTTCGGGCAAATCAACCTCTGGGTTCTGTGAGGACATTTATGATCGAATCATTAACTAGTGAATGGGATTGACTGGTTGAACAGAGATGCATCATTTAGCTTTAAGCTAAGAGTTGAGGTGACTGCCAGAGCAGCTCTACATGTGCTACCTGCGCCTCCTATTCACTTTCACCTCTCCTCACTCACCTACTCCGCAGTCATCAAAACACTTCTTAATACACTCTGCTACTTCACGGGGAAGTGTCCAACTTTAATTGGTCAAATTATCAAGGCACATATACGCATGAGTTGTGTGTTTGTAGGGTTATAGGGGTGAAACTGTGTTTTATCAGTAGATGAGTCCTGTGTTAAAAAAAAACGTACATACTTCCTCACTTTGATTACTGTAATACCATTTGGGGCCACTCTAGCTCCGAAATTCAAACAAGAATGCTTACGCTACAGAAGAAAGCTGCAAGATATATACTTGATGTTGATTACTCTCATCCAAGCAGGGGTCTATTCAAAACACTAAAATGGTTACCTTTCCTTAACAGAGTTCAATTTAATACTGCTATTCTAATGTATAAATCTGTCAATGGACAGAGTCCGATATACCTGAAAAATATGTTTCAGTTCTGCTCAGATCAACATGGTCACCTTACAAGATCAAATACATCTCATAATTTGGTTCCTCCACCGATCAAAATCGAGCTATTTAAACATTCATTCACTTACCAAGGCATAGTATTATGGAATTCCTCATCTTTAAATATGAAAATGGCACCACCTCTCTCATCATTCAAGAAACTATACCTTGAAGAACAATTATCAACTCTGTGGCCTGAAGAATTGAATGTATAATCCTTAAATCTGAGGGCCACAGCAAAAATCAAATCTTGTATTTGACTGTGTTACCCTCGTGAAATAAAGATTATTATTATTATTATTATTATTACCAAGGCAGGAAATAGCAGCCATTACTGACCCACAGACGCCTTCATGTTTTGGGCTTGTAAAAGAAATCAACTCCACCACAAGAATTTCAAGAGCATAAGAATACCAATCTCTTTTTCCCCTGCCTCTGTGATAAGTCATTCCCGTGAAGTGTTTATGTGATGAACTGTTTGACAGCCATGTGCCGTGTTTTCTTTATGCCTATAGTCCCCCCTGACAAGGCATTTGGGGGAGATGGGCGAAACTTAAGTACGTTTTAGCTAAACACTGGTTGTCCTTTACTCAAGTGTGAAATGTTATTGAATATTACTGCAATTTAAAGGTATCTACATTCTTCACCACCCGTGAACTTGCCACATGATGATTTCAATCGATATTGCTTAGGAGTGACTTGCTGCCATTCATTTGGCTTTAATTTATGATGTAGTATAAGTTATGTTCAGTATCATTACCCTCGTTAATAGCTAACACAGATAAGCGTATTCATGGCGAATGACACAGGTTAAATTGGATGAATGGTATTTCAACTGCATTCATTTGGACTCAGAAAATTTTACTGGTCCCTATCCAAGTTGATGTTTGTTTGTGTACTTAAATTACGTTTGATATATAATCTATTCAGTCATACATATACTGTCAAAACATGCACACACACACACCCTTCAAAATAACCATCTAGCTTTTAATTGTATGGATTTCTTTTGATCTTGACCGTATAGTCAACCCTGCACATTAAATCTACTGACGGGATGACTTAGCCATGGTTTAGTAGAAGGGTGGCCCTTATTAACCAGTGCTATAACGTGTTTCACCCAAAATGATTCGCTACTGGTCTGTATAGACAAGTGATTCCCTTAACGGGAATCTTTTGAGCAGGTTTGACAGGATTTATGAGGTCGAATCCAAAATTTCAAAAGGATGGTTCTCTAGTTCTATACCAGCGTTCGTTCACTGAAAACACTTTTGAGAGGCCCCAGTTGTCAGTATAGATGGCCAGCCGATTCAGGTATTTAAAGCTAATGATGGATATTTGAAAGTAAATTGTTCTTCCAAAATAGCAGCCCTGACTATCCGATTTCAATGCGATGCATTCCAACGGCGAGGTTGTGACCCGAAAATGATTTAATGAGTAACATTCCGTCCCCTGCCTCAACAACAGCCTCCGCGCCATCCACGGGCCATCTGACCAGCCCTTAAATGGGTCCATTAAAATCCCGAGAAACACCATGTAGCCTTTCAAGGGCTATTCTGACCGGTCTGACAACCGTTGCGACCACAAGTGCCTTATACAATACGACATATAGTTTAGCGATCGGCCTCAGTCAACTAAGGTTTGCTCTCGTCTTCCATTGTGATTGCAGCCTCCACTTGTCACACTTGCTGCTCACTCTGGCCGCGTCTGGAGCCAGGCCTTATGCGATAAGTCACTACCCTTAAAGAAACAGGAACATTGCCTGACGTTATCTGCAGCTTACCTATGATTTACCAGGTGCATTAAGACTTGCTGACTGAGGCCAACACAACTTGATTATCAGCAGCATCCCGCATTTGAAAAGGCATGTCTCTCAGACATTCGTATTTAGTATAGGCTGCGACAGGTAATGCAAATCCTGAGTACTCGTTAAGGGCTATTCCATTTGAATGTACATGGGGGGGGGGGGGGGGGGGTCTGAAATTGTGAGCGTTCCATGATTTTTTTTTTCATGTAAACCCCCAATTTTTTCATCTTGACCCCCTCCCCCCATGATTTTTTAATAGGTGGGCGTTCTACCCCCCCCCCCCCCTATGTACATTCAAATGGAATAGCCCTAAGGATGGGGTTAATTTGCGAATATAGGTCCATTTTGATACTTTTTACATATGTTCAAACCTCCAACCGTTTCCAAAGTTGGATAGATAGATAGATAGATAGATAGTTAGATAGATGTTACAACAGCTCATGTTATTTACCATTTGCTTGATTACCCTGGACGTAGCATTGTATATCACCATTTTGTTCAAACTTTGAGAGGTTTCCTTCTATTTCAGCGTAATAGTGCTCATACCTTAACTGTGATGTTAGTTCATATCTCAAAGTATTTTTTATATCAAAGCTATTACAGCATATCTCATGGAAATACTCTCAAGAGTCCCGAATATTTTCTCTGGAACTGATACCTTATATTCCCCTTTATCATGTGTCCTAACTAGGACGCAACCTGACACCACAAGGTATTTGGTTATTGACAACCAATAGATGCATGACATTTTTGGACTATCTACAATAGTCATCATGTGTAAAAGTTCACTTATACGTCCGTGTAAGAATCTGTATTATTATACCTCACATGAAGATCGTAAGCCGTGAGTGGTTGACTGAGGTTCACTATTCTATGCTGTTTTGCTCGAGAGGCATTGCGACACCTCTCGGTTACACATTATGCGACTTCTCATGAAAAGCAACCCCCCCCCCCCCCCCCGCGCTGGTGACGCCTAGCGGGGAAAGTGCGAGTCATCAGTCATCTGTGACCTTGACATCATCCAAAACGGCAGACGGACTTTTCCCCCGCATCAGCGACCGGCAGTGGACGGATATGGTCTTTGATAATTTACCATAGTGGGGTTTCTTTGGTATAATAAAACAAATATGATATTCCAGTGGAGGTAACCTGTTGGAATGGATTCTCTCGGGACTATGATTTCCCTCGGGCTTCGAAATCGTGAAAACAATTCCTCCCTCGGGGATCCATCCCAGCAGGTTTCGCCCACTGGGACGTCATTTGTATATTGTAAATACATTGCATATGTACAATTCATATTCTGAGAATGTTGTTTAAAAGCTTTGAGCGTGTCAACTTCCGAAACATCTTCAGACTATTTCTCTGTACATATTGTAAGCAACTCCCTACATTTAGCATTAACCTGATGTAAATATTGAAACGACATTTTTCATTCACTTGTAAAAGTAGTAATAAGGAATATTCGGACCCCCTAATTGGCCATTTTGCAATTTAATAGTATAAAGCACATCTTCCTATTGAACTTGATGGTAGGCGCTTGCTTTTTCTAGATGTCACATACGACTAGTAATAAGTTATAATTAAGTGATTGGAAGAATTTGGTAAGGCAGCCCGTTTGTCAGAGTGAAATCACCTAACCAAAATAACATATATTTAATCTGATTTCCCGTGAAAGGTTATGCTATATATACAAATGGCTGCTTAAGGTCGCTTTCAGGAAGCCATTAGCATAATTTATCGGTGAAAGATTAAAGCCAAAGCATAGGGTTGCATACTGGAGCATTCCAATTTGTGCTTGGGGCTTAAGTAGAGCATTCCTCTAATTTTGGTCAGCATTCTTATTATGTCAGGATTAGTGTGACACGGTTGTTTATGTTCTTGTACACGCCTTACTCCCCCATTCAGCACTTATCTCCCTCATCGTGCAATATTTCACCCTTGCCCAGGTCAATTGTACACCTATCCACTAATTCTTACCTGTGCACGTATTCTGTATGGATTTCTATTAGAGTCTGTGTACTGAGTTATGTAGCAACTGTTCTTCCTCAGGCACTGGGCAAGACATGTATTGGACAGAGCCAGGAACATGTCACATATATTATGATGCAGTTTTTGATAAGATTGCTTCAGAGTGGGCCGAAATGTCCCCGGGACGAAGAATGTGGCCTAATGACTTTGTGCAGGGCAAATCTACCTGTACCATTTCACTGTTATGTTCGTGACCCTGGGGCCGTAATTGCTTATTCATTGGAAGTCAAAGCCTTTAAGTGTGAATACACGCCGCTAGATAAATCCAACCTATGGATTTGTCCAAGTCAAAAGATTACACTCCTAATCGATAAAAACCGCCCTACGTGTTTTCTACTAGCGTGACACTAAATGACCAGTCGAATAAAGTACGCCAGCTTGGCCCCTAAGTATAAAGCTCTACGTAGTTCTTGCTTGCAATGTGCTTGTGGTTAGAAAGTCCATTGTTCTCCTGTTGTATTCCTAACCACAAGCACCTCGCAAGCACTACGTCAAGTTTTATACTTAGGGGCCCTGGACAATAACACTTCAACTCTTGGTCTAGTTAGCTCTGGCGGTACTATCCAGCAAGGCGATACCAGAGTGGTCAAATAACGACATTGACTTAAAGGCACACTGATGCATGGATATTCTTTAGAATTCCTTCAAGTCAAAATGCGCCCGGAGGACCTTTCATTCCTGATGCATTATCCTAGAGTACATTGCACACGCTTCTTATGCAACTCTTGCCCCCGCCCCCTTTGTATCCCCACAAAAGGGGGCACTGAGTAAGCAAAACACCCAATATTGGATCCCTGAGTGGCATGTCTGAATGTCCTCCAGGAGCTGGGGGAGGGGTGTGGCTGAGGTTTATCTCTTGTAAACCCTACGCATATTCGTCATCTGTTCGGCGGACTACCGTATTTTCCCTTATTACGAGGTCAACACACACCTACGATTGGCACACATTTAAACCGTACATTTGGTTTTTACTCGGGATTACTGTTACCAAGTCCTCTAATAGTAAATATATAGATTGCTCATTTTTTACTTGA
>OZ012684.1:35620337-35646007 GCA_963942565.1 Maea johnstoni
GCCGTTTTGGAGGAAATGATTATGAACCATAACCTTTGAATAACTTCATTACTTGAGCTAATTGATTAAGTCAGTCCTTACAAAAATAGTCTTATGTCGGTGAAGGAGATGATGATGATGAAGACGATGACAATGATGATGATGATGAAATGAGGATGATGGCATTATAATGAAGGCAATGATAGACGATGAATACAGCAACGCTGAAGGCGATGGTATTACTGTTGCTGATCATAACGTTGAGTAAGATATGAGCTTTTGCGGAAGATGATACGTGAAAATAAGCCACTAAAAGTGATGTGACCATTTAGATCAAAATCAAACGAAAACCAACTCTATTTTAGTGAACGACACAGGATTAGTTTAGTTTTAGCGTGGCACTCATGCACTGTGGACGGGTCCTGTCACGTGATGTCCATCGGTCTGGGCAGCTGCCTTAGACTGGTACCGCTCTATCCGGTGAGGTTAATAAGGAAAGGAATTGTTTCCTAGAGGGCGCCACTTACTGCAACGTTTTCATTTTTCTAGCGTGTTACATGATTTATACACGCCTTTCTTTCATCTTGTGGCAGCGCTCTGAGGCAAAGCAACTACTTGATTTACAGCCATTGTACCTCTTTGTTTAACACCATGCACTGTAGTACCTCACGTCAAACTAACCATGACTGATGCAATAATTGTTACGACAGTAACGATGGCATAACTATGGCATAATTGGCAAAATTGCACCAATCTGGCAGACTCGATGAGCTGAGCCGTATCTATTTTTAGTGCACGTTAGTCACCAACTGTAGGTATCTAAGAAAATATGCCGCGATTATAGTTAAGGTCATTTGTGTCTATTTACGTAATGGTATCGAATGATATATGAATAAGGCTTAATAGTAAAGGTCATTTGTATGTCTATTTACACAATGGTATCGAATGATATATGAATAAGGCTTAAGGGGTGGTATGAGGCATTAAATATAATGAAGGCCACACATCTTATCTGATAAGACAATAATGATAGACTAGTGGCAATGTGTCATTACGTACATGTATGCTAGCAAGGTCTTCAAGCTTGATTAATTCTATACTGGAAAACCAAGGTTGTAAAGTTGGATGCATTTTTCCGAATGATGATAAATAATGCCCCAATGCGAATGCATGAGGTTGGAAACCTATGAGCCAATACAACCTATCTACCAATATGCGGCATAAGAACGAGGACCTTTGCTATCGCTTAATTTAGTTTGTGTTTTTACCACCAGATGTCATCTCAGTAACACAGCTCCCTCTGCTGATCAACGCTGTAATTTTTGACTACGTACCGAGGGCGCCAGCGTGATAAGAGATTAGCCTGGGGAAATAAGCTGCTAATAGCTGGTCAGTCTTCTTGCCCGGGGCACCAATTGCTCATCTTTCCATTGTGGCCAGTTGTCTAGGGCCGTCTCGCGGCGAGCGCTCCCCAATAGGAAGAGCGTGGTCGCTGAACACATCCGCACCACTTAAACTGATTGCTCAGATGTCGTCGCCTCTACTGCGGCGCGGAATCTCTTTAAGCTGACAAAAGGCTGCAACATCCTCCATGTCAAGGATACATGTTGTGCCAGACTAAGCCTTCTGTTTGAAAGCACCTGACGTCTAATTTCATGCAAAATTACTCTGGCTGATAGCAATCTTTAGCCCGCTAGTGGGATTCCTACACGGTACCCAGTGGAGGAGGTTAACTTCCCTCAAAAGGAGTACTCAGTGACTTTTGGGAACGGTCTAATTTTAGTTTGCATCCTTACCTGCCGTCGTTAAGACGTATAATACGCATTGACAGAGACACACCTTTCAACACGCTGTAGTTGGCAGCCTTAAAGCGCGGAGGGTGAGTGAAACTATATGTACTTATATTTTACACTTGACTTTTACATTTCTTTGAATCTTAGAAATGGGGAATTTTTGACAACATTCTTAAAAGAGATACTTAAACAAGGACGATAAGGCAGAGTTTAGATATGATTCACAAACAATCTATTAGCTATCGTAAGGTGAGAGACATTATGTATGTAAGCAATCACCAAAAGGTAACCCCAAAGGACCAAACGCATTGTGAGATTGTGACATTTGTAATACGTTAGTCTAACATACAATGCGTTGCATTCGATAGGTTTTCGTCATTATTGGATTTAGGTTTGTCAAAAGCTACCACTTTTCATTACCCTTTCTAACCTTAACCTCTGATATGGCATTGACAAGTCTTGCGGTCGGGATCAAACAAATAGAACAATGCTATTTCCAGGTAAACCTGGTTATCTTGAATGTTAGTAATAGCTTATCAGTGACTGACTGCCAGCAGTAGCGAAATGCTCAATGCCTGTTTTATATATAAAATGAATGTGCCTAAGTGTTTACTAGGTACTCATAATAATCACATATTGGTTTAAAATGATGCAAAGTGAGGAGGATCGACTGATTACCAAGCTAGACGGTTACATATCCAGTTTCCCTGCCTGAACAGGGAGCACATAAGGAAGGTGAGGGGGTGGCCAATGTGGGGCATCTCCTGGGTAGGCATGGTTTTGGAGAAGTCTGGTTTAATCAGAGTAGATGGCGTGTATTCATTTGTGACCATTTTTAAATAGCGAGTTCATTTTATAGCTAAGCAGGAGTTTCTCTTGGAAAAATATGTTTGTTTGTCAATTAGAGGTAGGACTTATAAATCTATCAATCAAAATCAATGGGATTAAGAAATCCATATGTATGGAAAAGTCAAGTAAATATGGAGTAGGCGAGAGCTGCACCTGAGTTCTCACCGATTAGCAATAGAAACAGAAAGATGGCAGTGGCCCTAAATACAGAGAAGCGCTAGAAAATGTCGTGGCTGCGGGGATGTAGAGAACAAATTTCATGACTTACTGTGTTGTCAGTAATACAAGTAGTGCAAGAAACTTATTCCAGAGTATAATTGAAGAATTATGTCTGTTTAATTGATGACTGTGGAGGATGAGAGGAAACTTGGTGATTGAATGTCGTAAATATGATGAATAGTCTTATTCTGTATTGTACTCAGCATAGCTGTGCTATCGGACACTGAAGTGCCTAGAGGCCTGAGTGAAATAAGTTTCTATTCTATTCTTTTCCTCTTCAATTCTAAAATAGAAGAGTCGTAAGTCAAAGGTGTTGTGTCATCGCTAGTCAAAAAATTAAACTATGCATTGTTCTCCATTAGACAACGGGACGACTCACACCAGAAACCAACCATATTCAATTCTGAAATCAATCATATTCAATTCGGTCGACCCTCATAATGTTGGTCGATTTTCGATGGCTGGTTTAAATGAAATAATCTTGTTTTAGAATCCAATGATATCCTTTTGTAAGAAACAATCAGCATTTCGTGATGTAGCTTCGCCCTTCATGATTTCGAATACCTTTCAATGCACACTGTTTGGCTAGTGGTGCATAAAATAAATGCGGAACCGGAACCGGGATGAAATTCCTTCTCTGCACGAATAGTTCCGAGGGGACACTTGCAGAAGCACCATAGACACTGCTCCAATACATCGCACATTTATATGGCGACCTAGCCAACTCGTTTATGAGGATCCAGCGGAAACAGGAACTTGTGAGCTCGCGCTTGAGAGCTAGGCATCGTAACCACAAGATCACGATGGATCCAACCTCTTTAAAAGGCACTTTTACAAACAAACATCTGAAAGCTGGAAAGGAAGATGAATGTCCACTTAAGTGAGGTTAGAAATAGGATTTGAAACCGTAAACATGTCCGCATTAGAGGTATGGCCATATAAGCGGGGTATCTACAGTAGAGGGGCTGCTGCAGTAAATGATGAATGAGAGGGTATTTCTGGGACCAACAAAAGGTGTCCACTATTATAAGTGAGTGTGTCCATAATAGACGACTGTCCACTTCCCGAGGTTCCGCTGTAGTTTGATAGGTCAGTGTGGTAGATAGTATTCGTACATGTATCTCAGATATGAGTTCCCTTTTAATTTAAGATCAGTGCATTTTAATCATTGCGCATTCATTAATGGGAAAAGATTAAGGGAAATATCCAATTGTGTGATGGTAGCCCAGATCACTTCCGGTCTTTATGTATCAAAATATGAATGGAAGGAAAGGTGAAACCGCAAAAAATGTCCTAGAAGATTCTCAAAACATGTTTCATACATTAATGGGTAAGCAACCTTAACTCACTTCTTTCCAAGCTATGGTTGAGATATGGCTAATTTCAGGTAGCTGTATCAGTCAAATGTATTAGTGTAAATATGTGTAAATTTGCAACCGATCCATCTTTTTGTTCCTCTTTAGCCAGTTTCTTGTTTTGTGTTTCCGTTTAGTTTACTTTTTCATTCAAGAATTTATTTATAGCTTATGTTTGTATGTATTATTTCCTCTATGTTTCACGTATGTATGTATTATTTCCTTTATGTTTTATATATAATACTTTTGTATAACGTATGATTTTGTACCAAAGTGCAGTCAATAAACATACAATACATACACTACTATACAATTTGATGATTTATCATTTTCAAGAGAAATTAGTAAGATAAGACATGGATGTATGCCTAACCTAGAAATCAGATGATGCTGGTTAGGAATAGGACACATTTACCGTGTATACATCGCTTAATAAAGGCAGAAATTAATGGTTGATGGTTCAAAAAAGATGATACCAATATCAGCTAAAAGGAATATTCACAGTACCACATCTGCATCAGAGGAAAACTACTGTCTCAGTTTAATGTCCAATACAACAAGAAACAAACTTGCCTATATCTAACTGTCCTCAAATACAATACAACTCAAATTAATGAGGGACGAGTGTTTTGATGTTCGCTGATCCCAGTCTCAGATAGATCACGTAGAGTCAACACCTGTGGGATATAAAACCATATCTCAAGTGGCAATTAATCAAGATGGCTGTGCACATGTGGTGCTCTGATTGATGGTGGCTTAGTATACCTACAAGCAGCACAGCATTCTGCCCGATTTGTGAACTTTTTCTGAGGTATATTGCATAAGAAAGCAGATGTAGACGGTGTTCCCTGGGATGTCATAGCCCAGCTGCTAACATATCACATCTGGCGTGCCTTGTAAGAGTATGTGCGATTCTAATATTATCAAAGTGAACAATCCTCATCCAGTCCTCTCACATTGACTCGAGGGAGCAGTATGGTTTCAGCTGGTCATATAGCATATGGAGTTTGACTAAAATACTTATGAATACCTAAGACTAGAAAATTCCTAAATGTCCGAACAAAATGAACCCCAACCCCACCATATAAACACTTGAGAGCAGCTGAGTGATGTCTTCTTATCATGTATCGCCAATGCAAATGATGCACATGTATTTCTCCTGCTAAGTTTTGCAGATCTAAACCACCATTAGGGATATGATTTATTAGATTATTTGAATGCTGGATATTCTAAGTAGTTTTTATATTGGATAACAAGCCCTGCGGGGAGTCTGCTGGCAGTTAAATTGCACTTAGAGAATGGAGTTATATTCAAAAGAAAATATGAAATATTAATATCACTGATTCTTCAGTGACAGAACAACCCTAGAAAAACGATGCGAAACTAATTATCTTAATCATTGGTTAATGCAGGTGGTTAATGTGGGTTAACAATCAAACATGATGCCCTGGACATGTCAAAGCTTTCACAGTAGTCACAAAAAGGCCCTACCATCCAGGTGCATGTAATATCTGCCTAATAAAGGCATACTTTGGGCGAATTTCAAATGGTGCAAGTGCAAAAATAAAAACAAAACAACAACTATTGATTTATAAATTTGTACTTAACTGGAAAGTACCCGCCCTGCAGATAGTAACCATGAAATATTTCAAATTGACAAAAAAGATCAGAGCACCTAGATATCTGGTTGCAACATCACTCATGATTAATTCTAATTCTATCTTGGGCGTCTTCGCATTGGTTGAGTTTAGATCCGTGTCAGATTTGAGGGTTCCCGGCATGCTTTGCAGTCTAGTGACGTCACTGTCAATATGCCTATGCTGCCGCTCAGGAACACGTTGAGATCAGAATTTGGAATTTTCATTTTTTGCCAGTATTTTTCTGCCAAATTGCGGCTAGGGCGTATTTCGGAAGTTGTAACAGGTGGAGGAATTAGAGAAATCCGTTTTCTTTCGTTTGGCAATTCTTTTAATGAAACTACGAGTATTTTCGAGGGTAGGGTAGTGAAGGTACCGCATTCTACACGAACTACGATCTTGTAGTTGGTCAGGAACACGTTGAGACCAGAATTTGGAATTTTCATTTTTTGTCAGTTTTTTTCTGCCAAATTGCGGCTAGGGCGTATTTCAGCAGTTGTAACAGGTGGAGGAATTAGAGAAATCCTTTTTTTTCGTTTGGCAATTCTTTTAATGAAACTACGAGTATTCTCGAGGGTAGGGTAGTGAAAGTATCGCATTCTACACGAACTGCGATCTTGCAGTTGGTAGACCCTGCCTCTGCTTCTGCTCAGGAAGACGCTGAGACCAGAATTTGGAATTTTCATTTTTTGTCAGTTTTTTTCTGCCAAATTGCGGCTAGGGCGTATTTCGGCAGTTGTAACAGGTGGAGGAACTAGAGAAATCCTTTTTTTTTCGTTTGGCAATTCTTTTAATGAAATAAATATGAGAGCACACATATATTCCTGCGACCACACACTTATGGCTACCTAACTTGTGTACCAAAAGTTCAAAAAGCTCGGTTAACAGATATGAAATTGATAAATGAGATGTTAAAGGCCACGGTACAGATATCCCTGCGACCACACAGTTATGGCTACCTAACTTATGTACCAAAAGTTCAAAAAGCTCGGTTTACAGATATGAAATTGATAAATGAGATGTTAAACCGGCTGAAGCTCATGTCATTTGCAGTCGTCCTAGTTATTCTCCACGAACTTTGGTCATTCAGTTAAATTTACATATTTGTTCGTAATTTCTTAATGCTACGAGTATTCTCGGGGTTAGGGTAGTGAAGGTATCGCATGCTAATGCGATCTTGCAGTTGGTAGACCCTGCTTACGCTGCCGCGCAGGAACACGCTAAAACTTAAATTTGGAATTTTCATTTTTGGTCAGTTTTTCTGCCAAGTTGCTGCTAGGGCGCATTTAAGTAGGTGTGGATGATAGGGAAACCAATCCGCCGCTTGGTTTCAAGTCTAAGGCATCAATCTTTCATGCCCCAGCTGAGACTCAAATTCGGACAGGGGCGAGAGACAGCTAGGAGTCAATGGCATTGCCGTGGTCTACACGGCAGGCCACGGGCAAGGTCAGTGGAGGTTATCGGGGTGACCCACCGACACACCCTCGCCCAATATTACCATTCCCCTCGCGCTCCCGATCTGATGACAAATCGGGAGGAAGACCGGGAAAGCGCAACAACCATCGATTGTGCGTACCCTAATAAAGCAAATGATGCTACTTATATAGGTAGATTGGAGTACAGTAATGTGCTTAGAGTAGTTGACCAAATTAACTTTTGCAAGTTATTTGATTGAATAAAACTGTTCAACTTTAACTTTATCGAAATTGTAAATAGTTTAGAATATTTCTATTAAAAGAAATATTCATAATTTTGTCACATTACCGAATTAGGTACCTTTTACGCCTCTGTGGGTGTATTTGCATCTTGTTTTATCGCCGCTCATGGCTATTAATAGAGCACAGTCCCGCATTTGTCATTCGTCGACCGTGATTGGGTCACATTTTCGAAAATTATTTACTTTGCGTATGCCACGATATAAAAACACATTTGAAGTTAGTTAGTGGTATACTATTTTTATCTATCTATTAAAGTGTTGATAACTGTTGTAATGTAATACTTTTGTTGGGAAATGTTAAGAGCTGGGTCTTCATCTCATTTCAAGCATAACTAAAATGACTGGAGAAGAGTCAGCAGGAACCAGTGACTTCTCCTGAAAATGTGTTTTTAATATAGAGGGTAAAAAGAGAAGCCTTTAATTGTTCAAAAGTATTCTTAATATCATGAAATAAAGAAACATTGTAATGAGAGATATTTAGACATGACAGTTTTGGTAGGTTTATCAGCCTAGCTTTTCAAGGGATGGTCTAGTTTGATTTTAGGTCTCTGGTCATCATGAAGGTCAGTGACAATGTAAGTGTTGTAAACAACAGCCACCCAGGTTTCAGTAGGGGAATGTTTCAGTAGGGGAATTGGTAGGGAAGATTGGGAAACAAGAACTAAGATGTATGACGCATTCATCATATATAAGATGGATGGTGTGATTATCATACAAGAGAAAGGGTAGTTTACGTTTGAGAAACAACTCGGAACTGTAGCCTTTCAAAGTTAATCAACTCGCCCCTTCATGGCTCGTTGATTAACTTAAGGTCATGCCTGAAATGAGATATGTCTGTTAAAACAAATCAATTTCTTGTTTCTGTCAGCTTGCAAGTTATTCCATTTATCATGGAACATTATCCTTGCTAACTGAGATTCTATTTCACATTTCTATATTTTCCTCTGATTGAAAATTCTCCTCGCGTAAGTGATAAATTAAATAACTTCTTTGGATCATTTGTAAGTCTTCATGTATGACTTTGATTAATATGATGTTTTTGTTGACATTTCCTATGTGAAAATTCTACTTTCCTAGTAACAGCCTCGACGAAAACTATATTTTCTGTGCGGGACCGACGGCAATACAGCGTATCATACTTCTGGGTGGCGGCCATGTCTCTCAGTTGCAGAACTGATATGCAGACTTATCTGTGGAATGGCGGCTTAAATCAACCGTTTCTTAGATTGGTAATTGAAATGAAAAAGAGGAGGTGACACAATTAGAAGATTGTATGATATTGGGTATCTAGAAATGGCACTATTGGGCACTGATTTTGACTACTGGTGTTCGTTGGTCATGTCTCTCAGTTGCAGAACTACTATTTAAACCTATCTGTAGTTGCATTTTCATCAAATTGTCAAACGCTGATTAAAATGATAAGGAAGATGTGCCGCAGCCTGAAGATTGTAAGCACTTTGGTATTTTGACATTGTGTTTTTGGTTTCTGGAGTGATGTTCCTATCCGTAAGTTTTATTCGTCTATTGAGGTGGCAGGAGGTTACCGTGGGAGGTCCGTTAATACACGTTACACCCTCTTGCGCAAACTGAGGCCTGAAGGGTCGACAGGCCATGGCGCTGGATTGAACTATGCTTATCGCTCTGATAAAGGAATTGTCACTATTCGCTGGGCTGTGTTTTGTCACCTTAAGGGGAGATAAAGTTAACAAACCTTTTCTTCCCCATTTCGCCGCCTTTAAGAGCGCTATTAGCATCAATTAGGAGCACATTAGCCTGTGTTAGGGAACGTCACCAGCGCCATTAAAGAGACATTATCTCTCAGGGCAGGCAGGTGAGCGGCATTATCCAGGGAATTAGCTTAAGTGGAAGTGACCGAAAGGGCGTGTTTACCTTACATTTATATCTAACTTTAGCGGTGGCTATTTTGAAATACCAAAAACAAAAGTATAATACTTGTATACACCGTTTGATTCAATACGAGAGTAATTGAACAATTTACTGATATAAGTATATACTTTCAATGTAAACTATGCAGAGCTGTATTGAAAGGTTCTTCCAATTGCGGTAATTTTAGTACAAAAGGGTATATGACTATGGACAGTTTGAAACGCATTTGGAAGTTTAAATCCAAAATTCTGAACATCGAATTTACAATAACATTCAGGAAACGTTTAATTAAGCATGTACACAGAGAAAGTATTTTTACCTAGACATAGAGAATGCATAGCAAAATGCCAAATGAATAAAGTTTCATTTAAAGACGTAGCTATTCTTTTTGATTCCTAAAAGGATTTCCAATAAAAAGCTACATTCTAATCCGCATATGAACATTTCTCCAGATAAATCACTTTCTTTCCACCACTGACATCATTTCAAATCAACAGTTTTGGGAAGCCAAGTTATTTTGATGGACTTCAAAGTAGGACTGTCATAGATATGACAAGTATCGATCGATCGAAATAATTTTTCCAATTAATCGAAAAAAATATAATGTCAATTTTTATGTCAATTAATCGAAACACATTTTTTCAGCCTTTTACGCCATTTTTAGCCAACGCTAATAAGAATTTTGAAGAGAAACTCAAGTATTCAATCAAAAAGTGTTGAGAAAACCCTCATTGTCTTTGCATTGTGAGAATCTTAGGATCCTAGCCACAAAAATAGTGTGGAACATGTGAAAATATTCTATTAGTGCAGTTCTTCAAAATCGAATCTAAATAATAAGAACCGAAAAATAAAATGTCAATTTTCGAATCGAAAAAAATGGATGTCAATGACAGTCCTACTACAAAGTGACCTCTATACCACAATAAGGGCAAAAAGACATCGACACTCGATCAAAAACGGACATGATGTACCGTGTACTCCTCTTCCATGCCGCCATGCCTGACCAGTCACTGCTTGACCCCCCGAGTAACACAGCAGGATGGGCTTCAGATGACACCTCGACGGCGGCGGCGGCGGCGTCCAGATTAGACAAGAATAGGCAGGTTCCGCTATCCCGTGTACGGCTCCGGCTACGGTTAAGCATAGTGCCACGTCACGCAAAGTGATGCATCGTCATCACTTTGCGTGTAGCCTGCCGCGGAGCCGATCTCGGGAACCGGCTTAGACACGCTGTAAGCCGTAAGTCCAAAACGGCGCAGCAATTTGAATAAATATGGAATATGAAATGGATAATTAAAAAAAACATCGATTGGAACATTGAGTTAAATATGTTAACTCAACATTGACCGGGCGGTTTTAAAAAATTCGCCGGTTTTAATATAGAAATTTCAAATATAAAAATAGGCTCCGTTTGGCACAGATGATCAGCGCTGAAGCGCTGTATGCGTGCTTGATTTCTTTAATCAGCTACGGCGTAGCCGTAGTCCCGTCGTAGCGGATTCAGATTTGTACCCACCCGCCTC
Source organism: Maea johnstoni (assembly GCA_963942565.1). Classification (NCBI taxonomy): domain Eukaryota; kingdom Metazoa; phylum Annelida; class Polychaeta; order Spionida; family Magelonidae; genus Maea; species Maea johnstoni. The sequence continues at coordinate 35,631,297 of OZ012684.1, forward strand.
CGCCTACGGCTCCGTACAAGCTTAACCGTTCGCGGAGCCGTTTACGACATAGCGGAACCTCTCTAATGTGCGTGCTGTATCGTCCGCCATCGCCTCAGGCAGCATTCCCTCAATAGGTCAGGTTAGCTTTTCTTTGGCGACGCGGAAAAAGCTATCTCTCGCCGCTATGTGGTAATCCCCATTGTGGTTGCTCAGCTCACTGTCGGGCTCGTAAAGGTCCCAGTAAGAGCAGAGACGGATACAACTGTATGCGCAAACAAATCACATGCAACGGTCATGTTCGTACGTGCATAGTTTTCCTTCCCTACTATGTCTTTTGATATCTTGAAATGCTTTAAAATTGAGTTTTGCTGAAAAAATATTTTCGCACTTATTATATCGTACTCCTTTACTGACAAGCTCGTCTATCATTTTGATTTGTTTTCTATTAAAGTTGCTTTGTATAAATGTGTGCAATCCGCTGAAAGAAACAGGCTTAACTCATGTATAAGTATAATAAATAGTTTACAATTATATATAATTAAAGTTAAAGTTAAAATTGACGACACAAAGAGTCAGTAAATTGTTTATAACTAGCTTTGGTAAAGTTTTTATATATTATCATATATTCAAAAGTCATTGGCCTATTTCACTATTGAGTATTTTACTCACTTTTAGTTTTCATGGAATTAACACGATTTGAAAGTGTTGACCTATCTAATATGTCTTATGATAGGCAATTGATTAGGAACTGTATTGTTTAGGTGGAAACCGTGAGAAAATGTCCATGTCTATAATGGTAGGTATTTGACCTACTCATTATGCCGGTCATCTTCAAATATCCACCCTCATCAATGTCAATCAATTTTGGACTGGTGAATACCACATCAGCAGGGCTGGCGTAACCAAATGACGCTTGTTGCGTCTCTGTTGGCATGACCCTGCTGATAGCCTTGCCAGGTGGGCTTCTGTTCAAGCAGATACCCATGTTACATACTCGAAATGATTACCAGCCAATTGAATTTGTAAGTGAAAACAACTGACACCTGTTTATGTGACAGGCAAATCCCGTCAACTACTTAACTAATTCATCGAGGTCGTGATCATATCAATGATGAAAATTGTCATTTATGTAGCGCTATTGTCATTGTAAGAAATTCACAAGTGCTTTAGAAACTATGCAGGGGACCCTGGTGTGATTATATGCATAATGTAGTTTTCATATAAACCATTATACAAAGCCTGCATTGAAGAGGTGGGTTGTAAGGTTTCTCTTTAAACCTGACACCGAAATCAAGTCGAAAAGGTGAGTTGGTAGTAGCAGTGTTGGAACATAGAAGGAGGTGGCATGATTGCCATATCCAACCAGTCTTCATCTTGGTTATTCTAGTATGGATTTCTCACGGATCTCCGTTTTGGTTTGTATAGGACATGTATAACATAACTGTAAGCAGGTGAAATCTGTCGTGAACGTTACAGAGAGCCAGTGCAATTTTTAAAGGACGGGGCTGTGCTGATCTTTCTCTGACTTTGTGACAATTTTTGCAGTACTTTTTTGCAGCCTTTGAAATTGTAATAGCACATCCGGACTGCTGTACATACTTATAGGCAGGGCATTAAAATGGTCATTTCCAGAGACAACAAGAGACTGCATCACCTGTTTTGCAGCATTGGCTTTGAGAGCTTTTCACACTTTTCCAATATTCATAAGATGGCAGTTAGCCTTTTGCTTTCTGATCAGTGTGGCAAGGGATAGTAAGTAGATGAGAAATAGCATCACTGCTAGGGCTGATCCTTCTTAAATCGCCCACTTCATCCCATCCACACTTGATAGAACACCAATATATCCAGCCTTTAAATACGTCCACATAGGTAGGATTTAACCCATTCTAGTGCTAGCCCAGTGAATCCGAGTAAAGATTGCATTTCTACTAAAACATGTTAAAATGGTGTATGGCAAGATAATTGCGTCCAGCCAGCAGGTACCGGTATCTGACAAGGCTGTTAGGCCTCGTGCGATACCTGCTGGCTTCTCGCAAACATCCTGGCCTACACAATTTTCACAACAAGGATAGCTAATAGTATCTCATTTTCACAAAGGGGATAATGAATGTATCCTCAGATTCCCCTCATTTTGAATTATATATCACTATGAATTTCAATAAACACACTGACTAGTTATATCTAGCAGGATATTCTATTCAGTCTATTCAGATTCAGATCTATTAGGGGCCAAGCTACGAGACTTGAACTTCCCTCCAACTTTTATAGTCTAGCGTACGCCATAATGAACACAAGGTTCACACACACACACACACACACACACACACACACACACACACACACACACATATATATATATATATATATATATATATATATATATATATATATATATATATATATATATATATATATATATATATATATATATATACTAGTATATATATATACTAGTATATATATATATATATATATATATATATATATATATATATATATATATATATATACATGTATATATATATATATATATATATATATATATATATATATATATATATATATATATATATATATATATATATATATATATATATATATATATATATATATATATATATATTTCTATATATATATACACACACATATATATATATATATATATATATATATATATATATATATATATATATATATATATATATATATATAATTATATATATATATATATATCTATATATATATATATATATATATATATATATATATATATATATATATATATATATATATATATATGTATGCATATACATAAATATATATATACATATATATAGTATGTGTGTGCTGTTCTTTGTGATTCATTTTCCTGTGCATATCATTGTGGTAGTGTCATCACTTGTTATTTATCTTCAGAATTGACAGACACTTTACATTCTTTGGTGTCAACAGTGAGTGTTTGTACTGTAGTTAGGATTTCTCTAAATATTTCCATGACGAGTATGTACAAGACATGTAGTTGAAATGGCTGCGCTAAATATATGTTTTTTGGATATCATTAACAGCGAACACGGTAGTTTAATGCAGCACCACCCTCTACTTTATTCGTTACTCGAAAGAATCCATCCTCCGACATCTTCCTATTCATCAAGTTGCCCTGTGAGTGTACCTGATACCCGCCTGAACTTAGAAATACTATAGCCAGGACAGGAGTGGAGGACAAAACATACAATTTTCCCTCGACACTCCCGACAGCAATTACATGGGTAGGGAGACATATTGTCTATGATTTATACATTTACATTAACTTTAATCGGTTACGATATGCAAGATCGAATTTCATTGCCAAACCTTAAAAAGCTTTTCCTTCACTACACAAAGTCACATATAGTCTTGGCGTCGCTGACTTTGAGGAATAAAGAAATTATAACCTCTAGAATTACCTGTTATAGACACCTAGGTGTAGCCTTAGATAGCCTTACATGTCATGTTTTGTTCTGTTAACAGGCGAAATTCATCAAATGCCAACATAACTTCATGTTATATGCTGTGTCGCCCAGTCGTAGATATTGAACACGAATGTCGAATGAACGCCCGGTAAGGGCAAACGCTTACTAAAGGCACGTACGCTCCTTCTAATATGCTAGCCCCCCCCCCCCCCCCCCCCCCCCCCCGCCCCTCCCCCTAAAAAAGAAAGAAATAAAAGAAAATCAACCATATTGTAGCAAAACGCTGATATTTTGCCATATATAACATCCCTATTCCTCATCAAAACACTGACGTCCTATGTTGATAACTTATTGCACTGATTTTTCAGATTAACAGGCTTGGGAACAAAACGATAAGTAAAAATACTGTGTCAATTGTATGAACAGGAAATGTCCCTTATTCCTAAAAAAATGCATCACTGTCGAACACTAGTTATGCCAAATATGGGAAGCGAAGGTGGAAATCGCAGAGTAGCATGGATATGGGGAGCTTTTGGGTGCTGACTTGCATACATGACTTTGTGTAAGATAAGTCAAATCAAAAGATCCATTGTAGGCTAATGCCCTGCATCTCCCTGTATGACTAGTGTCAAACGTGGATCATACTAAAAGTGTGCTAGTGTGGTATACCGTTTCTAACATGAACTCCATAGTTCACAAAGAGTGATGATAAGCATTCGCACAGCTTGTGCTCATACTGCAATGTTATATGGCGTAACCATGTCCAGATCTCAAGAACTTTAATTATTACAGGCATGCCCCAACTTATGTACAAGATGGCCGATGGGACCTGCAGTAACTAAGCAATAAATAATTACATGGAGCAATACATAATACAATTCAATTTGACACTTGACTACTCATTAAGTTGGTTTTCATATTTCCAAAATTAATCATTCTACATGTATCGGTGTGAAGTTAATTTGAAGAAAGATACGCATTATAAAGTGTATTTTATGTTAGAAAGTGTGGATGCCCTGGCCACGTGACATTTCTGTATGACACGACTTGCAGTTACTGGTATTGATAGACATTTCCGGTTAGAGGGCACCGGATGTCTCTCGACGGTGAACAATGATGCGCACTCATAGCTTCCAAAGTGGGCTTTTTATCGATATCTAAGACTGTCATTCATAAATAAGATTTATCTTTTGAAATAAATTCTCGTGAACTTGTCACTCAATGTGTAGCTATGCTCCTGCTTGCCTGGATGACTAGTTTACCTACGCTATTGAATACACTACTAGTTTAAGGATGGACGGACTCACACTCATCCTCAGAGCTACAGTTTTTTTGTGTTGAAAGGATTTATGGTTTGTTCAGTACTTGCTGCCATCTATGGCCATCGTGTAAACATACCATATCCCTGTGTCGATTTCTCGCAGATGAGAAATTGAGCTACATGGATCACAATCGTTTAAATTCCCCTCAACCACTGTTGGTGAATCATAATACACTGCATTTGTGTACAGTTCTATTCTTAACACGGGCCTGCCTCCATGGCAGAGAGGTCTGTTGCACTGTGCACTGCGTCTGACCAGCCACTGGTTCTGTAAGTCAATTGACCACATGTACGTAATTGTTATGTTAGTTGTTATGTTGCAATGAATGGCAGAATGACGCATTCTGTTTATATATGTATCCAAAGGTAAATAACAGTATTATGAAGACCCTTCAGTATATAATCGCATGGCAATTATAAATTCCATTTGCATATTTCATCGGTATGGTGACAGGAGATGTGATATAACCTTAAGAGATATCTTCACATATACTTGTGATATTTTATATTCTTGCCACTGGTTAATTGTTTTGGTCGCAGTAAGCAACTCTAGCAAAAATGTATACTGTTCATATTGATAAAACAGCTTTGATATTGCTACTAGCTTTTCAATATGTGACAGTGACGACTCCATGGTACTGGCTGTAGTAGTATACGGCACAATAGCATACAGTATGAAAATGTAGCCCGCGCATTATGACCGAGCTGTGCCTTCTGACACACATACATGACGAGTACTGTCTGATTGTTCCAGAAACCGGAGAGGTTGGTACGATACTACCTGCTGCATATCTATCTCTTACCGTGCTCGCTAATATAGTCGTCATGTACTAACTGATTCAATTCAGTCAGTTTCCGTATTATAGGATGTTATAATCGTTGAGGCTGTAATTGATTCAGTCGTATAATAACGGCTGGAAGAAAGCGTAATAGGTATGCGAATGTGCGAGTAGTGACTTCCGTCCGCTAAATGGTTCAAAAGATTGCCACCAGGTGGCACAATTATACAAGACCACAATAATTCATTTCTATAATAATGAACTAGATTAATGAAAGAATTGGCCAAATTTAGATGGTTAATGGAATCTGCATCATCATGATAAAGTAAAAGTATATGCTTAGAGACTATACTGGTCGTGCTATCTGAGAATTGTCATAGCTTGACAATACGTTTTTCCCTTTTGGGCTGTCAAACGTTCTGAATCCTCTGTCACACGCTGATGCGACAGTTATGCAATACGTGCACACGAGTGTCGCCTAGGTGCTGTGGTACCTTTAACCCGTATAGTTCACAAAACAGCGGAAATATCCTTATGATATCTCTTCAACAAAAAAAGTTCTTTGGAAACTACCTAGCGGAGATTTGAAAATCTAATCTTGATGTAAAAACATGTATTATTTCATAATCAAACGTGATTGATCGCCAAGAAATCAGCCGTTTGAACCAACCTGTATGCCATCGTTACTGCAAGGTGTCCACCATGTTGGCTGCTTCCGCTCACTGTGAATGCTGAATGGGGAAGATCATCCATTTCCACGACTGCTTGTCCATTCTTGATTGGTTAAACCATTTGTATCAAGAGGCATTCCTAGATGGGTGTCACATTTGTCATTCCTACTCCCTTATGTATGCTGCAGAAAAGCTATTCTGAAAAATTATTCGTGAGACAAATACATACGAAGCTGACTTACTCTGCTACGTTGCTTACAGTACTATATATTGACACGAGCAGTGGGGATAGCGGTGTAGCCAATATATCGAGCATGACAGTATGCATACAGCTGTTACTATATTGATTGGGAGTCATACTCCCACCCACTTTTTGGTTCTAATATTGATCACGATACATATACCTTAACGCCTGATTGCTACGCGCACTAAAATACCACCAACTCCAGATGGCGCCAGCGCATGGACGTTTTTTTTTAAACTTTAAATGTTTTTATTTTGTTATCATGCGTATGGAAGTATTTCCTTTAACATTGTGTTGAACTACATGTAGTGGTGATCTCCTGTATATATACACGTTTATGCTATAGTATGTTATGCATGTATGTTATACATGGGGTTGGCTTAGTTAAACGAGTTTGAGTTTGCGCACTGATTATATTCCTAGTTTATCATATAAATATGTTCCTAAATGGCAGTCACTTATATTTCAATTGTGTTATAAAAAGATACAACTAAGCTACTTGAAACAAATGGGACACATACATATTAAACTATAACACATATTCATTCAAAGTATAGTCCGCAACTTGTATGAGTTAATACATTGCTCGGCGCCTTTGTTTGCAAAAGTTCAACTTATTAAGAGGACATGAATACCACAGTATACGTGTTATTACAACACTATGGTTTGAATAACTTATTTGAACAACAAGTTCTTCCCACACCCGCTATCTTTCCGCTTACATGTATCCTCTTTGAAATTACATGTGTTTTACAACTGTCATCCCAAACTTCATGTTATTGTTTTGTTTTGTTATTGGGATTATTGATGCTAAACTGACCCTACCGATCTGCCGTCTCGGGTAGGCGTGATTAGGACTTTTATCCGCCATTGCATGGGATACTGGAGATGAAAGGCGTGATGACACGATGATAAAAGATGTTTTGAAATATTGTCCAACTTTGGAGAGGGTTGACCAGGTGCACTCTGTTAGGTAGAGATACAGGTGACGCAGCCAGGGTGCTTTCTTTGATATTGCCGCTGCTCCCCTCAAAGGGTGGCATGACAAAGCCACGGGTATTATGAGTTAGCCTAATAGCGCTCTTGTTTGCTTGACATGGGTGGCCCTTTTCGCACCTTGCCTGATTTACAGCGGACTTTTCTGAAGTTAATCTATAGAGAAATCGAATGCTGAGCAGGATTTATTGCATCACTTAAATAGTTGATATACGAGAAGATTGCACCTTCCCCTTCTCTGCTTGCTCGACTGGGTTACGCTGTGGCTCTAGCACTTGATCTCGCGACACTTGATCCCGCGAGAACGCACGTAAATCACGCACGTTCACGCGTGAGTACGATTCGAGACTAGGAGGACTTGTTGAAATGTATATCATTACCCAACTACTCTGCAATTATTTGGCAATGAAAACCGGGAAGATTTGCGACCAGCATATTGATTTAGTACTGTATAAATGCTTTAATAGACTTGGATGAAACAGTTTTTTCACCAAGTATGGGGTTTAAGCAAAATAAGCTGCAGTCCAATTATCACAAATAGAGATTGGTTCAATTAGATGGGAAGGCTTTAGTATGGGTATTTTTCTTGCTCTATATTTCATTACCGTGCGAAATGTTCGGTATTTCTAAGAAAAAAGCTGGCAGCGTACACCTTAAATCGTAAATATAACAATAATCTAATTCAAGATGTAGGACAACACTTTCACAATCAAAGACTCGGCCGGTGGCCCCCTCCGATACTACCCGGCTTCTCCCAGGCATCTTGCTGTTCACAATTTTCACAACAAGGCCCAACATAATACACACACACACACACACTCTCTCTCTCTCTATACCTGGGCTGTTCTCGCAGTCTGTGAGTGTGAGGACGGCGCCACTGCAACTATTGATCGCCTCGGTTAGGAAGGTCGTGAAAAGAATTTTTACTTCTTATCCTCTGTGTGCGTTCGCGAAAATTTAGTTACCTATCTTGTTGTTCACATTTTCAACTTTTTAGTGTTTTTTTCTTGCTTCCTTGTTGATGGTCGTGAAAAATATTTATTTTCACACCTCGTTATTGATGATTGTGGGGAAAATCCCTCCCCCTCCCCTTTTTAATGCCTATATGGTCGTGAAAAGGGGTTGTAGGCGATCGTGAAGAAACTAGCTCTATTTTGTTGTTTACACTTGCACCATTGTATGAAAATACATGTAAGAATATATTGGCGGAATGGCCAGGCCTTATGGAAGTAAATGGGTTAAGCAATCCATTGCCCCAATATTTACCCATACAAATAGTCTCGATATCTTTCTCCTATAAAAGCCTCCTATGTTATTTTTATTGCTATCAGTACCATCATTTTTGTGGTTGGTTAGGCTAGCGACAGTTCGCATGCTCTATTTTTGCAATCGCTGCTGCAGGGCACGTTATTCGTCTCGCTACACGTATCCATAGACCTTCTATTCATCACGCTTACAGCACAGGGGAGGCCGTGGCTCCAATGCTAAAATGAAGTATACATTAGATATGTCTGAAACTTTTTACTGCATAAGACATTTCGTTTGTAAGCCTTTGATTGTGATTTATGCGTGAACTCATGTAGCAGACATAGTGGTTGTGCATTTCCATCTCTAACACACCTGTACATAACTAAACAGACTAGTATACAGTGCAACCTGGTTACTGCGCTTCTTAATAACACAGGGAGAATGATATTCAGAGCAGACCTCATTGAAAGCCTACATGGAGATGGCTGGTTAAATGGCGATAGATACATTCCCACTAAAACCTATCTGGACGTGTAAGAGATGCCCGGGGGGGCACTTGGGTATTTAGGGGGGTGCATACGTTCGTTATCAATATTAAAAATACCCCTAACGCACTGATTTCGGGCCAAAAAAGCACCTTTATTTTAATAAAACGCTGATTTTTTCCACTAAATAAACACCCCTTCTTTTATCAAAATACTGACATTGGATGAACGGGAACACGTATTTTAACTTAAGATTTTAAAATCCTCTGCTTGTTTAGCGGCAGCAAGTGGCGGCAGCAAAATCGGAAGCCCTGAGTCACTTCGGGAGTCACTCGGCGTCAGAGCCGCGTATATTTCGTGGATTGTAAGGGGATTTTGACCACCATACTTCGTACCTGGGTACAAAAAAGTACCCTTCTTTTACAAAATCGCGGACATGCGGAGGTCTTAAAAAAAGACCCCTTTTTCCGCGAAATACGTAACGAAGGTGCGGCCCCCCTCTGTACCTGAGTGCCCCCCCCCCCCCCCCCTGGGAAGAGATGTAGTTCTCCTCACATCAAATAGGACATAGTTGTATCTAAGCCAGAAATTAATTCAGTTGACATAAGTTTAACGAGGTTCGCTTCTATGAGCACAACACTGACTGACTACCTGTCCATTACACAGGGAAAATGCCCTAAATGAAACATGCAGTAAAAAGAGCGCCGCAGTAAGTTATGCGTCAATATAAATTGATGTATAGAGTTGCTTATACAACTGAATGCACTGTCGTGTTGTTACCTTTTAGGCGGTGGAAATTGATATGATGATTCATTGATATTGAGTTTTTTGTAGTATTCTGATAATGTTTGTATGACTTACCAAACCAGCCAAACGGGGTTCACTAAAATTCTTTCACCTCGGATGACTAAATGAACTTAAGTTCAACTGCGTACACTATCTGTTTAAAAAGGTCAGATATACACTTCATTGACCAGAATTGATAAGATGTATTATATGTAGATATTGCTATTGCGAATTAAATTACTGCATCTTGATCGATCCAGCAATACCAAATGATCTATTAAACACGACGAGAACGTTTTTTTCTTTTGATTTTGACCGAACATTTAAACAATACTAAAATGTCAACATTAGCAAAACTATAAAGTGCCATCTGTATTGGCGTTTTGATACTTCATAGACTAAAAACATCCCTTTGAACTAAACTGACAGCATACAAACGGGTATCACTTATTTCGACCTTCCCCCGAGGCCCCGTCTCCATCTAATCCCTACCCTGGGGCAGATATCTCTCCTAAGTTCCCTCCAATAATGCAATGGCAATAGGAATGCATTCAGCCGTCTGAAGTGAAGTAATCGTTAACTCCAAATGTTACATGAAGGTATCATGAATGTAGCAGTCACTTGTAGTAGCACGCTCAATGACGACTGGGATGTCGTTGTCGTCCTCTACCCCGAGGAAGGGGTAGACAACTGGCTGCTATTTGCCAGACTCTGTGTAATCCTGTCACCTGCACCACTTGGCCCGAGTGGTCCAGTGCAGCCTGCAGACCACCTACATGTACCAGCGCTTGCTCACACACGTGGGTTTATTTGGGTATTCGTTTATATAGATTTGCTCACATCCTGAGTAAAAGACATAGAGGTTCTTGGACGCGTGTGCTATTTGATATTTCTTACACAAGGGGACAGAATTTTCATCTTGGAACGATCCTCTGGCGAGTTCCAAGATGAAAATTCAGTCCCCGAGTGTAAGAAATATCATACTCTATCACACAAGTTCAAGAACCTATTTCTGCCACGTCCCATATATAAATAAACAGTAAATAATCGGGGAAGCTTCAAATATAATGAGCGCGCCTGAGCACGTGCCTGGCATTTGTAGGTCACGTTGCTAAGCAACGAACGTAGTGCAGTGTTCCATATATGGCAATCTTTACCAAATATGGTAATAAAATCATTCCAAATGCTCATTGGGAATGGCCATTGGGAATCGAATTTCTCCAATGGGTATTTCAGCCCCATAGTGGTAGAAAAGGCTCTCAAGCATGCTATCTCGATTTAAGTCTCCATGTCGCCGCCATATGATGGTTAGCATGTTCGCTGTACACACGTGCAGCGCTTTGAATGATTGCAATGGTAAATTTGCAGTGGAAAGATAACTTAGGACTCTCGACTAGTTATGATAGTATAGAGATTTCGCTCTAAAGTGTAACATGTACCATTTCAATCATATGGTATATTTCAATCATTCTGAGTGGACAGGAATTTCCATCAGAGAGATACAGGCGAGGTCGTCGTAAGCAGTTGAGCACTCTTGGCAGGTGCCCTTTTCTCTTAGATGGTCATAAATGGATTCCATCAACATTTCAAACGCAACTGGTCTTCTTAAACTGGTCATCTCTCCTGGCAGGTGACCTGCCTTGAAGTGAACGATCTCGCCGATCCAATAGCGCCGCGAGGGATGTTCACGCCCTAGCAATATGACAGTGCTACCTGGCCGTTTCTTACTTTACTGGCTTAGCTACTTTTGAAAAAACAGGTACAAACATAATATATAACAAAATCACCAACTAAACAATCTACTTTAGAATTAAACAGCGCAGTTAGATGAGTGATGACAGCAGGACTAAATGCAGAATTTATCAGCTATAAACACAAGAACTCTAGCACAACAAAAACATTATCAACAATCCGTACCATGCGCAGTGCGCATGCTCATATGACGTAGCAGACTCGGTAGCTGCCGTCCAATTTACTAAACTAAAATGGTAGTAGAATTTTACTGGAAACGTATTTCTGAGGATTCGGTTTATAAAAATAGACAATTTCACCTTGATATTGTATCTTTGAATACTTATGAATGTTTACAAATAAAAAAAAGTTAAATAAAAAAACGATCCATTCACTTCCTTTTTCACTTTTAAAAGAACTGTTTTTGGTAACATTTCCCTTCGTTAAGTCATTTAAAGGATAGGAAAATGCCTTGAAACACTGATTTCACCCCCTTTTTTGACGATTATATAAAGGTGGCACCAAGCGATTTCACCCGGAACGTGAAAGTAGACATCTTTGGCTGTATGATTCAATAGAAATTAAGGTGATTACTGAAAGTCGGCCCGCTTCCATTTTTCACTTGAAAATCTATTGTTTTAGTGTTTTGTTAGATTACCAAAGACGATTGTTTCATCGTGTTTGTGCGATTGTTAGCTCACATTTCCGACAGTTTACCAGTTTGTCGGCAACTACAGACGTACAACATTCACAATTGAATTAGCCCGTTCACATGCACTTTGAAAATATACCCAACCATGAATTACGAATAATAATAATTACATGTAATTAAGGAATATTCCAAAATGAATCATGATTATTCATTATTCAGCCTTAGGGGAATATTTTGATTCGTTAAGAAATATTCATCTGTCATGATATATGTCGCGGAGAGGCATATTTTATGCATATAGTATTATTTGTGCCCATCTATGTTTACATAGTCCAGAATTTGAAATATTAATTGGTCTTACACAGATGGATTTCAATCCTAGTAGATTGTGTCTATCCGCCGGAGTGATTGATGACGTAATTCACGCGCGTTTTTAGTTGTCCCGCATTGGCTAACGAGGTGTTAGTGGGCGTTGCATCGCTTACTACAGCGCGCTCCTAGCGGAGGGTCCATCATTACTATGACCGGGAAAGTCCGTAATGCAAATGCGAAGACATCAGCAGTGGAGTGTTGGCTGTATTTAACAGTGCGCTGCACAATGCTGAGGCGAGTTATGGGTCAACGGCTTCTCTCAATAGAGGCTCATAATAGATGTTTACTATGTCACATGATACCCAAACACTGTCATCAAACTCTGCATTCGGCCGGGTTTTCATATCAATGAGGGAACACACTAGAGCTAATACTTAGCACAAGTTTTCTATACTCACCTGGACCTGGTCTCGCGGCCCTCATCTGAGGACAGACAGTGGACAGGCGATAAGTTACAGGTAAGTGCCACACATATTCACCTTCATCATAACACTAAAGCTAGGCATTATTTTGTTAAGTATGTAACACTTTTGTGGCCGCATAGAATGCTGTCCCGTGTTTACAAGTGGAGGAAGTGATATATATATATATATATATATATATATATATATATATATATATATATATATATATATATATATATATATATATATATATATATATATATGTATTATACACACACCCTATATGTAAGTATATATATATATATATATATATATATATATATATATATATATATATATATATATATATATATATATATATATATATATATATATATATATATATATATATATATATATATATATATATATATATATATATATATATATATATATTTATATATATATATATATATATATATATATATATATATATATATATATATATATATATATATATATATATATATATATATATATATATGGCCTGGGAAGCAAACTACCCTGCCCGTCCATTTTCACTTTCTGCACCGACAGGATTTCTATCTGGCTAGTTAAGATAACACAACATAAAAAGGGCATTCCTAAACCAGTGGAGAGAAGACGATTTTCCACTTAGTCGTAAATGGGTTAATTGTATGATTCCTGTAAGAACGTGATGCTTTCATTTCTCACCTTCGGATCAAACTACCTTCAGCTTTTGAGTTATTTTGAGAAGACAAACGTCAACATGTATATACCAAATGGAGGCCTCTGTGTGTTGTCCACTTCTGCCGACTGGTGTCTCTGTAATCGGCGATCACTCGGAGGCAGATACAAAAGAGTCAGAAGCGAATGTCTGCATGCTCACTTTTGGCGGCAGATGTCTCTGTATCAAGTAAATAATTCGAGGTACATCTTCATGCCATAGGACGGTGTCCTGAATCCTGATTGATCCGCAAAGCACCTAATATCGTCTGGTGTCCGTAATTCTGGCAATTAAGATCGTGCTTAACAACAACAACAATGATGATGATAAAAATTAAAATAATGATAACAATCACAATAATAAAAAATAATGATAATGGTAATGAGCATAATGATGACAATAATATTAATAATAATAAAAATGATAATAATATTATTATTATAATAATGATAATAATAATAATAATAATAATGATAATAATATTGAGCATTATATAATTACCTGATTGTATACACAAGCATATATCAAATACGAGGAGCAAAAGCCAACATCATAAAAAACTAAGCTACGAAATATAACATACAATTGGCCGTAAACTAACACATGTACGTACAACTATAAATCAAAATTGAATCATTGTGCGTCATACATATATACTTTAAACACACACACACACACACATATAAATATATATATATATATATATATATATATATATATATATATATATATATATATATATATATATATATATATACATATACATATATATATATATATATATATATATATATATATATATATATATATATATATATATATATATATATATATATATATATATATATATATATATATATATAT
>OZ012684.1:35646207-35663707 GCA_963942565.1 Maea johnstoni
TCTGCTTGAAAACCAGGCAGTGGTTCCGCAGTGAATATTCTACAAATGACCATATGTTTACCCTGAAAAGTATCATTGACCTGTACCTAAGCTCAGGTAGAAGATTGTTTTGTGCATTTGTTGATTATCGAAAAGCATTCGACACGGTCAATAGAACTGCTTTATGGAAAAAACTTCTTTCTTATAACATCTCTGGTAAAATTTTCCGGGTAATAACAAACTTATACAAAGCGACAAAGTCATGTATATCACATAAGGGTAAAATGTCTAGTTTCTTCTACTCGAATGTAGGTGTAAGACAAGGTGAAAACCTTTCTCCCTTGTTGTTTGCTATATTTTTAAATGATATGGAAGACTTTTTCAAACAACACAATGGAGGTACTTCCCTAAAACTAATCGAAAAACTTGACAAAGATAGGCAGAAATGGGGAGTTTGATACATTCCTAAAACTCTTTGTACTCATGTACGCCGATGACACAATATTATTGGCTGATAATGAAATAGATATGCAGAAACTTCTCGACTCACTCCATGCTTTTTGTGAAACATAATAAATTACAAGTAAACACTGATAAAACAAAAGTCATGGTATTTACACGATCAAAGGTTAGATTAAAGAATTTGACCACATTTAAAATGGGAGGCACAAATCTAGAGAGGGTGGAAGAATATAACTATCTGTGAATGTTATTTACTTGGAATGGGAAATTCACCAAAGCAAAAACAAAATTAGCAGTTAAAGCCACTAGAGCCATGTACTCAGTGATACAAAATGGGTCGTAGGCTCAACCTACCGGTAGGCATGTTATTAAAACTATTTGACTCATGTGTGGCACCCATTCTTTTATATGGAGCTGAAACCTGGGGGTTTGATAACATGGATGTCATAGAAAATGTACACACCAGGTTCTGTAAAATAATAACAAAAAAGAGTTAAATATTGCCATAATTCCTTTATTTAAGGTGAACTTGGGCGATTCCCTCTCCAAATTACAGCCACAATTAGAGTACTTAATTACTGGAACAAAATGATTAATGGCAAGAAAGACAAAATATGCTTCCTAATATATAACATGATGAAACATCTTAACTGTATAGACAAATGCACCTCACCATGGTTTCCAGATATGTTAAAAGTACACTAGAGAATTGCGGATTTGAACAATGTCTGGATATCTCATGTTCAAAGTGCTCAGGGGTGTCCAGTGAGTGTGTTAAAAGAATATTGCAAGATCAGTTTCTGCAGAAATGGTCGAGCAGAATCTCAGTAGAGGAAGATTTTTCCTCATATAGAATTTATAAAAATGTACATGAATTTGAAGAATATGTAGATCTATTACCAGAATACCTAAAATACTCACTACTTGACTTCAGAAACTGGATCTCAAAAATTGCCTGTTAATCGTAGATCCAAATTATCAATACCAAGGCAAGAGCGCATCTGCACTAAGTGCAGAAAAAGACTTATGGGTGATGAATTTCATTTCCTATTTGAATGTAATGGTCTTGAAAAACTTAGGATATCCGTTATACCAAATACTATAGAACTAGATGTAGCACTTTAAAGATGACTGAATTTATTAAATACAAATGATAAAAAATTGTTGATGAAAGTTGCAAAATTTGTTCACTTAGGCATGAAGGAGTACACATCTCTTCCAGATGTAAGTGAAATCATTGATACTGCTGATTTAAGCTGTCTGTATACTTAGTTATGACAGCAAACAAATACATTCCATGTATACTATTGACACACATATCTTTATGGGTGTACCGTGTATGTATATTTTTGTAATACTGACAATATTGTTAATGGTTATATTTTTGCTAATGATATTATTGTATTTCCTCTATGTACCGTAGATTGCGGTTAGAGAGTAATAAAGTTCGTATTCGTATTCGTACTCGGAGGCAGATACAAAAGAGTCGGAAGCGAATGTCTGCATGCTCACTTTTGGCGGCAGATGTCTCTGTATCAAGTAAATAATTCGAGGTACATCTTCATGCCATAGGACGGTGTCCTGAATCCTGATTGATCCGCAAAGCACCTAATATCGTCTGGTGTCCGTAATTCTGGCAATTAAGATCGTGCTTAACAACAACAACAATGATGATGAATAAAAATTAAAATAATGATAACAATCACAATAATAAAAAATAATGATAATGGTAATGAGCATAATGATGACAATAATATTAATAATAATAAAAATGATAATAATATTATTATTATAATAATGATAATAATAATAATAATAATAATAATGATAATAATGATAATAATATTGAGCATTATATAATTACCTGATTGTATACACAAGCATATATCAAATACGAGGAGCAAAAGCCAACATCATAAAAAACTAAGCTACGAAATATAACATACAATTGGCCGTAAACTAACACATGTACGTACAACTATAAATCAAAATTGAATCATTGTGCGTCATACATATATACTTTAAACACACACACACACACACATATAATATATATATATATATATATATATATATACAGTATACAGTATACATATACATATATATATATATATGTATATGTATATGTATATGGTATATATATATATATATATATATATATATATAGATATTATAGTATTATAATGATAGATATATTAATTATATATATACATATACATATACATATACATTAATAGTATATATATATATATAGTATATATATATATATGATATATTTATATATATGATATATAGTATATGTATATGGTATAGGTATATATAGTATATATATATATATATATATATATATTTATATATAGATATATATTATTTTATATATATATATATATATATTATATATATGATTAAATATATATTATATATATATTTATATAGATATATATTATATATATATAGTATATATATTATAATGATATACATATAATATATTATATATATATATATATATACATATACAGTATACATATTTATATAGTATATATATAGAGTGTATATGTATATGTATATGTATATATATATATATATATATATATATATATATATATATATATTACCATTACATATACATATACATATATATATATATATATATATATGTATATGTATTGTATATATATTATATATTATATATATAGATATATATAGTATTGATATAGATATATTATATATATATATATATATATATATATAGTAATATATATATAGTATATATATTATATATATATTTATATATATATTTATATAGATATATATATAATAGTATATATATATAGTTATATATATATATAATTAGCATATACATATATCATATATATATATAGTATATATTATATATATATATATAATAGTATATAGTATATATATATATAGTAGATATGTGATATGATGTATATGTATTTTAGATATATATATATATATATATATATATGATATATATATATTAGTATATATATATATATATAAATATACATATACATATACATATACTATATATTATATATAATATATATCATAATATATATATATATATATATATATATATATATTAGAGTACTAGGTGCTTTTCAATTTACGATCGATCAGGGCAAGGTCCTATGGCCAGAAGTGTATAGCGTCTGTTCTACGTGTGCTGTAGCCAATCTACTATAGTGATCACCTCCGGCATACAGTGTGTAATATCCACCTCTGCCGCAAGATGTCTCTGCAACCGGCAATTCCTCGAGCACCTCGTACTGGAAGTAGACTCAGAGGCAACGAGTATGAATTCCTGTCTGGTTTCCTAAATGCCTTGGTGAATATGATCCCCAAAAGTGCTGCAATTACTCATATTACCGTCTGCAGTCAGTAGGATTCTATAGAGGTTTCTCTACCAACTTATCATATGTCAGGCGACCTAATGAAAATGCACTCTTCATATTCAGAAGATTCTTTAATAAAAGTGGCCTTTTCACCCGATCTCGAAGGTGCCTCTTCAAATATAAAGGTGCATAAATGGGTAGAAATACCAGCTCCCCTTTTCGGATAAGAAAGTGTCCATCCAGTAGTTGATAAGTGTATAATGAGCGCGATCTTAGGCCCTGAGGTATTTACTGCACGCAGGTGAGTGATAGAAAGCCGTAAATATGATTTATTATCGCTCTAGCAGCCTATTCATATGCTAGAATGTTTTATGTGTATGAGTGTGCTTGTTTAAGGGTGGGTTTTTGATCTCGTAGCGGGTGCTGAGTGGCCAGATAAAGGCGCCAACAATGGGGACGCATGGCCGGAACAGGGGTTAATGGCATCTGCTCGTAAGGCGTCCGTCATAGCAGCCATTTCAATGGAGGGGCATGCAAACTCTGGCCATTTTAGGACAAACACACACTTCATGGTTAGCACAGAAATGAGTGTTGACCTGAAATGCTTTTCATAGATTCCATTTTATCAGATGTAATACTGCACTATTCAGGGCCATTTACCCAGGGGTTTATACGAAGGGAGCATGTATGTAAAATCATACATATGATGTGAAGGATCTTCTCGTGTTCTCAAATAAAAGCATCAAGTTGCTCAAGGCTGTTATTAAGCTAATAGTTGTTCTCAAAGAAAGCCAGGTAAGATCCAAAAGGGAACCCAAGCTATATCATCCTGCTGATAACATCACTGGCTCGCTTTAGAATGAACTAGATGTGCTCAGTTATTGCTAGCATTTCACTGCTCAAATTACATTATCAATGAACTTCGTTTGAACTTTTTGATGACTTTGAGGCTATCGTGAACGGATAGGGAAATATGCCTACGGTATACTTAAGCACGTCCTCGTCCTGTCTACCTATACCCAGAAGAAAACTATCATCATAATCTCTACAAAAATGGCACAGTCAAACCTCTAGATGAAGCGAATGGTAGGACCAATTTTAGTTTATGAGATAATATTTAACTATTTTGCATATTAGTCTTCACATTTGCAGTATTTCGTTTATGATTTCAGCTCTAAGTGTTGACGTGCACAGAGTGATAAGTCACACCCCTGCTGTGCTAGCACTACTAGTGAAGTGACACCTAGAGGTGTCTCCTGCAACCACGACCCGAAACCAAAGGGCAGAGTAAGATGAGCCACATGAATGCTCGAGTCCAAACTCTCTGCTGCTAGATAAGTCTACCCAGTGACCAGGGCATTAAAGGTATACGTCGGATGTAAACTAAGTCTCAATACGCTGCACATTTATAACAAGCTGAGTATGAGTTCTCAGTGTTTAAAGGGGATTACACGGACGCAGTCTTTGTCATTACATTGTACTTTTACTCGTAGTTGTTCGGGCTATTGGTGCTTTGATTCAGGACCCATACTCTACCAGTAGTACTGGATTATAGCTGTAGGAGGATTTTTTTTAATCTTTCACTATGCACTTTGCAAGAAGCTGTGCCATAGCTCTTTGTGCTTCAAGTTTTTAGGCAATAACTGAGTGAACTATATCCGTCACTGAATCCCCAGGATTTTAAGTCCTTTCTAATAACTTTTAGTTTTAAAGGACCACTCATATCTAAACATCACATTCAAATGTAAACAATGACCTTTACTCCATTGGTTGAACAACTGCATTTGTCCAACACTTTTTCTCGTCCGTAGATGTGCATTTTGAACAGGCACCAAAGAAAGGGACGTCTATAGCCAGACTGAGGCCTATACACATAGAGTAGGCTCACCCAGTTTACCAGGCAGTTCAAGCTGACTAAATCTCAGTTTCATTGCTTTGCACACCTAGGGAGAGGCGGCCTATTTTAGTGTGTCCTCTGTGAAGCATGACCCTCGTGCTGTAGTAAATGTACACTGAGTAGGTAATAAAAGGGTATTCCCAAATCAAAGTTGCGAATTGCGATCTCTATCACAATCCGTCTCTTCGCTAGGAGCAGATTTTCCAAATGACCATGGTGCTCCTTGTCAGGTTTTACGCTGTTTTAATAGTTATTTATTGCATGGTGTCATTGGTAGCATCAGTGGATATCCCCGCCCCTTGTAATTCCCCATCCGAGTCAAGTAGACTGGACTGTAACCCCCTTACAGCGAGCTCCAGCCCATCTCACCAGTCAACACTACAGCATCTCAGACCACCTACTACAAACGTCACTTAGATATTTATGTTGGTTTTCTATGTTAGTGCAACTACATAAATTCAGTCAAAGGGTGATAGGCGACCATCGTGCAAAATCTGATTCTACTTATAGTAGGATAAATGTTATTTTGTACAGAAAGAAATACAAACAGCGATTCATATTCATGGATTCATATTGAAATAATATATGGTGCTTAGATAAACATTTAACTCTGACACTGTTTCATGTGAGTGAGGAGTATAAAATAGGTACCATTTTAGCGCGAGGAACAAAAGTAAATGCAATGCCTGATTTTTGAGTCGTTCCCCAGCAAGCCATGCGTATCGCGCGCATAGGATTGACCTCAAGCGTTTAGATTGAGCTGTCTAATAAATGATTGATAACTTTGGACATTCCGACGCCTGCCCTCATCCATTCGAGGACTTGTTGAGAGCAGTTTAGCCATTCTTTCATATTTCGAAAGGAAAAGGAGTAAAAAAACAAACAAGTTATATTCATAAGATTTATTATGGAGTTTCCATATTGACACTGCTATCGTTTCCACTATACTCTTCTGATGAATTGTCCCGATTTTCCTAGCCGGAGTTTAGTTCTGAATGTTGATGTAAGTTTATCCATTTAGCTGAATGGAAAACTCCTCCATCGGTCAAAGGACAAGAAAGGCGCAAAGTTATCTGTCAAATCCATCTTACCTTTTTAGCCGCAAAACGTGAACTGGTAAACAGGAACGTGTGTGGGCGAATGATATCAAGGAATTGGAAAAATTCCATGCATTTCGTGTGACTCGGTATTTTCCTCCTCTCCCCTGTCGAGTGGACAGTTGTATTGACAGCGTTGGGTTTAGCGACAGCCCCACACCTTGAATAGTATGTTGGCACGTGTTTAAACCTCTGTCTCTTAGCGGTGACTTCATTTAGCTGGCTGATCCTGTCACCGACAACATCCTGTTTGGATGGAGAGAAAAGGGTACGTACCAATGGTGCTGAATGCTATCTGGGGTACTGGTGATAATAGCATACCTAACAATATAAAATTCCATAACATACCATGCAAAGGGCTGCGAATGCAGTCATGATGATAACTACTGTGAATATTACAAATGTCTTTAGGACAAATATTTAACTTATGGATCTGTTCAACTTATGGATGTTCCTAGCCAGAAAATGTAACTTATTGGGTCATAAAATTAATAGAGCATTTCATCTTACAACGGTAATTGTATTCACTGATTGGTCGTGTGTTAAAACGCATAATGTAATAAACGTTGCGAAATGTAATACCTACGCATAACGTAATACAAAATCGTTGCGAAATGTAATACCTACGCATAATGTAATAAAAAAATCGTTGTGAAATGTAAAACCTACGCATAATGTAATAAAAAAATCCTTGCGAAATGTAATACCTACGCATAATGTAATAAAAAAATCCTTGCGAAATGTAATACGAAATTTTCACGAAATGTAATAGCACAAGGTACGCGAAATGTAACAAAAAATCGTTGCGAAATGTAATACCTACGCATAATGTAATACGAAATTTTCACGAAATGTAATCATGTAGGCTGGGTTCGCCCATTTCTAACTGGACTGGTCATGTGGTCTGCCATGATTGCTATTTTCAAAATCAAACCAGCCTACTGTATATGCTCCCACAAATAGGAAGAAGTCACCCAATTTAGCTGACGCCGTTGAAAGCTCATGAATCTTTGATCGCCAAATATATACAGGCCACCAGTTGGCCTTTAGCTTATGACATCAGGGAAAACCTGCAACGATTTCCTGATGCAAATCAAAGCAAAAATACAACAAGAAAGTGGCGAAAATTAAAACTGTAACAAGAAAATGGTGAAAACTAAAACTTAATCGGTAGATGACAAATATCTACCAGTTCATTATAACATAAATTCCAATTTAGTTGATAACATGAGAAAAAAAAAGATTTAAAGGGGAAATGAAATCTCCACCAGAATGACACAAAGAACATAATCGACCCATTGTTAAAAGGCCACCATGGACTAAAACAGCACACCTGGCAAAGACTAAAAAAACATATTTGGGGAGTTAATTTTTGACAACAAAAATATTTTGACTTGCTAT
This sequence comes from Maea johnstoni, assembly GCA_963942565.1. Taxonomy (NCBI): domain Eukaryota; kingdom Metazoa; phylum Annelida; class Polychaeta; order Spionida; family Magelonidae; genus Maea; species Maea johnstoni. The sequence continues at coordinate 35,654,403 of OZ012684.1, forward strand.
AGGGTCATTCCGGCTCAAGTGACCCAATTTTCAAAAAAGTCGCCAGGTGACCATCTCAGCATTTGACGAAACTTCCCTCATGTGTGCCCTTATGTTTAGGAAGATTGTACGAATAAATTCAGTTCAAAATTCCAAATAGTTTTTGAGAAAAGTGAGGTTAAAGGCATGGGGGGTGTAGCTCATATTTTCACTCATGAATCTAAATAGTGTGTTGGACCATTTTCAGATGCTCACAGTTTTTGTAAAATTTGAGGTGCAAAGCCTACATTTGCTATTATAACTGACTGATACCTGGAGAATTTCTTTTTCATATCCCTTATGGGTACTGAGATAAAGAGGTCGAAAATGTGACTTTCGTTCAATTTCATCATTTTTTTCAGTTTTCAGGCCATTTTTTCTTCCATGCTATTCATATTTGATGAAATGTTTTACTTGATTTATATTGTCTATTCATAGGGGATTCTAGAAAAGTCAAGTTGTTTTTCTAAAAAGGTCAAATTTTGACACAGTTGGTGGGCAAAAGTTTGCCGGTATCAAATTTGTAGTAATTTTGCCTATCTTTAAAGCTGAGTTTGTCCATGTAGTGAAATATCTAATAACTTCAGCTTATATTATATTAATTTATGATATATCAGCTACATTTATACCAAGTTTTGTTTTGTGGTCTCAATTCCTTCACATAAAAAACTACTTTTACTAATGGACTATAGCGACTGTTTCAGGTCTATCGGTCAACTTTAAGGCTTATGTAAAAATACAGTAATAATTTCACACTGGTAGGATTTAACTTATTCAGTACACAGACAATTAAAATATTATACCGTTAATTGATTTTGTTGATATCTTTAGTGTTTTTTGAGACAAAATGGTCTAAATCATGTTTTTGTTCATTTTTGTTAATATCTTTGTATTACTAGTATTCAGGGCGCTTGTTGCATGCACCTCCTAATTCACATTGGATGACTAGTTCTAATTGATCTATACTATTTACTTGTAATTTCTTTCTAAAGAAATTCAAGTTTTTGGAAATAAGTCCAAATTTTGGTACACCTGCTTTCCAGATATTGGCCCTGATCAAAACGTACCTATATTGCCCCTGTTTTCATTGTTCAATTTGATCATGTAGTGAAATGCCAACTGCCATCACATTGTAATATTTCATATGTACTAAGATAAGCTGTTAATATGTTTAGGTGTCTTTTTGGTTGATTGGTCACTTTGAGGTATTTGAATGTGAATTTGAATTTCGTTTTTCGTCACATTTATGCCAATTGTGACTATAGTCTTAGTATATCAACACATAGAGAATCAGATTTTGAAATCAATTTTGTTTTTGCTACTACTTACTAGTATTTAGACAAAATGAACCAAAATTGTTTTTTTGTTACTTCTATACAATGTTAAAGGAAATGCATACATGATGCAAATTTATTATTTAATTTTTAATGTCTGTTTAGAGGATTTTAGTAATACGATTCTTACGATAATAAACTTTGTTTTGCGGTGTCAATTCCTTCATATGAAAAACCTACTTTAGCTTCTACTCATAGACTGTAGTGACCGTGTCAGGTCTATTGGTCAACTTTGAGGTCTCCTTATAAACATAGTCATAGAGACACAGCGGTAGTATTTGACAATCACAAAATCATATTATGGATTAATTTTGTTTATACATTGAGGCGTTTTAGAGATAAACTACAATTGGGTTTTTGTTAATTTATTTATTGATTTTTTTAAAATTTTAGAGCACTTTTTGTACTTTGTCATCCATATTAGGTGACTTATTTTACTTGAGTTATACTGTCTATTTGTAGTTACTGTCAGAAAAATTAAGTGTCCAAATTTTTGTACAAAATATTGGCCCAGATCAAAATTTGCCTACACTGCCCATGTTTTCAATGTTTGATTTGACCATGCAGAGAAACATTTACTGCCATCACCTTTTGATACATGAAAAGTTATAATATAGGCTGTTAATACACCCAGTTTGCTTTTATGGTTTTCATTCCTTCAATATTAAATAACACTTATGTTTTTGTTTTTCGACAATTATGGCTAAAATTGGTCCATTGGTCAATTTGAAACAAGAGTCTTATCACTAAAAGCTCCTCTAATAAGACATTATAAATAAAATAATTAATTTGCATCATGAAATATGCATTTCCCTTGTTATTGTATGGGAAAAATATTTTGAACAGGGACTATATTTGGAAAACAGGTGCACCAAAATTTTGACTGATTTTCAAGTACTTGAATTTCCTTAGAAAGTAATTACAATCAAACAGTATAAATTAAGTAAAATTATTCGCCTAATGTGAATTAGGAAGTACAAGTGCTCTAAATAATACAAAAATATTAACAAAAATGAACAAACAAACTGATTTTGAACCATTTTACCTCAAAAAAGACCAAAAACATTGACAAAATCAATCAACAATACAATTTGCTAATTGTCTGTGTACTGAATATGTGAAATCCTAATATTGTAGAATAATTACTAAATTTATAATTTTATACACAGGCCATAAAATTGACCGATAGATCTGAAACAGACGCTATAGTCCATTAGTAAAAGAAGTTTTTTATGTGAAGGAATTGAGACCACAAAACTAAACTTGGTATAGATATAGCTGATATATGTTAGATTATCACATTATAAGCTGAAGGTATTAGCTAATTTACTACATGGTCAAACTCGGCTATTAAGTTAGGCCTAATTACTACAAATTTGATCCCGGCCAACTTTCGCCCACCGACTGTGTCAAAATTTGACCTTTTTAAAAAAACATCTTGACTTTTCCAGAATCCCCTATGAATAGACAATATAAATCAAGTAAAACATTTCATCAAATATAAATGGCTTGAAAACTGAAATTGAACGAAAATCACATTTTGGACCTCTTTATCTCAGTACCTATAAGATATATGAAAAAAGAAAATTCATAATGTGATTTCTCAGGTAGCAATCAGTCATAATAGCAAATATAGGCTTTGCACCTCAAATTTAACAAAAACTGTGAGCACCTGAAAATAGTCCAACACAGTACTTAGATTCATGAGTGAAAATATGGGCCACACACCCCATGCCTTTAACCTCACTTTTCTCAAGAACCGTTTGGAGTAGTGAACTGAAATTTTTCGTGCAATCTTCTTAAACATGAAGGCACACATGAGGGAAGTTTCGTCCAAATCTGTGATGGTGACCTGCTGACCTCTAGGCCAATTGAGCTGGAATGACCCTCTATCTATCTACAAAAGCAATTTGCTTGTACAATACTTTTATTACATTTCGTGAAAATTTCCTATTACATTATGCGTAGTTATTACATTTCGCAACGATTTTTTGTTACATTTCGCGTACCTTGTGCTATTACATTTCGTGAAAATTGTTTTATTACATTATGCGTAGGTATTACATTTCGCAACGATTTTGTATTACATTATGCGTAGGTATTACATTTCGCAACGATTTTTTATTACATTATGCGTAGGTATTACATTTCGCAACGATTTTGTATTACGTTATGCGTAGGTATTACATTTCGCAACGTTTATTACATTATGCGTTTTAACAGCCGTGCCTTCATGGAATAGAACAGAGGCTAAATGACACACTTAGGTTTAAGGTATTTTAATCTAGTTTTTAAGGGCAGTATTTTGCCATTTCTTTCTCATGGCTGTGTATATCGTGTCATGATTATTTTACCTATGTGGTGAGGTGAACTAATGTGTCCGATTTCGCGGTATAAAGACCTTCACTAGTTCAACCCATACCGAAATACCTTTTTTTCAAAATAAGATTCACAACTGGAGATGAGGCAAAGTTTATCATATATGTGATTCACATCTTATACTTAGTTATCCTATACTTGAAGTACTGTTAATTCTCTCCACAAGTACAAGGCGAATTGAAGTAATATATTTTCAACATATTCAACTTGTTTTTAAGGCGATATTTATTGGACATGACTATTTTGCTTAAAGTCTAAACCAACCCACGATCCATTTAATGTCAAAAGTGTCATATTGAAAGGTCTGTTCAGGGTTGTGGGTCAACAGCATGCATGTATCCTTGTCTGAACCTCGGCTCCACGAAACCGATCTTTGGTTTTCCATGTGATCCGTGCCTTTGTGAAATCATTCGAGAGTTAATGTTTCCTAGTTGTTTGGGTATCCCTAACCATCTGTCAGCGGATGATGATAAGCGGAAAGACAGGTATCCCACCTACGCCAAATACCTGCTCCCACGAGCCACGAACATCTCCCCTGCCTGACAGCTCTTCTGGTTTACAATTACAGCATATGCTCAGGAAGCGATGGAACCATATTGCAACCACTGCATGGCAGTATGAAATATAGTTCTATGTTCTAATGGTTAACTTTTTATGCATAATAATAGTTATTTTAACAGATGCAACGTTTGTTTAGACTAAATTCCATATTTGGGACCTTGAAAAACACTACCTTTTTCCTGTTGTTCCATTGTTGCGAAACGTCAAGGGAGGCATACGAATACGTTTGCAATTTAAGTATGGGACATGAAATACATTCTAATTTAAAATTTGAATAATTTATTATATCATTTGAGATTAGGAGTGAATCCTAGTTTCAATCTCGGTAAAACATGTCTTGCAAAATAGTTTTCGATGTTCAATTTCCTCAGCAAGTTGTCCTCTTACCATCCTAAGCATAGTAAGAACCATGCTTTGAATCACATACTACTATATGATATCATGGTAACTCTTTTTATTGCCCAAAGGATGATCATAGTAATACTATTTTATGAAAGACATGAGCCATACATTTCGTTGTCGCTATCATGGTATGGCATAGCTTCCTATATTCCATTGTTTTAGAGGTACTGCATATACTATATTGCAATGGAATGAGCAATGTGTTAAATATATCGTATGGTTGCGTGACAGATCTCTATACAGGCAGTGCTTTTGCAGTTGTATTGTGTATTCAAAGAATGTGTGATCATGGTGAATTACTCACAAGGGCGCGAGACACGTACTTTCCTCTTCCAGACTTCCCATTGGCCTTTCATGTGCCAGTTTTATAAAAGGAAGGGTTTTGGTCCAAGTAACTTACAGAGTACATATTAAGCATTCCATTTCAATGGAGTTGAAATTAAAAGTTACAATCACAGCTTTATAAGTACGCATTCAATTTGTGGCCGAGGGTTATTTGAAAATTCTATTTTTTAGTCTTGTATTTGATTTGAACTATTTGACTTGATCCGCTCTATGTGAAGGTTCACAAAGGAAGTTTTGTTTTTGTATGTATCCTTCCCCCTTCCTCAACACACATGCATAAGTTGACTTTTAAATGTAACACTGGTTACTGATATTTGAGAATAAATCAAGATTAGCCGTTTCTACAAATACTTGCAACTTGACTCTCTGTCTGTCGGTGCCTTTAGGGATCAGTCCTGTGTAAAAGTGTTCTGTGTGTTCAGCATTGTTGAAGTAAAGTTGCTAAGTACTTTGGCTACTGGTCAGTCACACATGTAATGCCCTAGACATACGGAGTCCAGAATGTGGACAAAGGCCTGGCTTGTTTAAGTTCGGACGGCTTTGGAATAGTATTCTCTAAAGTGCTATGTACACAGACCTTATAGAGCAGCAATGGCCGACTCCGCCCCTCGCCAACACACACTGGTAGTGCTCCACGCTATACTACTGAAAACTCTACTCTCATAATCTGGTTCATTCAAATTTTTGGTAGGAGAATTTATTTATAAAACTTTCACGAAACGATTGAAATGCTGGATTTGGAAGTACAAACTATTTTTGTTTGGAAAACAGATTATAGAGAATTCATTCTGAGAGAATGAAAAAACTTGTCCAAATATTTGCAACTTTATAGATCCATGGTTAGAGTCCCTTTTGACGCTCCTAAAAAGTTTGTTAAGTCGGTAGTTTACCGGGATTCTGCGGTTTTCACAACCATTAGTTACTGGTTTGTCTCAATCTAGCCCTAAATGACCCAAAAACGAAAATTGTAATTCCAGTGCTTTAACTTTCTTGAACATATTGCACGATACATAGAATTTTGAATTTCGATTTTGGGTCACTTTTTCTGCAGTATTACGGATAGGTCTAGACTAGCCAGCTGTAACCTGTGGGGGAAACCCGGAGTAGCCGGCGAAACCCGCCGCCTAACCCGAAATCACTGGCAACGTTCGCACATGCACCGGCCAGGATTCGAACCCAGGCAGTAGTGAGAGACAGCTAGCAGTCAGTGGCAACGCGTTAGACCACACGGCTATCACGCAGGCAATTGCTGGATACACAAGGAAAACGCTTTCAAACTATACTATTCTAGTGATAACTCTTTAAAAACGTTTATCAATGCATAACTGCTAACTCCACTTAAATAGAAGAGAGTATTCAGAAAGTTCTGTTTTGTTTTTGGATGTGACGGCCACAACCTTTCTCAAGAAATACATACCAATGTCAACACCAATTTTTCTTCATAACATATGGTCCTATAATACCAAGTGGTGATACCATACAAATTACCGTTATCACAGTAACAAAACCCGTAAAATCCGTGTGAAACTTTGAAATAAAACGATAAAAAATTCAGAAAGGCTAATTCAGGTCAAGCAGACAGCTGTTGAAAACACTGGTTAAGCTTTTGAACATTTTCTTTCAAAATCGACTCTCAGGACTGCTGAATTACTTTATTATTGGTGGCAGATTAAAACGGGAAGCCTTCGGTGTTATTCCATACAACAACAGCCTCATGCATGCATGCATGCATGCATGCATGCATACATACATACATACATACATACATACATACATACATACATACATACATACATACATACATACATACATACATACATACATACATACATACATACATACATACATACATACATACATACATACATACATACATACATACATACATACATACATACATACATACATACATACATACATACATACATACATACATACATACATACATACATACATACATACATACATACATACATACATACATACATACATACATACATACATACATACATACATACATACATACATACATACATACATACATACATACATACATACATACATACATACATACATACATACATACATACATACATACATACATACATACATACATACATACATACATACATACATACATACATACATACATACATACATACATACATACATACATACATACATACATACATACATACATACATATATATATATATATATATGTGTGTGTGTGTATGCAGTCCATTTTGCCCAGGCTGTATGACCTAACGAAGGTGAACATACGCCGCCCGCCCGCCCGAGCAGCAGCAGCAGCAGCTGTTGAGGACAGGAGTGTCTCAGGTTAGGGAGCGCGCCTGTCGCTACAGCAGCAGCAGCAGCAGCAGCAGCATCATGCAGGGCTAGGGTATGGTTAGTTCATTAGAAGGAAACACGCAGTACTGGAATACAGTCTGTGTAGATAGCAAGTCAAACACACAGCCATGACAAGTAGAACCTAAGCTCAACACCCCCGTATCATGTCGTGATAAAAATAAACATGTTTAGAAACTACGTAGCTATGCTAACCATTTCTATCGAACATTCTGAACTCTAAAATAACATTTACTTAGAGCCTAGTAGGCAGCCGGTTCGCGATGAGGAAAGGGGTGACTTGTCCTGGGCATCCCTTTGGCAAACCCCAATCAAATGTATACACACATACTAAGCAAGTTGTGACACATGCAGCTATTTCACGTATTTGGAGCATGTTGTATATTTGCTATAGTAGGCTTATTGTTAATTGCTTTGCCTATAAAGAAATGTAATCCGCCCTCTCTTATTGACATTGTTTATGATAAGCGAAGAATTGCTGACTTTATGTATATTCCAGGCATAAGGATTTTGTTAGTTGATATAACTAAGTTGTACATGAGGGCCATTGTCAAGCCTCAGATACAGCGATCGGTAAGGATCGGCAATGTTATTAATTTGAAGCGTGAGCAATTCACTTTCAACAACTACAAAAAATCGGCGCCATATACTGGGGATTTGTTAAGTCAGTATGTGAACCGGTTTAGTTTTTGAGTGAAGTCAATACAATGTCTAACGGTGAAACTGTTAGAAACATTTACCTTGAGAAATATAACTCAAATATTTTTACATTTGTTTGTTTTTAAGTACGATATTTTCATACTATAATATAATTGAACGATTAGGATACACTCAGAATAAATGCAATTTTACTTGGTGTTTTTGTTTGAAAAGAAGTAAAATCAGAAGTAAATTCAGCAGACTCTGTTATTCTCAAACACTTTGATATATGCCCACTGGTAGTATCTTCTAATGTTCTTCAATAATGAGTGTGTCCTATTTGTTTGTATGGCATACTGCAGCTGTAAAAGCTAAAAACGACGCTGCGACGAGAAACACAACCTCAGAAATTGCAAAAATAATGTTTACGAAGAGTCCAATGTGTTTCCGGATGCTACGATACCACTCTCAGCCCTTCACAACACCTCACGTTATTTAGTAGCTTCGCCAAGCCAATGGTGAGGATTTAAAGGGGCGGCGAACCTAGTACTGTACACACCTCAGTCTGTTGCGATACACGTGACGATTGGAATTGTTTCAAAAACTCTTCTCAGAGCAGCATTATGGCGTATACATCACTGGTATTTGATGACGTCCTACTATGCTGAGGTGCTCTGTAAAAGACTGCCAAAAACGTTAATAACCATATATCCTGGCTAGCCGCAGCCTGCCCATACACCAGCAGGTAAAAGGCAGCAATTTGTCGACAAATATTTACCCCGGTTACCATGGAAACAGGGCGAAGCAAGGACCCATCTTCACCATAATATTTGGATGGAAAGTCGCCAACCCCCCCCCCCCCCCCCCATATGGATTTGCATTCCAATGGCGATTCACATGTGTCATAATACTGTAATAACACACGCCACGCATTCATGATTTCAAAAGGTCGTATATTTTTTGAGTCCACCACACAAAAGTAGATTTTCTACAATCTTAGTACAGATGAAAACCTCTATAATTGTAACATCTGTAAAAAATGGATTCTGTTTTTACATATAAGGTATTTACTTCTACATGCATCATTGCATGTTTCACCCCATGTGTGTTGCATACTCAGGGAACCATAGGTCTTTTTAATGCGGTATATATTTTGGAAGATTCTAGAGCGGGGGAAAGCGCCCAGTACTTAAGTATCAATGGCCTAGTTCTCATGCTTCACGGAATAAACTATGTATGAAATTAATCTCGCTTGAC
>OZ012684.1:35668707-35895681 GCA_963942565.1 Maea johnstoni
AAGTATTTCACCAACTAGTTCTTCCTAGTCTCTCAGTTTTATTCTTTGATAATATATGACTTTTTATCCAGGACATGTAAGACGATGCCTGTTAACTGATGATTGTCCAAGACAACATCGTAGAAAGTTTGGCACATTTTCCTGTCACGTAGGTGTTAACTTGTATGTTTTTCTATGATCTGCCCCTATCTGTTGATGGTGGGTGAATATCTAAATACGCTGCCGTCATCGCCTGAATGAACAACAAGTGCACTTAACCCAAACCTTGTGTGCAGCAGGGGCATAGTCCAAGAGCACGGTTAATAGGCACTGGCTTGCCTTCTGTGGTGTCTGGAGGTTTGCTCCGCATGTGCGTGTCTCAGTGAGCAGCGCAGGCAGGCTTTACGAGGCCGCCGCCGCCGCCGCCGCCGCCGCCGCCGCCGCTGAGCAGCAGGAGGAGGAAGAGGAGCCTCCGAGGAGCTGCCGTGGCGGTGTATATGTGTGCGGGAGGTATGTGGCTCATTTTACGCTAGACGGACAGGGAATTTCGCCCCGCGCACGATAGCTCTCAGAGCGCGGGGAAGGCAGAGGCAAATTCTTCAACTTTCTTCCGGTGAATGTTCCGCAGTTGTAGTTCATGGAGGTCAACCTCGTAGACATGATAAAAAAGACGAGCTGAACCAAGACCCCACGTGTCGAATGAGGTTTGCTGTGTCATAAGTTATATTGAGTATTATGTTTTTCCACTTTTAGCACACGAAAGACTGGTAAATGTAGTTTACGGTATGCGTGAGACAAAAGCAACTCATTGATAACCGATCTAGTCGTGATAATACCAAGATGATATTGAAATGGAGAGCATTGTAAACAATAACAAAAACATCAACGAGCAGAAATGAAAAGCAATAAGAAGAGCAATAAAAGAGTAATACCAATCACGACAGCACCAATATAGATACATATACAATCACCAAAATGTCATTAAGCACGCCAATAACAATCTTAAGACAACATTGCAGAGAACAGCCAATCCTCAAAAATGACGTAGGACGGATCCTCGTCATACTACATGAAAATAATTCTTATGCAAAGTACAGTCGATAAAAGTCTAGCCTCTTTCTATGTGCCTAGGCAATAAATAGATTGATAACATGACCACACTCACTCTTTGGAACGTTGTAAATTCTTCCAACGTACTGAAATTACTTCTTCTAGTTATAGATAGAGAATTTGGGAAGATGTGTTTTACATAGGTCTACAGCTTCACCCCGGAAAACGTTCGCCTGAGACCACCGTCGACGCGAGGCATGTCATACGAACTGCTCCCCGAATTAAGTCGTTTTTGGTATTTTTTTGCCTTTTATTCCAGTCAGTAAATTGCTATGGTGTCCTGAACGTGTGGGGTATAATTCAAGGCTGCTTGTATTCCACCAGTGCTGCCATATGGAGCAAGAGGTGTCTTTAGTCAATAATTGGTGGAAGTGATAAAGTGGTTAGCCATACAGCTGGCACTATTTATTGGTGCACAAAAACAGGCAGGGCATGAGAAGCTTGCTGTGGAGGTGCTGGCACAAGCATTTTGTTGTTTCCTGTGCGTCTCTATACACGTGGGGGAGACTGGAATCATTCATATGTTATGAAGAGTAGTTGACATGTTGTAACTTATTAGAAACATATTCTAGAGAATTTCAAAATAAAATAATTGAGCATTTTACATTGATTTCAAAAAGAACCTGAGCAGGGAAAAGTCGAAAATGAGCCATTGACTACCGTATACACATGTTAACATACACCAACGTTGACATAAGTGCATGAAACATTTGACTGTCACTCATCTCAGTCGTTCACCAAACCCATTTCTCTATGTACTAATACTATGTACATTCTTGACGTAACATGTCAGCTCATTTACTATTCAACGAAAATTTAAGAACTTGAAATGTGAGACTTAACAATTTAGGACATGATACTGTTTGTATAAATAGCAGGATTAGCTTGTGTAATTTTTGCACTTAAATAATATTTCACTATAACTCCAAACAGGCAGGAAAAGAAGGGCTGCCTCCACGACCAGGCGGTCTAACGTATTGCATCGAAATCTCGCCCTGACTCACCGCGCTTAGGACTGAACATAGGCCAGGAATTTGGGTTAGTCGGTATTGCCTGTGTACTCGGCTTTCCTATATTATCAGCTATTGGCTAGTCACGATCTAGTCTAAAAAGTGTCGATAAATGAATTTCTGAACTTCGAGTCTCCTAGTGTGTCTGGCAGTGATTGAAAAAAGACATTATCCCTGATGAAAGGTAGATTTTATAAAAGAAGATACTGATTTATAGTTCACACACAAGTGAAATGCCGAAAACTGCCAACGATCGCGGTAAACATAATATGGATCAATATATGTAACCTTAATTGATCCATATATTCCGTATTGTGTGGTTGTTTCAGTAGAGGAACGCGTAGTAGTTGGACTAACAATTTAAACACATCGATTGTATGTACGATTCTTTTGTATAACATTTCTTGGAATAGTTATAAATAGTATGTGAACTAAAATGAAAACAAAAATTAAAAATTGCAAATGCAAAATGTAAATATAAGAACCACTCCATAACAAAATGGCGAATTCATTGGGGGAGCATTGTTATTACTAGGGTTAAAGAGTCCCATTGAATGGTGCTTGTTCACCAGTTGTGTCGGCAATACTCAAAACGAAGCAGAATTCTGACCACGTATGAGGCCTGAATTAGAAGAAGGGTCAATGGTTCAAGAAGCGGCGAGTGGGCGTTTGGCAAATTTTATCGTCGGCTTGTGGGATGTATGCGAGAAGGATCACCATCAGGTCCCAGACTATTGTAACAGGACCATTAACATGTGCATTAAAGTGGCACAACTCTTGAATTAATGTTCCTGACTCCTTTCAAGGAGCCACGGCTGGGCGGCAGTCAATTCTGATAAAAACATACACTCTCTCTACCCTACAACATAGTGTTTTCCTAGTCAATGTGGCATTCACTGCACTTTTAGAGCTCAATTTTTACCACACACTTATGTTTGAACAGGGTTTAACTTTCTGGCAGGCACTTCAGTTAAAGGTATGCTCTGGATATTATGGAAATATTAAATGTCCTCAAACGCGTTTGGGTGTCGTTTTTGGCAAATTGATTGTGACACCTTGGTGAATGTTTTTCGTTTTATTCTGTACGCCCAAACAGCTCTGAGACACAAACGAAGGGACTTTGACATTAGAAATAATACATAGGAGCTACAACAGAACCACACATGACGCTGGTAGCAACGGGAACAAGGCTCGCAAATCAAGTAGATTTAGTTCTATGTTTTCTTAAGCATGTACGCGGCATAGAGGAGTTTTGTTTGAAACGGTTTACACGTGTCAAAATCCATGTTATGTCTGGTTTATACAGAGCGTAAATAATGAGGTGATTATTTTTAGCTTTTTCAGTCTGTACATTTGTGAAGTTAAAAAACTGGGGTATCATTTGGTTACGCTTGGGAGATAACTTGACTATTTGTCACGAGGCAACAAAAGCATTCCTCAAGATGACACCATGTGAACATGTGCATGATAATCACATGGTATAAACGAATCGAAGAGAATGTTAACATGTAGGGTTTTAGTGACATATTTTTAAATTTCGTTGTATTTTGGGGTGAAATATCAACCCAAATTCATTATTGTTGCACACATATTTCCACTTTTAGTTAGCATTTGACAATAGTCCTCACAATTAGCACACCATGTTCATCTTTCTTTGATTGTAATTACACCTTACTTTCTAGCATACCGTGCAATGTACATGTATGCGTTTCACTTTTATATTTTCATATTTACGTACAAAAAGGAAATACTATCATTCCGTAGATTAATATCTAATTATTAATTAGGTATGAAAGCTCCTTTCAAAAGGAATCTATTCAAAACACCTATTGCGTTATGCACCAAAAGAAAGGATAAGCTGTTTAGATAGCTTGCACCTATTTCTTTATTAGGTTAACGTTTAGCTCTGTTTAAATGACACATTTTATGTTCCTGTCCTTTTTGATTTTATTCGAAGTGATCACTTCCTTAACTGTTTGTGGCATTTTTATCTGATCTTGATATACTTAACAGGTCAATAATAACGACTTATCAAACATCTTAACTTATCGTACATAAGTGCAAGTGAATACATCAAATTTCATCCAAACCAAACGTAAGATTAGCAAGAACGTGGGTAGAAAATCGTAGCAAATATTAGTGATCTTTATTGAGTCGTCTCATATAGCGATGATGATGATGATGATGATACTAGCGGTGAGTGTAGGCTCTGAGTTGTTGGTTTGCACATGTAAGACCATCTTACGCAGGGTGGATACTAGGTCCTCATGGTGCCACCGACATCGCCTTGCTAGTAAAACTTTATTGTGTAATCTGAACCCCTACTCTTTAGTAGCGCCTTCACAGTCGTGAGAGTTTTACGACGTATCCCAGTAGAAATCATCATATCATCTTTCGCAACTTTAGATGTCACTCTAAGATGTCACTTACAGTGGGCCTTATCTTAGTTCCCAGAGCTATTTAGAATAGTTTGAATAAACGACTGGCATGGATGGATATGAAATATAGCATACATTGCTCCTAGATACGTATAACTCACTAGTTTATGTTCCACAAGACCAATATATTGTACACTTAATGAACTTTCAAAAAAGTAGACGACGATTGAATACGTTAGGTTACCCAGAGTTGTTCCACAACCAATTGGTCCGTTTATCCCCCACAAAAATGATAAGCGAATTGGTGAAAGATACCCGGTACATGGGTAGATAAACTGACAAATTTGAAAGACAATAAGTTTTCTATGTTTGGTTGTGGTGAATGAACAAAAACTAAATCTGTAAAATCGCAAAATCAATGATGTTTTTTTTGTTTGCACAGTCTTAATATTGCACATTTTCCCCCCTGGAAGGTGCTTTGGACATCTTGACCCATCTGAAACTACACCATATGAGTATATTCGTAAGCTTTTTGTACAAATTGAAAAATTGCTTTATACGTTTTGTTTTGCCAAATGGAACTTTCTGCCATATATTGTTTTATAATTTTTCACTCCAGAAATACGCGTATATGTAATGTGTTGATATACATGTAAGCTAGATGCAGCAAATATGGTCTTCTCATTCAGGGTTTACTGCAAAAGACATGTTCACCCTGGAAGTATTTGTCCTGCTAGTGTAGATAGGCGACCTTCCCAAACAGGTGGTCTTCCAAGAAGGTTTGGCTGCAGTAAGGTCTTGTAGACATGCTATGTTTCTTCTCTGAAGGCCTCCAGACGCCGGCACTTGATGAGGTGTTTAACGTTGTCTTTATTGGCTAAATACATACCCAAGCCAAGAAACTATTTTATATATTGCGCAATTGACCTAGATAACGCCGGGGTCACCATCGTTCAAACGTGTTGAAGTATCTTCGAAAGGCCACGTTTTCCTTTATGACACTAATACCAAATTCTTTTTTTTTCAAAACACTGATTATTCGAATACCTTCGAAAGATATGTAACCCAAAACCGCACACGGCCCGTGTGTGTCTCAAGCCTAGGAGGACTACGTGTACGATATATATGAAACGTGTTGAACGAGCCGTAGTGCGTAGACAGTTTCAAGCATCTAGAAGACTATGTAAAATCAACACTTTTTTCTTTCAGGTAGAGCTAGAATCCTGACAGTCATATAACTAATTGACGAGGCGAAACGGCCTGCTTATCGGAGTGCAGACATAGTTGAAGCTTTAGTTGAGAACGGATTACCGCCCGCTACTAGACTAGTATCAGCTCACGTCTCAAACACCACAGCCTCAGAGACCATCCAAGGTTCGTATTAACTCCATTCTAACTCTCTATTCTTGTATACTTATTCGTATTTTTCTGTGAATTGTACAACAAGTAAAGCTGGTGTGAAAATATAAGCGTCGTGCATCAATCTTGGTCCTTCATATATACATTGCATTGACATTGCGTCTACACTGTACTTTGCAATACCTTTTCTACAGCGTTTTGATGTAAACGTAAACCAATAGAAATTAAAGACCTTTGAAAATCAGCCATTTCTATAAATAGTTGCAGTCTATCATTAGTATACAAACCTCGCACACAATACCTGATATTGTACATTTACATTCATCATACAATTCATAATCAAAAGAAAAGTCTTAATAACACTTATAACACGATGGATTTGTTCACAGTAATGGTATTTTCTAAAGAGTCGTAGCCTAATGTGGCTTATGTAGGCTGGAAAGTTTTAGGTGCTAATCTTGAGTCTTAAATACGAGAGAACTTACAAATGGGAGAAGCAGATGTCGGAAGATGAACAAAAAGGGCTGGTCCGTTTGGAACATCACCAAATACGGCTGCCTTTAATTGACTCTGCTACCTCAGAGGAATGGCGGACGCTACCCCCTGGCTTTTTGCCTGCTTAATCTGCAAATTGTGCAACCAAGGTCGAGCCGACATTACGCGCAATTACACATTGGATTAGTTTAGGGGCAATTGTGACCAAGATGGCAAATTGCATAGGAAAAGCCTTTAGTATCTCTTTAGAAGCTGCTGTTTGGTATTCGACCTGGATTGCAACACGTGAGAACAGATGTTCACTCTTAGTTTCTGTGCAAGGCGCTGGTGAAAGTATACCCTGCACACTTGCTTTGCTAACTAATTGAATTACTAGCGTACATAGCTTTAGGGCCCCATTCGGCTTAGCATAGTAACTATACATTTACCACATTCATATCATAATGCAATTTATTTATATCAAGGGATTTCTGTAAAATGGTCTATTTTAGTAATAAGTTCTTGAAATACCGATGTTGCATAATGAACGTAAGAGAGAGACGGAGAACACATTCTCCTATCACAGATAGTACAGCTATGAGATACCTCTCTCAACATGTGTGTCCCGGACAATGAATGGACCATACGTACACCCACTGCTGACAACGTATATCGCCCTGTTGTACGCTTATAGTGTGTATATTATAGACCAATTGTTAAGATGGGTTCGTCGACCTGCCAAAGCTGTAAGTGGAAGAGGAGATTCGAGTCAGTCATGCTGGCACTTAACGCTAAGCCTATTATTACATAGAGAGTTGTTACCATCTTTTAGGGACACTGGCTAGGAAAATCACAGGAACATGTTGCCCAAATCTCACAGGCAAACAAGCCAACAACTGCGCTAGTTGGAGTTCAAAGACGACTGCTTGGGGTTCTTTTTCGGGCAAGCACTTGTGCAGTGTTCCCAGTTCAGGACTTCTGTACAGGCTCACGCTTGAAATGTCAGATGGCGTACTTTTAGGTCTTGGTAATCTGTGCGGCGAGTCATGCGGTATACATGTAAAGGCCAGTGGCAATTCTCTCTGCCAGTTCTCTCCTAGTCTAAGAACTGCTGTAGACTCACATGCTGAACAGAAACTCCCAGGACCTCATGCAACGTTTCCTAACCCGGTACTTTGCTTCAGACAGGTTCTCTCCATTTAATGCCAAATCTACACATTTCCTGCAGGCCACAGCGAAAAGAAATCTTGTATTTGATTGTGTTATCCCCATAATGATAATAATAATAATAATAATAATAATAATAATAACAATAATAATAACAATAGTAATAATTATCATTATTAGAGTTATTATTATCATTGTTATCATTATCATTATTATTATTATTATTACTATTATTACTATTATTTTTTTATCAATACCATTTTATTATTATTATTATCATTAATATTATTATTATCTTTATTATTATTATTATTATCATTATTATTATTATTATTATTATCATAGATAGATGGGTAGATATCCATACATATACATATCCAATGTATGCATTCGCACATGTTTGGTATGTTCATTTATCCTCTGCCATAGATAGTAGTGTAGTAACCTTCTAATGACTCCCTCCAGTATTCAGGCATTTCACCTCCCCATTTAATGTCTCTGCGCGCAGGACCCCTTTTATCTAGTCCGATTCTCAGGCTGGGTTAAGCTTAATACCATGCCGCAGCCACTGCTGGGTAGGCGTGATGTCTCTCTCAACCTATAGACCGCAGCACACTTTTTTGAAGTCGTATTTCAAAACCAGCTCTAGTGTGCCCCCCTTGAGGATTAATATAAAATTAAACTAAGTAGTTAACCAGGATGGATTTAAGGTGGCTGTCTAGTCTGGTTGGCGTTTTGCCAAACAGGAGTGATTGTCAGTGGACCTGCATTGGGGCAGACCGCCAGGGCATAATGGTCCCAAGTCAGCATTCAATCACAGGAGTCGGCAACTCTACACTGGCTCTCCTTGTCTCAATCAGTTAATGTGACATTCATGATCAGGGGAATCATTGCCAGCGCTCACACGCTACGTGAGATTGGACTGCTCTCTCGACTCAACACTCCATTCCATGGCTTATGCCAAGTTGCAACGGTCCTTAATGCAGAATATTTGCCGGCCCTGGCCAATGATGCCTTGGTTAAGCTCATAAATATCCATTGAGCGAAACCTCCCTACTAAGCACCTTCATAACTTAGTATTCTCCCATGTCCCACAAGTGGTATCATCTGCTTATTATTTTTCATGAGAAGCTCTACAAGGTGAGCAGTGGAGATGCTGAACACGCGTTGTCTGTAGGTTTTTAAACCTATTTAAACTTATTTTTGCAATTTATAAAGGGTTTTAATCATGTCAGTCAGACATACTAATAATGTAACGGCCATGCACTGAAACCAGAGTCAGGCATATGACCACTTTCAGAACGTGAAGGCCATGCACTGCAACCAGGACTCAAACATATGACTACTTTCAGAACGTGAAGGCCATACGCTGAGACCAGAGTCAGGCATATGACCACTTTCAGAACATGAAGGCCATACGCTGAAACCAGAGTCAGGCGTAAGACCACTTTCAGAACGTGAAGGCCATACGCTGAAACCAGAGTCAGGCATAAGACCACTTTCAGAACGTGAAGGCCATACGCTGAAACCAGAGTCAGGCGTAAGACCACTTTCAGAACGTGAAAGCCATACGCTAAAACCAGAGTCACGCATATGACCACTTTCAGAACGTGAAGGCCATACGCTGAAACCTGAGTCAGGCATATGACCACTTTCAGAACGTGAAGGCCATATGCTGAAACCAGAGTCAGGCATATGACCACTTTCAGAACGTGAAGGCCATACGCTGAAACCAGAGTCAGGCATATGACCACTTTCAGAACGTGAAGGCCATACGCTGAAACCAGAGTCAGGCATATGACCACTTTCAGAACGTGAAGGCCATACGCTGAAACCAGAGTCAGGCGTAAGACCACTTTCAGAACGTGAAGGCCATATGCTGAAACCAGAGTCAGGCATATGACCACTTTCAGAACGTGAAGGCCATACGCTGAAACCAGAGTCAGGCGTAAGACCACTTTCAGAACGTGAAGGCCATATGCTGAAACCAGAGTCAGGCATATGACCACTTTCAGAACGTGAAGGCCATATGCTGAAACCAGAGTCAGGCATAAGACCACTTTCAGAACGTGAAGGCCATACGCTGAAACCAGAGTCACGCATAT
This sequence comes from Maea johnstoni, assembly GCA_963942565.1. Taxonomy (NCBI): domain Eukaryota; kingdom Metazoa; phylum Annelida; class Polychaeta; order Spionida; family Magelonidae; genus Maea; species Maea johnstoni. The sequence continues at coordinate 35,678,290 of OZ012684.1, forward strand.
GACCACTTTCAGAACGTGAAGGCCATACGCTGAAACCTGAGTCAGGCATATGACCACTTTCAGAACGTGAAGGCCATATGCTGAAACCAGAGTCAGGCATATGACCACTTTCAGAACATGAAGGCCATACGCTGAAACCAGAGTCAGGCATATGACCACTTTCAGAACGTGAAGGCCATACGCTGAAACCAGAGTCAGGCATATGACCACTTTCAGAACGTGAAGGCCATACGCTGAAACCAGAGTCGGGCGTAAGACCACTTTCAGAACGTGAAGCCCATATGCTGAAACCAGCGTCAGGCATATGACCACTTTCAGAACGTGAAGGCCATATGCTGAAACCAGAGTCAGGCATATGACCACTTTCAGAACGTGAAGGCCATACGCTGAAACCAGAGTCAGGCATATGACCACTTTCATAATGTGAAGGCCATACGCTGAAACCAGAGTCAGGCATATGACCACTTTCAGAACGTGAAGGCCATACGCTGAAACCAGAGTCAGGCGTAAGACCACTTTCAGAACGTGAAGGCCATACGCTGAAACCAGAGTCAGGCGTAAGACCACTTTCAGAACGTGGAGGCCATACGCTGAAACCAGAGTCAGGCGTAAGACCACTTTCAGAACGTGAAGGCCATACGCTGAAACCAGAGTCAGACATATGACCACTTTCAGAACGTGAAGGCCATACGCTGAAACCAGAGTCAGGCATATGACCACTTTCAGAACGTGAAGGCCATACGCTGAAACCAGAGTCAGGCGTAAGACCACTTTCAGAACGTGAAGGCCATACATTGAAACCAGAGTCAGGCATATGACCACTTTCAGAACGTGAAGGCCATGCACTGAAACCAGAGTCAGGCGTAAGACCACTTTCAAAACGTGAAGGCCATACGCTGAAACCAGAGTCAGGCATATGACCACTTTCAGAACGTGAAGGCCATACGCTGAAACCAGAGTCAGGCGTAAGACCACTTTCAGAACGTGAAGGCCATACGCTGAAACCAGAGTCAGGCATATGACCACTTTCAGAACGTGAAGGCCATGCGCTGAAACCAGAGTCAGGCGTAAGACCACTTTCAGAACGTGAAGGCCATACGCTGAAACCAGAGTCAGGCATATGACCACTTTCAGAACGTGAAGGCCATACGCTGAAACCTGAGTCTGGTGTAAGACCACTTTCAGAACGTGGAGGCCATACGCTGAAACCAGAGTCAGGCATATGACCACTTTCAGAACGTGAAGGCCATACGCTGAAACCAGAGTCAGGCATATGACCACTTTCAGAACGTGAAGGCCATGCGCTGAAACCAGAGTCAGACATAAGACTAATTTCTGACTGCAATGGCCATACGCTGAAACTAGAATCAGTAAAATAACAATTTCGAAGATGTTAAGGTAATGCACTGCAACCAGGACTCAGACATAATAGCACTTTCAGAATACAAAGGTCACCTTCTGGTCTGGAGCCGGTCATGTAGATACTCTACATGTATAACACCCTTGACAACGGGGATCCTGGTAGCCACACAAACCAAAACATCATTCTATGCCAATTGCAAGTTGCGTATCACTTGCAATTAGTTGCCTTCAGTCAACCACACAGCAAGAAATATATCAATTGATACATCTTTAAAACAACCTGGTAGTCATTACTTGATACCTCGGACACTGAGTTCATATAGCGCAGTGGTTTCGGTTTGGCGGTCGAAATTGTCAATTGTTTTCAAAAATCTGTGTCCATATGCCCCACGTGAGTTTGCACGGCGGTGCGTTCGTAAACTAAGTAACCAATGCCACCCCTAGGGGCAGGGTGTCAACCTGAAGGGTGGCAAGGAGGACCCCATATTGCTCTCTACTAGCAGCTGTCACATTCACGAGAGACAGGGATCTTGGCTGTGATAAGGTCTGCTTTAGTAATTCGGGGTCATCAGTGAAATTGCGTTTGTCTATCTCTGCCACTGATCGAGCCTTAAGGCGATGACAAACTGTTTAATTGTGACAGGCCATGGCCCCATGTGCACTTGTCCAACTCTGATATGCTATCTTCTCCACTGCCGCTCTGTTGAGCACGACCACACCACTCAAACAAGAGTACGATATACAAATAGTTTGTTAGGCATAACTGGATATTAGTTCTTTGAAGAAATTGGGCTGTCGCTTTCAACAGCGTAGGTCATATCGCATTGAGACAGAAATCCGGAAGGAAGAATTTTCCCTCTCTTGTCGAATAGTTCCGATGGGTCTTTCAGTTGGGGAACCACCATAGAAAGCACTCCAGAGCGCCACACATTTATATAGAGACGAGGTCAACCCGTTAATGGGGATCCAGTGGAGACTCGAACCTGCCACTCCTACTTGGGAGACAGGCAAGGCGTATTCCTACAGGTATTTTGATCGTGATAAGCTAGATTCTGAGTAGTTTATGGCGAGAAGGTGAGAGGAAGAGAGAACCTTGGAAAAGGTACTAATATCAACTGCCTCACATAGCTCTGGAGGGATAGTGTCTCTGGCCAATTGCACAGCTAGCACACAGTGAACGAGCAGCGGACGTCTCGGCAATGGGGGTAGTCTTAACGAAATGTAACGCACTCTCGTGGACTAAGCGTTAGCTACGGTAGATGTCAACGCATTAAAGCAAAGTGTCTATTGATAACATTTAGTTACCAATTAGAAAGTGCAAAGGTTTTGAAGTTATATATTTTGAAGTTTATATATATATATATATATATATATATATATATACATATATATATATATATATATATATATATATATATATATATATATATATATATATATATATATATATATATATATTGTCGTAGCACTAGCTATAATAATATAATGTCTTTATTAAAAGTGGTATGCATATCAATGTGTTTTGACAAGAGAAGTAAGTCAAAATATTTCGAAAACATTGTCTTTTGACATTATTAGTATGGGTGTGGCAGTATGGTGGACGGTATCAGTCTTTTCGAAGGCTGATTCATCATGCTATAAAGACAGTTTTGACCAGCTACAAAACAGGCTAGATCAGCCGAGTGTTTGTCACGTCATAAGACATTGATTGATCACATTTGATCCTAGATACGTCCCATACATGCTAGAAATTGTGGAGAATTCCTTTCACTGTCACACTGCAGGCGGGTGTGTATCTGTTCCCGAGATGGGAATAATGCAGGTGCTTGGGTATGCTCTGAAATGACCCAAGTTATCTTTATTTATAAAATAAATCGTAAAAAGAGAAACAGTATTAGCATGGTTTCGTCTAGGTATCATTGGCCCATAAGTACATTGCAATGACGTGTAATTCTCCAAATATCCAAAGAATATTGTTAACTTGATTTTGGTTATTAGTATATGGCCATCTTTACCACACCCTAGATAACCTTACTAATGTGCTTTGCGGGGTTTTCTTACCTTTGACAACCTTTTTTGTATTAATAGGTATCCCTTTAGATGTATCTTGCACGTGTAACTACTTTTAAATTAGTGGATTCGAGATAACTCTGGTGGCACATAACGTGTATGCACTCTTAAAAAGTAAAATGAGGGGAGTGTAAAAATCATATGTTAAATCATTTGCCATATGACCTTGAACAAATAGTCCAAGGTCATGTGAAATGTAATAGGAAGATCGATACCGTACAGCTGTCGTATAAGGGAAAGTTCGATGAGATAAATCTTCACGTCAATTACACGTTATGAGGGTGTGTAATGCCTATGCCACCGAATCTTTATCAGCGCTCTCGAGTTATATCTTTCCTACCAGATCAATAATCTCTTTTTAAAAGGTGAAAGGTAACTGAGGGTTGTTTTATTTTGCTATTTCCTATGTTTGAAACCAGTCTTCTTATTGTCCAGTGTATGCATGTTAGTTATCATTTTCAGAGCTGATTATATCATTTGGGTACAAAAACAATCGCCACGGTTATTACAACAAAGGTGCATCTGTATGTTGTCAATATAAGACAAACGATAACAAGCAGACTGGTTGGTATGCGCGACACATATACAGCGGCTGATACCATCGGTGATGCCAATCAAGTCGTAAATGTTGATAACTGAAATGCAATCTGTACGTGTATCTGAAATCCGTGCTGCCTATTCTTACGGAATACGGAATGCTTATTGTTGACCACCCACTTGTCATCCTATTGGCAGCAGCCACACAGTTGGCCGCTAGCCGGGCCGGGGCGGCCTATGTAATCTGCACACAGCTGACTTGCAGACAAGAGGAGGGCTCTAGGGGGTTGCTGTGTTGTCCCCTGGCGTCTTTTATCTCCGCTGTCAATTTCAGCTATCCAAGCAGAAAGGGGTCCTAATGGATTACGCCAACACTCACTGAATGTCGAGACGAAAAGTTTCCGTTTGTCACAACTATTTATGTCACAGGCGCATGTCAGATATAGGAAATGGGTCTATCTAATGAAACATGCCTAAATCCTCAATAAATATATGTCTGGCCAGGAAAGCAGATGTGGTGATCCATACGTAAGGAGGGGGAATTTCAGTTTTGATTCACGTTACCTGAGCAGTATCGTTTTTCAGGCATCTTTTTATCTCCATTCACATAAAATGTCAATTAAATACATGGAAAAGTTCATCAGCATCACACACAATATTTAAGAATATACAAACATTAAAAGAACCAAGGCTACATTTCAACTCCATAGGTAAAAAGTATACATACATGTTGCAAAGCTTCAGAGTATTTTGGGGGTAAAGTTATCACATTTTTCCGATATTGACGTTGCTAAAAATGGTGGAATCTAAAGGCTGTAAAATGCACCTTTGTCTTATTTTCAACACAATGTCCAAAATAAAAGTTTTTTTTAATTTGAGCAGAGTAAATATTAGAAAGTATGTGATACCATTTTCCTGCATAATGATCATTCCTCAACATTTGTGAAATTGAAGGTCCTCTGTCTATACTAAAATGTAATAGGAGCGTTTGAAAACAGTATGCATGCTTTTTCTTTTTAGTTTTCTATCCCAAAAATCCGCCACCGCCGTGCTGGGAGGGTCATTTTGTTATGCCTAATGTAATCTTCATCAGTAGACCTTTTAGGCAATATATACTTTATATTTGCTTTATTGTCAAGAAAACAGGGTAGAACAAAATTTGAGTATTTTACTCCGTAAACTACCATAAGAGTTGAAAGGACGTATCTATTGGTCGCGGAAACAGAGTACCTGGTAAGAGCCTTTACCAACCCGACCACAGGATGGAATCAAGGCAGTGCTGAAACATAGTGTTTGACTGCTCGGTCGTGGAGGTAGCCCCTCTTTGAAGAATCTAGCAAATTTGCTTAATGACAAAGTAAGATAAGCATCGTGTAAAGTGTAAAGATGCATACACCGTGCACAATTAGCAACCAGCTTTTAAAGTTTCAGTATGGGAAAATGGCGAAATATTACGACCATGTCTTGCCTCGCCAATGCCTGGAAAGACATGAAATGTAACGACGGCAGTCAGGTTCTTTGGCCAAGTTGTTAATCGGTCTAGAGCGATCAGGGCCAGAACACCATGAGGGTTGATACCTGCCCATTGGCTTACATTCGTCCCTACTCAGTCTACCCACGGAGGTTATCTTGGTATGATATGGCCCCAAACATAATCTCTAAGGTCAAAAATTGTATTAGAATATTAGCATATTCATGATATTCTCTCTACAACCTTGCAACAATCCGAGCTAGCCTGAAATGTTTATTGGTCAAAAGAATTATGCTGGTTTATCAAACAGGACGAGGGCTTTTTGTAGGGGTGACAGAAGTTTATGACGAGAGAGCGGATAATCTCTGATACTTCTCGCGCTCTAAGTGACACTAAGAGAAAGTGACAGGCCCTTGGCTATTTTCCAAGTGTGCATTTGTTTTACATAATTACACATTGGAAATATTCAGAAAATCAAAGTGATTTGTGTAAGTGTAATCTCTGACTGTGGTGATTGGGTGAGCATGGCGAACGTTATTTGCGTTCACGTGATGTGAATGCGGCATACGTGTTTTAAATGTATCTGTGTGATTCCGTATTGCTAAAGAGAGCAGAGATTCGGCAGCAAGGGCTTCCAATACTAAACGCTGCTGACTAACTCAAGAAAGAATTTTGATACCTATGATATAGGTCAACCGCACCGTCATCCGTATAAGGGTATGTTACTCTATCTTACTGACTCCGACATTAAGACTTAGTGCACATTACTGGTATTGCAATCACTATAGATACTTGGCAAACACTAGTACTATAACCAATTGGCAATACAGGTAGTTTATGTGAATGCCAATTGTAATATTTTCAAATGAGTAAACGTTTGTCATAAGACCAATTGGTTGGTCAGTTTTCAGTACATTAGTCATTCTGTATAATAAGTCACCACTGCTCTTTGCAGAGATACAGATGACACCCCTTTTTAAACTAACGCGAGCATTCTTTCATCGGAGAAAGCAACGCAAATGAGTTTTAATTGAAATCGATTGTGACTGGCCAGATTTGAATCATAAAATATAATTACACGCAGTTTTGTTATACTTATTCAATAGCATGACTAGAACACATTTATTTGTCAATTCCCCGAAAATTTAAACATGGTCCTATTAAAATGTTTAGGTGTTTGTAGCATACATTACTTTACAAAGTACATTTTGTGAAATACAATGGAATCGGTCAACATGATGTCAAGAAGCTTAAAACTGCAAAATGTGAACACCTTGTATTGTAACTCAATGAGTTGTATTTCCTTTTAAGACTACGAATTCAAGCATCAATGTGTTGAACACTTGTAGATGTTGACAGCAAGGTGTAAGCTCTCCTATCACTTCGCTATAGAGATAAATGTACACAATGACAAGATTTCTAAATACATAATTTAGATAAAGTACAAAGTCTTACAATTACAATTCTGTACCGTACAAGTACTGGTATATGTAAACTTTAAGTTTGTAATAAGTCTACTCTATCTGCTAAGAAGTTCTACACCGTACTTATTGTAATCAAAGCAATGTCATAGTGTCTGGTAGTACGAATCAATGGATAATAAGTATTAAAGTTAAAATGGTCATAAAAATGCCTGTGGGAAGACGCACGTGCCAAAAGCTATAGTAGATAATAATGCATCAAACGGCAAAGTAAAACGATTCGTAGTATAATTACATAGTACCACAATATGGGTGACACGCCTTTCTCGGTATCTATTCGAGCAGGAAAACCATACAGTCAACAACTGACCAGGGGGCGGAGAGCAGTATGTACACACGGTGTAATTATACAGCCCTAATGCAACTCCAACCACTACAACCCATTCAGTGTTTCAGTGATATGATTTTTTGCTTACAAGTTCACACTGGGAAGTCTTGATGTGGTTTCTTTTTATCATCGCAAACTTGTAATATCCAACGGTGGGCATTCACAGAAGCCGGGGAGCGGCGAACAAGGCTAGCATTGAGCACATTCTGTCGAGATCCTGTCTACTGTGTACTGCTCATGTTTAACCAATTTACGCCCACACGCCGCCGCCAGTATGACCTGGGGAAGCGGGAAATAGTTCTTTTATAATTCGCCATTAAAGGAAATGTTTGAAAGAAAAACTTTGTTAATTGGACAATGACAAACAACTTTCATTCAATAAGTTTTCATAATGCCTGGGTGTTCTTGAAATAGTTGCAAATATGCCACGCTAGCCGGGTGCTCAGAGCGTGAATGGGTTCAGGGACACCCCGTGTTTCTTCACGCCGAAACACACCTGGTTATTGACAAAACCTCTTCTCAGGTCAAGCCTGGGTTGACGTGCTAAGACACCTGACATCAAAATAAAGCGCTACATCTTTAAGACATGGAACGTGAGAAATGCGCTATACTTCTCCTCGCCCTTCGCCTATACAAGTTTAAGGCCCACACCCGCCGACCCAGCGTACACGTGAAAAGCCGCGTAGAATTATGATCAGGCTAAGTGACATGGAGCAACAGTATGGTGCTACCTACAAGTGTATACCCATTATTGGGTTATATTACAATTAGTTGTATCCCCCATTTCCTTAAACGTAATTGCCTGGCAAAATTGGACGCACTGTGATACCTTTTGAGTACTTTGGTACTGTGGTCAAATAGTATATTTATTTCTAATCGTATCATTTCTCCCTAGAAGCCAGGCATAGTATATCTTTTGACTCATTCCTTCAGACTGTGTGATTTTGACCTATCATCAACTCTGTTAGTCAAAATAGAGTGGGTGTATTTCACTTTGCACTCATCTCACCCAGAATCCCATGGGAGTTTAAGTGTAGACCTAGGAAGTATTTTTGGTGCGTATCATTCACCCAGACTCATGAAATAGTTTATTTCTGACCGTAGTATGTTCTGAGCCTAGCTGCTAGGCGTGGTGGAGTGGTTGTGTTTCACTCTGCAGCCACAGGCTCAGGCGAACTCACTGCTGGGATTGAATCTAGACTCAGGTAGTAGATCACCCTCTGTGGAGAGGATATTACATGATTCACCATTCGTAAGCTAGCTTTAGAAAAACATGTTTTCCTCCCTTTATTACCAGCTTTAAGGACTACTTAAAAGGCGATTAGGAAAAGTGTACCTTAATGCTGAGATAATTAGAGCTCCCTGCCTTTTGACAACAACTAGTCTACGTACATGTAACTTTTTGTAGCAGGTCACAAGCAGTTGTTCGCCCACGACACGTTGGAGCAAACCTTTTTTAGCAAGCAATACGTCATTTTCCTCGTAGGATGCCATCTCAATAGTATTTCATGAGCAAAACTTTAATGTTGAAAGAAGTATGGTAGTGCAGGTCAGACGCAAATAAAAACGTTCACACTTTTCTTTTCGACAGTTGCGATGCATATCGGTTCAAAAGAGAACAGCAGTTTTCCCTTTAGGCCACTCCAATTTAATTACTTGTCTTACGAGCTTTTTTTGGAAAAAAAATCCTGTCAGACTCCAAAAAAAAAGAAAAAAAAAGTCATCTTTGGTGTCTTACGGACGAAAGTGGTTTTGAAATTTTCTGTCAGACTCCAAAAAAAAAAGAAAAAAAAGTGCAAGTTTTAAGAATATTCTTTGTAAGTGTAATTCAATCAACTACAGGAAGCTATCATTGCTGTAGTAGAGCCTCAGACTTGAGGAGGTGTACCTCCCACCCTTCAGGTTACAGGGATTAATAGATTGATTGATTTTATTTAGTTGAGAATAGGCTGGTAGAAACATATTGCTACCAGTCCTAGTCGTCAGACTCTAAAAAAAATAAAATAAATAAAAAAGTCACATTTTTCAACTTTTTTTTTTATTCCAAAATGGCTCATTTCCTACCTCCTGAGCACGTAAGACAAGTAAATAAATTGGAGTGGCCTTACGCAATAATTTCAATACTCTCTTTTTGCCCACTTTGAACATAATTGGATGGGGGGGGGGGGGGTGGCAGTCTTTCTTCGTGCATATGTATCAGTGGTCTTTTTTCTCAAAATTAAAAGGATCATTGATTAAAGTCAGGCAATATTGAGAAATTAAAATCAGTACTACCTAGAGTTCTCAAATGTTGTCCACTTGATTCATGATTCTTTTGAAAATAACTTGAATAATTTTCCTTTTCACCTATTTTTTCAAAATTTGCTATTTTGGGTAAATATTACCAAATGTAACACTAGGGACGCGAATGGGTTAAAGATATCGTGGAAGAAGAAGCAGCCTGGTAACTCCTATCACTCGGCCAAGGACACGTTAGCCAGCTGTCTGAAAAACTAACACAGGAGCTTTTCAATCACAGCTTATGATTTATGGCAACGCCTTGGGCTTTGGTGAGGCTCCGGGGCCGGGCAGGCGCTGGGGTCTGGACTTTGTCAGCCGTTCATCACCCGCAGATTATTGCCTTGTTCATCATGCGCGAGGCTCTTTGATGTCAGTGATAATTGAGATGAGAACATTTTCATCACTATCACCTCATTAAGCTGATGTTATGGCAGAATCTCCTGACCCTACATCTCTACCGCTCTTAGAAGTTGGTGATTTCAAAACTCAATAGGTGCCCTTTTGAAGGTCCAAATTGCCTGCTTGCTGTTATTTCTGATGCTGGAAGAACGATAGTGTTGTTAGTGTTACGTTTTCTTGTGTGTGTCAGATACAACTTGAAGATGACATTCATTTGTAGGCATATATGTATTCTTTTCATCAGTTACAATGTTAGAGTTGTTTCCAATACATCACATCAAATACCAATGTCCAGTCCTCCAAGTACTACATAAAGGGGGTCTGGTGCAGTGGCTGGTACTGGCACCAGGTCCCAGTCTAGTACAGAGCCCTACATGGCCCTCAATCTATCTGACTCCAAAACTAACTGCCTAAACCTAAGGAAACTGCTCCTTATATATGTTTGCCCATAGCATTTATACTGTCTAATTAGCATATCCCTGTCCACTGGATAGCATGTTTACTGTCTAAATACAATATTCCTGGACAACTTTCTTTGTGCTATCCTATATCAGTACTGTCCAACTTTAGGTTTTACTGGCTAAAGGGGCGGAGCTTTCTAGCCCAAGATGCTGGGTCTATACCATTTCAGTCTACCCTCAACCTCCTCGTAAAATGACCATAAAACGTCACTAATTACGCTACCAGCTTAAGGGTATACCAAAACAAATATCGCTTACTATCTTGCACCCCAAAACCATAACACTAGCTTTGCAGGCTTGAAGAGTCACCTGTGCTGCTGTAAGTGCTGCCTGCAGCTCGCCGTCGCCGCACCCTCTATAGTCGAGGAGCCTGCCTCGCCGCCCAGTGTCTTCCACCTGTGCTGCGCCTGCACGCGGGCGAGGGGCTGCTGTTTGTTGGCTATACAACCAAATGTTTATCTTAGGCATACTTGTTGTTAGCACACCTTTCTTGCTGGTCCACACTTGAGGGGGGTTAGTCGGTAATCCGAACCCACTTTTTCTTATCAGTGTAGTTGCCAGTATCGCTGCGGCGGCCTCTAACCTATCTTAAAAGGTAAAAGCTGATGATACAGAATGCCGTTGAAGCGCAATGTTAAATTGGGGTAAAAGCATTGTGACAAACTTTGGGTAAGTAAGGTAATAGAAATATCACAACAAATCTGTGGACATTTCTCCAGGTAGACCCCTACCAGAAATTGGGATTTCTGCATTTAGACTAACCTGTGAATGATGCCGGTGTTCATCCTACACAGCAGTACAACAGTCAATATTGATCCTAGGGGCATTGAATGTGTCTAATAAACATTGGAATTAACATCTCTGTATGAGGTGTACTAATAATTTGCTTTATTGTATCTCATAACTCTTTTGGAGTGGTCAGTGTATTAAAGGGCAAATGCACCATCAGGATGATTTAGATTCAAAATGAGCGTATACACGCCACCTTTCAAATATGACCACCCATAAATCTGTACTCCTCTGCACTTCTCAGTTATGGCTTATGAAAGTGGGTAAAAACCATGCCTGAGGCTGGCCATAGAGGCTTCCATTATCAGGACAGGGCTACACATTTTAACCACCAACCTCTGATCGGTCAAGAGATAGCACTGGTAGGAAGTCACTACAGGGGTCATTATCTCAGAGTAGAAGTGAGGTATATGGAAGACTTCTAAAGGTTTCCATTGAATGATGGACAGATTTCTAAGACTCCAATCTAAAGATATACTAAAACTGTCATGAAATGTACCCATAAAGCCTGATTTTAGGGTAAATCTAAACAGAAATGACTGAAAAAGTGAAACTTAATGGAACTGTCGCTAACAACAAATGCCTTTACTAAATGGATTTGACGAGGCAAATTTATGTTTGGATTATCAGCTGATAAGGAAAAGGGCTCTTACATTTGATTTGTGTTGGTGGATAGACACCATTATGTCCTAATTACCCTCTATATTAAAAACACATTTGGCTCTTCTCCAGTCATTTTAGTTTTGGCCTTGAATGAGATGAAGAACCAGCTCTTAACATTTCCAAACAAAAGTATTACATTAGAACAGTTATCAGCAATCAAATAGATAGATAAAAATAGTATACCACTAACTAACTTCAAATGTGTTTTAATATCGTGGCATACGCCCGGGGGGGGGGGGGCATTTGGGTATTTAGGGGGTGCATACGTTCGTTATCAAAATTGAAAAATACCCCTAAAGCACTGATTTCTGGCCAAAAAAGCACCCTTATTTTAATAAAACGCTGATTTTTTCCACTGAATAAACACCCCTTCTTTTATCAAAACACTGACATTGGATGAACGGGAACACGTATTTTAACTTGAGATTTTATAATCCTCAGCTTGTTTAGCGGCAGCAAGTGGCGGCAGCAAACTCGGAAGCCCACGTCACTTCGGCAGTCACTCACCGTCAGAGCCGCATAAACTTTGTGGTTTGTAAGGGGATTTTGACCCCCATACTTCGTACCTGGGTACAAAAAAGGACCCTTCTTTTACAAAATCGCGGACATGCGGAGGTCTTAAAAAAAGACCCCTTCTTCCGCGAAATACGTAACGCAGGTGCGACCCCCCTCTGTACCTGAGTGCCCCCCCGGGGGCATACGCAAAGTAAATGATTATCGAAAATGTGACCCAATCACGGTCGACGAATGACAAATGCGGAACTGAGTTCTATTAATATCCATGAGCGGCTATGCAACAAAATGCGAAGACGCCCATAGAGGTGTAAAGAGTACCTAATTCCGCAATGTGACAAAATAAAGAATATTTCTTTCAATAGAAATATCCTTAACTATTTGCGATTTTGATAAAGTTATAGTTGAACAGTTTTATTCAGTCAAATAACTTGCAAAAGTTACAATTTGGTCATTACTCTAAGCACATTACTGTACTTCAATCTACCTATAAAAAGCATCATTGGCTAGGTTAAGGCAAGCACAATCTCCGGATTGTTGCGCTTCTCACAGCTCCCTGTTGATTATCATCAGGTCGGGAGCGTGAGGAGAATGCTAATGATTAGGGAGGGTGTGTCTGTGGTTGGCTCCGGCACCCCTCACTAACTGCGTCGTACGTGGTCTGCCCTAATGGCCGTGTGGTCTGAGGGGTTGCCAATGACTGCAAGCTGTCACTCATCACTGCCTGTGGTCTGAATCCCTACTGAGGCATGAGAGAATGATGCTATTTACGTGGGATCAAGCGGCGGATTGATTTCCCTATCAGCCACACCTGCCTATGTGCACCCTAGCAGCAACTTGGCAGGAAAACTGACAAAAAAAATGAAAATCCCAAATGATCGTCTCAACGTGTTCTTGAGCGGCAGCGCAGGCAGGGTCTACCAACTGCAAGATCGCATACGTGTAGCATGCGATACCTTCACTACCCTAACCGCGAGAATACTCGTAGCATTAAGAAATTACGAACAAATATGGAAAATTTACTGAATGACCAAAGTTAGTGGAGAATAACTAGGACGAGTGCAAATGACATGCGCTTCAGCCGGTTTAACATCTCATTTATCAATTTCATATCTGTTAGCCGAGCTTTCTGAACTATTGATACATAGGTCAGGTAGCCCTAAGTGTGTGGTCGCTGGGATATTTGAGTGCTCTAATATCTTTTTCATTAAAAGAATTGCGAAACGAAAAAATAAGGATTCCTCTGTTTCTTCCACCTGTTACATCTGCCTAAGCACGCCCTAGCCGCAATTTGGCAGAAAAATTGACAAAAAATGAAAATTACAAATTCCGGTCTAATCGTGTTCCTGAGCGGCAGCGCAGGCAGGGTCTACCAACTGCAAGATCCCAGTTCATGTAGAATGCGATACCTTCACTACCCTACCCTCGAGAATACTCGTAGCATAAAGAAATTACGAACAAATATGCGAATTTTATTGAATTAATCATGAGTGACGTTGCAATCAGATATCTAGGTGCTCTGATCTTTTTAGCCAATTTGAAAGAAAATCATGGTTACTGTCTCCAGGGCGGATACTTTCTAGTTAAGTACAAATTTATAAATCAACAGTTGTTGTTTTGTTTTTATTTTTGCATTTACATCATTTGAAATTAGCCCAAAGTATGCCTATATTGGACAGATATTACATGTACCTGGATGGTAGGGCCTTTTTGTGAATATTGTGAAAGCTTCAACATGTCCAGAGCATCATGGTTGATTGTTAACCCGCATTAACCAATGATTAAAGATAATTGGTTTCGCATAGTTTGTTTAGGGTCGTCCTGCCACTGAAGAAACAGTGATATTAATATTTCATATTTTCCATTCAATTTAACTGCCAGCAGACTCCTCGCAGGGCTTTTTGCTATGAAATACACATGTGCCGATCACTTAGAGGAAATGGTAACTTCCGTGAGTAAGCCGGCCCTCTTGGGAATTGAATCTAGACAGGGCCGGATTATTCTGTATATTATTTTACTTCCTTTCACCAAGATGATGATTTAGAGTCTTCAAATGCATCTTAGAAGGGTGGCCTGAACATAGGACTTGAATTTACAAGTTTGTTGTTAATAAACCTTGTAAAGGAGAACTGTTATGCCCGGGGAGAGCTTATACCAAACCCTTTTGAAAATGGTTTATTTTGGCTGTCATATACCCTAGGTTTGTCTACTCCCCTATAATAATCCATTCCCACTAGCAGGTACAAGAGTCAATTTGAGTTTTAACTGTACAAAAACATATCTATTTAGTAAATCAAATGCTCCAAAACAATGACAGGTCACTCAGTTCATAGCTGATAGTGATAGCCCCTGCAATAACTTAAAGAAGTTATTTCAATTGCAATAAAAACTCTGATTGGTAGAAGATAGAGTAGTGTTTGAGTACAAACAAATGAGTGCATTTTTGAATATACATTGTTTGTCTGCGGCTTTAATCATTGTGTAGGTTTAATCATATAATATCGAAATGACTTCTTGCTGTTCAAACAAATATAATTCTGTGTGCGTTTTTCTACTGTTTTGGCATGGCTGTCATCCACTAATTTCTGCTTGAATGCAAAAATTATTGGCACTGCATCTCTTTTCAACTTTTTTTCATAATATCCCATTAGTCTTGCCTGCGTATTATCCAAGAAGCAGACTGCCTCAAAGTGGTCCTCACATACTAGTACTCATTTAAATATGAAGCAACTTTGAAGTTCCTGACACTCCATCCAATACCAATGTTGTGGAGCCATTGTGCTGCTAAATTCCTTTTTTCTGGATGTATGTTCGGATTAGGAATTGTATATAATGTTCTTTTGTCACTAAAATTCCTGTCAGTCATATTATTACATCCTTATGCTGCACACAGCACCATGAGTCATGAATTTCCCAACATGAGTAGGGGAACTGCACTGACTGTAGCTCTCAGGCACTAGAGCAGAGCAGTGCCTGTGGTGCTTAAACTATGACATGATAGGTCATGTGACCTACTCAAAATGGACGCCCTATGGTTTTGGCCAGGAAGCCTCTGGCTTCACAGAAAATTGCAATTTCCTCTTCAACAGGTACTAGGAATGGATTTGTGAGTTTGGCAATTAACACATACCATATGGCACTACACATTTAGCACAAGTTATCCCAATGGTGCATTTGCCCTTTAAACATGCATATCTTTTACCTGCCTGTGATATGTTTATCCATACTGAGTGAGACTTTAAATAACAATTATATTATTATCATTGTATTATTGTATCTGGGACAATTTATTATCATGTCAGAATCTTTTGAATGAGACCAGCTACAAGTTTGTGGAATTTCGCCATGTCCTTTATTGATTACATCCAGTCCAATTGTCCCAGGTGTCAAATGTGATGGGGTGATTTCATGACTTAGTGAGTGAGGTGGGTCATGTGGGAAGATAGATTACATAGTATTTACACCGGTGGCTGACATATAATGTTCCATTTCTAGGCAACATTCCTTCCATATTTAATGCTATAAGTTGAGGCACCTTTAAGGGTGCAAGTTACATTTTGATGACAGCCTTGACTGTAACTTTCTGACGATCTTACATTTTCTGAATTCCTTTGTGAGAAAACCCCCTATATCACAACATAAAATAAATACATTGGAAACGTTTTTAGGTAGAGTAAGATAAGGAAAGGATGGACTACTAGTGATGTATGCATCTCAATGTTTTATGTGATGGAGCTAACTCCGGTTACATAATGCTATAATATCGGTCAAATTGGCGTGTCCTTCCATTCCTTCCCTTTATTTTCAAGGGGGAGGATTTCATTGGAAAATTGGGAGCGTCAGTTTCTCTTAAATGGCGCATTTTTGCATTTTTTTCTGGATTGATTTATGGTGATAGCTTGTAGAAATACCTTTTTATGTGTTATATTGGTGATGGATTTGTGTGCTGCGTTATAGCGTTTCTTCGCTGTTTTCCCTCCCAGTTTTACTGGCTTGGATTATCCCCTGCAGCTACTAGCTAATCAAATAGTCAGTTGTGACCGGTCAGTGGTACGCTTCATAATTCGATTTTCGTTTTGTCTTTCACAAATTGAAAATCGAATTTCGACCCCAAATTCGTTTTTCGATTTTCATTTTCCATTTTGAAAAACGAAAATCGAAGACGATGTTCGTTTTTCGATTTTCGTTTTGCACTTTCAAAACGAAAATCGAAGACGATGTTCGTTTTTCGATTTTCGTTTAGCACTTTCAAAAGAAAAAACGAAGACGATGTTCGTTTTTCAATTTTCGTTTGCAGTCTTGAAAAACGAAAATCGAGCTTAAAATGGTCCGTGGTACGCTTCATAATTTGATATTCATTTAGTGTCCAATATATATATATATATATATATATATATATATATATATATATATATATATATATATATATATATATATATATATATATATATATATATATATATATATATATATATATTTAAATATCTCTCTCTCTCTCTCTCTCTCTCTCTCTCTCTCTCTCTCTATATATATATATATATATATATATATATATATATATATATATATATATATATATATATATATATATATATATATATATATATATATACATATATATATATATGTATATATGTTTATATATATATATATATATATACTTATATGTTTATTTATATATATATACATATTCATCTATATAATGTATATCTATCTATTTATCTATCTATCTAGATATCTATCTATCTAGATATCTATCTATCTGTCTATCTATCTAGCTATCCATCTATCTATCTAGATATCAAGCTAGATATCTAGATATGTGATAGATATCTACCTAGATATCTATCTATATATCTAGATATCTACCTAAACATCTAGATATCTAGATAGATAGACAGATAGATAGATATCTAGATATCTATATAGATATCTATCTATCTATCTAGATATCTATCTATCTATTTAGATATCTATCTAGATATCTACCTATCTATATAGATATCTATCTACCTAGATATCTAGATATCCCTATAGATATCTAGATAGATATCGAGATATTTAGATAGATATCTAGATATCTCTATGGATCAATATCTAGATATATAGATATATATAGATATATATATATATATCTAGATAGATAGTTATCTAGATATCTAGATATATATCTAGATAGATATCTAGATAGATATTTAGATAGATATCTAGATAGATAGATAGATATTTAGATATATAGATAGATATATAGATAGATATCTAGATAGATAGATATATAGGTAGATAGATATCTAGATAGAAATATAGATATATATCTAGATAGATAGGTAGATATCTAGATAGATAGAATATTGAATTATGAAGTGGTACATGATATTAAGCTCGATTTTCGTTTTTCAAAACTGCAAAGGAAAATTGAAAAACGAACATCGTCTTCGATTTTCGTTTTTCAAAATGGAAAATAAAAATGGAAAAACGAATTTGGGGTCGAAATTCGATTTTCAATTTGTAAAACACAAAACGAAAATCGAATTATGAAGCGTACCACTGACCGTGACCACTGGTGGTCACGATGCAATAGGTCAGATGCATCAATTCTTATACATCGTTTCGCATAATCTGTGATAAAAAAAACACATTTTTGATGCAAACATATTATTAACACTATGTCAGTAATTATGAAAGGTGACGGCCAAATGTCCATACGTTCATTCATTCATTGAGAGTGTCTCAGGGGTAGTAAAGGTGAACGCCGGACGCCACTCTCTTTCTTAACACTAATCCATCTCAATCTTAAGGCTCATTCCAGCAGTCCGGCAATTAAACAGTCCCGGTCCCGTCATGTTTGACGAGTGGCTCTCCCTTGTATTTTCATCTGCCACTTTCTCCATTTCTAAAGGCAGGAATCCCGTGTTGACATGCTGATTATATACTACTATGTCAAACTAATTGGCCGGCTCGTTATGACTAGTCATTTCCGAGGCAGATGCGGGGTTTGTGTTTTGGTTATGTACTAATGCGACGACCCCTCACATTAACTTCTTAAGGGAAAAGTTTCTGAAATATTTACATTTTGTCCCACAAAATATGTTCACGAGAAGTGAACAGCTGACGTACTATACATAGATTGTTAGTAGTGTTGTAAACTGAAATGTGTATACATACATGTACTCAAAAGTCACCCAAACAGAATACCAGGGCCCATGATTTAAGTGCTTTTCAAACCCCAATTCGTTGTATAATGTCTTGCCTATAATTGGCCATTAGTTGTGTACAGTGCTTATTTGGCATCAACTCAAACTAAATAGTATACCGGTAATTCATTTCAACATATATTTCTAAATACAAGATAATAGAAGTCTCTATAGCGTGGCATTAGTTGCGGATTAACTGCTTTTTTGACGATGTTGAAAGCATTTTATTATCAATCGACTTCTCAAATGCCAAGCACCCAAGTCCGTCCGCATATTTGGTGTTCTTGCTGTGTCACTTGCGGTACCTTTGATGTTTCTCACCTCTTTCCTTTCTTCCCTCACATCCATATCGCACCCGACTACATCCCTGCAACCTCCCCACCATGTCGCCTTTCAGCTACAACCCACTGATGGAAGATAAGGCATAATGGAGCATAATCGGCATTTATGGCTGGAATTACTATCATTCCGCCTCTGACAAGAATCCTGAGCAGAGCCCTCCCCCATTATTAGGGAGAGGTAAAGTTTTGAAGTTATAGAGCAGTTGCAAGTGTTATTTTGAATTATAATCACTCGTTCACCTCCTGACTCTAGCTGACCCCGCAGGGCTCTTCAAGTTGCAGCGATTAGTAGTTAAGGTGAAAAGTTTACTATTTTGCGCTGGTCTAGGTCAAAAATAAACTTGCAATTGTCAAGTACAAACAACTGGTGATAACTCATATTTCTGTCGCATTCCGTCAACCAGAGTAATGGCTGTCTGCGAGCATTACCCTAGGTGCCTTCTGTGACAGCTTAGTGGATTCTTAAGATACACATATCAACTAACTAACTAGCGTTTCCTCTTGCGTTAAGATCCAAGTTCCTGGTCAGTGAAACTAGAGCTCTCATCATTACCATTGTTACCATCATCATCAACACCATCATCATAATCGGATGCAACAATAACATGAGCACAACGAAAGTGTCAAAGTCGATGGCGAGTTTTAGGTAATTTTTTTTAAAAAGACGAATGCCTATGCATAATAAGTTGGGTTTGGTAGGCTTACATGAAAAGGCCATGACGTGTATATTCATGGAACATCTTTCTTAGAGCACCGTACAGACCCTTTAAGGTGATAGGTTCATCAGTACTCCTACCTACAAATATGTTGTTGAATCAGCGCATTCTTGAGCATATATTACGAGGACAATACAAACAACACTATGTAGTTTTCTAGGTAAAAGCGTCCCGGCATTACGACGTAGTAGGAGATTTATACTAAATCGAGCAGTGCTAATATTTAAAGGTGCTGCATCCTATTTAATCAGTATTTTAAGAAGTATTTGTTCAGGTGTTGAAGGTATACGTAGTGTTCCAGAAATTTGGCGACCTGAAGCATATATATACACACATATACAAGGAAGGAATTGGGTTTTACATCGCTTTCAACAGCTTAAGTCATATCGTGACGAGATAGAAACCCGGAACCGGGAAGAAAAATTTCCTACTCTTCACGAATAGTTCCAGGGGGTCTTTCTGTTGCAGAAGGACCATAGGCAGTCCTCCACAACGCCACACATTCATATAGCGATCAGGCCAATCCGCTTGGGGATCCAGCGGAGACTCGAACCTGCGAACTCACGCTTGGGAGCCAGGCATCGTAACCACTAGGCCACGGCAGATCCATCTCTCTCTCTATATATATGCAGCAGTCAGTTACCTTACCTGTTGCACAGCTTCTCACTTGAAGCGTTGTTTACATGGATGCTCGACAGGCTGTCGCCACTGTCTGCAGCAGTCAGTTACCTTACCTTTGGCACAGCTTCTCACTTGAAGCATTGTTTACATGGATGCTCTACAGCCTCTCGCCACTGTCTGCAGCAGTCAGTTACCTTACCATGTGGCACAGCTTCTCACTTGAAGCGTTGTTTACATGGATGCTCTACAGCCTCTCGCCACTGTCTGCAGCAGTCAGTTACCTTTCCCGTGGCACAGCTTCTCACCTGAAGCGTTGTTTACATAGATGCTCGACAGGCTCTCGCCACTGTCTGCAGCAGTCAGTTACCTTACCTTTGGCACAGCTTCTCACTTGAAGCGTTGTTTACATAGATGCTCGACAGGCTCTCGCCACCGTCTGCAGCAGTCAGTTACCTTACCTTTGGCACAGCTTCTCACTTGAAGCGTTGTTTACATAGATGCTCGACAGGCTCTCGCCACCGTCTGCAGCAGTCAGTTACCTTACCTGTGACACAGCTTCTCACTTGAAGCGTTGTTTACATAGATGCTCGACAGGCTGTCGCCACCGTCTGCAGCAGTCAGTTACCTTACCTGTGACACAGCTTCTCACTTGAAGCGTTGTTTACATAGATGCTCGACAGGCTGTCGCCACCGTCTGCAGCAGTCAGTTACCTTACCTGTGGCACAGCTTCTCACTTGAAGCGTTCTTTAAGCGGATGCTCTACAGCCTCTCGTCACTGTCTGCAGCAGTCAGTTGTGAATATAAGGCCATTTTGAGATGTTTACGTGTCAAAGCACTTTTCCATGATAATCAGATCAACTTCAAATGTCCAGGCAATCACTGAGCAGAGAACGACACCAACTATTACAAAACCTCACGTAGGTGTGCATGCACACAAGAGCCTATAATGTGTTTATTTCTTAACATCGAATTTCGTCAAAAATGGTTGTTTCATTCATACACTTTGTGTATCAAAATTAACTTATTTGTTCGAAATTTGGTATATGTATATCGAAGACTATAATGGAGAGAGGGAATTGCATATATACTAAATGGTCAAATAAAAGTGGGATAGGGGAAAAATTAAGACAGAAAACCCCATAAGCTATCCAAAGCTGACTGAGACCAATTCAAGGTTTGGTTTTGCTACTATTGTCAGTGTGTGCTCTGGACATCTTCAGACAATTATGTCTGATAGGCGCTACAAGTTGTCACTACCTAGATTTAGGTTTGCGGATATATTCTTTTATCATCAGCTCCACTCTGAATCTCGCTGCTGATTGGTCAATTTGTTTCTTGTACTGGACTGTATTTAGATCCTAACAATGCTTACCAATACAGGATTAATATTGGGCTCCTAACAATGCTTTTTACAATGTTCATTGTTTGGAACCCAATATGTCCCATGGTGTCATGGCAGCCTTCATTCCCAAACCACATTTTCCACCCTGAGATGTCGCTTAACCATAGCAACAGAAATGGCAGCCACTGCCAGTCGGAACACGGTTAGAAATAGATTTGTGCATGTGTTTTAAACACTTTTTGCCCATCATTGTCTGCCAACATGATGTACATCTAGAGATAAGATGGCAGGAAGTAATTAAGGTGAATGTAGGTATGTAAATCGTGAGTTCCAGTGAAAGTATGCTTGCTTTTAGCTCTGCATGTGTCGAGTCTGACAAGGTTTTCTTGGATGTCCGCTACAAGTACCTCGAACTTAGAACTTGCAATGCCTATCGTAATTCAAAATGTATATGTAGGTATAGGGGGGGGGGGGGGGGGGGCTGATGATTATTTTATTTTCTTGGTTGCAAAAATGGTTCACGGCCGATGTCTTTGTTTAGCAAGTAGGTAACGTACTCGGACTGGTGGCCTCGTGCAATACCTGCTAGCCTTTCGCAGACATTGGCAGACATCTTGCCGTATACCATTTTCACAACAAGCATATACAGACTAATGTACTGTGCACTGACTTCTTGCTGTGCCAGACCGCTGTATCAAAGGCCTGGGACTCTGCTTATAGCATTTACTACGGTTACCATCGACTCTTTTGTGTTGGTAGTTTAACGTCCTATATCATATACAAGGTAGTCATGATGTAGTCTAAACTAGCAATGGGTGACTATAAACAAGACCAACACCATATCTGATAGCTCAAAAATGCTGTGATGTAGCTGTCCTGCATCCCATCTCCTATGTTCTAATCAGCACTTTGCACATGTGTGGCTAGCTGTCCTGTTAGTCCAGGCAATCTGGCACCTTTTTTGGCTAAACCCATCACTAATTGCAAAAGTAACGAAACCTGTTTTATTTGAAAGGAGACTATATGAGGAATGATATATCAAGAATCCCATGTAGTCAAAATATTGGAACATACTGAAATTAAGACCGAAAGTTGCAGATTCCTGAGGGTTTGGGAAGTCTACTTTACACTAAGTTTATATTACACTGAATGTTTGATTTGCCCTATAAAAACCCACCAAAAGGTTTTTACTTTATGCTATTTAATGATGGGACCTAATCTTATATTTAAATTCGTATATTGGAGGAGGGGGTGTGTGCATGGGGGGGGGGGGGGGGTCTTGGTGTTTACTCATACCCCCTATTAATCATTTTACCTCTGGAATAGGGGTGATAGTGAAGAAAGCGCCTTACATATGAAATGTGTTTTCACATCAACAGGAGGAAGTTTGTTTACTTAATTAACATACATATAGTTGAATATTACTCCCTTTAGCCAGTTGGTGACAGCACTGCAGTGTTTAGTGACCTCCATTTTCTGTGATGTTCAGCTCCAAAGGATGGCACTCAGGTTAAGAGGTCCGGATTTTCAACCAGAGTAGTACAATTATTATCAGTTCCTCTCTAATTCAAGCAGCTGATTGGTCAATGTCTTCGTTGTACCAGAAGTGTATTGGATCATAAAGACAAGAAGGAAGGCAATTCAGTCTGAGCAGCTGCCACAAAGTACCACAGCTTCTGTGTTTGTCACCAAATTCAAACATGGAAGAACAGAAAGTTTGATCCTGAGGAGTGGGAAATTTGAACAGTACAGGCATTTAACTCCTACTCAAATCTACCGAAAGTCTGTCAGTACCTGGTTGGGCAAACACCCATGGATAACATGTCAAAAAATAAGCCAAGCTCATTAATGTACCATGTAGCTTGTGTATATAAGCTGCGGTCAGTTGTGAGGTCATCCATGCATCCAGAAAACTGGGTGACAATCAAGCGTGCATTTGTGTATTATGCCCATGCTGCTCATGCATTTAGTGCAGGAATCAAAAGTCGGCACTGTAGATGTAAGGATGGTTCCCATCCAACGAAAACAAGAAATAGGACTAAAAGAACTTCTCCAATTTGTGAGATGTCATTGTACAACTAAATGTGTCACTTAACACTCTAGTTGTAGAAATATGGGAATAGGATGCACGGCAGCATGAGTATTAAGCAAGGGTGTCTGTGAAAACATGGGGGAAGGGATCGAGTGGGATGGCCTGACATATTATTTAGATGAAGCTGATCTGAAGGTTTCTTGATGAGGTAAGTGCTGGGACAGGCTCTTAGCCAGGATTTGGGACCTAAATGTCCCAATTTGGCAATCCCAAAACTCTTGGGTATCCTATCCAAATATTCTGATAACAATCTTAAATATGTATTTACTTAACCCATTCACACATAAAAAGTTCCTATAGAAAGTAGTGTCACCTACTCTTGTATTTATGAAAATAACTTAAGAAGAAAACGTAAGTTCACAACAAATCTGAAGGAGAGTTTTATGGCTTCTGATCAACATTTCTCTTTGAAATGTTTTCAAGGAAATCTTTTGAAAGTAAAATATTTCCAAAGTTTTCAGGCCTGTTTTGGCCACTCTGAGTGTGAATGGTTTAATAAGATAATGCAACATGTCTTCATTCAAAGTCATACATGTTACATTGAGGTAAATACTATCAATTATCTTTTTGAAATTGACAGTTTTAGAAAACTCTTACATAGTAACCTGTGTGTTCTGTGTGATTTCTGAGGATTCAGCTGTCCAAATGACATTCGGACACTGGCCTGGAATATATACTGTAGAACACGAAATTTCCGCGTGTGTTTATATATAGCGTACATAGCGTCTGGTGCTGCTTCGCTATATATAAAAACGCTGTACTTTTGTCTTTTTTTAGCCACTGGTGGCGCTGACATCAATTTTCGTTTTAGTGGTGGCTGCTAGATAGCGCCACTAGTAAATCTAATAGAAGATACGTAGCCCTGCTGAAACCCTAGCGCCACTAGTACAAACATGAAGCATACGTAGCCCTTCTTGAACCATTCTTTTTTGTGTTTTTCTGGCCTAAATTCATTTTGATAAAAGTGTTCAAAATCTAGCTTTAAATGATGTTAAAAGTGACAGTATTTAAAAGTCACAGTCCAGGTTGACAGAATCCATGATACTGAGTGAGTGTTGCACATAGCAACCAGAAGGATAGGTGCCCAGCTATTGTTCTTGCGGCCCTGTTTACACACAAACAAATGCCAAATTTAGAAAGTCCATCTGGTTGCTTCACTCTGGCAGCATTAGATTAAGAGCTCAGTATTCTGGCTTCTGTCAACCTGGACTGTGACTTTTATCAAAATGAATTTAGATTGAGAAGACTGCCAAATGATAACTGCAATGTGCCAAAGTGAATTTGGAATTTAGTTTGAGAAGACTGGTGAGATAAAATGATATGACATGATGATTTTTTAAAGATAAAGAATGTATTCAATGTATTTTAATGATATGAACTGTGACATATTTTAAACTGATTGAAATTAATAAATTTTACAGAATTTAAATCTACACTAAGAACTGATGAACTGGTAAGATAAAATGATACTAGTATGACATGATTTTTCAAAGATAAAGAATGTATTAATTGTATTTTAATGATATGAACTGTGACAATTTTTTTAACTGATTCAAATTAATAAAGTTTTACAGAATTTAAATCTACACTGTTACTAGTGATTTGTCTAAGACTGCCAATTCGACAGACCGTTGCCCTCTCCAACTGTCAACTGCATGATGAAGATTTGAAATTTCAAATAGATCGAGTCAATGACTGAGAATGATGTCAACAAAGAAAACTTGTAGTTAATGTTTGCAGAAGGCGTCGGTCTACTATCATTCCCCCCCCCCCCCCTTCAACTGTCAAATTAGTTCGTCTTTTTTGCGACAGATGGCGCTGTCAGCGGCGGCGGCTACGGTAAAGAGACGCTAATATAAAGATACGCTATGATGCAAAACTCCCCAATTCGCTATACTTGGGACACGCGTGAATTTCGTATTCTACAGTATGCCTTTTTGGGAACTAGACATTTTTTGAACCATAAGTTGTCTTTTGATAGGTGACTGATTTCTTAATTGTAATTTTTATCCTTTTTTCACCCTTTGTCCAGAAGATGGACATTTTTTGTGTAATAGCCTGTTCTTGATAGAGGCCCACAGATGGGGTATAGCATCATGCAACAAGTTAATACTAGAAAATAATTCCGGTTAAATTTGTTTGATGTTTTAGCAGCTTGTTTGGTGAAACATCAATGTAGAGAATTTATATTGTGATTTCTCAAAAAATGTCAGCATTTTTACTTTGTTTTACTATGTATCATGATTTCACCAATATGCTGATTTTTAAACAATTTAGGATTGCAAAGTACACATTGTTCCAATACTTTGATTAAGTGGAATTTGCAATATGTTACTATATATACACCAATGCTCTTAATACAGTAGGTTTCGTTTCTTTTGCAATTAGTGGTGGGTAAATCCCTACTTTGCCCAGACTATGTCAGTTGGGACACAGAGCATTTACCTGTTTCCCGGCCGCATACAAACCAGCCCTACGTGCTCAGCATAGACAAACCGGCTGTGTGGCTTTCCGGCTGTCGCTTCTGTTTCTGCCCTTTGACCATCACTCTTCCAAGCGCGTTACAACACACACACACACACTCACTTCTTTTTCTTCTTGCTGATGTTTTTATGCTTTCCACCTGAGCGGTGGCGTATATGTCGCTGCGCAGAGCACACACACCAGCAGCTCCTCCTCCTCCTGTGCTACGAGCATAGGAAAAGACACTTACAACATACCTGCTCCATGGCGACTCCTCGCAGCTTGGAGGTGCTCAGCTAACAACAACTCCACCAGCAGCGACTTGTATGTGTAAATACAAGTTAGATGGAGTGATGTATAGCCTGCTGTTATGATGTGAGAAACCACGGGAAGAAAGGACTGAACGTTTCAGAAACTACCGCATGGAAATCCCATCCTCTATTATCACCAGTGGCAGGCGTGTGCTGGAGTAATAACTACATGTACAAATGCAGCCTCCTCTGAACAGGCTGATAGTCCATGAGTTGCATATCAGATATTAGGTAAGGAACTCATTGTATTGCCTACGGCATTTAGATCAATGGTCATTCCAGCGCACTTCAAAGACTATGCATCTATTATGACATAATTATCTAAGAAGAGATTCACATTCAGATAATATGTTTAACATAAGGTCATTGAACTTTCTCGTTAGGTATTATGAACATACTCATAAGCACTATTGGTAACACTAACTACATATGGTAACATGTATGTGGCTTTTGGCAATGCTAAGGTAGACAACAACAACAACAGCAACATAACCAGCAGCAACAAAAACAAACAAGGAATCTCTTTCAAGCCATATCCTATGCTTGAATTTTCAATATTCATCCCCAAAGTCTGTGTCATATCTATCGACCAAATGAGGGACCCACTTCACCAAAATGAATTAAATGCTAAACACTCCCCTACTGAGGTCTAGCTGTAAATAGCATATACTGTGTGGCTTCATTAACACTATACCCTAACAACAACATCATCGCCATCACCATCATTGTCACCACTGTGGGTGTTGTCATGCTCCAGGCCTGCGGATATCCTTCCGGAGGCTTGGCTTGGTCACTATTTAATCATGCGCTTGCAGCATCTGAAGGATTCTTAGGACCTTTCTAAAGGTGCTCAAAATATGACCTACTCAGTTGAAAGCAACAAAGATAAAACATTTGAAATATTAAAAGTCTGTAGGATTGTGCATGCCTTCCATAAACGATTTTCTCTGTGAGCAACTCGGGCATACTCTCTCGATCTCTCCTAGCAGTTCTATGATTATTGGTTTTTTCTCAGCGGCCTGTCTCTATCCTTAAAGATGCAACTTCACATTTTATTTGAGCCAGCGCTTTTCTCTCTTTCCTGGTAATTTGCATCTCGAGGTATGGTTCAGACAAAAATTCTCTTTTGAATATTCAATAAGTTCTTAGTTTATTATTTTCCCTGTCTAAGGTGGCAGGGCATTAAATTTTACACTCGTTAAGTAGCGTCTTGCCCAATTTCTGAAAAATCAGCCACCAAGTTAATATTATTGAGCCTATGACCGACGGTCTCATACTTTTTAACCACCTTAGGGGCCATGTGTTTTTGATATTTTGCATATGAGTCCATGTCTTTCTTGGAAGTCGATCCTCGCTCATTTGAGAGAGACGGCAATCAAATCTAGATATGCTCAGCCATTGTCGATGGAACGGTAAAACGCAACCCATCTCACCATGAACGCCTGCGTTTGGAGCATATCGGCCTAGACCCAAAACACTTGGTTGTGCCCTTTCAGAATCTGCTGGGTGAACTTAGTTCACCCTTGTGCATTTTGAGAAATTCAAGATGGCGTCCAATATGGCTGCCATTCTAGTTTTTAGCTATAACTTCCCTTATATTATGGTTAGGATGGTAATTCTGGTGTCTAAACATATGTTTCTGGGACCACGTGATACATTGAAACCATGCTCGAGGTTGGGTTGAGCTGGCATTATAAGGAAATCCAAGATGGCGTCCAAAAATGTCACTATTCTAGGGCTGCCATTGTACTCGGCCCAGGATGATGATTTTGGTGTCTTACTATATGTTTTTGGGGTCATGGAATTCATTAAAAACATTCAGTAAGTGCCGTTGGGTTTTACCTCCTAAGTAAATCCAAGATGACTGCCATTTCAGGGGTTACCCCATATAATACTTTTTGTTTGGTCAAGTATGATGACGTATATGTCTTGGGATATGTTGTTAGGACCAAGATAATCAATTACGTTAGTTTAATGTTGTTCAGTGGTCACATAGTAGAGAAATTGAAGATGGCATTTGTGACTAGATACCTTTATACTTATGAATATCAACGTCTAACCATTAATGTGTGTTGGAGTGCATATTTGTGCATCACTTATGTATTAATTACGTATTTATATAGTGCCAATTAATCTAATACCCATTATCAATTGTTTTTCTATGATTCTATTTTATGTACTTTTAGCCTGTCAGCAAGATGCAGTCTGATTGACAGACGCTTGCAAGTTCTGTACCATCATGAGAAGGGAATCAGAAATGATGTTTTCAACTTGGTTTCCCTGCCATTCCATTCTGGATATAGTTCTAGTTGACTTATTTCTACAAGAAAATGACCCATAATGTTTGCAATGGGCTCTATGTATATTTTTATACTTTCTGCAGATGCCTAGCATTATTGGAAGCAGGCTTAACAATTTAAGTGGTGATGAAGCACATTACAGTGTGCTTCAGACATTGGGTTTAACCAGTGCATTTTGCCACAAGCTGGTATAAATGCTATGGTCTGTGCACTTATTGATATACTCACACCCCGCAAGGGGCACAACTTATGATCTGCAATAGGAGTTGGCACCTCCCGTGGAACTGCAAGCTGGTGTGCCACCCTGCTCTCCTTATAAAAGAATGGGGATCTGTCTATGGATACCCTGCATCTCAAATATCCCTAGGTCCTCTTAGGATCTGAAGGCTCTGCTCTTACTCTCTCCTTTTCTTTTTCACATAGAATAATTTGCTTTGTCATTGTTCTTCAACAATGACAAAGGACCACTTTATGCCAACATCTTATGGCACTAAATGACCTTCGTGTGTCGATGTGCCTTTGAACACTTATTCATTCATTCATTCATACATTTGGATATACTCGGAAATTAGGAAAATGAGACAACCTAGACAAATTAGTAATAGCAATACAGCTACTATCACCTTTAATACATTCCTTAGGACCCTTCCCACAGCCCAAGACCACACAGTCTCATAAAGTTTCCCCCTTTATTTAAAAGGAGGGGATATAAGATATACAGAGATCTCCTCCACATCCCATTGCTTTAAAATTTGGCTGTGCCTTCCCTTTTATTTGGAGTTTTACCAGTAGGCAACATCAACCCAGTAGGCCACAAAAACTACCGTCAGCTCTGTGGTCATACTCCAAATGGAAGGACAAGCACAGCACATCTCACTTCCAACTAATATGGTCACAAAGGACAATTTAGGGACACTGCCTAATCTGTTGAACCCCTTCATTTAAATTTCAAACAGGGCAGCTGAAAGCATGTGGAATTGATGGTTATTCAGAGATTGTGGAGGATAGCCAAATGAATAATTGATAACATGATCCAATTAGAAATGACTAAATGACTATGTTTTGAATATATGTGCATCCTAATTAGGGCTAAAACCATAGAATGGCAACATCTTTGTACGCCATCTTGGATTTCTTCAAAAAGCAAACTCAACCCAACCTCATGGATGGTTTCAATGTAATCCGTTACCCCAAATACGTATAATTCGACACCAAAATCATATTGCTAGGGCAAGCACAAGTGAAGTCATAGCTTATACCCTTAATTGGCAGCCATCTTGGACGCCATCTTGAATTTCTCAAAACGCTCAAGGGCAACCGAGATTCACCCAGCAGATTCTGGAAGAGGACACTCTTAACTAATAATATCAGTTGAGAAAAAAAACTTTATAAAACATTTCTAGGTTCACCTAAAATATTGTGTTTGGCCACTGGACTAACAGTAGTTCTATCTGTAGTCAGTAGCAGTTAAAATGTGGTCAACACCAGGTAGTCTGAAGTCAGTAGCAGTTAGAAATGTGGTCAACATCAGGTAATCTGAAGTCCGCAGTAGGGCAGTCAGTAGTCGGTAGCAGTCAAAATACAGTTAAGTCAGTGAGAGTCATCAGTTAGTAGTTGCTAGCAGCTGTTCAGTAGCTTATAAGCAGTCATTCAGTGGTTGGTTTGGAAGTAGTCAGAAAGTAGCCGGTAACAGTTGTCACTAGTCGGTAGCAGTTAGTTAGAGTGGTTTACCACTCAGTCAGACGTCGGAACCATTCGCTTTGCCTGCTACCGATACTTAAATGTCCATGAGCTTATTGTCACCACTGTCATCATCATCATCATGATGGCCCACCTAGCTCTACATGCAGGGCAGCATTCGCTCTCTTCGTGTGAGCATACATCCGAGGTCACCGCGTCTAATAAGTAGTGTGGATGTCTCAGTTTCCGTGAGAAAGAATCATAAATTGTCAAAAGCTTCAGCAAAATCAACAAAGTTAGCATCCATTGAGGTGAGTGGTGACTAAGCATGTGTAAGGCTAGTGACAAGTGAGGTACGGGGCAGCTGGGATAACGACGTCATTTTAAGAATTACTGCCGCTTTAATAGTGAAATATGAAAGTGATCATACTATGAAGGTGTCAACCTGCCTTTAATGATGGCACATTTGTCTGGTGATAAATATCAAGCCACGGAAGCCAAATTGTAGACGTTCTACAAAATGAGTATCAACAGTTGACATGAGAACTGGGTGTTCTATGGTTTGTCATTGTATTATGGTGTCGAGGTAGGCTTTCAGTTAAGATGTATGCGCTGTATAGGGAATAAATGGCTGATGGAATCTATTGCTTACCACCCATGCTGAATTGGGTTGTTACACAGCTTGGTTATGTTGAGGTGGTGGGTTAGAGTCAGTCAGAGCTTGTGGCTTCATACACCATACTGCATACTTGCTATCCTCCCATCTCACTTGTAGGCAGCTTTCCTTAATACCTCAATGTCTTATAATCATATAGTTTGGATATTTGCTCCTTAGGTTTTCCAGAAATGTTAAGAAGTTATATGTGGCTTATCCTCGTGTGGTAAAATCAGTGATTGTCATATCAAGTTTGTACACTCCTACTCTATACTACCCTCATATTTATTTAAAGGCTTTTCATTCATTCAACCATTTCAACTTCCCAGTAATTCACTCCTCTTCAGCAATACACATGCATCAGGTTTTGAATTATACCTAGCATTGTCCGTGTACCAGGCCATCTCACAGGGGTGCGCCGAGATAGTGTAAATAAGGCAAAAGTGCCCTGGCCAGGATTCGAGCCTATGACCCTCTAATCACTGGTCCAACACGCACTCACATCTCAACTAGATTATGTTATGCTATGTGTCAATCCATGGGATTCCAGAGAGTGTTATAAATCAACATTTCCATGGAATCATGGAAAGTGTGTCAATGAGACAGTTTCTTAAGTACAGCCCTTGTAGGAATAGGCAATGTCATTGTAGCAGTTTGACCATTGAAGTGATCGATTGCAATTTGGCTCGATTAAGCCTCTTTAAAATGTTACTTTAAAAGTTGTTCGTGATGACGTTATTTTTCAAGCTATGACATTTTTAACATCTGAGGGCGTGTGAATGAAAGATTATCCATGTTCAGCCAAGTTCTTTACAGCATATGGCTGGGGCTTGTCGGTGTTAAATACTGATAGAAGGAATGAAAAAGAGTTTAAAAGATAAGTTTTTAACTCAATGCCGATCTTTTCATGGGTTACAGTATCTATTTAACAAGAACATGTTTAACTTATGGAGCATAGTACCTTACAAATTAGCCACAGCTCTATGCTTATTGGAAATTTTATTTGTCACTTTCTGCTATATAAAATTCGGTATAGAGAAATGGGCCTAAGCCTATGCAAGTATCTGTAATAGTTGGTCTCCTTCTCTGCACAGTGACGGCCTTGGCATTCCTAGTTGATCTGATTTTGAGTAAAAGGGTGTAGGCTTTAACATATGCGTTGAATCAAAAATAACCCTATATTGACAAATTAACCCCAGAAACCAGCTTAATGATATCAACCAATCTGGGTTCCACATAAAACGTTCTAAATAGTTACATCACCTGAAACGATCATCAGATTGAATAACAAATCTTTCAAAGAAACCCTTCTGTGGGCCTATACCGTTTCAGGGGCTGCACACGATAATGACTTGGCCAGACAAATAATTCAAGTGAGGTGAAAATCCATAGCCTAAGCTTTTTTCCATGTGTTACGATATGTTGTAATCATGCTTTATCACGTCTGGGACCATACACTACCGACCGTGTACAGAGTGTTAATTATAGGGGGTTTCTGCATCCATCAAGGACTATTGCACATAGCTTAAACAGTCCCAGCAGCATACCCAGGGAAGTGCCCAGGGAAGGATATGGAAAGTAATCGTTCCTTGTGTCCGCATCAAAATAAACAGAGGGTAACAAAACGTCAGTAACAGGAAAATACAAAATAAAAAAAGATGAAAGAAAACACGTAACTTAGTCCGTAAACACTTAACTTAGTATAAATCAGTTTTCTATGCGACAGGGTAAATGTATAACCTTTAAGAGTAATTAAAATTTGAACGTCATCTGTGTTGAAATTCAATGCCTACAACAATGCAACTCCTGATCCCTGTTTCAATCTGAGAGCCGTTTGTTTGAGGGCTGTATCTAGGTACTGTTCAGGAGTTGGTAAATACAGCCCTAATGTTGCAGTGAGAGGTGGTATGGGACGTGTGTGACAAGAATGTGGTGCAGCCTAAGTGTAACGCCTAATGAACGTTTGCTTTCGCTGCAAGTCTCTTGATAGAGAAAATATTGAAGATGAAAAAACATGACATTCTTCCCTGCCCTCTTCATTATGTACTGAGAGTGACTCAAGACTACAGTACAGGTATTTAATTCCTGCACCAGTCGACCGGACGTCTGCCAGTGCCTTGTTGTACAAACACCCATGGATAATGTGTCTGCCAAAATAACCCAAGGTCATCAATGACCCATGTATGTTGCGAGTCAAGGCTACGGTCAGTTGTGAGGTCATTAATGCATACATGCCCAGGAAACTGGGTGGCAGTTGGACGTGCGGTTGTGTAATATGCCCGGGTGCCCGCACATTTAGTGCAGGAATTAAATGTCGGCACTGTAGAGGAGTCAATCTAAGGTTGTTGTTTTTATTTACCAGCAGATCAAAAATTCAAAAAAATTACTAAACAATTGTAATAAAGTCAAACAATGTGCAAGTTTCTTTAAACCATTCTCGACATCAGACGATCTGAATTGATGAAACCACAGGGGCATTGAATGTGTCTTTTAAACTTGAAAATGTTTCAATATTGTGATTATAATGAATTAACATCGTTGTGAAATGTATGCTAATAATTTGGTTCAATGTCAGTATATTGGACAAGCATATCGTTTCACCTTTATGTTATATGTTTATCCATAATAAGTGAGATTTTTGATAAAGATTATATTATTATCCTTATCATTATTATTATTATTATTATTATTATTATTATTATTATTATTATTATTATTGTTGTTGTTGTTGTTATTATTATTATCATTATTATTATTATTATCATCATTATTATTATTATTATTATTATTATTATTATTATTATTATTATTATTATTATTATGTATCCTATATCTATGTAAAGAAAGGTAAATTGGTACATATCCTGGCTGCAGTCTCCTTACAATCAGCTGACCGAGAAATTGGGTGTGTCATTCATTCTACACATTGCTCCTCCAATGCTCCGTTTAAAAAGAAAGATAAAATAAACAATAAAGAGTGCATTACATATTTCGGGTGCATTCTCCTCATATCTAGTGTAATATGATAGTATAGTCAGTTCCTTTCTTATATTTGGTTCTAAGTTTATGAGGAGTAGAAAGTGCAAGTTAAGGGCATAAACTGAGGGCTCTGCCACACCGCTCTTCACCACACATACATACACACATATACTCACACAAAAAATCTACCCCGCTGCATTAAAACAAGTGTGTGTTGGTGGTGGTGGTGTGTGTGGGTAGGTGGGGGAGGTGGGTTCAGTTGACTAGTGCACAGCACTCTTGCCGTGTATACGTTAGCTACCCTTGCGTGCTCCCTAACTCAAACCTGACCCTGTACATTCCTGTGGGCCTCCCATCGTGCCCAGGGGCAGATTGAGGGAGCCCCCATTCCTGAGATGCGGCCACGTCTCCAGAGAAAGCCTGTGATCCAGTGTCTGTAGTTATGGGACAAACAGATGTCTTACCAAGCCAAACAAAACTCACAGTGCCCACGTAACACTACACTAATCGCCCGGAAGCACAGTTATCTAATGTTGTGCTTCCGTAAGTGGCAGCACTTAGTCCAACACGCGAGGCCTCTACAGCTGGGGAGGTTAGGGAGGTGATACAGATACTAACATAGGGATGAAGCTCAGGTTTTCCCCTCAAGACTTCTGTGTTACGTTAGTATAAATATTGTCGCAACAGTATCAGGGTTAACTAGTGTAGTGAGTTTGTTTTCATGGAATAAAAACATTTATTTAATTTATTATCAATCATTTTCTATTAGTTTGTTATAGGCTTAAACTCTATAAGACATAAGACAAAGGGACATTCAAACACAAGTGTGGTCAGAACGAGTGACATATTCTCCTCTCAGATGTGGTCATTTACGGCCTAGGTAGGAATGGAATCGCCTCTGCCCTTTCACACTGGTTTGGCACTGCCATTAGACTGGTCGGCGGCCTTGGGGCTGCCCCTGTGTTATAAAGTGCTCTGTGGTGTATTGTCATGATGCTACGGGATGCTCAGACATTCCTCTGTCAGGAATAGATGCTCGAAACCAGCTGTGGTAACTATTGCGTTAAAGGCGCTTTACAACAGTGTTAATATAATGCGCAGTCAGGCTGTGATCCTTGACCCTTGAATGGCCACGTATTTGCTCTTCTCAAACTAGTGCCCCAGCCTACTGGGCGTGGTGCGTCGACCTTATCAACTCTGGACAAAACATGCTAAGGTTTCCATTTGAACCAGGCAGACGAAGTTGTAAGAGTTGACGGTATTTCAAATCAATATGAAATGAGTAGGATGAGCGGTTTTCGTAAATATTTGAAATGAGTGCTATGGATGCCTTTTGCACAAATTAAATACTGACAAGGATTATATGAACGATCATTTCACGTTATTGAATAAATCCTTCACATTTGTGTGTGGACATGTCATAAATTTGGTTTTCCCAAAAGTTGAACATGGGAGATGTAGGACAACATATACTGGTTTCTGTTGACCAACCAGAAAGCAGTTTCCTAACCAGCAGGGCGAGTGATTAGTCAGTTAGTTAGATCCAAGAAAAGGTGAAGTCACGCAGCTTTGCCTGGCCAGTTACATTTCATCGCCTTCGCCGTCTTCTTCCCATTGAGTGTTTTCAAATGATTGTTAATAAGTGATATCATGTTGAAATAGAACTAGGTTTTGGGCTTCTCTGGCCATTATGGGTTGGCTAACCCCTCAAGGTTAAGTGCAGATAGGAATTTGGAATTTCGTTTTTCATCACGTTTGTGCCATATTGTGGCTAATTCGTGACTAGCCAGTTGTAAGTGGTGGAGGAAAGCGTATTACCTCGCAAAAACCACCGCCTAACTCCAAGTCACTGGCAACCTTCTCACATACCTAGGCCGTGAGTGCAGATATGCCATGGCTACAATATGGTAAAGGTATCCCCAACATGGATCTACGCTTAGACGAAGATGTATCTTGATTCGAGGGACATAACGAGTTAGTTCTCATTGAGTGTGAAGGTATATCTAACTAAGTCTGAAGTAACACTTGCTCGCTATGTATTAGAGTGAAGAAACTCAAATTTGATATCATCTTTTAGAGATGGAAGTAAGTTGTGTATTGGTCCCATAGTAAGGTAGTTAAAGAATTGTGGATGAACAGGTCGTGTCCATCTGGCGACTGGCCGACGACTGGGCTGGTCTCTTTTCTAAAACGTCAATATTTAATTCCTGCACTAAATAACTGGGTAGCCCGGGTACAATCAACGACCGCACGCCCGATTGTCATCCAGTTTCCTGGACAGTGATGCATGGATGACCTCAAAACTGAACTTGGTTTTCACTCGCAAGCTACCGTGCCGACATTTAATTCCTGCACTGACTGCGTGGACAGCCTGGGCAAAATACACGACCACACACGCGATTGCAACCCAATTTCCTGGGAAAGGATGCATGGATAACCTCACAACTGAATGTAGCTTTGATTCGCGAGCTACGTAGGCCATTGATGTGCTTGGCTTACTTTTTGGAGATGTTATCCATGGGTGTTTGTACAACCAGGCACTGACAGACGCCTGGCCGACTGGTGCTAGAATTAAGTGTCTGTACTGTACGTGAGTCATTGAGGTGCTTGGCTTATTCTTTTGACATGCTATCCATTGATGTTTGTAAAACCAGGCACTGACAGATGTCCAGTCGATTACTGTAGAATAGGTATATATCGCGCTACAAAAAATTCGCGAAAAGCCGATTTTTTGTTTTTTCGCGTGTAGTTTATTTCGCGAGTTCTACATCGCCATCTATTAAACAAAACAGTAATTTAAAAAATACAAACATTCGGCGGCCATCTTACGGCCATAACCTGGCAGAAGTTTCAACAAAGATGGACAGGTATATATGCGATTTATAATATGATACATTGGTAACTTATTCATAAGTTAACAATATGTCATATCATAATGACTTTGTGGAGTTATTGCATGTATTTCTCTTCCTTTTAGCCTCGGACCGGCTACAAGTGAGAATCTCGCTATGCCAGTATGTTGCCGTCAGGTACTCGTCAACTCGTCAATTAGAAATCTTGCCGTAAATTGGCAAATATTCAATTAGAGACAGGAAAATTATCATTATTTTTTTTTATCATATTCATATTCATTATTCTGATAATTATCAACACACACATGTAAGTATGTTGATAATTGATCAATTGTTTGCATCGCAACAGCCGTCCGAGTCTCCCTTTCTATTGAACAATGGTGGCAGCCATCTTGTTTCTCGTAAGAAATCATTAACTTGGCCCAGGTATCCTAAACATTGGACAGGATGATATGCTACATTGATAACTTATTAATACGTTACCATTGTATCATATCATCATATAGCTTTGTGAAGTTATTGGACGTATTTTTCTTCGTTTCAGCCTCGACCGTCTAGGAGTGAAATTCACCGTCCAACGCGCCACCACCTCCAGTGGTGGACATTGTAACTACGCATCCAATTGATCGCGAGCGAGTGCGATACTAGTTCGCGTAATTGTGAAATAATCGCACTCGCGAACTTTCCCTGTTCTACAGTAGTGCGGGAATTAAATGTCTGTACTGTACCACGGCAAGATCGTGCTTCGATTTCAGCACCGTCAAAATGCTTGGCGGAATTCTGAACGGTTATGAGAGCCTTGAGACCAATGTATGTTCACAACTCATTGGCAACACTCATTTGGTCCCGAGGGATGTGCCGAAATGGGTGTGATAAGACGACATATCAGAGGATTCTTTTATAGCAACGTCATGTGTTTTGTAACTGTGAAGAATGCAGATTCACCATGGTCTAACAAACATGTGACTGAGTAGTATGGTTCGGTACATGCATGTACTGTAGCGGGGCCAGTGTGTCTTCTCTCAACTGAACACCTGCGTCCGATGGTGAAGGCATTTCAGGACGCTTCGCTTGCTGATATGCCGAGAATCCATCCGCGAAAAAAGGACACATCCATCATCCCTTTGAATACATATCATTAGCTATATTTCTATCAATAGAAGAGAAAATTCCAAACATATCATCAAGAGCGAGACAACCTTATTAAAGAAGGTTGTAGCTTTTATGGCACTTGTATACGTACTGTATTCTTACGGTCGATTTAGGCCTCTGATCTTTACAAACCAGCAATGCAATCCTGCCAATTAACGGTATGCACCCTGGTAGGGGATCTGATAAAATGCCTCGTATGGCTTAAGAAGAAAGGAAGACAAAATTCTCGTATTAAAGATCATGACCCGTGATGTGTATCTTTTCCAACTGGAATCTGTAAACAAGCACACCTGTACCAGTTCTTAAAGATACATACCAGTTCACGTAGGTCATTTTGGTGCACAGCTGTTTTGTGAATAGGCTCTACCATAAGTACATTTGGGGAGTTAGAATGGAGCATTTAAATTGAAATTTATACACTGCATGTACATGTTGTATGTATGGAATTTTGCCATGTAAGGTTTTATTGAGGCCCTATGAAGCTGACACTAAGCTGAATATGTGGCTATACTTTATCATCACACGTATCCACGACCTTCATACATTACAATTTTGTGAATAAAAAGATGTGTTGTTGGTGCCAATAGCTGTATCAGACGGTTGGAAGCCCATATTTTTTTAAAGAGCCTTCCACTTGGGAGAGCTTTAACATTATAAAATGCCAACTATACCCTGGCTTCAATGAACCTTTCAACAGAGTGGATATATAACATATTTGTTGTTTGCTACAAAAGGCATTTGCAGCAGGATAAAATCTGTGTCGATACTTGTGACTACGCACACAAGAATCTTTCCATTCACCTAATAACATTTTAGTAGCCTAGGAACGTTTTTGAATGTACAGTAGAAGGCTGTTTTGCAAAAGGATGTGACAGAAAACACATATGTGTCTTTCCATCCAGGTAAATTGGGGAAATGTTACAAATAGATATTATAATAAATGAGCTCAACCGAGTCGCAGCTTTCACAAAACATCGTATATTAAGGTTTTATTGTACATCAAACGCGTTATTGGTCAATCTGTATATGGAGATCTCACTCAAAGGACGAATGTTCCAAGCCCCATTAACTTGTATGTCAAATATATTATATTACTTCTCATCTTCATCGCACCTGTGAGTGTTGATCACACTGTCCATGTTCTCTGTGGCAGACTATTGCTGCGACAATTTTTTAGAAAAATGCACTCTCGTGCAAAACGTTTGATTGATTTTGGGCCATCAAAAGGGCTTTCGTTGTCATGTGTCATGGGCTTCACAACGTCTGTTTTCATTGATGAAATATAGGTGGCTGTAAATCATTGTGCCTCCAGCTTGCAACGAGCAATGAATAACATGAAACATAATTCCAGGCTCCCACTGCAGTGCTTATCAGTAAGTTTCGAGTTTCAATTAAAGACGTATTGACAGCTGGAAAGATATGGATAAAGACATAGATGAATTGGGACCATCTTCATGCAATGTATCATTCGAGGCTAGCTCCATAAATCACCACCTATGTGTATCTTATAGCAACAGATAACTACTGTTACATCTATAATGTGCTGTTTTGCCAATTCGAGGCAGATACCATACTATATTGTTTTTTGTAGTTATTTTTCATTTGGTTTATACTCTTAAGTGATAACCATGATTCTTAGATAAATTATGAATAGAGATCATCACTTAACCTCTATCTGAATGAATTGTCCTGTCTACTTGAGGATAGTTCATTAAGCTAGTGAGGGCACTCGGGGTTTATCATTTCAGACATATCGAGTTCTATTGAAATACAATCACCATCCTATTTTGAGCGAGTTAGGTATCGTTATCACGGAACTGTTTACCTTTAATCACCCCAGCGGCTCTCATAATTCATAGTCATATTCTATAAAGGCCATGGCTGGCCTTAATGGCTGGACATGAAAGGGGCGGCTCAGAGCTGTCTCCCTATAGACAGCTTGGGGGTGGTATGAGGGAAGCGCTGTTTGGAGGAGGCTGACCTGGTAACACTAACTGATTAGATCGGCTCTCCTATAGAAGTACTCACCTTCTTTTGAGCAAAGCTGTATGAAAGATAGTCACAGTGTAAATAGGTGTGCAACGATAGTTATCATCATTTCATCTATGCCACATCTTTTGATCAAGATTGATGGTATTTTATTTTTGCTATTTGTTGCCAACAAAATATTAAAATATTTGTCTGACCGAACTTGTTATTAACCCCTGAACGTTCGCCATGACAGTTGGTAATCACTGCTGATGGGCCATTACTGCGAGATTCCAAGTACACTCTCACTCTCAGAAATATTTGATAATTCAATCAACTTGAAAAATAATTTAAACACGTTTTCCATAGTTAATACAAAATAGCCAAGACAATTCGAGGCATTAATAAACATTGACATTTCGCTTTAAGTTACAACTTTGATATGTATTGTAAGTAATAACTAAAGAACCACTTAGCAAAACGTGTTCTACTAGATTACACGACCATTTTGAAAAGAAAAAGAAAAACAACGTTTAATTTGGCAATTTGTCCGCATCACGTTGCGCAATTGCAATAATTTAGGAAATTCTGATGGAGAAGTAGTAGATAAAATTCTCGTCAGAAGTCTGCTGGGCGTGTGTAACTAGGCCTGTCGTCATGGCGGAAACACGCTCTTAAGCCACTTCACAGTACCCCTTGTTAACTTGACGGATGAGATGAGAAGTTAAGCTGGTGCCCTGTTCCACTTTACTTTCCTCTAAGTAGTATGGCATGCAAGTT
Organism: Maea johnstoni; assembly: GCA_963942565.1. Lineage (NCBI taxonomy): Eukaryota > Metazoa > Annelida > Polychaeta > Spionida > Magelonidae > Maea > Maea johnstoni. The sequence goes on from OZ012684.1 coordinate 35,719,091, forward strand.
TCTTTTTGCAAGCCAGTGGTCACAAGTGGTGGAGGTCACTGAGTGCCCACTGGAGGAGTGCCAAAAGCTGCCATACGTCGTTCACTTCTGGAGTAAATTTTCCTGACTGTTTCATTTAGCACAATGCACCCCAGACCATCACTAGCATTTCCTGAGGAGAAAATAGCAGCTGAAATACGCACACAATATAGTGCTGCCGTACTGTGGCTAATATCTTTATGTTTCCTTAGTGGGAGAGTCATACTACGCACACAATATAGTGCTGCCGTACTGTGGCTAATGTCTTTATGTTTCCTTAGTGGGAGAGTCATACTACGCACACAATATAGTGCTGCCGTACTGTGGCTAATATCTTTATGTTTCCTTAGTGGGAGAGTCATACTACGCACACAATATAGTGCTGCCGTACTGTGGCTAATGTCTTTATGTTTCCTTGGTGGGAGAGTCATACTACGCACACAATATAGTGCTGCCGTACTGTGGCTAATGTCTTTATGTTTCCTTGGTGGGAGAGTCATACTACGCACACAATATAGTGCTGCCGTACTGTGGCTAATGTCTTTATGTTTCCTTAGTGGGAGAGTCATACTACGCACACAATATAGTGCTGCCGTACTGTGGCTAATGTCTTTATGTTTCCTTAGTGGGAGAGTCATACTACGCACACAATATAGTGCTGCCGTACTGTGGCTAATATCTTTATGTTTCCTTGGTGGGAGAGTCATACTACGCACACAATATAGTGCTGCCGTACTGTGGCTAATGTCTTTATGTTTCCTTGGTGGGAGAGTCATACTACGCACACAATATAGTGCTGCCGTACTGTGGCTAATGTCTTTATGTTTCCTTAGTGGGAGAGTCATACTACGCACACAATATAGTGCTGCCGTACTGTGGCTAATGTCTTTATGTTTCCTTAGTGGGAGAGTCATACTACGCACACAATATACATGTAGTGCTGCCGTACTGTGGCTAATGTCTTTATGTTTCCTTGGTGGGAGAGTCATACTACGCACACAATATAGTGCTGCCTTACTGTGGCTAATGTCTTTATGTTTCCTTAGTCGGAGAGTCATACTACGCACACAATATAGTGCTGCCGTACTGTGGCTAATGTCTTTATGTTTCCTTGGTGGGAGAGTCATACTACGCACACAATATAGTGCTGCCGTACTGTGGCTAATGTCTTTATGTTTCCTTAGTGGGAGAGTCATACTACGCACACAATATAGTGCTGCCTTACTGTGGCTAATGTCTTTATGTTTCCTTAGTGGGAGAGTCATACTACGCACACAATATAGTGCTGCCGTACTGTGGCTAATGTCTTTATGTTTCCTTAGTGGGAGAGTCATACTACGCACACAATATAGTGCTGCCGTACTGTGGCTAATGTCTTTATGTTTCCTTAGTGGGAGAGTCATACTACGCACACAATATAGTGCTGCCGTACTGTGGCTAATGTCTTTATGTTTCCTTGGTGGGAGAGTCATACTAAGTATTCAATTTTAAGTAAAAGAAAAACAGAGACTAAAACGGCTGGCTTCAATGAGCAGTTTCTGAAGTTGGAGACATCTGAGTCAGCGCCAAGTAGCACAATATTTCCTTCAGGCAACTCTGTAGACTTAAACCATCCATGCCTGAAAATCCCCTTAACAAGTATCGTGAGCGCCTGTGATACTTATGAAAACGACTTTTGAAACAGGCAGATACTGATATATTATGAAGAGGAGGGCTGTGGTTGATGTTCTGATCTTATATTGCTTTAACGTGACATTATTCCTTCAAATATATATATATATCTTTACCTTAGAAATATGGTCTCAAATGTATCACCAAATTAGGAAAGGGGTCAGGGCGTTGTGGGGAACAACAAGCAGGGATGAGTTAAGCAACAAAGAGTTAGGAGGTGACGTTCAGGTGTACTGTACGGTGCACCTGTCGACTGCTAGGGCGTGTGTTGAGTTTTTTCGGTAACCACATGGTTTCCTTCTGAAAAAACAAAACACAGAACATATGACAAATGCCATGTCTGTTGGATGCATATGTGTGAATGCACACCAAACATAATAAAAGATCCAACTATAATCATAATAAAAAAAATGTCCTGATGGGTTTTTAGCTTTTATTGCTTTCTACTCATGTCAGTAATTGCTAAATAATATTTCTAAGTAATATCTGTAAAATCAAATCTAATATGTATCAAACAGTTTGATGCATGGCAAATATTACCCAATCTTTGTTGGCTAATTATCGATAGTATCATTCACTTGCAAAAGATTATTTACCATGAAGTGTGTATTTCTCGTAATAACCTATATTGACTGTTTGGTGTGGTGTTGTGTGTATTTGACGAAGATCTGAAAGTAGTGTAGTGCTGCCTGCATTTACTCGATCGGGTATCCATAGGTATACTCGTTATAAATACCCGCAAGAAACCTCATTCAGGCGACCCCCCCCCCCCCCCCAATCACATGTCCCTCAGCATTAACTGTTGGATAATCTCATATGGCAGAAATACATACAGTGGTATAATTCAAAATTCGGAATTCTGCTCAATTAAACAAGTCACCCTTAAATGACATTTATAGTTCTAGATCATTTTATTTGATCACATGTCATGAATAGGTTTTGAATCTGCAATATTCCTGAATCCATGAGGATTTATGTTGGCAGTAAAAAACATCTACACACTAATAATAATAATAATAATAATAATAATAATAATAATAATAATAATAACAGTAATAATAATAATAATGATAACAATAACAATAATAGTTATAATGATAGGACTCTATACTCTTGCTGGTCAGGAAAGGGTTAAGAAGCTGTATGGATTTCACATCAGCTCGTACGTACGTGCAGTGAACCATAGTTTGCGGTTTTACCGAAGTATGACCCTGCACCACCCGTTTCCTCTATTAACAAATTATGCATTATTATGCGATGTGCATGACAACAGTTGTCCTTGAATAGATGTACTTTAGCAGCACCCTGGTGCTCGAGCCAGCTCTGCTCATTCGGGGCTACAGTGACATTGCACTCAGTCTTTTTCCAGCTCGAGGAGTTGCCCTTAAAGTTTTCATCTCATAATGGCTTTTGGGATTGGACAGAGACAAATTACTAAAAAAATAAGCTGTGTTTTTCAATTCATGTGCCATAATTTAAACACACTATAGCTATTATACGAGTATACTGTTGTTTAACAATACATAGACCTTCTTTTGTGTGGATACTTGTTTCAAAGTAAAAGAATACAAGGACAAGGAAGGTTATAGAAATCTATATATGGCAAGTAAGCAGTCATTGCAGCATTGATAATAGATGATCTGTGCCCAACAGTTCAATATACATTAGCACTTCGATTGCTTTTTCATGTGCACTATAGCTTCTCTCTATGAAGATGGACGTTTTTCTATTCAATGAAAGTAAAGATGTCTTCCAAGTCCTGGTGGAATACATTGATTTCAGTCTGGGTCACATGAGCTGGTTGTTTTTTTCGAAATGATATCGATCGATCTGATTCTTATCCGATGCCAATTTGATTGGGTCTTTCATTCCTTATAAAACGTTAACTGAGAAACCTAATTGGCCAAACTACCACTCATTACAAATATTTACAAATACACATCACCAATACTAGTTAATATGGAAGCCACGTATTTCATGTCACGCACCACTGATGCTTTTATTATCTTCATCTCTATCAAATGCAACATTTTAATCGCGTTATTAGCGTTTAATTGATATCCCAAATTCAAATAAAAGACACAATGATAGCATTGTATACACTGATAGAGTAGATCTTGTATCGATTGATGGGGTACTGAAATATAATTTAAGCATTGAATCAAGAGAGACCAATTTCCTTACAAAACACACAATGCTCCCCCCAGAGCCTTATTGCCACGATAAATGGAGTTTTCTTTCTCTCCAACACCATAAAATGTCATTTGGAAGATCCGCAAAGGGGAATTATTACTCGGTTCAATTTGGTGGAGATCCATTCTGCAGCCATTGTAAATTGCAAAGGAAGCTATAATATGGGTGAAAAAAACCCTGATCTACAACAATTCAGCCGGCAAAATGGATTTGTGTATAAGTGGTGGGATTTCATGATAGCCGTACCCGGATACATGATAGCCTGAGACATCTTTAGTACGCTGAACTGGCACATAAGTCAAGTTGGCATGAACAGGCAACTAGTGAAGATTCAAAGAAGCCTATGTTAGACTCAAACTGTGAACAGGTTTAACGATTCTCCCTTGCAATTTATGCCGTTGACTTCACGCAGCATAAAATTAAGTAGTTGTTCTCTTTCTTAAGTGAGTTGTCATCCTTTCCTTTTATCTATCAACAAATGACTTTCCATAAATTAAGGCTGTGAAGGAAAGGTTGATTGGTTTGCTTTGTAAACTAAAAGTCTACCTATGTCTCAAAATAACACCACAAGTAGACATGGTGAGATATTATTATCATTGAGCTAATCAGATCACACATTTACCATACTGTCTGTTCGTCCTTGTGGGCTGTTAATGCGCATGTCACAGGTTGTCAAGGCACAGCTACTCACTGTTTCTACCAACGACTTCTTTTTGTCAGTAGTCAATACATACCTTTTAAGGCAACCTTCAACATGAGAACTTAATCGTTATATAATTGACGATAACAATATGTTAATTATGTACATATACAAATGACCTACTGTATGTTCATCATTGTGTTTTAACAAGAAAAGAATGTAGAACCGCAGTAATTGGAATTGTAATCTACATTCCCTTCCCAGCTTGATCTGTGACGGAATTCTAAACTGGAATGTAGAAGGGTCAACACAATGTTTCTTAGGGATAAAAAAAACAAGAACTATCAATTACTTTACAATCGAATTAACAATCCGATATCCTCAATACATGGCACGTTTTGTGAGATCCACACAATGTAAGTGACACACCTGGGCTGGGTTATCACTACCTGACATTCCTGAGCAGCCAGGTGAATTCGCCTTCTATCTCAAGTAAATAATATTGTGAATGTTATCAATTGCATTTCCAACACAGTAGGAAATCCATCAGTCAGGGTGCTTCAGTGTGTAGGTGTGTAAAACACTTTAGGAATACATGCACTCTTCACTCTAGTTCTTTACATACGTAAGTTTCCTCATGGATTGGAAGGCCTGTGAACACGGGAGGATTAAGTGTTATTTTGTCGTCGAATATCTATGTGATGTGTACACAGATCAATTCCTTAAAGAGGGTTTACTCATGAGTCTTAACCCAATTTGACCTTAACCTCTATCTCACACAAACCGTCTGATCAATCTGGCCTTTTGGAAAGTCTGCACGAACTATAGTAAAAAGAGGCCGCATATATATTTCTGTTGTCTTTAAATGATTGCAGATATTATCCTCTTGGTTTGATCATTGAAGAAACAATTCAATCCTTCATGAAATCTTTTCTACCATAAAAAGATTCAAAACGTATCTTACGTAGCAATAAAGCCTATTTCTGTAAGAAATCTGAGATTCGCATTCTTTAGAACTTTTTTACAATTTGTTTACTATTCGTCTGTAATTCCGATAGCCTTTTCCACGGGCGAACGTTGCCCCTTACTAAAACGATAAGTAGGCCACCAGTGTATGTAAAAGCGAAGTATCAGATTAATTTATATGTTAGCATGTAGAAATACACAAAGAACACAGACCCCTAGGACTTGATCCTCGGATTATGCTCAGTTTTCCATCCTTGACATTTGCCTGACTCCTCCTCTTTTTGAAAACTGGTGAACACTTTTTTCTACTTGCACCTACTTTGACACTTAAGCAGCATTTTGTATGGATGGAATGTTGGAGGTTTCTTTTTTGGGGAGGTAAAAAGCACATCTCGATTCCGACTTCTCCATATGTTTCTGATGTGGTGGTGGGCACGATCAAGCTGTTACGGAATCACACTTTTGCTGTTCACGCTTATATATCTTTTTAAGGGAAAAGGTTATGAAATCATGCTTTATATGGTTGTGTATGGCTTTGGAAGTTCTTTTAAATGGCCCAAGTTCCAACTTCCCCAGTAAATGATTTTTGGGTAGAAAAGTGAATAAACATGCCTGTTACGGAATCACACAAAATTAGCATCTGTTTTCTACCACATATACCATTTGTTATGGAATCACATTTTCTGTGAGAATCAATATCTTTCATTAAAAGCACTATGGTGAATTTTCTGCCTTAATAAAAAGTTAGGTTTTTACTGAAGGGAGCACTTAATTATGAATGACATGGCAGCAGAGAGTGGGTTTTATATGTCTCTGATGGTAGGTAACAGATGACAATGTCTAATGTTAGAGGGACCACTTCCCCACAAGGGATTTTGTTAGACAATTAGAATATATAAGCTGTAATTGATTTAACATTGAAGCTTCCTATAAATAGATCATTAATCTGATTTTTTTTGAAAAACATGATGTTACCTTCTGCATTCTCAGAGGTAGATTTCACTCACTACCTGGTCAGTTTTATATCACTTCCTGTACACATCAAGGTTGTTGGTATATCCCAGACAATGTGGATTCTGTTCTTTCTCCACTGTCCCCTCTCATTAACACCCCTTATTGTTCAGTCTGGGGAAGGAGGATATGATTTGGGGGGAAGTTGCATCTACCCTGATTAACTGAATGGGTGGCTTCAGGATTTGGGATGTAGAGGTGAATGGAGACATTGCATTTTCAGACAGGATGGAGGTGTCAGTCAAGGTACACATCTGTACACTTACCAATTGATATCATACTACCTGAGTTATGAATGAATTATGAACATTTATAGTTAATGCCCATAGCCCAATTTGCTAAATATTTATAAAATAACTATGTAATGATTCTTTTTAAACATGCATTTGTGATCTTATTAACTGTTGGATATCTTTTCTGGAGTAGATCATACATAAATGTCTATTAGGCGAATGGAGAATCCCTGGAAATTTAGTTTTTAAAATCATTTAGACTGCTGATCTATGACTGGCTTTGCATAAAACAGTATCATATGAGTCTTCCATATGACTATAAATATATTCTATCTTTAAGTGATGTTACAAAATTTTGTTCTCTGAGAAATGTTTATGTATTGAATCCTTCCCCCTCTACACCTGTGGCAAAAGTTTCCTGTCCACAACAGTGTGTAAGTTCCATCTGAAACACTGCATAAATTCCTTTAAATGTTAATGCGGTTGGTCAAATTTTAAAATATATGCATAAATAGAGACTTCGGGATCTGGGCTACATTGACCATATGCTAAACTTCAATTTTCTTCTTTACGTGAAGGAGAATCTCTGTTTCTGTGAAGGTATCTAAAATCTTTGTCGATGAGCTTTCCTGTCCACCACAGTTATAAATTTTCTAAAATCTACTATTTTACAAAAGTCTGAAACAATTAGGGTTCAGGAATGATATTACTATAAGATAAAACAGCCAAATGAGGGAGCATTGGGGGGGGGGGGGGGGAATATTGAATTCAGTACTCTAAAATTCTGTCCGCAACAGTTTGAATAGGCTGATATGGCCCATTATAACCATGAACATGCATGTACTTATTGAAATAAATGCCTTATAAAGATTCACTGAATTTATACTAGAGTGAAAACAATTCATCTATATGTTTGAAAATGTCTTTTTAAAGGGTTACTCACAAAATATGTGGGTGTCCTGATGGGTGATTTTTGAGGGAGTGGGTGTCCAAATGAGACTGAGATGCCCTGCTGGCCAGCTTAATTATACACTACTTTAAAACTGTGTGAATGTTTTTTTTAAATGGTCGTTTGGTGCTATGACACATTTTGAATAATTGTACTCTCCTCAATATCATATGTGAGTTACTTGTTTATAAAGATCTTCATCTGATTTCCATGTACAGCTTAGTCCTTGTCCTAAGCGTTTTGATGCCATATTGAAACTACTACTCGATAATGGAAATATACTTTTTTTCGAATATATATATATATATATATATATATATATATATATATATATATATATATATATATATATATATATATATGTGTGTAATATGTAATACCAGGGTATATATCAAATGTAATCTAAGCTACAGTACATAGACCCAAAGATAGCCACGTGGATCGCCGTCAAAATATATATATATATATATATATATATATATATATATATATATATATATATATATATATATATATATATATATATATATATATTTATATACATATATATATATATATATATATATATATATATATATATATATATATATATATATATATATATATATATATATATATATATATATATGTATATATTGTTTTGGACAATCAAGGCAAAAGTTGGTTAATGTTAGGGTAAGTGATTACTGAGCAGTGCTTCGTGGTATGGAGGCTGCTACGTGAAAGACTCTTATATTGTATGGAAATTAAAGTTCTGCTTTATCCGGCGCTGACGATGCGGTGTTGGTTTAACGAGCTCCGTGTCTGAGGGGTATGCTATGGTATTGATCCAGCATCAGTTACAGCTTCAATCATCACACTTTATTCATAGTTTGAGAGAGATTTCATTCCTCACGATAACTCTAGAGGGCAGATTCCTGCCTGTTTGGAATGTGCAGAAGTATTTTGTTCTACCATTGAGAATTGGCTAACTGTTGTCAACAACGTTTTGCATCAATACGTAGAATGTCTAGAAGACATTCATTATGCTGAATGCACACCCAGCCTGTACATTTTGTCAGGATAATAATTGGCTGAGAGTTGATGCAGAACAATAATGTTAGACTATATACTTAACTTCACAATGGAATATAGTTATATCTATCGCGCCAACGCCTTTGTTTGAAAACATTAAAGAAGGAAATGTCTGCCATAAAATAACAAGTAACTCTGCTAAAAGTTTGTGATATCTAAAAACCCTACTGGATTGGTACACTATTGTAACTGGATCTATACATTAACATTAATGACGAGTGCACCTTTTTTTCACTACAATGGTTATAACCTGTCTTTTTAAAAACATCGTCCATGCTTAAATGACATTTGCATGGAGTATTTGTCAAGGATGAACTGAATGGCACGATGCATGATATGGACGAGTGATATGTGTTCCTATTATATAGGTTCTTCCACACAATCGACTCCGGTATTATTGATGGGAATGGATGTGATTAGACGTGTATATATGTTTGTTTAATGACCTTAAAACGTTAAGGTTTGCAAAAACAAAATGTATACTTATGATGCTGAGCGGGCATGCCATGATTTAGGTTGCTTACATGTAGTTGTTTTGTGTTTACTTAAGATGTCTTATTTTCTAAATTGATAATCAATCAAGGCTTATTTAAATGATATGTTAACTTTTGACTCGAATCTTTTTGCTATGATTTTCAGATATCAGGTTACAAGCTGACTGTATGATATTGACATTAACGTAGTTGCGGGATACACGGAAGCCATGGACCACCAGGGGTCGGATAGGTTACATGATGTATAAGGTTTTTAAAATTCAAGATTCGAGACAGAAAAAATACATCTGCGGTGCCCCTATCAAATGCAGAGATATTTGAGAATTATTGTATGGTGTGAAGGCTAAGTAGTTGGTATCGTATGCCTAAAAGTCTGGGAATTTCATATGAAATGCCCTTTGGCTATGATACCCCCAACGCGTGATAATTACATAGGCCAGGGAGTGTAGTGCTATTCCCTGATGGGTGTCAGTATCCACTGTCACATACCATAAGCATCATATTGATATCATAGAAAGATTGCCAGTTCCATCTCAAGCGGAAATCCTTGCATACCAGTGAGAACGAAACTATCATCTCGACATTATCATTCCTGAGCGATGGACATTTCGGGAGGAGTTTGATCATTAAACAAGTGAAATAAACTGTCAGACATTTTCCAATTACTCATTCTGGGTAATTTATTTAAGTACATCTGTTTTTACTGAAATTAATAGGTTGATACACGCCTTAATGTGATGAAAGCACCAACAAAAAAAGATATCTTTTAGATATACCTGGAATGTTTAGTGCATGTTTACCTTTGGTTTGAGCAACAGGAATTACAAAAACACCCTGATAGAAAGTTTGTTTTTCAAAGGTGTGGTTGCTCCTGTTTGTGACCTCGTTCAAGTGAAAACTCGACACTTTGACAAGTTTTTATATAGTAGATTATTTGTGTATATTGATGATTCCTAAAATGCAGGTTAAACGCATTTTTTCTCACTGAATAGAAACTTGAATAGCTTTGTGAAAGTGCATGTAAGGCCGGATTTTGACAAGGCTGTCATGCCAAAACAAATATGTGCTTATTGCTACAAGAACTAATGATGTCTATACTTTAAAGAAATAATACTACTATACCTCATAAAGTCTGCATTTAAGTCAAATCTATTCTGTATAACGCATGAGGTGTTATAGGACTTGCAACTCTTGCTATTTGAACTTATCAAATAATTCAGCACTGCTTTCTGCATCTGCCACATGAGTCCTCCAGACCACAACGAATGCAAATCGTTTTAAACCCTCTGTGGGATAGGGAAGACACTAGGCATGAACGGCTAAACCACGGCCGTCGCCGCCGCCCAGAGAACACCATACATCCAACCAAATGCTGCGGGACAGAAATTGATCACCAGAAATTCCGCAGTCCCTTGGTATTTCTACATCAGAGGAACCACTATCCGCGTGGCTTTATGGAATGCAATCTACAACATTGCTCTTGTCACGTTTGAATAACAGTCCGCCCTCTTATTCGGTTACACCCACCTAAAAATCCCTGCTACTTGATTCACTTTTTATCGTCCTTGATTGATTTCTATCCCATTTAGCCAACTTTTGACAAGAGAGCGCAAAACTTGCCCCCGAGTTGTTTTTCGTTCGTTTCATATTCCAAACTGATCAGATCCTACGCAAACACTTAGAAAATTGCCTCGTTAGGGATTGAAAGACGTTGGTATGGCATATGGCTTCCCGTTTCACCTTGCAAGTCAAAATGAAATCTAGATCCTTGCTCCGAGCATTCTCCACTAACTCCTTTTGTGAAAACTGTTATTTAATCAAGATACGATTTGAGGGGTCTTACTAAACATATCCGTCTGCATACCATTTGAACAATACTTGATCTGGGCTCTAAAGTAAACAACGAGTGAACGTTGACTTAGCAGCAAAGCATGCCACTCTGATATAGCAAAAATATTTGTGCATACATTTGTATTTGTCTGTGATAAGGGATGGAAACGACATCGAGATACAGTGGACTAGGGTGTGAAACCACAAACGCATTTTTTTCGTTTTAAACAGATTGGAATGCCTTTGGTGTATTTCAAATACTATAAGAGATTGCAATTGAGCAATGTGGTATTATGGATATTGAGTACAGAGACATATAGAACCCATATTTATTTCAAATCACAGTTTTTCGCAACTGGCCCGGAATGGCCATAATTGAGCAGTGCCGGAACTGAACGTCGCCTCCCCTATCGCTGCCCTTACTCCAGCCCCTGAGTTAGTGCCAGCTCACAACTGTGGAGGTATTAATACCTTTGTGTCGCTGCGAATCAAAGGGATCATTTGTCTGGGCCAGCAGGCAGGCAGCATGCAGGCAGTTGATCGAAAGTGCCACACCTGTCTAACGACCCTGGCCGCCATCTCTCAGCATGCCAAGGGGAACTTGTACTGTTTGCTGCTGGTGCTGCTGCTGCTGCTGATAGAAGGGTAGACTTGCTACAAGTTTGTGATTTCTGGCTCTTTCACTGATCTGACTTGAGTTGAATTCACTCCAGTATTAGTTCTGAATAAATCCTCAAGGGGGACACACTGGAGCTCTAGTCTGAATCACATGTGTTCTCAACCGCAACTCATGAAAACAGTGCTTCCATCTATAGTTTGAGAGAGACATCAAACCTACTTAGTATGTATAGTGGTGGGGGCATTATACCTAACACAGCCTGAGAACCAGGCTAATAGAAGGGGGGCTCACACACCCCATCAGTTCCTGCCTGGTCAGCCGTGAGAAGAGGAGGAGGAGGAGGCTGATTAGTGGCGATCAGCTCCTCTTGAGAACAACAACCACTCTCTACCTGTGGCACACTCTCCACGTGTGGCATTGTGGCACCATGGGGAACTAGAATGCCCACGTCTTCTTAGTGCTACACTTAGGACTTAATAAAACCATCTTGGGTGGGGTATATGGTATACCCTATATCTTTGAGCGTTTGTTTACTAGGTTGCCAAGCCAAGCCTTTCTATGTTTGACATCAGTAATAGCAAAGGTGGATCATAGTATGTCTCATAAACCTTTAGTAAAAGCCAACTCTCTGTGGGGCTTTGTAATGTGCGTATGTTATGCCGGCGGGGTTGCTCGGCTTCGCCTCGTAAAATCTCAAATATGTAATCACATACCTTGAGAGGAAGGCCTGCGAATTGGACATTACTAAAAATGATAGAGGACCGGGATTGGGTATACATTTGTATGTGTATGAAGTATGTACCGTGTCTATCCATGATATTATGTCACTCAATCCTAGAAAATCTACCTGTAAGCTAGAGTAGACCGTAGATGGCCAAGAGCCAAATGTCGGGAAATGTTTCTGCGCAATATGCCGCTCTTAGAACTGACGCCATTAAACTGGCAGTGCACCAACTAGTTGTAGTTTTAGTATCAAATCGCCTGACCCTCCCAAGCAACTTACAAGTTATATCGGGTGACTTTTCCACTCACTAGTAGGCTGCGGCTGCGGCTAAAAAGCATACTTTACGTGTTTTGACATGCTTGTGTACGGAAAGGAATCCTAGCAATGAATAATCCGCCGAAATAATTACAATTTTAAAGGGTTTCTATAGAAAATACATCAAAACCAAGTTGACCTCCCGACGTATCACTTGAACCAGTTCCATCCTACAAGTTTTGATTTACGGACTGTCATTTATTTCAATCAGATGAAATGGGAAAGAAAATTACTTCAGCCTGTCAATCCATCAGTCATGGTTGACACTAAGGTTGCTTAATGGGTTTCTCGCAACACTCACTGTGAACGGTTCTAATCAATTAAGAAACCATGTTATATGATTAACACTTTAGCAAGGCCTTTTAGTGTTTTGCGACTAAATAAATGAACTTTTTGGTACTACATAAAAATGGTTTATGTGCTTGAAATATGCCCTTTTGAAGTTGTGGATGAGAGTGAAAAAACAAGGAACCTATCGAGTGACACTGCTAATTCACATTAAATAGGGAACTCGACACAGATATGCCATTGCTTTGAACTTTACTACATGCATCTGAAAACCGTAACCACTTTATACTAAAAGAATACCAACGATTGATCGCCTTGATATATATGTGCGTAAATATATTATTAGTTATCAACTGTTTTGGAGTATGATACAACTTATATCTCGCAAACAGAGGACTGTATCACCCGAGGCGCAGCCTCAGGTGATACAGCCCTCTGATTGCGAGATATAAGTTGTATCATACATTAAAAGAGTTGATTACAAATTTATCTCATGATTGCATCTCGACCTCTGCATAGGTAATAAAAATGAACAAACATACATACGTACAATTTGGTTCTAGCAGCAGAGCATTGTCTGCTACAGGGGCAGCCATCCTGCAATGTTTGGTAGAATTGGTGATTGCATCATGCACTTAGGGGGTAGGGAGAATTGGGAATTGCATCATGGGCATAATCATCTGATGCAATGCTCAACTCTCCCTGACCTATAAAGCAGCAGGTTAATATAAGAATACTGGGAGGTTAATATAGGATTCTGGGAGGTTAATACAGCTTCATATCATAGGCCAATTGACCAATCAAAAGCCTAGAATTTTGCCAATCACGAGGGATATATATATATATATATATATATATATATATATATATATATATATATATATATATATATATATATATATATATAAATATATATATATATATATATATATATATATATATATATATATATATATATATATATATATATATATATATATATATATATATATATATATATGTGTGTGTTTGTGTGTGTGTATATTGTCACACCACTTACGCATAACAATGATATGAGCATAAATCGGTCAATGATTTTGACATGGGCGAATACAATTCATGGACATATTCAGAACCGTTTAGCCCATTTAGAATTTTCTCTACAATGCATGTTGCTGTAGTTTCGGGGATTGTCTAGCGCCTTTAACGTTAACAACGTTAGTCTCATTAACGTCACCAGCATCATCATCATTATCATCATCATCGTTATCTCGTTAAATGTACAGTACATTTTTCTCGATTGATCATTGCAAAGGAAACTATTTTAAACCTCCCGTTCAAACACGTGTGTTATGAGCGCATGCATATAAGTGGTTCTCACTCACTTGAATATCTAAGTGTTTTTCGGCGAGAAATGCTCAGAAATGTGCTAGCGCAAGACGTACGTATGAGTGCACATGGCTCCAGTCTGCCCACACCGCACTTGACACTTTGGCAACATTTGATTGTCAGGCTTTCATTGAGAAGTCGATTGTGCGCATCGCGTGTAGTACGAGGACTACCGCAGTGTCAACTGTGCGTCGGGACGTCACAGGGCATGTCCTCAATGCAGCTCTTGTTCACAGTGTACAGATGTTCACTGGACGATGCGCCTTTCTTTTCTCGGACACATGCGCCTGCTCTGCAGTACCCGCACCCTGTCGCTACGTGTCCTGCTGCTGTACCTACGTCACAGCTCAATGTGGCAGCTCAAAGTGGAGCTAAAGAAAATACTAACATTGTTCTTACCTTTTGGGACTAAATCGAGTTAGGCTCTTTAAACTAGATAGATCGAAAATTCTCCTTCACTACGAAATGATTGTCCTATGCTCTTAGCACATTTGAGAAGAAACGTATGGGGCTCCGTTTGTAACATGCATACTTTTGTTGACAGAAGCAACTTTTGTCCAACAAAAGTCACTTTTGTCTGACAAAAGTAATTTTGTCTATGACAAAAGTAATTTTGTCTACGACCAAATTACTTTTGTCAGACAAAAGTTGATTTTGTCAGACAAAAAGTTGATTTTGTCAGACAAAAGTAATTTTGTCCATGACAAAATTACTTTTGTCTGACAAAAGTAATTTTGTCTTGACAAACATTGCTTCTGTCAACAAAAGTAACTTTTGTTAGACAGAATTACTTTTGTCGAGACAAAATTACTTTTGTCGAGACAAAATTACTTTTGTCGAGACAAAATTACTTTTGTCGAGACAAAATTACTTTTGTCGAGACAAAATTACTTTTGTGTTACACTTGGCGAGACCCCTCGCCAAGTGTTACATTCAGAATTCTGTCCTAGTGCCTTGCATCGTTAATAGAGGGCCTATAGACTGGTTGAAGCACTCGCCGACACCATGCACTATCGTTGGGCTGGTACGAACTAATACCGGCCGAGTGTGTTACTGTAAGTTCCCAGGGGGTCACTAAGGTATTTAGGGGGGTGCATACGCTCGGTATCAAAATTTAAAAATACCCCATAAGCACTGATTTCTGGCCAAAAACGCACCCTTATTTTAAAAAAACGCTGACTTTTTCCACTAAAAAATCACCCCTTCTTTTATCAAAACACTGACATTGAATGAACGGGAACACGAATTTTAACTTTAGATTTTATAATCCTCTGCCTGTTTAGCGGCAGCAGACTCGGAAGTTCAGACATAAACATAGACAATAACAACATCATATGCATAAGTAAGCTTCAATATTGTTGAACTACAGACTCGGAAGCCCAGTCACTTCGGGAGTCACTAGGCGTCAGAGCCACGTAAATTTCGTAAGGGGATTTTCATACCCCATTCTTCGTATCTGGGTACAAAAAAGTACCCTTCTTGGGGTGCGGCCCCCCTCTATCCCTGAGTGCCCCCGCCGGGTGTAAGTTGCAGTGTGGAATATCACGGATCTCCGTCGGCGAAGATAGACGTGAGTAACATCAGAGAAGAACTTTAATTGAACACATTGTTGGTAACTTTAACCCTTCCAATGCTGAGGCCACTTTTGTCGCGATGGGGCCTTTACAAGCTCAAAATACAGGCAGGAAACGAATATTTTGTAAAATTCTTCAAAGCATCTCGATCGGGCTGCAGTATCTAGAACGAGATACTGCATCTCGATCGAGCGTTGGAGATGCTGCAACTCGTCTATTCGATCATGCACAGAAGTAATTTTGTCGAGACAGAATCACTTTTGTCGAAACAGAATTACTTTTGTCGAGACAGAATTACTTTTGTCAACAAAAGTAACTTTTGTTGAACAAAAGTACTTTTGTCGTGACAAAATTTGCTTTTGTCAACAAAAGTAACTTTTGTTAGACAAAAGTAATTCTGTCTTGACAAAATTACTTTTGTGATACACATGGCGTAACCACTCGCCAAATGTCACATTTTGGACTTCTGTCTCGATAAAATTGCTTCTGTCGACAAGAGTGTGCATGTTACAAACGGCGCCCCATAGAAACGAGTATAAAAGTAGCGTCCTAAGGTTGTCCAATACAAATGATGTCTTTGCACTTGAGCAAACTCTTATCTGGATGTTTGTGTGTTTGTATCGGTCACTACCCAGATTTCCGTACATGTACAGTATGTACTTAGAGAAAAGGAAAAAGCTTGTTTTACAGATGCATTTTGTTTGTCCTCATGCCCATGGCCTCTTTATTATAAGAGATAAGTTGAGAAATGCTCATCTTTTTGAAACTGCGTTATGCAAGGAATAAAAATGAGCTATTCTCGTCGAGTCTCCTTGGTTATTCAATCTAGAACGCAGTTTGCAGAAATATTTGTAAACATTTGCACAGGTTTTAATGCCTTTTCTTTTGCTTATGTCACGCCTCGAAGTAGTCAACCCTGCCCGGTTAGTGCCTCGAACTGGCATAACTCATGAGCCTGTCAAAAACCTAGCACTACAAGTCCAGGAAAACCCCTCAGCGCCGCGAGCAACGCCAAGATGTAACTTATCAAGGGGATACAGAATGAATTTTTGCCATGAGGCTTACCTGTCGGATAAGGTTACCTGTACAGTGGGGAAAGTATTTGGTAATACGAGCATCTCCTCAAAAGACGCATTAGGTGGGATAATTGTTGACTTTGACGCAAAACTAGATAACAACAATATGACTCACACGTTGACGTGAATGATTTCCTTCACTTTCTGCGTTGTATAAGCTGAAAGAATAAGTCGCTGCTTATTTGGGAGCCTCTATGGTGACGCCGTATTTTTTTCAAGAGACTAGATACACACCAGGATTAAAAGTCAACTTTTTGACTGATCAACAACAAACTCCATTGTTGGAACATCTCCCACTGACACTAGATTTTGCCCTGCAATGTGTCATTTAATTAGGGATCACGACTCCTTTTCAGGGGGACTGGTTTTCACTTAATAGGCAGCATGCTTGCTGGTCTGTTTGTCGACCGAATGACAGCTTTAAGAATAGCCTTAAAGACTAACCCGAAGCGGGACATGCCACACGCGGTGACTATGGGACGGTAGGTGCTTTTCGAAGGACACTTCATTCAAGACTTAAACGATCCTTTGCAACCCCTAGGTGTGATGGTAAACCTGAAAATATCAGGCGAGGAATTTGGTTAACCGACATTCTAGATTTGGTTTCCTAAATCAGAAGTTTCAGAAGACAAACTACATCGAAATGGAAAACGACATTTATAACAGATCCGTTTGATTACAGAATTGACTAATTCTTTTGATAGCATACATATACATAGGGGTGTTTTAAGGCTTTATACCATGAATAAGTATCCCGCTTTTAACATATCACTAACAATCGTTTTCTCCATGAGAAAAATAACTACGCAATGAATAAACATAGGCCCAAAGGTTTCTTAGAGTATTCTCTACTTATACCTACGAGCCCGCTACTGTCAATTCTTTTTATCAGAAGTAAGATGTTGTTTAACCAAAGTTACTGGACCACGGCCAACTTTATCAACACCACTGTGATTTGCCACACAATGAACCCCAATCGCTGACTTGATTGGCCCAAGCATGACTTCTGCAGCTACCTTCAGATATGCTAGTAATGATTAAAATGGCCTCTGACAGTAGCCCACAATATACTTATCATATGAAGGTTTACAATGGTGAGTTCTTGGTTTTAAATATTTTAAGAAACTATTAGGGCTTATGTTTCTTTCATGATGTAAATTTCCTGAACTATTTTTAAGAGTTAGACAGTGTGCATATTTCAGTAGTTGCTCCATATTGCACATCGCATCGTTACATACGCAAATTTTCTTAGAGGACTTGTCGATCGTCTTAGAGGACTGTTGAATTATCACGTAATGTCTGTTGGTATCCCCATTTTGTAAGACTGGTCCACTGGTAAATATAGTCCTTAGGTAACATATTTGCTGCAATTAGAAATAGGAATAATACATCGTAATACCTCTAAACTTGTAATCTCATGGGAGGAATATTATACATTATGCAATTACCTGATAATCGATAATGATGTCTGTCTTGCAGTATTTAGCTTATTAATCACTAGAGTCAAATTGTATCAAAGTGAAGGGTTATTTTAGTACATGACATGGGCTTTATTCATTCCATACTGACGTACTTCAGATTCGAACTTTGATTACTAGTATTTCAAATTTGTGTATGACAATGCTTCTTTTTAGAATAATAGTAGCATGTCTTTTTTTACAAACTGGCATCTTTTCATTGCATTTTGCGTTATTCAATGACTATGCATTACTTTGTTACAATTTACTGTGTATAGTAGGATGGTACATCCGATTTGCACTTAAATGATGGGTTAAATGTAGTTTTTCCTGCTATTTCATAACTTGTGTTGAGAAGTTTTCAAGTTTCTATACGGATCTTCCCAGGGTATTCAAAGCCGGTTTATGAATGGATTGTCGTTTTACCATTGATATCGTATGCCAGATATCAGCTATGTTGGGAAAACCATTAAAATGAATTGAACTCGTTCATATCCGATCATATATGCATGCATGTTTGGAGAAATAGTTTTTACAAAATACTCGCTTACTGAGGGTCTATGAAGGCTGAGTATTCGTGCTGATGACATATTTGGGACACCCGGTCGACCGGCCTAGGGCGGACCTTTATCGCACAATCAAATCGAAGTAAGAAAATAACACACACGTCTCTCAGCTTTTGAGATGTCAACATCGAGAATTATATAAACTGTGCATCTTAACCGAATTCTTTTCTGTACTGGACTGCCAGTCAAAAAAATCTGCTAGGACTCTGATTCAGGTTTTGCGTGAAGACAAACGTACGGAATCTTCTACGTTCCACTGCTTGCTGAACGTAAAAGTGTTTTCCAACTTTTAAATTGACATCTGTTCTAGAGTTACTCTTACACCGACGCTTTCTTTACAGTAGACCAAAATGCCACTTCCCAACGACTGCTAATCTCTAATACAGATTCCACGCCTGGGAGATGGAATAAATGCTCCTGTTACCTCAAGTGATCTTTTCATCGCTAAAAAGTCAGGTTGATGGGGCTTCACGCATTCAGTTGTTAGACCCCTTTACGCCTTGTTTAGACCTTTTCCGGCAGAGTTTGTTTTGTTTGGAGTCGTGTTCGACATACAATTACTACTTTTTTCTACGTAGTGAAGGTCGGTCATAGGGTGCAGACGGCGGTCTGTTGGTTGATATAGCCCCCCCCCCCCCCCCCCTCCCCACCTCCTCCTCCTCCAGATGTCTAGGGGTATTCTCATGTTTCCTAGCAACCGCGGAATGTTACAGCGGCAGCAGCAGCAGAAGTCAGCAGGGAAGCTGTTAGCTCATTCCTCTACACTGGACTACGTTCTGTGCCTGACACTCTAGTTTGCCAGCAGCCCTAAAAAACGCCACTTTCTCCTTGCACTATAAGGCCAAGACAGGTTGCCTTGTTTCACATCCCCTACCGAGTGATCTATTCTCCTTCCTGATCTACTCTCACAACATATCTACATTCAGTGAGGATGCAACAAAAATATAAGAATAGATAACCAAATTTGTTCAGACACCATAGTACTTGCACTTCTTCTTTTCGGTTGTATGTGTAGTGTTGATGAATCTTTTGTGTAATACTACTCGGACGTGAGTGCGGTGTTGAGTGTGTGGGATAACAAAGAGACGCCGTGGAAGCGCAACACGGCGGACTAAGGTAACGTCTGTTGAGATATCATGCGGCATGCAGGATCTGCAGTGCGCATGTGTTGGTAGCATACGTGGTCGTCGTGCTGACGGAGGAGTTGGACACGGGCAACAGACAGGGTGCTATGTTTGTGGGTACACACAGAAACCATGGATGGTGTAACACTATAGTAGCCCACGTGAGAAGACCCTACCATACCCCCTTCTCACCTTTCACTGTTCAATCACAAACACTCCTTAGCTAGATTTGAACTCACACTTAGATATGTGCTACATGGTATTTACTATCTGGATCCAGCCATATTTAGGTGTACATTTGAACATATCAATTGCTCTCCAAACAATACGACGACATGATGACTGCTGAATAGCAATGTCGAGTAGTGTCGTGTTATATTTATATATATATATATATATATATATATATATATATATATATATATATATATATATATATATATATATATATATATATATATATATTATATATGAAAATCAGGCAGCCATTTTTGCGAGCACGTTGAAGATAGCTGAGTGGACGAAAAAACCAGTCAGAGTACTTTCAAAAGGGTTACATGCAAAGACAATACAGATTTTGAAAGAGAATCTAAGCAAGTACCACAAAATTCACTACACTAATTTTGAATTAAAACCAAGTGAGGCTCTGGACTTTTTGATCAACTTCCCAGCAAGTTACATAGGAATACCAAAGAAATTCTTGAATTCTACACACCCAGGCTTCAACATTATCAACAGGATTACCCTGAAGAAACTGATTCCGTCCTCTTATGCTTATATGGACAGCTCTGATCATGATTATGGTTGTTTTGATTTGGAAGGTCTGGTTACTGAGATTGGAAAGATCAAAGGCACTGACAGGCATACAGTGGTTATACAGCTAAGGCTTAACATCAGAAACTTGTATTACTTTTAAAGTATGCAAGTAAGGCATACAGTTGATAAACAGCTAAGGCTGAGCATCAGGAACCCTTACTACTTTTAAAGTAAACATGTAAGAGATAACACAATCACACTGTCGAAATTATGACAATAACACTCTTGAGGATATGTTAGACTTTGTAACACAGCATACTAACAAATTTTTAAGCCTTAAGCAAATAGCACTTTCAGCCTACTTTCTCTTCCCACTCTTTTAAGATTGGAGCTAGACATATTTTTGATGAATGGTATTGAAGGATATAAGGTAATATTCTATAATACACACAGAGTATGTGTTTTCTATTTTTTTCAAGGTTACTAATATATATGACATACTGAGTATGTGACATACTATTGTATTTATATTACTCCAAAGATTATTTATTGTATTGGGATGAATGTTAATATAACACTATCCATTGTGAATCACACTTTGTCAAAATGAAACTCATTATTGCTTTCAGATGAATATTGATATCGTGGTGAAGCACATATTTCTCATAAATATGTTCAATATTGCAGTAACCTAATAGGACAGAGTATTTCTGTGTATTCAAAATACAAAATGATTGATTTAAACTCATTTAACACAATAATCAGTGATACAGGAGTATCAGACATACACTCTTGTGTTTGTATTTTGTGTTTAAATTTAAGTGTTGTCATAATTGTGTAGTACTAAAAGTTGCAGAGTACTATGTCCTGTGTATGTATTTTCAGCTCTTGGTTTTTTGTTACTATTTTTTCCTTCTTTACTTGTTGTGCTAATTGTCACCAGGGGCATGGAAAGCGACCAAGCCCCAGGTGTGGGTATTATTACCTGTGTTATATGTTTATTTGAGAAAAATCTTCCTGCCCGAAGAGCACCACAGCTAATGTTTGCTAGGTTGATACTCAGGTCACATTCAGTGATCACTTAAATATAATTTCAGCAAATGTGCGGGGACTACGACAGCCTCTCAAAAGAATTGATCTATGGGATAAATTCAATGAATTGAACTGCAATGTTGTCATGCTGCAGGAAACACACTCGACCCATAGTGATATTAATATTCTTAAAAAAGAATGGAATGTAGATTTTTTTCTATTAGGTGAGAGTACTAATGGAAGAGGAGTTGACACAATAATAGTTCCAAACTTTGAATACAAGATTTTAAACTATCTGGAAGACAAAAATGGTCGGTTTCTCTTTGTAACCATAGAGATTGAAAACGAACATACAATTACTCTTGTGAATATTTATGGACCAAATATTGATGACCCCTTATGGTTTTCCACTCTTTTTCACATTGCTGAAAACTATGAGCCCAATTACATGTTGTATGCAGGTGACTGGAACGTTGCCCTTAAAGACAAGGATTTATACAACTATACGGCACATAGAAACATTAAAGCAAACAAAGTAATTTTGGATCAGTTAAGCCAAAAGGGAATATTGGATATCTGGAGAATTCACATGAAAGTGAAAGAAATTCACTTGGGGCACAAAAAAAAACTTTAAACAGGCGCGTCTCGACTACTTTTTAGTAAATGATGAATTCTTATATTTTACTCCCAAAACAGATATTATTCCAGCCTACAGAAGTGATCATCATTTCATAAAACTTGCATTTAAAATTTCAAAAAATGCAAAAGGACGTGGTAGTTGGAAATTTAACAGTAATCTGTTAACAGATAATGATCTCACTGGTTTAATAAGAGCAGAAATCAGATTGATTATTGAAACTTATGCTCTTCCTGTTTACGATCCAGATGCTTTACCTTTAATGGATGAGATGGACATCCAGCTAATGATATCAGATTGTCTTTTTTTAAACACCTTGCTCTGTCAGCTAAGAGGTATTATTATATCCTATGCAAAATTGAAAGCAAGGTGACAGAGAGAGGAAGAGAAAGATCTCCTTACTAAAATTGAGACTCTAGACAGACAACTAAATGGAACAGAGTTGAGTCTTGAGGATAGAACTCTTATATCTGATAATCTTAGCTCTTTACAAAAAAAATATGAGGTAGTAAGAGAAATCAAGATGAGGGGTCATCAAATTCGCTCATGAGCTGAATTGACATCTGGTTGGGAGAAGGCGAGTAAATTTTTTCTTAACCTGGAAAAAAAGCACTTTCTTAGCAAAACCATTACAGAAATAGTTGATGAAAATGACAAGACAGACAGATTCAATTGAAATATTAAAATTGCAGCAAAAGTTTTATCAAGATTTATTTTCTAGTAAAAAGACCATCCCAATTGAAAACAGTACTTTTTCAACCTTTTTATATAATCTTCCTAGATTATCAGAATCTATAAAAAAGAGTTTGGATCTTCCTTTAACAATTGAAGAACTGGATATAGTGATAAAACAAAGTAAATTAAACAAGGCACCTGGGCCGGATGGCTACACAAACGAGTTTTTTTTTAATTTTCAAGCAAGAGTTAAAAGTATGGCTTTTTAGAGCCTATCAAGAATCTTTTGAATCTGGAATGCTAAGTCCAGAAATCACCAGAGGTACAATAACATGTATTCCTAAGGCAGGAAAATTAAGGAATTCTCTAAAAAATTGGAGACCCTTAACCCTTTTAAATGGCTCGTATAAATTTCTTTCATCTATAATTGCAGAAAGGTTAAAGAAAGTTTTGGAAACTATTATTAATACCGACCAAACTGGCTTTATCGCCAATAGATTTATTGGTGAAAATACCCGACTTATTTTTGACACTATTACCTATACAGACACTGGAATTATTTCTGGCTTGCTTATTATAGTGGACTACGCAAAAGCGTTTGACACTATCGAGTGGAGTTACATTGACCAGTGTTTGAAACTTTTTATTTTTGGTGATTATTTTTCTAACTGGGTGAAATTGCTAAAGAACTGGATCGGTTTCCAAGGTAGAACAATGTGGTAATTATTCTGAAAACATAGTACTTTCGAGAGGCTGTCGTCAGGGTGACCCCATCTCACCCTATGTGTTCGTACTTTGCTCTGTAATTCTTTCTCACGTAATAAGAGAAAACAAAAATATCAAAGGTATAAGTGTGCATGACAAAGAGGTTAAGCTTTCCCAGTATGCGGATGACACCACTGTATTTCTGAATGTAGACAAAGAGAGTCTGTGTGGTGTCATGCGTGTACTGGAATGGTTTAGAAAGATTTCAGGTTTGGCAATTAATGTTGATAAGACTAATGTTGTCAAGATCGAGGCCCTGAGGGGCAGGAGTATTACCTGGGAAGGGAAATTTGGATTGAAATGGGTTACTGATTTTGAGGTATTGGGGATCAAATATAGGATACATCATATGGATACAATTACTGATGACAATATTCTTGGAAAATTGGCAGAAATAAAAAACCTAATTCAGGTCTGGAATAGTAGATGTTTGAGTCCATATGGAAAAATTACTATTATTGAGTCCCTTCTTCTCTCAAAGATCATTCATATACTCCTGTCCCTCCCGACCCCTTCCCAAAATATGTTCTTCAGACTGGAATCCATTTTTTCAAATTTTATTTGGAATTCTAAACCTCCAAAATTCAGAAGAGAGATTGTTGAATCTTTCAATAAGGATGGAGGATTACAATTACACAACCTGAAAACTTTTGATGCAGCATTAAAAATAGGTTGGTTGAAAAGATACCTAAAAACTGATTCAAAATGGAAGAGTATTCCTATGGATTCTGTATATTCAGGACTTTTTAAATATGGTGTGGCATTCTTGGATAGAATCATGGAAATGATATTTAACCCTTTTTGGTATTATGTATTATCTAGCTTGAAGTTGTTATATGGACAGATTTGAAAATAGTCATTCCTGAAAATGTTTTGTTGACACCACTTTGGTACAATGACTCACTTCAGCTACCAATCAAAAAGGAATGGTTCGCTAAAGGCATCACAAAAATCTGTGATATCCTAGACAGAAATCTACAACCAATGCCTCTTATTGATTTTACTACTATGCATAGGGTTAAGACTAATTTTTTGGATTATGGGTATGTGTGTAGAAAGGTGAAGGTATACCTTATAACAAAATCATGCCCTTACAAATGCCCACAAAACCTTGCAATTCTATGTTGAATATTATTTTATCTTTAGATACTAAGGGAGTATCTCATATCTATAAATTATTAATGGGTAAAAATGCATCTATTATCGAAAATGCCACAAACAAGTGGAATGAAAAGCTGGACTCTCAGCTGGATACTTTTTCTTTTAAGAAATCTTTCTCTAGGATAAATATGTTTGATGATGTGTATTTTAGATACATTCAATTTAGAACTCTCCATAGGAGATTCTTCACTAATAACATTCTGTTCAAAATGAAGCAAAAAACATCAACCCTGTGTGACTTTTGTCAAAAAGAGGAAGATTCAAATGAACATATGTTTTTGCAGTGTGAAATTGTAAAAGGAATATGGAGAGAAGTTGAGGATTGGATCTCTCAAATTGGTGTTGTTGATTATGTTGTCACAGAAGGAACAATTATTTTGGGTGAGCTAAATAAGTCACATTGGCTGAATGCTATTGTCCTAATTACTAAAAAGACAATTTTTAATGCAAAAATCAACATGACAAGTCCTGACATGTACTGCATCAGAAATGGTGTAAAAACTTTGTTTGAATATGAGAAGTTAAAATTCACACTACTTGACAGATATGACATATTAGAGAAGAGATGGGGAATGATGTTGGAATATTTTGAGGAACAGCAAAATTAAACACACACCTCTCTACTAGGTTTGTTTTCTATTTTTTATTGTTTTTTTGTGTGTGTGATTAATTTTCACTTTTTATGGTGCATATTTTCAGCATTCAAACAGTTTTAATTTGTCACATCACCATTCAAGGGATGGTGAATACTTATTGAAAAGATGAATAATGTCTTTTGGTAAAATACACAAAGCAACAAACTTGCAAATATTGTAATCAATGCCTGTTTATTTGTATTCTTTGTACATAATCTATCAATAAAGTTTTTATTTTTGGTACTCTGTACATTATCATTTGACATGTTATAGCATAGCCGTGAGGCTCGGCGAGCAGGAAAATAAACAAAAAAGGCCTGTTCCTTTTTTTAGGCTTGCAAATAAAATATATATATATATATATATATATATATATATATATATATATATATATATATATATATATATATATATATATACATACATATATATATATATATATATATATATATATATATATATAGCGTATCCCTTTTTTACAAAGAGGATAACTAGTAATGATGATAATAATAATAATAAATAATATATATATATATATACATATATATTTATATATATATATAAATATATATATATATATATATATACACACACACACATATATAAATATATATTTATATACATATATGTATACATATATATATATATATATATATATATATATATATATATATATATATATATATATATATATATATATATATATATATATATATATATATATATATATATATATATATATATATATATGTATATATATATATAAATATATATATATATATATATCTATATACATATATATATATATTTATATATATATATATATAAATATATATATATATATATATATATATATATATATATATATATATCGATATCTCTCTCTCTCTCTCTCTCTCTATATATATATATATATATATATATATATATATATATATATATATATATATATATATATATATATATATATTTATATATATATATATATATATATATATATATATATATATATATATGTATAATATATATATATATATATATATATATATATATATATATATATATATATATATATATATATATATATATATATATATATATATATATATATATATATGTATATATATATATGTATATATATATATATATATGTATATATATATATGTATATATACTAGTGTATATATGGACGCATTTGTGTCAAAGTTGTATAGTAGTAGTAGTAGTAGTAATAGTAGTAGTGGAATGCAGGCAATTACGTATACTTTCATAGAAAAAGTACATGTGTATAGCATAGAGTGCGATGGTGCTTACCCAGTCTATTTGTTTTTTTTCCTTTTGGAACGGATTAAACAAAACTTACTTGCTGTGAGCTTCCGAGAAAATAAGAATACATGTAGTTCCCAGAGTTCCAGAACAGAAAGATAGGTATCCAGTCTGAATGTGTGTCGATTCTTTCATCACGAAAAAACTTAGTACTTTTACAACAACCCCTCGGTACCTAAGGGTGTTGCTGATACAGTAAAGAGGAGGAACACATCAGCCTCTCAACAGGAGCAGGCTGCCAGTTGTCTAGGATGACACGCTTAAAAGAAGGATTATCCTCCGGCGAAAGTGCTGTCGATGCTACAATAGATCTGCGTGTAATGTTATTATTCTTAAAAGTGTTTTCTTTGTTTTTTTAAACCGCTCAGAATATATACTTAGGAATACATACTTCCACTGCCGTAGCTCTGTGAAAGCTTTGTTTTAATATTTCACAATATTCTGAATATGCTGAGAGGCCCTCTACATAAACGCCTAACATTTTTGAAGAAGTACAAATTATTTGAATGTATTAAACCAACTAAAACGTTTGTGTATCTATATGATTATTGGATTCGGACATTATTGTGATTGCGAATACTTTTACGTATTCATTCTGTAGTTTGTAGGGTAACTTACATGGACTATTCGCCAGACCAACATGGTGCACTGACTTAGGGAATGAAAAGATGAATCTCCCGGGCTATGGTCTGAGTGGATGAGCAGCAGCTATGTGGGAATAGCGGGTATTCTGGTACAGAGTAGACCTCCTACATAGCTTGTGCACAGACAGTGTCATACACAGGGAGCAGGAAGTTCATTTATCGTGACCAGCCAGTAAATAATGGTGTTATTAAGGCAGCCCAAATACTCGTAACATTATAACCACCGAATAACCCCAAGTCACCTGGAACATTTCCACATGTCTTTAGTGGGCATCAAACCTGGAACCCCTAGCGATCGTGACAGCAGCTATATATTGGGTTATGTGTTAGACGGCCCGGTAGTGAGGCAGCCCTGTGGAATACAGGGAACCCAATGCTTCATGAGTGGTATAATATAGTGCCATAACTCAATCATTGCACGGCAGGACAGGGAGGGGATAAAAATCTTACCGCATATCACCTTCTTCTAGCCAATTAGTCTACATAGACACATTGGCTATACTAGACGTAAGCACTGACTTCTAGCTTCTCTAGTTCCTATGCACATGTGTAGGTGGTTCTCGTGCACATGACTTAGTGTTTACACTAAGTTCACCGTCAAACCTGCAAGGATAAAATACCTATGGATTCAACGACTATCCGATATTTTAAGGTGCCTTAAATTTTGTCAACTGGTTAGGGTTGCTCGTTATCAGTTTTCTGTTTCTTCGAGTGTTTTCATCCTCTGTTGATAAGTCGTTTGTCACTTCCACTAGAAAGAAGCTCTTTTCTCCACGAAGAACTGCTACCTACCTGTTAGTCAATCTAACGAGCAGCAGAAAAGATGACGATAAACAAAAATACAAATATAGATACTAATCCCCTAGTAGATAGTGCACTAAGGGTCGGTGTATAAGCGAGATGCCTAGTTCCACACACACACACACACACACACACACACACGGGTGGTGGTTGCCATAGCGGACGCTGGCCGGGCAGCTGACGGTGCCCGTCATGCAGTCAGCTACCCCTCCGCCCTCTCATGGCTCCTTTTCTAAACTCCGCTGCGGCCGGCGGGACGCGGCGGCGGGGCGGGGAGCTCAGACAACCCTCGTCCCTGCGCTCGAGCCTAGGGGCGAGGTGACGGGTCACTGCCCTTTACCCTCCTTGGCTCATAAACACTGTTTAAACCTTGGGAAGGTGGTACTCAACAACTCGCTGCCAAGAACAGTGTAAAGTCTGTTTGATTTAAGCTATGGAACTAGATGCCTTAGAAGCCAGACGAGTAGCTGCGGCTCTGACAGAGCACACTCTACTATTGACCATGGCTTTAACATGTTGTATGGCAGAATATTTTCATTTGTATGATATTTTTTCAATATACCTATGAAACAAGCTTGAATTCCATTGCTTAGTTAAATTTGGAGACAGTACGGTGCGAATGGTAGGTACATTCGGGTAAAGATAACTGATATTTCGACAACCACAATCAGACTAGCAGAAAAGGGTCATGCAAGTTTCTCCGGCGACATAAGCACTACTGACCTTAAAATCAAACACTGAAACAGCTGAAAACAAATATCAATAGCAGGAGTAAACTTAAATGCGGTTACCACTATAGAGCTGAGGAAAGAAGTAAATAGTACTTGATTGTGTACCATTATTGTAGATTGGGCTTTGGGTCTTTGCCTTACAGGCGAAATTTGAAGGCGAAATTCGTGAAAAGCCGTGTACTATTGATATGCTAGTCTAATTGTGAATTGTCAAAATATCAGTTATTTTCACCAGAATAAATATACGATGGACACCGTACTGTTTTCAAATATAGAGAAGCCACCATCACCTTTGATCTCATAAACAATTGCATGTATATATATATATATATATATATATATATATATATATATATATATATATATATATATATATAGATATAGATATAGATATAGATAGATAGATATAGATAGATATATATAGATAGATATATATAGATATATATATATATATAGATACATCGATATAGATATAGATATATATATATATATATATATATATATATATATATAGATATATCGATATATATATATATATATATATATATATATATATATATATATATATATATATATATATATATATATATATATATATATATATATATATATATATATAATTTACAAAACTAAGGTTGTCTATGTGAGACTATGTGAGAGTTCGCATAGCGGTATTGATATGCAAAACGAAAAGACGGCCGTTCAGATTGTCCGGTTAAGTATAGGTCGTGAATATTCCTTGAGGATATTTCGCTTAGACCATTATCTCATCCAATAGATTGCATTGAGTGACATATCACTCCATTAGCAAATGGTCAACCAGGGGGAAATAGATTTTATGCGTGAATAGCGGTCTCACTGGTACTTAAATGTCTGTGTGTACAATGCTACAGAATGTATCTATTGGTCAATCACTTCGAATTTTCTACCATTCCTAGTAAACATACAATTTGGCATCTATTCGTCAGTTATATTTTATATTAGAATAGTCCTGAACATTATGATTAAGTATCACTTATTCTTTTCCCCCTCTTCTGAATCATAAGTATTGAGATGTATATTATTTCTTGATGTAATACTTCAATCTTATGTCCGTTGGAAGTAGTCTACAAATTGGCCACTACGATTGAAACCAAATGCCAAGGTACCACACATTGTACTGATATAAAGAAAGCATGGCAGTGAAGGCATCGACTGATTGCTCATTTGAAACAAGCATTTGGTACTGACTATAATTTGTGTTGGATTTAGATATGTAATACCAGGTGCGGCTTCAAGTATCATCGTAATAACTCTTCCCATAGTCTCGCTGGAATCAATAGCAAGAGTACAGTCAATGCAGCCGAACACGTAAACACCCAGCACTCGCCCAGCTCCGCAGCCACACCCACATTTGACTAGGCTCAATTTTGACATGATGTCCATCAACTGCATGTGTCGTCGGTGACTCTAACTCGTCCTCAATATGACCACACTAGTGCAATTAGCTAATCAGCCTACTCTTCCCACTGCTGTGGCTGCCTTCAGCTATAGCATCCTCCGCCGCCAATACTTAATCACCAGCCCAACACCCAATCACACTACCAACTATAATAATGATAGTGTGATATTGCACTATTGATTCCTACTACTAGTTATATTAGTCATAACAATGATATTTGAGGTAGGTTATGGGTTTAACCTTTTTAACCCGGTTTCTTCTACTTTGAAATTCATAAATGTAGAGAAGAGATCCGCACGGAGGGAAGGGTAAATAATGAGTGCATGTTTTCACATTTTTGCTATAACCATCTCTCAATTTAGCACAGTAACATTAAACTTATACAATACATTAGGTATTACAATACAAAGAATAGTGAATAGTGAAGTACTTTTGGCGAAGCTCTTTACACTAAAATGTGCAACATGACATTGTTGAGAAACTAGTATAAGTGATATGTTTCTATACAATAACATAACGCTCTATGATTTCCAAAGGCGGCAATGGTGGTCCTATTCCTGCAGAGTGCATGGGGAGTCATAAATCAGCAATACTGGACCATGGCCTCATATCCCAATGATCAGTTTAAGGCCAAATGCTAGACTAAACACGACTTTTTGAGTCACACTCCCGTTCGTTTTAATCTGTGGCAGGGGCAAGTAATTTGTGGGTTTCGGTAATTCAAGGTCATAGGACGCTGAGCCAGGCTTGTTTATGTCGTCGATGAGTGTACGATGTCATTTGCTAGATTTACGTGGGTGAGGAGAAAATGGTGTAATATAAACGTCTCCTTTCACTCACAGACCCACTTTCTCAAATTAGTACCAACCCTCACAAACAAGACGTTGTTTTGCGTTTCCATGGCGAATGAATAGTGAATTGCAATGGTTCGATTACTAGTTATCTGCGTTTGGCATGCGTAGGGGTTTGATTGTAGGCATGACGTATGTGAGGCAGCCTCCAGTTTGAATGGCACCTAGGCCTGGTTGGGTTTAGGCACTGATTGAAGCGGTCTCGCCCCATAACATGTCCAGCGCAGTGAGGAAGTTTTAGCATGTGTGCAGCTCCAGCAACGACTACTGCCTACTGTCTTTAAGTCGCTTCCTCTGAAGAGCGCGCTGAGTGTGGCGCTCGGGGGAGGGTGCAACATAGGCCGGCCCCCTCAGCCAATCAGGAGAGAGCTGCTGCTGCTGCTCCTGCGGGGAGCGTCGAGAAGGCTGTCTGAAGCACTAACCGTAAACTAAGCTGTTCATTTTCTGTTCCCTCTGTCCGCAGGTCGAGAGGAGAGTAACGGCAAGTGGGATATCACTACGCTGTCTTCAATGACTATCACACACGGATATACGGAGATTTCTCACCAGGGACGGTAGAGGGAGAGGAAAAAAGACAAAGCTTCATGTGTGGGAAGCTTCTTACGGGTAAGTTCAAATGATGAGGTAGCAATGTAGCATCAGTAGTAGTAGTAGTAGTAGTAGTAGTAGTAGTAGTAGTAGTAGTAGTAGTAGTAGTTGCTTGTCGTCCCATGGCTTTTATGTTCTGAATGAATGGTGCCAATTACATAGCTGTACAACAAGTGCTCCATAAGTGTACCGCCATTGAAAGTACCTCTCACTTTAAAAATAATCAAAACCCTTTACATTGATAAGCTTGTTTATGAATATATATATATATATATATATATATATATATATATATATATATATATATATATATATATATATATATATATATATATATATCGCCAAGTTTACATGTATTCCTACGATAGATAATCATATATATATATCGCCAAGTTTACATGTATTCCTACGATAGATAATCATCTACTAGTATGATGTGTGTTAATCTTTGATATTGGTGTCTGCCTTCTAAACCTCATGGCAGTACGTGGCATACTATTCATCATGGGAACCACAGATTTGTTACCATGGAACATGATATATTTTTGTGGTTGCCCTGAGTTAGGTGCGACACGTAAGTTCCGAAGAAACGACACACTCACTGTTTCTGCCATAGCTTGCGATGCATTGAAGACGCCATCTGGTTTCTTTAAGAAGAATCCACATTCTGGCCATGAAAAAATGTTTCCTGAAATGGCAACCAAATGCTCCCTAGTCTTGGGTCGTGACCTGAAGTATGTGGCCGGAATCCCTACATGATATATTCCTCGAACGAACGCGGAAACACATATGACAGATGACACTAAAGACCCACTGCTTGTTTAAGCAGTCCACGAGGGCTTAGAGGCAGTGTAGATACCGTCTCCCGTTACCTAGAGCAAATGAAAAATGCAGGGTGCCTTTTACTCTAAACACAACTTTTCCTGCAACCTTTTCACGGTGTGTTTATCAAACACATGTGAAGGGGCTGAAAGTCCACTTTGCTACCCAGTAGAATACCTTCCCTTTGACAACAATGGCTGCTGGCGGCTAACACGGCTCTGTGCTTAATCCCACCTGTCCCCAAGACATATATTTGTATATATAGGTCCCCATTAGAAAAGCTATTGAATAACTCAACTTGTTATGGCGGCCTGTATACAATGACTACAGTCTGGGCACTTCTCGAGCTAACCCCTTAATTCCCGTGCAACAATAACTCTATTCATAACCGATTATCATACAGGCACACGTCTGCAGTATACGCTTGCTCGACTTGTTCAAAACGTTATGTGGAAGTTGTCTAAGGTAGAAAACTGTGTTAAGTTAGCTGATGCTTACAGTATTTTTACTTCATATAATATATGCGCAAAAGGCACCACACTCGTTTAGCACAGCAAAGGTTTACCTGCCTTAATAGTTTAATACATGTTTAATGCTGCGATATCAGATCTGCCGTGTCGCCATTTAACCCCTTAACTCTTATAGTTACCACGATAGTCCCACTCCCATTCAACTAGTATATAAGTTAAATGGTCGGTATGAAAACTCAAATGGCGTTTTAATCCACAATCTACTGAGAGAAACAATTCCAATTGATGTATACATTTGTGTATTTGAGGCCAATTATACAAAGTTATGTAGACATTCATCCGGCCAGCCGGACACCCTAGGAGTTAAAGATCGAGTCCTATTCAACCAAGTGTAACGCGGGCAATTTATTAACGCTCGGCACCATTACATTTGGCATTTATCATACGCCCCTCCCTTCCGTGAAGTCATATATAATCAATTATACAGATATGCATCTTTGTTTATGTTTCAGATATAATGGGGAGCTTTGTAGAGTCGCTGGTTATTGGATTACTGCTGTGTGCCACAATTCACAGTCGTAAGTAGATTGTTTATATCTTTCATTCATCTCGCATTCTTGTTGCATTTTTTTACAGGCCCCAGTGAGTTCCCCAGAACTGCAGGGGGTGGATCATAACTAGTTCAGTCATCCCACATACGATGGGGTCTCTCAATTTCCAACACCTCCTTAAGTGTATTTTCAACTTTTGATTGTACATGTATGTGTGTGTGCCTTTTTGGTATGGACGAGGCACATGTGCGGATTAAAGCCACTTAGCTAAAGGTGAGGGAATTACCATAGCTGTATAGTATAGATAATGAGATCTTTGGGACTGTGTGGTAAAATGGTGCTTTAAGTTTCGAAGATGTCTTGCATGAAATCCTTGGAGCTGAAATACGTTTACCGGTACGTGCTTTATTCAACTACCTTACTCAGATGACACTTCTGATACGTTCGTTTGTCATGCACGAACGACGATGAACTATAAGTTTTGCGCTAAAATACTAGGTGCCTCTTTGAATACTAAATATTTCACCACGAAGAAACATGCAGATCTGACAGCTGCCTAAGAAATCTTTAGGCCTTATTCATAAGAGTTCTTGGTTTTATATGAAGCACTATATTAATTATTATCGTCTGGTAATATAGACACGCACCGCTGTTATCCATTCATCTATATCAAAACACCCCCAATTTCTAAGTTGATTTTCCATACGGCCGGTCAACCCCCCTCCCCCCCCCCCCCCCCCCCCCCCGGTTGAGCTTCCATTTTTTTGGTAATATCAGATTTAAAGTTTCGTGGAGTATTGAAAGTATCCTCCTCGATCGCTACACGTCCTAGTTGCTGAAACACGTTTTACTTCTTGTGGTTTTTTGTCTTATTTTAAGTAAGACATTGCATAGTTCTGCTGACACAGAGAGTGCAGCGGCTCAGGTTAGAATAGTGGTTGTATATATGGTATCAGGCTAATGGATCTGGAATAATAAGCCTTATCGCAGCAGGGAAGACACTTGGTCCATTTGGAGCGGGGACAGCCCCCTGGATGTCATTGAGCCAGCGCCCCACAGTGTAGAGGAAGATACTGTCACGAGCCTGGGCCGGTCAGCACGGCCCAATGACAAATGGAAAACACACGCTCCTGGTCAGTGTGCCCACCCGGTTCACCACAGCTAGCCCCCTACATGAAGGGTATTTCCATACCGGCTCAGACCATATAGCATGTGCTACTGACCCACAAGGCTAATTGAGGGGGCTCCTCGGATTAGTGTAAATTAAGCATCAGGAGGGGTGAAGGATGATTGCACACCATCCACAAATATGGGGATAATTTGGGCTTATTCTGACAAATTATATTTTTGAGAGTGACTTTTTCTGCGGTTCTATGCTGGATCGCAACTGTTACGCTATACATGGTGGACGAAATGGTGTATCTCGGGAAAACTACCGTCTAACCCTATGTTGCTTGGCAAATTTAACTAACGTGCTTCAGATGTGACCCTGGATCTTACGCAGTGGTGAATGACAGCGATCAGTTGATGCAAAATACAGTGGACCGCTCTACCATCCATGGGTGCAGCCCATATTTAACCATGTACTTTATTCTGAACTAGAAGTTATAGAAAAGCATCCACAACTTAAGTATTACAATTACCACTTGCGCACTTCGTCATCACTCTTTGCGTAGATTGAGGACTATTGGACAATTTTAAGGTAGTGGTTTCTCGTATGATTTGTGAAACCTTGTTGTTCAAATGTGTTACAGAATACTCCATCAAACTATGTGTATTCATATATATTTCAAAGAATTTCGATTGTCTTTATGCACACAGATACACTTGAACACGCGTATCAACCTTATTGATTTATCGATGCAAGTCTTAACGAGCTGTTGACTTCTTGCACTCAAAAGGCATTCAGAAGGAATCCAAAGAAAAATAACCTCAAAATAAATGAATTATTATATGTGCACATTCAGTAAGTTTAATAGATTCTCCAATTGGTACTTTGCTTAATTTATGAATACTATCCACATACTCGTAGTCCATTTGGTAGCAGCATTTAGGAATCTCACCAATCTGAGCCCCCCGAGCTGCTGCTTCATAGGACTGTTTTCAATTAAGCGTGTGCACACTTTTCTGCGTGGCATGTCTCCAAGAGAATAACGTACGCCAATTAGGTGATTACATAAACCTTCATCAATATTCTAATCGAGCGACCATCTGCTGTTGCTGTTGATCCTTTTCCTCAAGGTCATCCAAGGTCATGTATGTTTGCCTCCTAATTGACCAACTGATTCAGGTGGTCTATGTCTGCATCCTATGTACCAGGCATAACCCACAGAGATTAAGCTGTGTTTGTCATAGCTCCCTTGTTAGAATACTTTCATCAAATCGTCACTTACGATTGATTTCTCTGTTGAATCTCCCCACGAATCGAACATGGTTTTCTAAATGAAAAGCACTTCGTCCTGGATATGGAGTCTCTCTCTGCTCTCAACCACTGCTACGTCTGAGCTGCCAGATAACAGGCCGTGCTGCTCGCTCAGTCAGCACGCCATTACAAGCCGTCCACACTGCCACCGTGCCATTAAAGCTATATATTATTAAGGCACAATTCGGTAAAAAAAATGATTTTTACAAAAACATTGCATTTAGACATTTCACATGTATTAATCAATAAGTGAAGAGCGGGTTGACATAACAGTTGAAATATTAAACGTTTAGATTTCAACAGTCGTTCAATGCGTTATCATATTCTATTTTTTATATTATAACTGCAATAATGACTATCATTGCATAGGGAATTATGAGGTGAAAAGCGAGTGACCGTTGCAGTACCATGTTGAACTGACTTGTCAGGTCTGAGCACTGTTGGTGACTCAACGAGTAGGACCACCTAGGATAACAGTGATGGGCGGTAGCCTTTAACCAATCAACGCTTGAATCAAGTAGCCTTTTTCTCGAAATACTCACATAACTCTGTTAATAAACATAACGATACTGTTTTAATGATCGTTTTTCTTCTTTTTCCATATAACCAAGCCTATAGCCTATGCTCTCATAAGGAAACTATGTGTACACTAGACTGGGGAAACTGGGGAAAGTGTCTCCCTGGCGTAGAGCTGGATATATATCACCCCTCTACTCACTCAGTCATCCTAAGTGAATGGTGGCCACGTGCGAGGTTTTTGTCATTGAGAGGATTTGGTTTCTCTGGCAGAATACCTCCATGATGCCTATTTTCCCCAGACAAGTTATCTGATCTGCTCGTCTGCGGCGCTCACAAAGAGGTTACGTAACGGCACACAACTATTGTAGGTCAAGAACGACAAACAGTCGCGTTGATTGACAAACTTCCAAGCGCAAGCTGAAATTTCATTGATAAAAAGCTAAATGTATTCTATGCTATCGGATACTGCATTATTTTACTGTCTTTGTAATGAAATAATGCTATGTGTAATGATATATATATATATATATATATATATATATATATATATATATATATATATATATATATATATATATATATATATATATAATATATATATATATATATATATATCTCATCCCTCAATATATATATATATATATATATATATATATATATGTATATATATATATATATATATATATATATATATATATATATATATATATATATATATATATATATATATATATATATATATATATACTAGTACATATATATATAAGTTTTAACGACGATCCACGTGGCTATCTTTGGGTCTATGTAGCTCAGATTACATTTGACTACCTTCCATCAATCATAGGCCGACAAAAGCTTGGCTAAGCACTTTTTGGATTAAGGTAGCTTAGAGAACACAGGCTTAAAAGTGTGGAATTTGTCTTATAACCCACACTTTTTTAGGCCTGTGATTGGTGGGAGGCAGGCAAATGTGGTACAATAGGTATTCGGTTTATAGTCTTATAGTCTTGTATCCACCGAAGTGCTCACACGACCTTCCTCCCCTAGCAGGCACTGTACATACAGAAACCATTTCAATCCCCCGGGGGATATTCCAGAGCAACTGGCAGCATATAGCGCACACACTCTAAGCACTGCCTTGTTTATGCTAGGTACCCATTTTGCAGCTGGGTAGACTGCTACAATACAATTTAACCAATCACATACCTGAAAAAGAATGCCTGAATCTCCGAGGAGAATATAGGCCAGTGTGGTTGACGACCTACTTATTTACATATAACCCAATATTCCAGTGACATTGTGTGAGTCGGGTTCTCAAATATTGTTCTCATTAGTCTTCTCATCCCTTTGTATCTGGTGGGACACTATCCCTCAACTTAAAGGCCAGTATAGTGCGGAGAATTAGTATAAAATGTTATTAATTCAGAAAATGTTTAGAACTTATTTTCATGAGTAAGCATGCTAAACTACATTTGAAAAGCTGGATGTGTTAAACTTTTCCCCTGATGATCAGAGCAGCCGAAAGTAATGATTATAGAGGATTGAAATGGAGAGAAAATATGAAATGAAATAAGATATCCTACCCTCGATACAGATATTTCCTCCGTATGTATTGGATTTGTTTAGGTACTGTTTGTAAACATTTTGCGTTTTTGTCCACTTATACTTCTCGTCATATGACTAGCTGGAGGGGTACATCATGATACTTGATTTATTCCCAATCAGAAGACCTTTAAGGCAACATATATGTATATATATATATATATATATATATATATATATATATATATATATATATATATTGCATAGGCTGAATAATTGATTAAGAGTAGGGTAGAGGAAAAACTATGTCAAATAAATCAACTCCATTAGCTAGTTTATGTTTCCAAGCATGTAATTTATTCATTACTTTAGATAAAAGAGCAAACTTCATTTAGGTTTCGTTTATATTTTTCACTTTGGACATGTTTTGTTACACACCACATGTTATTCTCCAGAGTGCGTTTTTAGCGGAGAACAAAATGTGGCACGCTACTGGTTCCATGTTTCAAATGCCTTCCCTGTCTGGTTCTAATTAAAGTTGACGGATTCGCTACTTAGCTAGTACAGGGCTGGGCATACTCTAGACAAGAGGACTTGGGGAAGTTCTACCATGCGGTGGCAGTATGACAATATCATGGGATTTTCATTGCTGTTAAATGTGCCATTCCTTATAATTTCAAGTCTTTCTCGTTTTGTACATTATCAATACAGTCCAATTTAAATCAGACTGGAAAAACCTGGCAGCGCCATGGGGTTATATAGGGATCCGCTATCACCAATTTGTTACGATGCCTGGCTCCCAAGAGTGAGGTCTCAGGTTCGAGTCTAAGCCTGGTCGCTTTACTGTGCGGCATTGTGGAGGGCTGTCTATGGTGCGTTTGCAACTGAAAGAACTCTTGGAACTATTCGTAAACAGAAGGGATTATTCCCGGTTTCATCTTTCTATCTCGTCCAGATATGAATTAATGAATGAGTGCCTAAAGGCAAAGGTCATTTGGTGCCATAAAATATTATCAAAAAGTGGTCCTTTGCCATTGTTGAAGAACAATGACAAAGCATAATTATTCTAGGTGGAAGAAGAAAAGGAGGTAGAGTAAGAGCAGAGCCTTCAGATCCAAATAAGACCAAGGGACATTTTAGATAAGGGTATCCATAGACAGATTCACACATCCCCCTTCTTTCATAAGGCGAGCAGCGTACCCACCAGCTTAGGTTCCCCGGGAGATGCCAACTCCCATTGCACACCAATGTTAAAACAAATTCCTTCCTCCTTTCCCTGGGCTATGTGGTGGTTTTCCCCAAGGACTCCACCACTAACAACTAACTTATCAAAACTAAGCCATGATATGGTGCCCAAGATATTTTCAATTTGATAAAGTCATGAACATTTCATGTACATGTGATGTATTTCACTGGCCTTAAGTGGGTAAGAGCTACCGAGTTTCCCCAGAATAATCCTGTCTCGTTTCATCGTATGCATATGTGAGGTTGTGCTCAATGACTTCACTGTCATGAGTGCATGATATCTTAAACAATGCTTCATTTAATGCACCCATTCACACTCCTCAACAAGAATAAATCATTGATATACACATTGGCATGCGACCCAACACATGCTACTGACCTAACTGGAACAGTTATCTATCCAGACATGTAATTGATATACATAGTACTATCGAAGCAGCCATTCAATCAATGAAGTCTGCGTATTTTCCAGCATATATCTTTGATATGTCGGTCAATAGGTGCAGGTTGCATCATTAACATTCCCGAGTGATGAAAATGAATTGAATGATTGTCAGATATATAAGATATTAAATACCAACATGAGTTGTGTTTCGTAGTTTTGCAAAAAGAAAGATTCTCCATTTGTTACCACCGTATGTTTCTTCCTGATTTTTATCAGATATCAAGGGATGCAGCCAGTAATAATAATAAATAATAATTGGAATTTATATAGCGCCTTTTCCATTCATAAAATGTTCAAAAGCGCTGCACATTGTCATAGTTTGAGTCATAGTCAACAACGCCTCAATGGGCGAGCCTGAAAAGGTGTGTTTTGAGACACTTCTTGAAGGCCTGACACGATGTAGAATCCTTCAGGTGTTGTGGAAGCGCATTCCATAATCTCGGTGCACTAATGGAGAAAGCGCGATCTCCAAATTTGAGTCTAGTCCGAGGCTCATCCAGAAGGCCCTTAGCTTCTGATCGTAGATGGCGTCTGGGTTTATAAGGCACGAGCAGCTCCTTGATGTACTTAGGTGTAAGTCCGTTGAGCGCCTTGTATACCAGCAGTAGGACCTTAAATTGGATGCGGAATTTGATTGGTAGCTAGTGAAGCTTGATGAGAACAGGTGTGATATGTTCATACTTCCTAGTTCTCGATACTATCCTTGCTGCACTGTTTTGTAGTCGCTGCAGCTTTGCAATCAAATCCTGTTGTACTCCAATTAGGAGAGCATTGCAGTAATCCAAACGAGACATCACCAGTGACTGCATCACTGTTTTTGTGGCATCTTCTGTTAGCACACGTCTCGCTTTTCCAATATTTCTCAGGTGAAAGCTAGATTTTTTGACAACACTTTTGACATGGGGTGCCATGGTCAGTTGAGAGTCAAACATAGCTCCCAGGTTCCGCACAGGCTCAGATGCAACAGACACATCAGTCCCCGCTACAGAGAGTGACTTAATGTTCAGTTCAGCTAGGTGTTTCTTAGAGCCGAATAGAATGATTTCAGTCTTGTCATTGTTGAAGGAACGAAGGAACCAGTGTGATCGTATATTATATCTATTGAAATAAGGCAAACAATGCTCAGTTTAGCATTGCAGGACTCCGTTCACTATGTCATATAAGAAGCGACACTAGACCACATTTCACGGAGTAGTTTTCGGTGTTTTTACTCTTGTTGTTATGATCTGTGTCATTGAGTGTGTTGCTTTGAAGCAATGATACCATATTGAATTTACCAAAGTAAACAATGGATTACTATTGAATAGGAGGACCATATTTGGAACCTGACTATAGGCAGTACAGTATGAAACAATGGATTGGCATGGATTCGTATGCATTGCGATATTATACCTAACATATAAGTAAAAATGTACCTCGTACTCCAATCATGCTATGATCCATTTATAACTATGTGAAATATAAGTTTACATGTACTTCTTAATTCCTGCCGTTCATTTGTTAGTTGAATAAAGTTTTACATTGAAAACTATACTTTCACTTATACTCTCTCCAGGCGACAAATCTAAACGAACAGCTCAAGAACCAATTTGTTTGTTCTTCTAGGAAGGGGATTTCATATTTGCATTTATTGTACCTCACGTGAAGATTCTTGATTCTGGTTGGTCAAGGGCAATGGATTAATCGTCATTTTTTCCTCACTAGTTAGCGACAGGCTGTTGTCCTCACCTTTTTAGCAACAGCTATGGACTAATTGATTAGTTCATAGCAACAGCTATGTACTAATTGTTTAGTTCATAGCAATAGCTATGTGCTAGCCCGAAGAATACCCACGAACACCCACATGGTTTGCTGAGTGACCGATGAAACTATAGTTTCGAGTATTTATCCAAAATCTCTGGTGTTTGCAATTTTTCCTCCTTTTGTGTTTTGTATTCTGTTTGGTATAATAAAACAAATATGACATCCCTGTGGGGTTTCCACCAGGAATAATTTCCTGGTGGAAACCCCACAGGGATGTCATATTTGTATAATATATATATATATATATATATATATATATATATATATATATATATATATATATATATATATATATATATATATATATATAAAGATGCTGTTCCTTCCCATGGTGGAAAGAATCGTATGCCTTTGCGTAGACTATTTATTGTTTTGCTAACAAAATCCAGAGATGTCGTAGGAGGGGTATTTCTTGGAATGTGCTGTGTATGCCTGAGGATAGTCTGTCTACAGAGGTTGACGCTACTCATTGCTAGTTTGGGCTTGGTGCTGTAGATCTTGCGCTTGTAAGGCGTGACTGGGCCTGACCCTTAGGTAGAGGGCAGATCCTGTTAATCACGGCATGGCAGCAGATGGCTGCTCGCCTTGTGAAGGTTTGCTATGAGTGCTCTTGCGGGAGCAATTGGTAAGTCCTATCACTTATCTTGTCAGCAGGCAAACAAGCAATAAGATTAAAATGTATTCAAGTAGTCTTTTTATTATGATATCTTCTCTTATGTTGATAGTTTGCAAACTATGTCAAACACTCTATTAGAGTAATGGCCTTAACCTGAAAAGGATTGTATATGCATAATAATATGAAACAAAATACATATATACATATGGATTCTGAAGTAACCTTGACGTAACGCATTGTAGAATGGTTATGAATGGCAGTTGCAAAGTACGCTCTGGTTTTTGTGCAGCATTGGCAACTTTCTCGGTCATAGTAATGATGGACCCACCGCTAGGAGCGCGCTGTAGTAAGCGAGGCCACGCCTACTAACACCTCGTTAGCCAATGCGGGACAACTAAAAACGCGCGTGAATTACGTCACCGATCACTCAGGCGGATGGACACACTCGACTTGGATTGAAATCCATCTGTGTAAGACCAATTTATATTTCAAATTCTGGACTATGTGAACATAGATGGGCACAAATAATACTATATCCATAACATATGCCTCTCCGCGACATATATCATGACAGATGAATATTTCTTAACGAATCAAAATATTCCCCTAAGGCTTAATAATGAATAATCATGATTCATTTTGGAATATTCCTTAATTACATGTAATTATGATTATTCGTAATTCATGGTTGGGTATATTTTCAAAGTGCATGTGAACGTGC
Organism: Maea johnstoni; assembly: GCA_963942565.1. NCBI lineage: Eukaryota > Metazoa > Annelida > Polychaeta > Spionida > Magelonidae > Maea > Maea johnstoni. Next base: position 35,762,480 of record OZ012684.1, read on the forward strand.
TAATTCAATTGTGAATACTGTACGTCTGTAGTTTCCGACAAACTGTTAAACTGTCAGAAATGTGAGCTAACAATTGCACAAACACGATGAAACAATCGTCTTTGGTAATCTAGCAAAACACTAAAACAATAGTTTTTCAAGTGAAAAATGGAAGCGGGCCGACTTTCAGTAATCACCTTAATTTCTATTGAATCATACAGCCAAAGATATCTACTTTCACGTTCCGGGTGAAATCGCTTGGTGCCACCTTTATATATTTGTCAAAAAAGGGGTTGAAATCAGTGTTTCAAGGCATTTTCCTATCCTTTAAATGACTTAAAGAAGGGAAATGTTACCAAATAACAGTTCTTTTAAAAGTGAAAAAGGAAGTGAATGAATCGGTTTTTTATTTTAACTTTTTTTATTTGTAAACATTTATATTCAAAGATACAATATCAAGGTGAAATTGTCTATTTCTATGAACCGAATCTTCAGAAATACGTTTCCAGTAAAATTCTACTACCATTTTAGTTTAGTAAATTGGACGGCAGCTACCGAGTCTGCTACGTCATATGAGCATGCGCATTGCGCATGGTACGGATTGTTGATAATGGTCAGGAGAGTACCATTTGCCAATAATTTTAAGCAAGATCTTTCTCATTTGTTGGCATATATGATCTTACCACAGATGTTAAGAGTAATAGTTTACACTGTGGCATCCTAAACAATATAATGAGTTTTGCACGGTGGCCATAAGAAAACAGTGTGCAACTGGACACGCTACTGGCAGCGAAACACACACCAATATAAGTCAACCACTATACACAATTCTCCACTCAGGCTCCCAGCGGGAATGCTGAGAATGTTTGAGCAGAAAACATGTGCGTGGATTACTGAACAGTTTCCTGTGATAGGAAGTGAGATGCCTAGACTCGGTCTCAAAGACCTCTGACCAAAACGAGCTTCGAGTTCTTGACCCTCTTTGGATACTGGATTCATTTACTCGTTGAGAATTGTCAAAGGTCACACATTTTCTCAGGTCTAGCTGTGAAGCTTTCCTTAATTAGGATCCTAAACTCCTTTCACGGCGCCAACTGCTGACCTAAATGAATAGAATTCAGCTAAGGTTCTTGAAGCAAACGACATGCCTAGGCCACTTGAGGACAAACGTCCTCCCACTACTGCTGCGGGTAGCCATCTTAATCAATTGAATAAATATTTTGACACAGGTTGAACTTCTGGAAGGAATTAACTTCTCGCATGTAGCACCATTAGTATTTGTTTTGGCAGAGATGCTGTCCGCTATTTATTCCTCTAGCTCGAAGTTTTCATGTAATGTTTTATGATTATGATTTCAAATTACATGGCTGGTGCATTAGCATACCAAAAACTAAGGACCACATTAGAAATGATTTCTTTGTGTGTGTTTCTCGCCGTAGGGCATGTTTTTATTTATGCAGCAATGAAAGGGAACAGAAAATGAACAATCTGAATTGCAAGGGAGATACAACTACTTGTATAACTTACTAAAAGGCTGCAGATACATGGAATAAGCGTGGAGAAATTCTCTTGGACACTCGATTGGATGATCCCATACAATCTAAACACCCTAGGCTTATAAAGATAACACACGTAATATTACCGTACATTTTAACAGGATTTGCCCAAGATTTTACAGTTCTTGTTTAGAACTTTCCTATTTAGCTAAATTTATGACATTATCTATATATTTCTTACTTCGCGTCTGCGTGCTTTTAATGAATACTTCTTATAAAATTGGATTCTGCACATTTGGAGGATTATATTAATATTACTGTTTTGATCTTTGTCCAGTGTGTATGTCTTATTGTAGAAATGATAATAACATATGTACTTTACCTGTAGTTAGGATTGCTTTACGCTGCATTTGCTCTGCAAAAGGCTTATAAATATGGATTTTCTGTATTTCAAAGATGAATCTGTCATGACAAGTGCCATTCATGCTCCGAAATGTAGATATATTCTATAAATGATTGCCACTTAAATAGTTATCATTCCTACTGTTTCCTCTCCCATTCTTCCAAAGACCTTGAAATGTCAAAACATACCACCGAACTGCACATAGTTGGTGAACAACAGGAAATGTCAATTTAAATAATTGTCAATAATGACAGCGGTATTGTGAGGAGCATTCCTTCAGCCTCATAGCGGATGATTCTAGCATCAGTGTTTCCGCAGCTTCATTAAGAGGGAAGACGGAGAGAAACGGAAATAATTGGATAGTGACTTACAATGATCTGAATAATCTCTAACTTTTCTTGAACATGACCATTTCTATCTTATCTGAAATAGGCTTGATAAAACCGAAAGACATGATTGTGCCCCTTGTGAAGCATCTAGCTTTATTTTTTCTAAATGACAGCTGAAACAATACACATAACTTAGCAAACACACATAACACATATGAAGATTTTGCCTATACACAAAAGTGCTTACGAAGGCATCGGATAAGAAACTTTTTAATGAAGTTTAGAGCAAATTCGGATAATCGTCTTCTGCTCAATCAGCAGCCCAACAATGGGGCGCGTGCACTTTGACAGTGGCATATGCATAGTAGGAAAATGCACGTCATAAAACATGCTAATCATTATTTTTGAATTATTATTCTCACTTGTTATGTCATCAACGTTACAAAAATCATATTTTGTATCATACACTCTGATAAAGAGGTTCGTCTGTTTTTCCGGGATTAGGTTCTGACACCAAGTGGGAGAAGCACTGACTAGAACCTAGAGGGCCAATATATAATATTGGCCCGCATCCCTTCGGCCAAAGACTAAAGTTAAACTAGGGAGGTGGTGACATCAGGAAATAACTTTCATTCACACCACGTGATGAAGCATTCTCTTTGGAGGAAACATCTGAAACCATATAAATGGTTATTCTTAGTCTTGTAGAGAAGAAGGAAATATTTTGGCATTAGCGTGCTGACCTGAAGTTGCATATTCTCATCTTCTATTAGGTTCAGGCTGTAATTTGAATTAGGCTATTACCCAAGGTACTTTGTATGCACACTTAGATCGTGGAGGGATCTCGTGATGAAGATGTACAAGAAGAGGATTCTCGTCGTTCAGTGACCTATATAGGAATGCAGTAATTTGGGTTACGTAAAACCAGTGGCCAACAAGAGTCATGGCCACTTGTCATGTCATGTTGTCCTTAGAACACAGGCATGATGGATCACGCAATGTTGACTAGACTCTAATCCTAGTCAGCTTAATTAGCTGCCTACCAAAACACCCTCGTTGGAAGACAGCAAAAATTAGATACACACATAATAATCCATAGAGATGTGGGGTTTTCATTGAATTGAAATATGCCACATTTTCGCAGTCTTTAAAAGGGTTTATAGTGGTCTAACATAAATAGACATAGTAAAGCAGGTCAGTTCCAGTTTTCTCTTAACGTACTCAACATTGCAACAACATTCAAAGAGACTGCTGAACTAAAATCGCGTTGTAAAATGAGCTTTTATTTTGGCTCCTTTCACTTACTGCTTGTTTTTTAAAGCCACCTCCAAGCCACCTGTTAATGTGAACAAGTTTAGGACGAGTGTTTTTGGCAAGTATGAAGCACCCCCATGATTCTTGCAAGTAACCTACAATGTGTTGAGGAAAACTTGCCCCGAGCTATCATCATGTATGATATATAGGAAAAGTGTGACATAGCATGCGTGCCTATGATACCCATCCCATCTGCTAATGGCTAAGTATGGAACCAGGCCGTTTGTATATGTCATCATTTACCTCTAGGGTTGAACCTTTGCTTTCCTAAATGTCAGCTCTAGAATGAGATACATTAATCTTCCAGTTTAGACAGCTTATGATATGTAACATTCTAATAAACATGTCTTTGGGCGACTAAGCAAAATAAAAGAAGCTAAAGAATGAGGAAGTCACCTGACTGAATGATGAAGCATACATTAAGTTTGGTACCAATTATGTATAGAACCAGTTGAAATAATCAGTATTACTTTACACTTTTAACTTCTAAATCAAAAATACATTCAAAGGGGTATCAACCTGCATGCCCTTGCACGAACATGAAGGAAAATATCATGGATAGAATATCTGTTTCTAGAATCTTTATTTACCTTTGAAAACATAAACTTCAGAAAATTGCCAGCAGCAGCTCATGAAATCAGTGTGCAGCAAAGTGTCAATTTGGCATTAATAATGATATTTATGTAGTGCTTGGTATTCTTGTTTTTATTCTGCTCTTTCAATGGACTATATACATTGCGGGCATTTCCTGGGTATGAATGCCACCACAGGTCCCTGACCCCACAACTGAATGTAGCGTCGATGCGCAAGCTGCGTGGGTCATTGATGTGCTTGGCGCATTTTTTATATGTTATATCCATGGTCGTTTGTACAACCAGGCAGTGGCAGGCGTCCGGTCGACTGATGTCGGAATTAAATGCCTGTACCGTAGACTTCTTCTGATACCATTCAATTTGAGCAGTGATGACAGTCAAGACCATTAACAAATCATCAAGGCTTGACCACTATCCTCTTAGTCCTGTCAGCAGTGCCATTAGCCAGTGCTCTTCATCTCTGACCTGGCAAGACACTAGCGATGTGAAACTCCGCAGGCAGTCGAGAGTTCACAGATTGAAAGACGTTCTCTTTCTCAATAAGATTGAGCAATACATACATACATACACACATATATATATATATATATATATATATATATATATATATATATATATATATATATATATATATATATATATATATATATATATGTATATATATATATATATATATATATATATATATATATATATATATATATATGTATATATATATATATATATATATGTATATATATATATATATATGTATATATATATATGTATATATATATATATATATATATATATATATATATATATATATATATATATATGTAGATAGATAGATATGTGTGTGTGTATTTATTATTAATAGTAAGCTAAGGTGAACGTCCACAGGTGCCATTTTTAGAATATAGTAGGACATATCCATGTGTACTTTTAGATAAATTACATTCTATGGATATATAGCAAAATTATGATGAGCACGATTAAGATTTACTTATGCTAGAGCCATATGAGTAGTTTATGCAGTAATAACTCCTTTTGATTGATTTAAGCCTGTATGATTTTACTTTTGTTCACATTTATCAGATTGATCAGTGTACCTACCACTTTGTATGACAACAGTCTTTTTGAAATTTGTCTTTTTGTCTGTACCTTACATTTGGCTAGACGCGAGGTTCCGGAACCCGCCGATAGGCGGCTTCAAACACGTTGAATGCCTTTGTGGAACGCCTTGGATTGTTTCATTACTGAAAACTTGGTTCTTCCAGTTATGTATGATAGCGTCCACTCTGTTTTGGTCAAACAGCATGGATACATTCAATGGACTAATTGTACTAAGAATACACTTTTAGGAAATTAAATAACCTTTTTGAAATCAGTGAAATTAGCGATTTTACAGTTTTTATGACGTCACAAGTAATTGGAAGCTAATTATAGATCGCTACGGTGGCGACGCGTAGCTATAGCGGCGTTCATTTACACTACAGACCTGAAGTGTAAATGAACGCCGAACACGAACACGTTACAGTCAACCTCCCCCCCCCCCCCCCCCCCCCCCCCTACTACACCCATTCTACTGCCGACACATGGCATCCAACCCTAGTTCCGAAAAACTCTGGATATAGTGTGGTATTGCAACCTGGGTATTGAGCTACTGCCAGGCCATTCACCAGTATATCTCACCTCAGAGCAACTTTCTGACTTCATGAAACCCCTCAGTTATCATAACAACATCCTCCCACTGTCATTCATCTATTGACTACCTCCTGCCAGAGTTCAGCCAAATGATTACCACGCCCTTAAATAGGACGCCGCAGTAGTCACTGTGTCCAAAGAAAGAGTATTGGAGTTTACCCAAGCCTTTCTTTGGACAAAACATCTATGTTTGGTTGTCAACCAAACTGCAGTGACTGAAGTTCAATTACCCAGGCTTGTATAAAGGGACAGTCACCTTATACATATGTACCGTTTATGAATTTATAAAGCAAAAAAAAATGGATCTTTGACTTCTAAAATGTTTGGTTAGAAAAATTAATTGTATATATCTTAATGGTGACGTTCAATGTCTCGTCAGCTGCACGTATGATCATCATTCATATCAACAGTTGATAAATGTAGGTATCAATTAATAATGTTGAGCGTGAAGACATCATTTCAACCCCAACCACCCACTTTAGCAGACGTTTGTCAAAATGACCTATGCCCTACACTATGGCAGGCACTAACGGGGAGAACTGCCCTCACATTTTTCTTTGGTTGGCTGTTAAGATCTATTATTGGCCCTCACAAGAAGTGACGAGGCTTTAACTGCCACTGGAGTGCTTCTTATATGATCGATTTGCATTCCCAGTGACTTGTACTGCTAAAACATGTATACAATGTTTAGTTCTTGGCTCACTGCATAAAATACAACTTGAGTTAAATGTCTGCTGCACAAGACAACAATAGATTGCAGTCACAATTGTATACACATCTGCGAAACTGATGGTTGTCCCACCGATGTTCGTGTATTTTCTCTGCCTACTGTTTAGGATGTGTGTTTAGGTACATGTATGGTGGCGTATAAAACCGTTGGGTATATATACATGCTGTTTTTTTTGTATGATATCAATGTCATCGTATCTTTTCAGTCTTACAATTATTGTCTTAACAAAACAATGATCAGTATCTCCCGTTTAACGTTCTTTAAATATCAAGTCTCACTAAAAAAAAGGCCTAACGTGAAGTAATTTCAATTATTATGAAATACCTAGCTAGATAAATGACACGCATTAACAAACTCACTGTCAACCTTTTTTAGTCTACATTTATTCTAGATTCAAGATTGAAAATCAATATTACTTAAATGTACCAATGTTTAGGTCCTACATTTGAAAATATAACTTCCATGATCTGAAAGAACAACAACAGATATGTATGCTGTTGTCTGTAAAACTGAACCTCGACTTTCAAAGAAACTCGTTAATTACACCTCACTTGCGTAGAAATAGCGAGTTGAGTTAAGGAAAAGAATAAAAGATTTGTAAGATTATTTTTAGCCTGTTTGGCATCATGACACACTTTTTATTTTGTATCCAAGTTGAAAGACTCGTTGTTGGAGTAAGTAACTAGTTAAGTATGAATGACCTTAGTGCATTCATAGAGTCAAACAAATCCCATTGTCAAAGTATAGTGTTGCTAAAGTTTTCAGACTGTTTCTGAATCTGCCAATACATGTTACAATTTGTTGAGAAGAAAAAGGTTTGTGCAGTAATATATCAAGATGATTGTCAGAAAACTGGTTTCCATGAACACATTTAGAGGCTCAGTGGTTGATGAAACAATGTCATGTGAATCAGTTTTGGTGCACTTTAGCGAATGAGATTAGTTTCAGTAACTTTTTCATGATCAAAATGGGTATGCATTGTGTGTAGCTATGCATCATAAAGGATTTTATAATAGAATTGGTCTGCAATACGTCATGCTTCTGATTGGGAAGACTAGCTAAAATTATACTTGCATATAAGACACAAAATACTCAAGCCACAAGTATCTTTTTGGAATATGCATTCATACGTGCAAATATAATTCAAGTATAGATGAACTGGTAGTTAATTATATGAACTGATGGGTAAACAGTACTAGTAGTATATGTTATCATACTGTTTGTGCAAATAATTTTGTTCTTGAACTTTTATTAATCTCGCATTACGGCTGTAGGACAATATGAGGTATGTGTAAAATTAGGTTATGAATCAGGAATGAACATAAACATGTCAAAGATGTAATTCGAGTTTCAGCTGGAATTTGTCTCTATGTTTGAAATGATTGGCATAGCTTCGAGGGGCACATGTGTGTAGGTTCTTTTGTTTTATTTCTTTAAGAGACTAGGTCGTTATTTATTGGTGAAAATGGAGCATTTTTATGTATTTATAATAGTTAACGAATACCCACTATGTGTAGTATTCAATTCGCGGTTATATGTGCAATATACTATATATAGAAATACATGGTAAACTAACCGACTCCCGCAAATAATTGGAAAAAGAACTTTGCTTCTGATTGAGAAGATTGGCTAGAATTGTACTTGCAATTAAGACACAAAAGACTCAAGACACAAATATATTTTCGGAATATGCATTCACACATGCAAATGTAATTCAAGTATAGATGTACTAGTAGTTAATTCTATGAACTGATACGTGTACAGTATTACATTTTATCATACTATGTGTGTAAACCGTATTTCAATTTTGTTCTTGAACTTTTATTAATCTCGCATTACGGCTGTAGAACAGTATGAGGAATGTGTAAAGTTAGGTTATGTATCAGGAGGAATGTGTCTATATGTTTGAAATCATTGGCATAACATTGATAAGTTTTTTGGTTCTATTTATTTAAGAAACTAGGTCGTTATTAATTGGTGAGAGTGGAACATTTCTATATATTTTCAATAGTTCACAAATACTTTGATTCGACTTGGCTAAACTACATTTACTATGTAAAAAAATGCTCGTTGAAAAATAATAAAGTTTATAAAAAAACAGGTCATACGACAAAAGATTACTTCTGTGGAGTGTGATTCATGGGTAGATGCTCACAAGTAATCTTCTATTCCTTAGTTAACAGTCTGGTTTGGAAGTGGTTAACATGGGGTTAGAAAAGGATGTGACACAGCAAGAAGAGTAGCTTATTTTAGCTGAGCTGGCAGTGGGTGTTATGCTGTGCTTACTGACTGGTATGCAGCGCGGAAACAGCTGAGGAAGTTGAATCGGTTCAGCGAAAGAAATACGGAACTGGTAATTAGATACCAGATTGCTCCTGTTTACTATTAAAAATCCAAATGCTATGTTTAGCATAAGGCCAGATTCCATCGCTTATCACGTTGACCTTTTCATATCATGCTGTAGGAACATGGCCTGGTTAGGTTTTCCCGTGTCCCTCTGAGGAAAAGCATGCTTATCTCAAAATTGTGATGGATTTAAATTACCAACATCCGGACGTAGTCGCTGATATTCACATGTACATCAGCAGCCCGGTATATCACTGGTTTTGGGTAAAATCTTCTGTTTTCGGATTGTCATGATGTACATGATTCTGTAGTTGGACCAAGTAAAATAATGTCTCCCGCAATATTTCAAATGATCTCTAAACATACGAGATGAAAAGTATAATTGCAATCTAATCTATCTTTCTAACATATTAAATGTGTGATCAAGATACTTCTAGCTGCAGGTTTATTCATCATGTAATAATTAAGATGTTACAACCAAGTGAAATACTAGTTAACCAGAGAGCCTCAATTTAAGAGGTGAAATTTTGGATTGAGGGTGTAATATTTTGGTTGGACACGCGAAGTTGTGCGGAGACAGGGCGCCCGTGACAGCACGTCAGTTAGAGAAGAAATAAGTCTATTTCACTAAACTTTAGAGACGAAAGCCGATCACCACCTTGAAAGGGCGCTCTACCTAGGGATGGGATGGCGAGCAAGCTCGCAGAAAATAAACAAAGAATTGGCGCAAAAACGTCTAGTGCCACTGTGGTTAATCATCATATATTCTTGAAACTTGGTATGTCATAACTCCTTTGGACACAGTAGTAAATGCTTTGGTGCAGATAAATGCGGTCGAATATCCTAGTACAAATTTGTCAGTTACACTTAAACCTTTCCTTTCTGGTACCTTCTGTTTTCACATTGCTAGACCAGAGCACGGTTGTGTAATAGATGTCTATTAGGTATAAGTGCGTAAAGCCAAAATGATTTTGTGCCCTTTGGAACAATGGTGGCATGCGATGGTATGTCGAGTTACGAGATAATATATGGATGGTGCGTAGGCCAATTTGGCACTTTGTAAATTGGTTCATTAAAAGAAACGTCATTTTACAATCCAATGCTCTTATTTATGATAACGCGACTCGGCAATTATTTAGTGGGGTTTTTTTCAGGATGAAAATTAGGTTTCACTAAGTACACACACAATCAAATTGGCTTAAGAAGGTTGTTGATGTTCAGATCTTTAGTAATATGCTCCCTGCACCAGGTTTCGAACACAAAATTGTGGGACGTCCAGAGGGGTAATTCCCAAGACGGTGCGTTACCATTTCGAAAGCCTAAATGTAAAAACGATACGTATGTAAAATAAATGTGGTACTTAGTATTTGTTTCCAAATCTCAGATTTACTGAAATTGATACACAGTTCTGAAAGATAGGGTGCATTAAGACCAAGCTATAAACCAGCAGGCAAATATCACTGCAATGGTGCTGCTCTGCCAGACAGGGTATAGTAGACGACGTGTGCACCCAGTAGGTGTGTATATGCTGTATATACAGGCGGCGGGCCTGGGGACTGCGGCCATTGCAATAAGCGTTACTGCGCAGCAGCCCACTCAGGCAACCATGCTGATAGTTCACGCCAAATATACACAGCTAACATACATCATAAACTGGCACTTGACATAGTGCCACTTCCTGGCGGCTGCTGCTGCTGCCCACGAATGTTGGTGTATACAACGTGCTCCGATGAAGACTTGTTTAAGGTACCATCACACATCTGAGCGTAAATGAGCAAGTGGGAGTGATAAGCGACGATGATAAAATATAATAGTGGTGCCAAGAATGTAATGGCATTAATGATGATTGTGCCAGTGGTGGTGATTAAACGCACCCATTTATAATCGCAGAGACCCAGAGAAAGTCCGATACACTAAGATAGGAGTGGAAATGAAAGGAATGGAAAGTAGTATGAAGCTGTGCGCTGGGCGCAACACAGCGCAAAGGTTAGGCAGGTATGGTAGAGGAATGGATCCGTGCGCCAAAATATGTAGGCCGGCGCACGGATCCATGTCTCAAGGGGAATGGATAGAGGTGTAATAGTTATGAAATATGAGGAATATGGGTAGTAAGTACCGGTAAAAGCAAGTTAGTGATCGTGTAAATATATAAAGCTAAGTTCACCTGGGAAAAGAAAAAAAGGTGTGATTTGGAAAATATTTGTTACTGAAATACCATGAAGCTGAGAATATGGGGAATTCAAAAACATTAATCAGAATTAATCAGAATTCCAAACGCATGCCTTTCCTACTGAGATTTGTTAGATTTTTCCACTATTGGACATTAAAAGTAGAGTTCTTTTGGAGAAAGCCTTTGATTCATTACTGATGATTAGTATCATAAAATGAAGAAACATTGTAATGAGAAATATCAAGCCATATTTCGACATTTCTTTTTAGTGGTTTTATCATCTGGTCACCTCAACCTAGCTATTCTAAGGATGGTCCACTTTGACTTAAGGTCATTGACCACCGTGAGGGTGAGCAAGAGAGTAAGTGTTATATACAACATGCAGGAGTCCTATTTCAAAACTCCTTTCAGTCTGCAATAAATTGAGAGGGGAGATTTGGAAACAAGACATGAATTTAGTTATTTTACCCAGACCTGAAAAATATGACATGTATCCTTTATAGAATGGATGATGCGATTATCATGTTAATAGAAAGGGTAGTTTAAGTTGAAGAAACAACTAAGAATTGTTGCTCATCAAAGTAAATCAACTCGCCCATTGGTGTCTTACTGATTATATTTGATAATCAACAGTTCCTCCACGTTTCTCTATAACATAACCCATAGGTGTCACTGGCGCTATATGATTGATTATCAAAAGCTTTGTTTCCGTCACTTCTTGTAATTAATGACGCTTTCTATGCTATGCTAGGGTTGACTCGAGTTCCGGTCTTACATGAAAATTCTCTTCACATCTGTGCTTAATTGACTGATCTGATATAACGCTGGCATAGTTAGCGAGCGTAGTTTCGAACTGATGTCTCGTAATATACGAGTTTCATTCATAAACATGGCGGCCATCTTAAATGATGATATGGGCTTCTATAATGATAGGGGCTTTAAATCAGTCAGTTTTGTCTTCTTGAAAAGGGTCCCATAGAAAATGAGTTACTTTTGTCTTGAGAATCGTATTAATTAATTGATAGAGAATGAGGGCATGTTACAAACGCTTATGGTATAAAGGGTCTTGCAATCTAATTGAAGTGTTATTACATACTCGATAGTTACATTGAACTAATTCTTTGGATTGTATTATTGGAAATTTTGAAATAAGATTAATAAGTTGAGAAGCAATCAGGAAAGCAGCAGCTTTGCCAAGAATGATAAAAAGAATAAATGGAGTTGCCCATTGTGGAGGCTCCTTCCCTATAGTTTCACCTTCTCTCACGCGTTACTGTAGAGTTTGCTCATCGAGAAGGTTGGAGCTGCGCTCGCTATTACCCTTAATTTCGGCTTGGGAGCCAGCATATATACCTTAATTAGTAAAAGGTGACAACATAGAACGTAGGCGTAATGTGGCATTTACAAGTAACATATGGATCATACTACTACGTTTAGCCAACCACGAGTTTTGGTACAGGACTCTTACTAACTTGCTGTCACCAAACATACATCTCTCGGGGATTAGTACTAAGTAATAGAGTAGAGGTACCAAATAAGTCGCAATGATGCGGAATCGGTTATAATGACATGCCAGTGTGTTATGTTTAGCTGTCTTATAGAGGTCCAGGATAAAGTTATTTGATTAAGGATTTAAATAGAGTAAAACAATCAGTAGAGGCATGGCGTTAAAGATTTTATCTAAAACCAACTGCAAACAAAGATTAATATACCCAAGAATGTGCCAACTATTAGTATTACACATAGTACGGGATCATGCCAACACGACATGGGGACCCTATGCCACAATAAACATAGGAAAGAGTTGTGTGTACCTACGAATGTTTCTAAATCATATAACCATGGAATAACATGTACTAGATAACCTGAAAGCACGACTTTACATTGGTGAAATTTCATTTACAGACTTTCTGTATACAATTTGATTTTGGGGGGAGAGGCTACTACATCCATTTCTTTTTAAGACTCCTTCCTAGAACTGTTGTCTGGATCAATAATGATTTTATTATGAATTTAGGTAATAAGCATGACTTCACAAAATATATTGTTCTGATGACCATTTCTCCCTTATAATTTTCAAGAGTACACTTTTGATATATCGCATAAACAATCAAGCGTTTCCGCCTTTACAAGCACGAATGGGTTAGAACTACTGTTTGGTGTATGGCTGTTACCCCATGTGCTTTCTTAACCCATTCATGCTCAGCGGTTCCTCTGGAAGGTGTCGTCGAGATATGTAACAATTAATACTTTTGAAAATAACTTGAGAATGAACAATGATTAAAATTTAAAAATATATGAGTTTTTAGCATTGTCCTTATTGATATTTTCCTAACTATGCTTTTGCCAAAATGATTTCAGCACAAGTATCGGCCTTCTTCTGGCCTCTGTGAGCATATATAGGTTAAGCTAGACTGCCAGCTGCAGGTAGTTTTGCGTCGGGACATGTTGGTGAGAGGTATATACCACTAAGCTACGCAAATACTCCACTTGACAGCTCATTGAAATGTTTGCTGGCCGAGAACCAATGCGTAAGATTTCCCTGTATGAATATTTCCATGGGGACTCAAGAACCAAGCTAATCTTAGGGAGTTTGGTTTTAGGCGAAGACCAATTGAGAACTTTTCGTTTTGAAACTAAATACTGTACGGCTGCCTGTGAAGGAGACAAAAACCAATGGAAACAAATGAAGTTGTTGATAATGTTTGCAATGTTTCGTTATTTTCTTGAAACAAATGCGTATTGGAAAACTATTAAAGAGGATTACTCTTGGCATTTGGTTAGCGTGCCTGTTTCGGAAAGTGTAATTGCAACAATATAGATATATCCCTGTATCAAGGTGGTCTGACGTGTTACACAACAGCACAATTAGGTACAGTGTCAACATTTAAATACTGCACTAATTGCTAGGGCAGCCTGGTCACAATACACGACTACACGCACGATCGCCACCCAGTTTCCTGTGCATGGATGCATGGTTGACCTCACAAGAGAACGTATCTTTGATTCGCATGCTACGTGGGTCATTGTCTGATTGGCTTATTTTCTTGACTTGTTATCAGTGGGTATGTGTACAACCAGGCTCTGGCAGGCGCCCATTCGGCTGGTACAAGAATTAAATGTCTGCACTGTAGAGCACTCAGGGGTTTGAATAATTTTTCTAGTATACTTTACCCGTATGCAGGATTCATATTTTAACACTCCTTTTAGTTTGCAATAGATTGAGATCTATATTCCTCTTGCTCGCTATGGACATGGCGTTATGTAATTTGCCACTCTGCTAACTATATGGCCTTGAAGGCAGAATCTTGTTATCGACATAGGATGCTCTTCTGTTTCATCTCTGTCACAACCACTCAGCATTGTAAGAAACATGGCATTCCATTAATACACATTGCTATCGTCACCGTTGGGTTATCAACATGGACTGATCTATCATTCCGTGTGTATTACAAGACAAGCATTGTTGGGACCGTGGTATTCCATTAATACACCGTCCTATCATCACCATTCTATTATCAACCTTGCCTGATGCCCATCTGGCCCTGCATATCTGTCATAAGGCGAGCAGTCTAGAACCACAGTATTACATTAATGTGCCTTAAAATCCCTCATCACTGTAGTGTTACATAAGCCGAGGCATCATCACCATTATACTGGTATCAAGAGTGTCATCGCATAAGTGACCTTCGATGAATTAATGGAGATCAACCATACATCTGTGCATTAATAATCTGAGATTTCACATTGATTTGTGAGTTTAGTATTAACTTCATACACTACTTTATAAAAGACTGAGTATTCAGTTTGGAAACTTAGTTCAATTGTAATGGAATGCTACAGTTTTCATCCGACTGTGATGTCTAAGTCCCTCTTACAGGTAACCCTTCAAATTCAACTCCAAAATGCATTTACATGATGCTTTCAAAAAAAGAATAGAAATAGTAATAATTATATCTTACTGCACGTATATTTATATACTATCATACTGATGAAATGCGTACCCTGCTTATAATATATCAAAATTCTGGATACTAAGGTTATCCATCTTGCTGACCTACATCAGTTACAAATGAAACGAAAAGAAAGTGAGGTCTCATAAGACAATAAGAATCCAAATTTACTCAATTTCCTCAGCTAGAAATAAGCAGGACAAGTAGAGAAGCATTGCGTCACAAAGTGGTTTGATAGCCAACTCTACCTTACATGTAGTTACCATTAGTCTTTTGCAAGGCAACGCACAGAGGGAGAGAGAGCCAAATATATGGCATATTCCCCCAAAGCAACCCCTTCAACACTGATTCAGTAGTCAGGATTAGCACATTCCTACTGAAATAAACACTTGTGACATGCCTTAAGTGATCCAATTATGTCTTGGCTAACATCAGATCGCCCTCGGTTGATGCAAAGTTCATTTATGTTAGTTAAATGTTTAGATTGTGCTGGTCAAACGGGTAGAAGCATTTGAAGGCGGACTATCAGAACACTGTTGACGGATGGATTTTCCATAATGATTGGAAATAATAGCTATACATGATATGAGCAGTATCGTATGATAAATAGTTATACATGAACAGTGACAAAAATAGCTTAGATTTAAAGTAGTATTTGAATCGTATGTGGATTTCAAAAACAAAATGCAATATGTTTAGAGATGCAATTTATCAAGAAGGATGTATCATACCACCTGAAGATTTATACTAATTTAGAGGTTTATTCTTGCCAACTTTACCACAGGGAACATTCCATTTCTGTCTAATATTACATCATAAAAAAGTAGGTCAACAATGCACGATGCCTTGAAGGAAAGTCAAAATGGTTGGCAAAGATTTCATTCATTGTAATTGCAAAACAACATTTGAATCTAATAGTATCTTCAATATCTGTATGTTATGTTTGCACTACTGTAAGTGTGATCTATAGTAAGATAAAAAGCATGCGTAAGAAGGATTTTAAGTCAAATTGCCACATGTTCATATTTCTTACTCAAAGTGGTAGAATGGACAAATAAGATTAGTCGTTTTGGGTTGTGGCATACGTCTGAGTTTTTCACAAAATATTGTGATAGAATTGCAATTATTTTCTTCAGAGGGAACAAGATTGCTAAGGAGCCCTTTCAAGTGCAGTGGTGACATCCCAGTTATAATGATCAGTGTAGAACTAAGTGCCCTAATAATGATGAGTTTCTAACGAGCTGTTATGTAAGACTTACCAAGAAATAGCCAGACCAGGCAAATGGAAGGGTACTCAACAGTTGATGACAGAAGAACCATGTTAACGATCTGTGACATGGTGGCCAGAGGAAATAGTTGTGAAACAGTTGTTCACTTCTTTACGAACCCAGTCGTGACATTGTATTTGCTTCTAGTATATAGTAGGTTGTGGCGGTGTATCATAAGCACCCAAGAGAGTATGTATGTCTATACTCATAAACGTATTCATAACACTCCTTATTTCAGATAAAGCACACAACCCGTTTATACATAAATAAGCATGCTCCAGTTAAAGGTTAAAATTGATAGTGGTATCCTGATCTTGGTGAAAATTCAAATATTCTATGTAGCTTAAACTAAACTTTATAGAAAAGATGTTCCGTCGTTTTTAATAAGGCTAAGCTACAGTACATACATTTAATTCCTACATCAGTCGACCGGACGTCTGCCAGTGCATGGTTGTACAAACACCCATGGATAATATGTCAATAAGATAAGCCAATCACACCAATGACCCACATAGCTTACAAATCAAAGCTGCGTTCAGTTGTGAGGTCTTATACCCATGCCCAGGAAACTGGTTTGCAATCGGCGTGCAGCTGTGTTTCATGTCCGGGCAGCCAACGCATTTAGTGCAGGAATTAAATGTCAGCACTGTATCACCCACCTTTTAACTTAAAATACTTGTAATGTTGAAAGAAAGATAAGCTAATTTTCTTAAACCGCAGGTGTCAAGACGTTGCCTTTTTCGCTTAGGGTTACAGGCATTTGTCCTGTCATTGGCTTATGATTTTGTAGAATGTACTAAAAGTCCCTATTGTGATATGGGTCGAAATATTCAAGTGTGTCTAATGCCTTCCACCTACTGAACATTGGTCGCTGAGTTGGTGTTAACTCATTAATGCAATAGTGAGGCAAGTTTGGGCAGAGAATGTAAGATGTTATGTAAGTTAAGAATCCATCTTATCACACTGAGTATGCCTTTCAACAAAATGTCACATTGAAGGGGGTCACTGAATAATTGAATTTTTGGGTATTCTAATCTATAGATACGAATGAAATTTGGAAATTTAATGTCGGCATACCTATCGTTCTGGCTAACTAACTAAAAGTGACAACCTGGTTATCTCTGGCCTAGATAAATTACCACTCGAATTAGCTGAACATAAATGTGGCTGGTATGACCTTGTACTTTGAGTAACGACTATACATGATAAAGAACTACATGCAACAACAAATTTGAGTGTTTGACTTTTCGTGGATCGATAAGTATATTGCTGTCTTTATCAAAGCCATTAATTAATGTTGAATTTCGAACACAAAATTTGATAGATGAAATATCGAGTTCGTTTTTGAATATTCCACATCAAATATTTGCATTCGCTTCGAAATTTCGGTGTACAAATTGCTCAAATCTAGCAGAACAATGTAGCTTTCGTAATGACAGATATGTGCATTTCTGACCAACCCTACTTTTTTACCAATATAATAGGGTCATTCCGGCTCAAGTGACCCAATTTTCAAAAAAGTCGCCAGGTGACCATCTCAGATTCTGACGAAACTTCCCTCATGTGTGCCTTCATGTTTAAGAAGATTGCATGAAAATTTTCAGTTCAAAATTCCAAATGGTTTTTGAGAAAAGTGAGGTTAAAGGCATGGTGGGTATACATGTAGGTATACATATTTTCACTCAGGAATCTAAATAGTGTGTTGGACCATTTTCAGATGCTCGCAGTTTTTATAAATGTGATTTTTGTTCAATTTCATTATTTTTTTTCAGTTTTCAGGTCATTTTTCTTCTAAGCCATTCATATTTGATGAAATGTTTTACTTGAGTTATATTGTCTATTCATAGGGGATTCTAGAAAAGTCAAGATGTTTTTCTAAAAAGCTCAAATTTTGACACAGTTGGTGGGCAAAAGTTGGCCGGGATCAAATTTGTAGTAATTTGGCCTAATTTAAGAGCCAAGTTTGACCATGTAGTGAATTATCTAATACCTTCAGCTTCGGATATGTTAATCAAACCTATATCAGCTACATTTATACCAAATTTTGTTTTGTGGTCTCAATTCCTTCACATAAAAAACTACTTTTACTAATGGACTATAGTGACTGTTTCAGGTCTATCGGTCAACTTTAAGGCCTGTGTATAAATACAGTAATCATTTTACACTGGTAGGATTTAGCTTATTCAGTACACAGACAATTAGCAAAATATATTGTTAATTGGTTTTGTTGATATTTCTAGTCTTTTTTGAGATAAAATGGTCTAAAAATCAGCTTTTGTTTATTTTTGTTAATATTTTTGTATTATTCAGGGCACTTGTTGCACCTCCTAATTCACATATTGGGTGACTAGTTCTAATTGATGTATACTGTTTACTTGTAATTGCTTTCTAAAGAAATTCAAGTTTTTAGAAAAAAGTCCAAATTTTGGTACACCTGCTTTCCAAATATAGGCCCTGATCAAAATGTACCTGTTTTCATGGTTCGATTTGACCATGTAGTGAAATGTTTTGATATGTCCAATGTACTAAGATAGGCTGTTAATATGTTTAGGTGTCTTTTATGGTTCTTCCTTCACTCTAAATTTATCCTTTGTTTTTTGACTATTTTGTCTCTTTTAGCACAGCTGCTTTATAAACATAATAAACTGTGGTCTCAATTCCCTCACTTGAAAAACCTACTTTAGCTTCTACTCATTGACTGTAGTGATCGTGTCAGGTTTATTGGTCAACTAAAGATTTGAGGTCTCTTTATAAACATAGTCATAGAGACACACCGGTAGTATTTGTCTATACAGTACTATAATTTATTTTTTTAAATTTGTTAATTGATTTTTTTGTAATTTTCAGGGCACTTTTTGTACTTTGTCATCCATATAAGGTGACTTTGTTCTACTTGAGTTATACTGTTTATGTGTAGTTACTGTCAGAAAATTTAAGTGTCCAAATTTTTGTATTTTACAAAATATTGGCCCAGATCAAAATTTGCCTATATTGCCCCTGTTTTCAAGGTTTGATTTGACCATGCAGAGAAACATTTACTGCCATCAACTTTTGATACATGAAAAGTACTAATATAGGCTATTAATATACCCAGTTTGCCTCTATGACTTTCATTCCTTCACCATTAAATTACACTTATGTTTTTGTTTTATGACAATTATGGCTAAAATTAGTTAATTGGTATATTTGAAACATGAGTCTTATAACTAAAAGCTCCTATAATCAGACATTATAAATAGAATAATACATTTCCATCATGAAATATGCATTTCCCTTGATATAGTATAGGAGTAACAAATATGTTCAAACAAAACCCCAATTTTGGTTCATTTTGTCTGAATAACTCGGAGTAAAAACAAAAATGTTCCAAAATCTGATTCCTTATGTGTTGATGTACTAACATTATGGTGAATAATATCTTTGTACTATCAAAATTACATACTTAACAACTTAACACTTCAAAGTGACCAATCAGCCACAATTGTCAAAAAACAAAGGAAAAAATTTCAGAGTGAATGAACACGAACCATAAAAGAAACCAAGACATATTACCAGCCTATACCAGAACAATTTATTTATTAAAATGTGATGGCAGTGGGCATTTCACTACATGGTCAAATCAAATCATGAAAACAGGGGCAATATAGGCACATTTTGATCACGGAATATATTTGGAAAACAGGTGTACCAAAATTTAGACTGATTTTCAAATATGTGTATTTCCTTAGAAAGTAATTACAATTAAACAGTATAAATCAAGTAAAACAAATCACCTAATGTGAATTAGGAAGTACAAGTGCCCTAAATAATACAAATATATTAACAAAAATGAACAAAAAAACTGATTTTAGACTATTTTATCTCAAAAAAGACTAAAAATATTGACAAAATCAATCAACAGTATAATTTGCTAATTGTCTGTGTACTGAATAAGTTAAATCCTACCAGTGTGAAATTATTACTAAATCTATACACAAGCCATATCGTTGACCGATAGACCTGAAACAGTCACTATAGTCCATTAGTAAAAGTAGTCTTTTTATGTGAAGGAATTGAGACCACAAAAAAAAAATTGATATAAATGTAGCTGATATAGGTTTGATTAACATATCCGAAGCTGAAGGTATTAGATAATTCACTACATGGTCAAACTTGGCTCTTAAATTAGGCCAAATTACTACAAATTTGATCCCGGACAATTTTTGTCCACCAACTGTGTCAAAATTTGAGCTCTTTAGAAAAACATCTTGACTTTTCTAGAATCCCCTTTAAATAGACAATATAAATCAAGTAAAACATTTCATCAAATATGAATGGCTTGGGAGAAAAAATGGCATGAAAACTGAAAAAAAATAATGAAATTGAACGAAAATCACATTTTGGACCTCTTTATCTCAGTACCCATAAGGGATATTAAATATTATTTCATAATGTGATTCTCCAGGTATTAATCAGTTATAGTAGCAAGTATAGGCTTTGCACCTTTTACAAAAACTGTGAGTATCGGAAAATGGTCCAACACACTATTTAGATTCCTGAGTGAAAATATGAGCTATACCCCCCATGCCTTTAACCTCACTTTTCTCAAAAACCGTTAGGAATTATGAACTTTATGTAGCGACTAGGCCAACCCGCTATTTTGAGGAGACAGCGGAGACTCGAACCAGCGAACTCACACTTGGGAGCCAGGTGTCGTAACCATTGCATTGTAGACCACGGTGGATCCCTCTGGAACCACCACAACGTTTGGTTACTGTATATACCTTGTGTCTACTGTTATAACTATGTCATAGGTACACCTATAATATAGGAAGAGGGCAAAACAAATTATAACTTGATATCTTCCCAGCAATCGGTAAACATGACATCTGAGAGTGGTGGAAAAGGTCGCCTTCAACTGAAACATAATCGCATTTTCTATAGGTGTGAACGTGATAACATCCAGCTGTTTAGGGGAGGTACATGTACATTACTATGGTAGCACATGAAAGCTCCACTAACAGATGTATGGAAAGTCATGTCTTAACATTGGTCCAAGTAGGTAGCTTAGCGAGGTAATACTATGAGCTAACAGCTATGAAATGTGCAGCTTTACTTTCACGAATGATTGTGGTATCAGAAATGCAATGATACAATCCAATAGTTTTAGAAAGTGAAGTAAGGTTACCATCATAATAAAACTAGGTCATAGTTTGACTAATTGTTCTTGTACATATTCCAATGAAAATATCTTTATAATATATTCTGCCAAACATGCAAAAATACCAATATCTGCACATGGCATATAAGTTAAGAGTGAAAAGTGTTGCTGTGAATTGAGAAAAAGAGGGGATGCTGAATAGGCAGGCTGAAAATATAGGAAATAGTGCACTTCTTGCGACTTTAGCATTTTGTCACAGGTCACAAGGACTATAGCCTGAGCGTATCAGTACTATCTTAGCTACTTACACGCCATTAAGGGTGCTTTGTTAACAGATTTGTTTTGTTTTTGTGTTCAACCCCCGTGACAAAAATCATTTGTCTGAGGGCACTTAAGAGAAATAACATGCGATCGTATCGCATCCTGGTGGCGCGTTCCTTGTAAAACAGCCTGCCAGCTTGTTTCAAGTCATCTTGGGTTACTACAACCAAATGCATTTTGATGGCTTTCTCTTTTTGCAGGGAATGTGACATGTGGCCTTGAAGTTAACCTTAATTTCCTTATATAGCTCTACTCTTAAAATATGCCCTTGACTTTGCCTTCAAAGATTAAGGTTTACAAATGATATTATACATTATACATAGAGCCTAGTGAAATAAACTTTAAAGAGTATGTTCAATTACCTTAAATGAATATCAGGACTAACTATCCACATAGACAAAACTAAGGTGGTCAAAATGGGGTGGGGGGTGGAGAGACAGTGGGATAACGGGATAACGCTTTGCCTTGATTTAGCATTACACTGGACACAAGCGTTTGAAGCTTTAAGAATCAAATATAATGTTTGTAACATAGGGCAATTAACAGAACTTAACTTAGATGGCAAAATGTCATATACTTTAGGCTTAATTAGACTTTGGATTCCTAGACAACTGACAAGAAGTGTTTTAAATTTATAAAACCACACATATTCTGCTGTCTCTACCAAACCCCACACAACAAATTTTAGACAAAATTGACAGTATTTAAAAAATGTTTATGAAGTAACATACTTTCAAAAAGCAATAAACATATTTACCTCGCTAAAGCGCTACAGGAAGCTTTAGGATACCCAGATTTGCACTCATTTAACAATGCATTAGAATTATCATGGGAAGAAGATTGCCGACGAAGTCCAACAAAACAGGTTATAGGGTTATAGCATACAATTTTGGAATCTTTGATATTTGTAAACAGTAGATAAATTGAGAATAATGGATTAAAGTTAAATTTTCGGATCATTTTTGCAAGCAGTAAAACACTTGTATCAAACTTATGACAATGGTAGGATAGGTCCAAATTGGATTTCTGACAGGACTTTCTCTCAAGAAAACAAATCCCAGCATTTTCTTTTTCATATTGCAATCAATATTCTAGACTTAAAAAGTTTGTGATTTCTGGTTCAAAGAAGGTTAGTAATATACAATTTTGATAAGGCAACATTGCACATGTATAATAAGTATTCTCCTTTTTCAAAAAGAAAGTCAAATGTTTCTGAAAAAATCAGAAATCTAAACCTCATATCTTTCTTTGCCTATTGTGTAATAGGTATTGCCATTTTAACCTAACATGTTAGATTAGTGGGAGCAATTAAGAAATGATAACGCTTTCATTTTCGGTAGTTTAAGTTAACCTTTTGTATTTGCTGAAATTATCAGTAAAAATGCATACTGTCTTCGAAAAGCTTTTAATATATATAAGTGCAGAAGCCTCCTAGGTTCCTGAAGATAAGTTTATGATAGATTACATATGCCATTCAAATCTGGTCCAAAACATCCAGCCGTTTGCACTAAACAGATACATAAGTTCCATATACAAATAGCCACTAAAGTCTGAGGGAGAGGATATTTCACGAAATGCCTGTCAGTTGAAAATAGTGTATTCAATTTATCTAAGTACATACCATCAGTAAACATGGTCTCAAATAGGTAACGTTTTCTCATCTATCACATCTACTTGCATATTGTAAAAGACATTTTTAACGTGGCAGGTTACAAATAAATTAATGCATGAACAATAGTATCCATGTTGCATTAGTTATAAGCGTTCACAGTTAACAGTGTGTAATATGGATCATCAAATATCTAAAGGTGGCCAATGTCTTTCAATAGCCCAGATTTTTTCTTGACTTCTGTGCAATCATAAGGGAAGTACCATCTGGTCAAGATGTTCAGTGAGCAAATTTGCGTGCACCCCACTGCCTTTAGCCACTGCATCAGTTCTCCAGCAATAGTATCAATCTATCTAATTTTGCTCTCCATGTGGTTATAAACTAGCAGCCACTTGTCATGATTAGCACACAGCTAGGCGGTTTGGACCAATCAGAAGCCAGCATTGCCGTGCTCTATTTCTCATAAAATACTGCAAGAGTGCTCTAGGAGAATCCACACTGCCCCTTTGTATTACTATGGCAAGTCATAGTAATGCAAAGGGACTCTGACAGGCATCCTGTTGATACCACCTGCGGAGACGACAAGCTGGCCTCTGATGGCTGCTGCTGCACTGGACCATCAGTGTAGATTACCAGGATAAGGCAAACAGAAATACCAAAACTCAAAAGAGAAAAACTAAAGAGCCTCACCAAGTTTCATACATGATAAACTTATCTCCACAGTTACCAAGTTATCATTCCCAAGCTTGGTATTTGTAATCTAAGAGATGATCAGACTTACTGATCAATTCCCCTTAATAAACATTACCAGACTGTGGAATGGTTACTTATGTGTGGAAACTTGTCTATTATGCATGGGAACCCTGAACTGTCTTTTCTCTAGAATGTTGGTATTTTTGTTTAGTTACCCTGGTAGTCATGACTGGTGTTGAAGGGCAGCTTGATCATGGAGATGTTGTCTGGTCAGTAGCTGCAGTCAAACGGAAGATTCAGTATGTGTGCCGGTGGATTACTCATAAGACTTGTATTGTTTTCTGCTTCATTAATGGATGGATAGAAGGACCCCTGTAGTGGTCAGCCAAACCCTGAACTCCAGAGGAGCAGGATTGAAAAGGGTCTCACTGTTTAGAAGAGCTTAATGAGTTCATGGACGCTTTGTGCTAAATGTGTTAGATGATGTCACTCGTGTTTTATGGTCATTAGAGCAACTCGCTGTCGCTCGTGCTCTAATTCCCATAAAACACTCTTTCCATCCTCTAACCTATACTTAAGACTCACTGGTGAATGGTGTTCACATGGTCAAGCTGTGCAGTAGCGGGCGGGGTGTGGTCAATGGAACTATCACTTCACTTAACGAAAGATATGCGGGTAATAGGAAGCGCCTAAGGACGGCACTTAGATATCAAGCTCCTGTACTTTAGCCCAGACATCCCACATAGAATTTGATTTTAATAATAAAAGCGGTCCATATATCTATACTTCTCCTTCTCCCTCGTCATCCATTTCTTCTTCTACTACTGCTACTACAAAAGTAACAACACTTAGAATGCAAAATGTACTAACGATGTGCAAGAGAAGGGGCATACTGGGTTGAGGAGAAAGGCCATATGGAGAAGCTGCAGCAAAGTGTGCTAGGAAAGCCTATCTCTAGGAGGAGCTCTGCCAGTCACAAGGTCTAGCCAGGGTCTAACTGCGAATTATACGGGAAGCCACCCGATGGAATGGTTAATACAAAAGCAAACTGCAAGGAATTGGGCTTTATTTAAAGGTGTTGATCCCCCAAAGTTGACCTTTGGAAATCTTTACATGCAAATATAAAACTTCAAACAAGGGTATGTTTACAGTAAGCATGTGGACATCCATGCATACAAAGAGCAGTCATCAAACATGGGCGTCTATGTATTAGTAGGATAAAAAAAAATCCGAAAAAACTCATTGTCTTTCATCTTTTTTCAACAAATCTCTCTGTAACAAGTTTATCAAATATTGGAATACTATGGCTAAGCTACTTATTATTTAGTCAAACTAGAGGTATGCAGCCTACGTATTAATCGAAATATGCCTGATCAACTCAACAGATCAACATCGCCCTTAGTTGTGTCTGCTCATTTGAATAATGATTATTAATTGATCCAAAACTACTTAAATCAATACATTTCCTTGGGACATGAAGGGGATTTTCTCCGGGAGTTTCACATTTTTTTAGTTTGTTTAGTGTACGAATCGCTGTGAGTGGTTGAAATGTGTCTCGAGAATTCAGTGATAATGGTTATCATTGTTGCTGAATCCATCACATGCTCTGGCGGCCGGTCAACCATCTATGCGGGTCACTTTAGCTGTTGATGGGCAGTACTAAGTGGCATACATCCTTTACCATGACAGGGTGAAGTGTATGTCATCAAAAACAGAATCGTCTCTTGCCAGGCACCCAACTAATTCAGGAAAGTCTCATCTCAGTATCACATCTATTGCACAATATTCTCTTGACGCTATGACAGCAATCAAATAATGGGTAGGTTTGCATACGCATTCCAGTAACAACGGATTACTAGTAGCCTTTTTATTGGTATAAGAGTGAAAACTAGGTTATGACAGCAACCAGTTACAGAATAGTCTTTAATCAGTATAAGTGGCTGCAGAATATGTCGTTATCAGTATGTTAGCGATTACAGAATATTTTCTTAAGATATGATAATAATCATTTGGAGAATATCTTCGCACGACAGTATGAATTTATCAGTATGAAAATAGATATGACAGCAGTTTCTGAGAAGTCGTCTGTCAGTAGAGCGGCAACTCGTTACTAGTCCGTATGACAGGAACTACAGAAAAGTCCCTCATAGCATCCACTAATCACAGAATACCTTGGTGTCATGTGTAGTGACAGCAGTCGTCCTTCACCAGCACACAAAGGAGTATACTCTTATCCTTCTGGAGCAAGACCAGTGACAGCAACCACACCTATAAAACACATTACAAAATACTATCCTTTCCAGCTACTTACAAAAGTATCTGGTTAGTATAAGATAAATGACCGAATATTCTTGTGAGCAGAAAAAACATTTCCCCTTTAAATCTTTGCCACAAAATGGCACAGAATTTACAATATCAGTTGGTAGGCATCTGTGTCTTTGTATGTAGTACATTATCATTGTTATGCCAATAAGTTATTTAGGAAGGAAGTAGCATCAAGAAGTGCTGTACATGTATGTGTGGATGATGTGGCATTAGCCATTAACCTTACATTTAGGCCAAGCTCATTAAGATTAGGCTTGTTCTATTTTAGGAAGGGGCGGTGGGTCATGATTACAACTCTATTTGAAGTAGGAGACTCTTTCCTCTGATGCTAGATATATTTCTGTAGGGTAACGTGTTACACTCAGACAAATAGACAGCCAGAGCTGTTATTTGATTACCTGTATCTACTAAGCTGAGTGCATGTTGATCCCCCTAGTCCTCAATGAAACTGTCACCAATGTCAACTTCGGTGGCCTCCGCATAGGAATGTTTGGTTTTCGTGAAATAGAATACTCGTTGGATCGTGATGAAAATGAAACAATCTAATTCCGACATTGATATACCCTTCACCACATCCCATTGCAGCCCAGGTGGGGGTGAGGACGATTTTGAAGTCTGTTTTCAGAAGAAATACATCCACAGTTTCAATGTTGCTTATTTCATTCAAGGCATACTCGTGGGACATTTTATGTTTCAGAGATTATCATGTCATTTTTCAGTGATATTAGATTCATCGTTTTTTGCATGATATCAGCAAATATTATACGTGCAGACTCGCTGATATCCATCAGTTATCCTGATGTAAGATCAGCTTCATACAATCAATCTACGCAGCATAAGGGTTGAATGTGGAAGTGTTGAATGCGGCGTATCTAACGTATAGTTACATTTGGCTGCTCGGTTTGATCTTTTCAGATGTTAAACATACCTCATGAGTGTGTGATCTAAATACTCGTGTACATTGTATTTGCCATATACCGCATAGTAGTAGTAAGTTTATTTGCTGTAAATATGTTTTACAAAATCGTACACATAGATAAACAGAACATTTGGTACATCGAGAAATAACAAAACGATTGGAACAAACTGACATTTGAAAAGAGACTGACATAGCAGTGCACCCAAAAGTGCCCCCATAATTCAATCATTTTCAGGCTAAAGAATGGTGAAAGAGGTTATTTCTCATCACTGCTTTGTCAAAATAGAAACAGATCTTCACTTCCAAGTTATTTTCCTGCCATGCAAATTTATCAATTTCTGCAGCCTTTCGCCTTCTGGATACACATTTTAGGGAGTGGTGTATTTCAATCTTCAGGCGAGTATTTGTCAAGTATCGTGTGTGAGAAGAGAAGATTTATGACAGAATAACAGTGCAAACAGTGAGTCCCAGTTGGGAAGAGCATTAAGCCGTCTTTTTCAGCTCGGGCAGTTGAAGACCTCATGCCAGTCTCTGAGTAATACACCCACCTCCCAGCAGGGCAGTAAAATTGCCTTACTGCTCACAGATTGTGCTTATATTTTCAACCTGGTTTTACATTTGGTCCCGCAAACAATGTCATACCTATTGAATGTGTCAGCATGATAAATTACTCACAAATTTATGAAACTTCTTGTATCCATAATTGGCCACTGTGATTCTAACAATGTGTATTCGTGATGTTGAGGGGCGAGAAGGGCACACCTCAAAAGTTCACTCAATGAATAGTTACACACCTGACAGGAAATCAACACCAAAGGAATTTCCTCGCAAAATACATCCAAGCCAAGGCACAAACATTCAACCATAACATAAACAGATTACTCGGGATCTGTGGAGTCTTGCTAAGACTTAAGCTGACAGCAGAACTGTACAGGCCTGAGCTTAAATGACACTGTATACTAAGCTGGCAGGCTGATTAACCAGCCTCTTACCTAACCGTGCCCCTAACTGGAGAGGCCAGACCAAGCCACAGGCATGGGGAGACTCATTCAAGTTTTCAGACGGGATGTGTCGATGTTTATCTTTAACAAAAAAAAAATGCGATTTTGCAAACCTCCTTACCATCTGCATGATAAAAACTTGATACAATTGGATACGAACATGCTATATTAAAGGTATTAGGTTCAAACTTTCTGTACATTCTTAAACCTCATCTCCGACAAGTTCACCAGAATTGTTCTAAACGCGGCATTTTGTGAATGCCAAGCTTACAACGATGTGGAAACGTTACAGTTATATATCATCAGCTGAAACAAACTGATCAAAATCCCACCTTGACCAAAGGCAAAGGACCACAGATGATTCCCTTGCACTCTGTAGATTACCGAATGCCTTTCCACCAGTAGGTGGAGTGCCCCCTCCGGCAGAATCCCTAGATACACAACGTGAGCTCTTTAGATACAGTGTTTGGAGTGCTATGTCAAATATGTTGAGGAATGCCTTTAGAGGATGGACATCAGAGGGAATCCTCCTATGTCTGTCTCTCCCTCAGTGGGACTCCTCCTATGTCAAGCCGGGTTTCAGATTACGCATCACTCACTGGGATAGGCCACGTCAAAGGTTCAAGTCCTTGCCCTCGAACCCCATACTCATTAACATAGGGTGCACGTGGTCACATTCCTAGACAACAAGATACGTTGCGTGTTAATTTCACAAATAAGCTTGTGTATGTATGTAGGTACTCATGCATGTGTGTATTATCATGTGTTTTAATATATATATATATATATATATATATATATATATATATATATATATATATATATATATATATATATATATATATATATGTGTGTGTGTGTGTGTATATATATATATATATATATATATATGTGTGTGTGTGTGTATGTGTGTACATGCACGCATGCCAAAGAAGCATATACTTCATAAATACGCCCTACAAATGAAAGTTACATTAAGAAGGGGCCAATAAAGGCATGCGGGAAATTTACCAGTAACAAGTGGTTAGTCGGTGATTTTTCCCAGAGAATTCTTGTTGTCTTCACCACCAACGTGTTGCCACTCATCGTTTAATGGTCCAAAAATGACTGAAACATTGAATATGTACAAAATTCCATTGATAATTGATTGAAGCACGCGAAGAGATTCTATCTAAGCCTGATCACACGCCCTGTTTGACAGAGCAACATGTGTTGGGCTCCAATAATGGCATCTGCCCTGGAGTCGATGTTTGTCCAGTCTAGCGTAGACTCATGGACGACCAAACCACTGACCTTTGGGAACGGGCTCTGACCAGCTAACATGTCCCAAATGGACACTCCGCTTCTATTTTTGATGTTGGCGTTGTCAGGCGACCCGTAGCAGCTTAGTGTGTATCTTTGGATACTCCATTTGAATCTCAAGGGGAAAGCACTTATTTTTCAATTCAGTCTTACCAGCTAAAAATCATTACACAAACTACTAGGATATTAGCTTTCCCGCCAATTTCTTGAGATGCCGCATTTGAACTTTTGGAGTACGTTGGGAGGTTTTCCCTCCCACACTTCCTTTCTCATGCATACCTAGAGCACCTAGATCATGTTGTCAGTATGATGGCGTTTATAACGAAAACCTCCTTGATTAAGGCCTTCTTGAGGAATTTTAACAGACGAACTATTGAACGATACTCAATACATTGGAGATATATATGTGTGTATATATATATATATATATATATATATATATATATATATATATATATATATATATATATATATATATATATATATATGTATATATATATATATATATATATATATGCATGTATATATATATATGAGTATGTATGTATGTGTATATCTATATTATATCTATCTATCTATCCATCTATATATATATATATATATATATATATATATATATATATATATATATATATATATATATATATATATATATATATATATATATATATATATATATATATATATACCGTTGGATTTCCAAATGGCGTCCACCGCTGATCGCACTGCCGCTAGAATTCTTTTGGGGCATTACAATTTGCCAAAATTGTGTAAGATAAGATAGCAGGGAATCATTATTGCTAAATAATCATAATTGATTTAGGTATGTAACTTGCGAGTTCGATCCGTCGAGTTTGACGAAGAGTTTTCTCGACTGTCCGTTGCAAGACCCTTGGAACCTGTATATATATATATATATATATATATATATATATATATATATATATATAGAGAGAGAGAGAGAGAGAGAGAGAGAGAGAGAGAGAGGGGGGGGGTAGCAGCAGCAGCAGCATCCGTTCATAGTATCATTGTGAAGGGTTATTGAATTTTGGATGCGGGTTTCATTTTCTATTCCAATCATTCCATACCCTTGCCCGTGTATATCATTGGGGTTCACATAGCAATTAAGGCGCTAACGTTTGCCCCACACTCGTTCCTACGGTAATCACTTCCCAATAGCGACCACCAGACAGGCGCTGTGGGGTAAACATGTGGGTTGGTTCCAGCAATTAACACAGGATTTATTTGGCAACACTTAAATATTTGTTTTATACTGGAGAGGTTAATTAGCAAATGGTATGCATATTAGAGGTGTCTGGCGTTCACTGATATATGTGTGCATTGTATGTATGTATATATCTCTGTTTGTATGTACATGTAGGTAGGTAGGTGGATGTGTGGGGGCGGTCTTGACAAGCACCCTTAAGGAAGCCATGCCAGCACCCCAACCGAAGCATCCGTCTGCGTCCTGCGGGTAGCAGTAGTTGGCATGGGTTCTGTGTCACAGCATCGAAGCCATTGAACTACACGAGGCACAGCTGTGGTTCCCTCTCTCAAGGACAGGGCTGGGGGCGGAATAATAAAGTGGCATGTTAGGAGGTCGAGAGCCATTACAAATCAATCTTAAGTGGTTCGGCTACTTAAAAAGGAATGCCCAGATTGGCTGCTGTATTGGTAACACGAGCAGTGGAATACGGAGTTTTTCTTTGATCAAAGAAAAACAGTAGTGACAGTGTCCTTAAGAATGGTATTAGAACTATATAGCTTCAACGATTTTACCGAGTCCGTAAAAGATTTTAGGGAAAAGTTAAGAAGTAATAGGGATAGCACTTATATACGTGGTGGTCATCTTAGCAGTAATAAAAAATAGTGACATTGACAATTACAACACCATCAACAACCATAATATTAGTGATAACAATAATAAACATAATAGAGAATAATAATCTTTTAAATCCCACAAATTAAATACGTTATACTTCCCATATTAAGAGCGGCCTACATGGTCCGTTCATGCCCACTAGTCCGTGAGCCAAACCCCATTTTTGGGGTTTCGGTTTCATATTTGGTGGCCAATCCTCACCTTGTTTTTCTTAAAAACTACTGTGTTAGCTTCATTTTGATGTATGATAGCCTTGTATTGGGTGGAGCTTTTCCGAGAAAATGGGCCGTGATAATCTGACTACTGGTAAAATCTGTGTGATATGTAGAAGGACAAATACCTTTGATTCAGTGCTTTATAGACACCCAATCATCCCCAAACTTTACAACTAGTTAGCTTTGAAATTATCAAACATGCTTAGATAGGTTATTGCATAGAAAAGTACCTTAAACAATAAATCGGAGTGTCTCGTGAGAAAAAGTCAGTTTTGTTCAATATTTTCCACTTAAGAAATTGCAATCTGAAAGTTAGTTACCTTGAAGTATCACATATGACATTCACCCATTCTATATTATTATTCAGTCCACATATAGATTTATAAATGAATTATAATTGACACTGTGAAAGAAATTGCACCACTTTCCTCGCCATGAAATTTAAATGGTAATAATTCTTTTTGAAAATATACGCAAATCACTGCATCACCCAGACATTTTTCCAAAAGATACCAGTGTTGTTTGTATTATTCTACACTCCACAAGAACTGTATTTAAGATAGCAGACAATATAAACCATGAATGTGACTGTCAGTGCAAGGAACTTAAAGGCATAGTACAGTATTCTACAAGGTGACAGTAACATCTAAAACTTTTAAAAGTACCCCACAGTAAGAAATACATTACACTTTGCATAAGCTATCATCATCAGATCCCCTTTGAAATCAAAAAGGGGGGTCACCAGTCATCCCATCCATATAGGTGGCGCCAAAGTGGCACTTCCATTTACAAATTACATTGTTTGTCACTTTCACGCCACCTATACTGACAGTATGACTGGTAACCCCGCTTTTTTAAAATTTTACATAGACAAATGGGACCTGACATTGAAAGCCTATGCTTGATATAAAATCTAACCATGGGGTATTTTTTAAATGAACTTTTAATTTTAAACATGAAATTTGCAAATTTAATGCCTCTTGGCCGCCACCTATATGAAAGGGATGACTGGTGAACCCCCCCCCCCCCCCCCTTTTTTTTGATTTTTAAAAGGGGATCTAACGATGAAAGCTTATGCAAAGTTAATTGGATTTCTATCTGTATCAGACTCCAAGTCCTAAGCCTGGTTGTCGCAAGCTTCAGTATTGCCTCTGGAGCTGGAAGACTGTGCATCCAGTCAATTTGCAATTCCTCCTCATTGTCACTGGACCTCTTTTTATACAAACCATGTCCAACATGGTAGGGAACATCTGGAGAAAGCCTATATCTCAACTCATTCCTTTTTGTGTGGTACCAGATTTTGGGCAGTATAGCTCACATGTGAATGCTTCCAATTTTGCTATGAGGTCGCCTTCAATTTCCCAACAGGACCCTAGCTCTGCAAGTATGTCCTTCTTGTCTTTCCGAGTAATCTTCAAAGTACTTGAGTTGTCGCGACCAGCAAAAGCACTTAAGCTATCACAACCCTTAGATGTATGGAAGCCAATCATTGACTTACAACAATCTGAGTTCACAACATCTACTTGTATGCTAACAAATCTCGTGTGGATCCTTGTACTACACCTGAGATACAATGGTGCACTAATATGTGGGGAAAAACGCCAGACACAAAACTCTTTTTTTTCATCTGAGATGATGACACAGCTTTGTGTCATTCTGAAGCAGCTTGTGCAGCATGGTGCAATAGGCGATTGTCTGCGTCCTCTTGAGTTGAAAGCAGTTCCGTCACTTCTTAAAAAACAGCAGTGGTCAGCTTGTAGCAAACTTTACCACAGGTTACTAACATGACTTTTGACCCCAGGTCCTTCAAGTACACCGGTTGTCTCAACTCTTTTGTGTAGGGGCCTACCCTGATGGTCGTGTGGTCTGTAGGAAGGAAGGGATGTGTTTTTTTACATTGCTTTCAACCTTTTAGGTCATATAGAAACCCGGAACTGGGAAGAAATTCCATTCTCTTCACGAATAGTTCCTTGAGGTCTTTCAGTGGCAGAAGGACCATAGACAGCCCTCCACAACGCCGCACATTTATATAGCATCCAGGCCAACGCCAAACCTGCGAACTCACGCTTGGAAGCCAGGCATCTCACCACTACCAGAGTTCAAATCCCACCCAGGGCATGTGAGAAAGTTGACAGTGACTTGGGATTGGAAGTTCTCCTCTTTCCTCCACCAGTTACAACTGGCTAGTCACGACTAAGCTGCAACATGGCAGAAAAAGTGACTATAATTGAAATTACACTCTTTTGTGAGAAATTCACTCAGGTTCTGCTTGCTGTGTGAGTTGGACAGGAATCTTCTCCACAGTTAAACTTTGTGACCTGGAACAATATTCTTGACCTCTGATTGCTCTCTCTATGTCTTTGATTGTCTCTTCTCTGTATATATCAAATATGACACCTATTCAGATACTGTCAGAACACTCATGAAGTATTGCTTTGAAGATGCTTGATGAAACTTCAACAAAGGTGTTTTATTATACCTCATGTGAGGATACTTTTATGCTATTGGATGAAAGCCATATGTCAAAAACGTTGTCAAGGAACTGTGAATTGTAAACCTACCGTTTCATGATTCCCTCTATTGTTGAGGACGTCATGCTGTCAACAATGGAATTATCTTATTGTTGAGAACAACGTTTAGGAAAATAACATTGACCTTTCATCGTAGCTTTTATGAGTGCTTAATTAGCAGTAATGGCAGCACCCCAAGCAGCAGGCCGCTTTAAGGTAGTGGTGGAGGAGGATATCACAAGACTGCTTGTTATGTTGTTCGGTATAATAAAACAAATGCAACATCTCTGTGGTGTTGCCAGCATGATTGTATCCCCCTCGCTTTGTCACCTCGAGTGACAAAGCCCCACTGGGGGATACAATTATGCTGGCAACCCCACAGAGATGTTGCATTTGTTTAATGGTCACCTCTTGTTTTCTGAACAGGGGCTATGGCATGATGGTCATGATACTCAGACTGTTTCAGATAGTCATGTGACTGTCATGATTTATATTTTCAAAGGTAAAGGTTTATAGTCTTGTATCCACCTTCATGTTCACACAACCTTCCTTCCCTAGCATGCCTGTACACACGGAAACCATTTCAATCCCCGGAGGGATATTCCAGAGCAGATGGCTGCATATAGCACACAAGCTCTAAGTACTGTATTCGGTTTTCTACCCTCTTTCGTTGCCCACGCGGGGTGTCATGGCAACCATATGTAAACAACTTTACAAGGCCTCTTTTCATAAATCAAATTTACCTTTTCCATAAATTGAACATAAAAAATAAGGCATATTGCCTTAGTAATGTATGGACATTGTTTTCTTGCCACACAGTGCATCCAGGGCTGGAATATAGTGTTTTTAGTGTCACTTATTCACCTCGCATGTTGTCATGGCCACCATAAGTAAACAACTTTTTAAAGAGCCCTGGTTATCACACGTTTAAGGCACTTTTCCCAAAAATCTAAAAGTAAAACATATTTTATCATGATATGATAGCCATTAAGATCTCGCCAGGCTGTCTGCTGCATCTCACAGCCTCTGGCCTGCGGCCCTCGGCTGTGAAATGCAGCAGACCCCCTCAGCTTTGGGTTTTCCAACACAGCTGCCTGGCTCGATCTCAATCCCTATACCAATGTATCAGCCCTGCCCTGTTACAGTCACTCTATATTCACAGTCCGGAGTTCATAATGAATTACAAACTGACATTCTTCAAAGCCCGATATCATGGAAAAGCTCCAACGTGTGCAAGGCTATCATACATGAAATTGAAGCTGAACAACAGGGCTTCTCAGAAATGTATGGTAGAATTGGCCCCCCAATATGAAACCGACCAACCCTCTGGCTCACAGACTACACAGGGGAAATACATTATAAGTCCCCTATCAATAGAGATTGATTTACTTAATCTCTGCATCTGGAGTTTGTTCATTCCCACAGGGAAAATCCGTTATGATTCCTCTATTAAGAGAGACCGGTGGTCTCCAAAGACGACGTTTAAGTTGTTACATTAGGAGTGTGCGTTACAGGTTTGACTGTGTGCCTAGTGCCTATGTTATAAAGCACGCTTTCCCCAGCAGCGCCAGCTAGCAGGAGGCGTGATTTGTAGCCGAGCTGGTCGACCTGGTGATTTATACAGGTCCATGCACTGGCGGTGGGCGACCAGTTGCCGCGGCCATGGATTACGGAACTAGTGGTGGGAGTGGAGATATCATCACTCTTTACTCATCGCCCAGTAGGTCTCCCCTCATACGCCTACCCAATACACCCCATGGCAGTCCAGACCTTCAATAGTAGAAATCAGATTTCGGTAGGCCTCATAACGGTGCTCAGACTACGGGTAATGCATGTACTCATTGACTGAATAATAAACAAAGTACACCAAACATAAAAAGTGGATACAAGTGAATACAATCATCGATACAGTCATTTCAGAACCATAGAAAGACAAAAGAAACAAAACAGGACAATGAACCAATCTTAGCGCAAGCAATGAGGAGAGATGGGGAGGTGGAAGGATTACTAAGATAAAGAAAAGAATGTAGAATAGCAAACAGAAAAAAACTGACACAAGGACCAGAGACTGGTCGAGTGTGGTGATGATATCAGCCCACCGGGAGAATGGGAAGTTCTCCTATTCCCTCTCTGTCTCCGCGGTAGGATTTTGTCATCTCCCAAATGTTCACTTGTTGCTCAGATGTAAGGCTATCAGCGCTTCCTCCAAGGTAACAGAAAGGATATCAGAATATCAGAAGTGTCGATAGCGCAGGATCCTGAACCATTCTCTTGATCTCTTACATTTGGTCTGCTTAACGTCTGTTGTTTGGACATTGGAGGATTGTGTGGTCCACATCCTCAATTATTCCAGCAGGTTTACTTTTAAGATCAAAATCATCGTAAAGTGACTACCATGATCAATATCTGGAAGTGTGGCATGTCTGCCTTGAGAGTTGTTTATTATATTCAAGCATTTGAGTTCTGGTAGAAAAGTGATCCTATACTACCCATGTCCTGTTCCAAACCCATTTTGACCAGGACTTTTTGTGGGGGTTGGGGAATTCCGATTTATTCAAAATAAATCATCTAGCATCTTCAAAACATCAAGAGTGTGCCAATGCTAAAGTATCAGAAATTGGGCATCTAAACGGGTTAGCAAAGCCAGCTTCTTAATCCTTAGAGAAGGACCTATATCGTACTACGAAGATCCTTTTATCAACCTCAGAAAGGAGGTATTCAATGTTGCAGTTTCCACTGTAAAGATGGTTTTGACTGATTTCTCTCAAGGAATATAGTATACGATTTGTACAGAATCAAGTCAAAAAAAGTGATTGGAATTCAAATCCTTTTTCTATTCTCTGTCACTAACTTATATAAAATACAAATCACGTGTGTATTTTTCTGATCATGTTGTTATCATAAAAAATCTGACCCATCGGTTCCTATACGGCCATATATTCATTGCCAACACAGTTTCTGACTGGACATTATCATGTGAGCTTTGAGAGCTGTGTTGACGTACACCAAATGGTCTTCTTTAGTGCTGTGCGTCATTGGTCTCTCATCAGACGGTCACTCAGTGACGGTTCACATTCGGTGAAATTCTGCCAATGCCAAGTTCTTAAGAGAGCCTCCTCCCCTCCCCTGACACCACGTGCTTAACAGCTCAATCAGTGGCCGCTTTGAACAACACACAGTTGCTTCTCAACCACAGCGGGTCCGGGGGAGGGGGGGCGGGGCAGTACTCTGGCCAGTAACGTGCAGAACGAACATATGAACATGCTGTCTGAGATAGAGATTGCTCGGTGATTGCTTTCCGATATTCTGCACAGTCGAGGAGTAAGAGCTTGTTCTAGCGATAAGCAGATTTCTGAAGTGGCTTGCTATATAAAAAAAAATGATTACCTAGTATTTGATGAGTTTGATAAATTTGAATATTCGATCAACTTTTCCGTTCTGATTTTCATTTAAATAATACCTACCATTTCTGACCTAAGATTTTGCTCGACAGCGACTAATATCAGGGAAGTATTGTCGAAAAAACAAAAATCTCTGATTAGGAGCCAAAAATTCCTAGCCTGGTTCTCAGGCTGGGTTGGGTATAATGCCCCTGTCACTATATAGACTGGGTGTTAAGTAGGTTTTATGTCTCTCTCAAACTATAGATGGCAGCACAGTTTTCATGAGTTACAATTGGAAACATACTAGAGCTCATGTGTTGTGTCCCCCTCTAGGATTTATTCAAAACTAAACTTGGAGTGAAATCAACTCAGGTTAGATCAGTGAAAGAGCCAAATGACACAGACGTGTAGCAGGTCTAGAGCCGCCCTTATTCCTCCGTGACCCATGCTGTATGTGAGTAGTAGTCGGCCGCCGTAGATCACAGTGGTTAGCAGCGTCCAGGTGCCTTGGGGTACTATACCCTGCTTTGTTGAGAGAGGGGAATGCGGCGGGATGCTATTACTGTAGAGTGACCAGGATGAGCAGAATGCGCGGCTCCTCCAGGCCTCTGCTGCTGACCAGTGGCAGCAGGCTGAACAGACTCGTCTTGTGCTGTGGACCGCACACATCTGTCCAGCATGAGACCGCCTCCGCCTCCCCCCTCCTCGCATGTGGCCTCGTAAGACACCAGGCCACTCGCCTTGTCAGCTGGCCAAACACTGGTCACCGAGGCGACTCGGTACATCGTCTGGTCAAATACTGGTCAAATGATGCTAGGTGACTTGGTCCATCAGTGTGTAAACCGAGTGCGAAATTGATAACTTGGCCAGTTCTGTAGTCGCTCAATTATCCAGTACAGGGTATACATGTGTGCAGTGTCTTGGCCAGCATTTAGAAACTGGGTGCCTAAAATTGGCAGTTGTACAATTTTTGGGTGTCCAAATTTTTAAGGGGGATACAAATATACTCATATTACAACCATAAACATGTATAAATTCATCACAACAAGGCTTGATATCATTAAACAATGTCATGGGAATTATAAGGAGATGAAAAAATTCAATTATAAGCTTGAGATTGAGATTTTTAGAAATTCCACACAAAAACATTTGGGTGTCCTGAGGGATTCTTTTCAAGGATTTGGTGTCCAAAAAGGCACCCAGACGCCCTGCTGGCTAAGACCATGCATGTGTGTACATTCGCAAATAGGCAAATGTGTTGACTATAACTACATTGCGCATAAGAAGCCGGGCCAGAGGTAATGGTTGATGTACACATCCAAGGTTGTGAAAGAGTGTCGTAGCCTGGAAAATAGCTGCATTTACAGTACATACATTTGATTCCTGCGCCATTCAACCGGGCGTCTACCAGTGCCTGGTTGTACAAAGACACATGAATAATATGTAAAATCAAGCCAAACACATCAATGACCCACGTAGCTTGCGACTCAAAGCTACGTTCAGTTGTGAGGTCATCCAGGCCCAGGGAACTGGCTTGACAATCGGCCCAGCGGTCGTGTATTATGCCTGGGCTACGCAGGCATTTAGTGCAGCAATTAAATGTCGACACTGCACAGGTATATCTGAGCAATGATGTGAAGTAAGATCAGTCTAAGCTCTAGAGTGCCACTTTGCCAAGTAGATAGCCTAATCTTAAACGTATACTAGATGTCCCAAGGCCAAAACGTATTGAAAGATGTCAGAGGCCAGCAACCAGAGCTGAACAACAAAAAAGCATACCGTTTACGTTTAAACCACACTCACGTGTATTAGCTAATCAGTATCTTAACTGGACATTAGTGATGGGCTGAACAATGTCTTTACTCGGGTTTGCTCATTTGTTGAATCATGTTTCGACGCTGTTGATTGGTTGAATGGTTAAAATATGTGTGTACTCGAGATGGTCGATTTGCAGAAAAATGTCATTGCATGAAACGGTTGAATGACTACATGATGGCGTTATTGCCGATGACTTGTGACAGAAATGTATACGTTATGAG
Source organism: Maea johnstoni (assembly GCA_963942565.1). Taxonomy (NCBI): domain Eukaryota; kingdom Metazoa; phylum Annelida; class Polychaeta; order Spionida; family Magelonidae; genus Maea; species Maea johnstoni. The sequence continues at coordinate 35,802,086 of OZ012684.1, forward strand.
TAAACAAAATGTTCCATGCAATTCAGTTAATGAAGCTGATGAATCTTTTTTGAGATAATTCTCTCTATGAATGTGAATTGTAACTAATCATTAGATCTGCGGTGTTGTGGTCCAGATTGGCATCGAAAAATTACCACTACGAGGATTGTTGGACAATTTGTTGCCATGTGATTTCTTGAAATACTGTATGGAGAAAGAGAAATGCTTGAACAGCTAGCTTGATTTATTCATTTATTCAAAGCATTTTGGACTCTCTCTCTCTCTCTCTCTCTCTGTTTATATATATATATATATATATATATATATATATATATATATATATATATATATATATATATATATATATACATGTATATATATATATATATATAAATATATATATATATATATATATATATATATATATATATATATATATATATATATATATATATATATATATATATATATATATATACCGGATATATATATATATATATATATATATATATATATATATATATATATATATATATATATATATATATATATATATATATATATATATATATATATATATATACGTCGCGCACGCAAAGCAAAGCAAGGTAAACGACGCCTGCACTGACCCGAAAACAGTGTGAATTATTATGCCATTCTACCACACGAAACGCACATGGCTTTATGTTTTCTAACTAACAAAACAACAATAAAATAAATCTCCGTCTGCTTATGGTGAGTGTTAAACTTGATACTGTAATCGCTTGCACAGGCGATGAGAAGCCATGAGTGAGACGGTTTCCGCTATGATCTTAGCGACTTTGCCTCAGATAAGACACACTAATGTCTATTCAGTTATCTCAGATCTCCTAGAGATTGTTTAATACCATCAACGCGCAGTTGATTGAGTGTGTTGATTATCTAACAGTTCATGTGATACTGCAAACCGCAGGTCATTGGGTAGATAAGGTAATGTCTCGGGGCACACGCCGGACTGTGCCTGTTCACTAAAATGTCGTTCCACGGCCCGCTCGGGTCAGCTAGATCGTGCGCCCAGCATATTTTGTGTCCAATGTTGTCCCGACGGCGGCACGGAGAGATCAACGCCTGGGCACAGAAAGAACAACAAGCCCCACGCAGAATCAGGGGAAGAGAAAGATGGATTTTATAAATGTGTTTTATACTCAATAAATCAGAAATAACGAGGGAGAATTCTTCAACAGTTCACGGCATCCTTACTACTGGAAAGAATAACAGAAGACATCTTGAGCGGCAGCGCGTTTACTACCCACTACCTACTCGACGCGAGGTTCCGGAACCCGCCGATAGGCGACTTCAAACACGTCGATTGCCTTAGTGGAACGCCATGGATTCTTTCATTAGAGAAAACTTGGTTCTTCCAGTTATGTATGATAGCGTCCACTCTGTTTTGGTCAAACAGCATGGATACATTCAATGGACCAATTGTACTAAGAATACACTTTTATGAAATTAAATAACCTTTTTTGAATCAGTGAAATTAGCGATTTTACAGTTTTGATGACGTCACAAGTAATTTGAAGCTAACTATAATACGCGACGCGTAGCGGCGTTCATTTACACTACAGACCTGTAGTGTAAATGAACGCCGAACACGTTACAGTCAACCTCCCCCCCCCCCCCCCCCCCCCCCCCCTTACTACACCCATTCTACTGCTGACACATGGCATCCAACCCTAGTTCCGAAAAACTCTGGGTGCCATTTCCTCATAAATGATATACACAGTCTGGCACTGTAATCAGTAAGATCATCATTAAACGAGTCCCTTGCCAGTGATAAGGCCTCGGGATGGAACTGCACTGATGAGCTCAGTTAGCGGTTAGGATGCGAGGCCTGCTGGGGGTCGATCAGCATGGTTCCCACACTTAATTAGGGTAAGAACACCCCCTTACCACCCCTCCCCGGCCCCTGACCAGATAACTTAGTTAAACGACTAACACCTCCTACACAATTGTGATGACAGCGAAATATATTTGATATGAAAGGCATTTTGACAGAAAAAGCGCTCTTCCGTGCTGGAAGGCGAAAACTTTGTATCATCACATGAATTCTCACTTTTTACCTGGATATGTTTTGTACCTCGTCGTAAAAGGTGGACTGCGTCAACAGGTAGTCATGTTCTGTGCGTCTATTCCGCTATGCATACCGCTACATTGTAGGTGCATCATAACGACCACCCATCTGACTCCAAGTTCTAAGAGGCAAAAGACACTTCTACGCAAAACACAGTACACGTGTACGCGAGGTGATGGTGGATCCTGGGCTTCCACAACTTTAAGGGGCTTAATAATTGGCGTTAAATGTTTATTGTGTCTGTGCATATCCCATCAATATTACATGTATGTAGCCGAGGCGTACCGTATGTGCTCAGCTGGCTGGGTGTTTATTGTATCTGTATAATACTCAGTCTTGTTATAATACTAGGCCCTGGAATCCTAGTGCTTTACATGGCACACTGCGACTATGTAGACTATGTAGTGGGTAGAAAAGTGGTGGATGTAGATCTTTACTATTGTTATGTAATGTAATGGCATCGACCCTTTCCAGCAATCTCCTTTCTAGAAAAATTCAAGGTCATCCTTACCTAACGACTTACATCAGATAAACGGATCTGCAATGTGTCCCGTTCAAAGTGAGATCATGATATTTAGAATGGTTTCTTGACACAAGCCTAATGTTATATTAATGACCCGTTTTATGTGCGTGTGTTTTTGTTAATTATGTAACACACTACAGTCAGTGCGTGGTCTGCACGGTATACGCATATCGCCACGTACACGAGGCCAATAGAGCGAGCCGTAAACGACATGTTTTTTTTGCATCCCATCGAGTCTCCCTGACAGACGGTCAACAACCTGCTACGGGACCGACTCGGTAAGGCCCGACGACAAAAATAGGTAAATGACATTAAAATCATCATTTTAAACGTATTCCACTTTTTTTTCTGTTATTTGCATATTTTCTTTTGATTTCTTTTTTACGGAAGATAATAAAAAAACGCACCCTTAATGGCAGGTTATACAATTTTGGTAATTTATGCTTATTACTGCTTGCACCATCCCTCCGTCGAGGAAGATCAGTAATTTGACAATAACTACGCTTGTGTACGACGAAAATATAAACAATTATTCTCTAATACAAATGGAACGTTTGAATACGGAACGGAAAACGCTTACAAAAGAAAGAATCAGCAGTCGGCGTGCAGTGCATGAAGTCGAACCCTAATGCCATACCCGCGGAATAAGAAACTGAAAGCAACTGGTATAGATTGTTTGAAGAAAGTTTGATAATCACATAGGAAAGCATACTTAGTGTTCAAACCCCGGGGGGGGGGGGGCACTTGGGTTATTTAGGGGGGCGCATACGCTCGTTATTCAAAATTTAAAAATACCCCTAAAGCACTGATTTCTGGCCAAAAAAGCACCCTTATTTTAATAAAACGCTGATTTTTTCCAGTAAATAAACACCTCTTCTTTTATCAAAACACTGACATTGGATGAACGGGACACATATTTTAACTTAAGATTTTATAGTCCTCTGCGTGTTTAGCGGCAGCAAGTGGCGGCAGCAAACTCGGAAGCCCAGTCACTTCGAGTCAGTCACTCGGCGTCAGAGCCGCGTATATTTCGTGGATTGTAAGGGGATTTCGACCCCCATACTTCGTACCTGGGTACAAAAAAGTACCCTTCTTTTACAAAATCGCGGACATGCGGAAGTCTTAAAAAACGCCCCTTCTTCCGCGAAATACGTAACGCGGGTGCGGCCCCCCTCTGTACCTGAGTGCCCCCCCCCCCCCCCCCCCCCCCCCCCCCCCGGGTTCAAACACCGTTTTGGCATAGCATTTGAAGTAAATTGTATTCGCTTCAGCCTCAGCTGGGCTGATAACGTGCCGCTATGTATGACAAGGTTATTTTAGGTTAAAAGATAGCAATTCTTGTAGTTCACCATAGCGATGTATTGAGAGGAAAGAGAAACGTGTTCGTGTTCTCAGAACGCTGCTCCGTGTCGACCCATTCGTACTAGCATGTCGTCGTCGTCTCGTCGCTCGTTTCTCTTGTGCCATGTTCCACTCTGTTCAGGGTTGGTACAAAGTACACCGAAATTCCAAGCCACGTCAAACATAACGTGAGATATTAACAACAAACTGCGCAAGAAAGGTTGAGCGATGTTATGTGTAAGCGCTTGAAACAACCGAATGTCGTGCACCTTTCTAAGTGCTGCCACGCGGACGTATACATAGTCCAGACACAAGTTGCCATGGCGATGAATCAACAAACCCGAGACATTGTTTTCAGCTTTTGCCATAGGGAAACTTCTAGCTTGTAAACTAATAGTTTACAAGCTACGTTAATAGACTATAAGAACAGAAAGCAAATATTTTTCCGAGGAAAAAATATAAAGAATATGTCTGATATAGTCTCAAGCGATGAGTCTGAATTACTGACACATGCTGGCGTGCATGCACCGGCGTACTGTAACTACCTCTGCTGGAGGCAACCTACACTAAGCGCCAGCCAGTGATAGTCTAACGAGCTCAAACGAACATGTTTCCCTGGTAGTATCGAAAGGAATAGAACTTGTGTAAATGTGTTAGTTCAACAGGCCTGTTTCAGACGGTCTGTGCATTTTCAACATGGTACATGTAGTCCGCCTGGTGGATGAATGATAAACACAAAAATTGTAATGACGCTACATATTTAGTTTACGAGATACCGTTTGATGGCGCCAAATACAAATGGTTGAGCTTATGTATGTCGACATCTACTACATTTCCTACTTAAGACATATATTATATTGGTTGTTTATGTGTGTGTATCTATATTTATTATATATTGATACATAAGACGAGTTGGTTTTTCCGCAAGTTTAAATGCAGATCGCATATCACCTATTAGTAAAGACTTCTTGTTCAAAAAGATAACATTTTAGTCATGCGGTCAAAATGTTCTTTTTTCAGCAAAACTTTCTATATCATCATAATCTAACATCTAATGTCATTTCATTTGTTTTTTCAGAGAGACTAGAGGATTTGGAGACGCCGAGTATATGTCCTGAAATAAAACCTGGAGAGGATGATTTGCCAGGTAGGTGGTTTCGATTAAAATTGTATGTCTTCTTGTTAAGAGCGACATGATGGTTAGATATTCTAAATGTCAGGTTGTTATAAAAAAAAATGGAATATTTTTCCTTTTTTCAAAGCTTTTTCGAAATTCTACATATTTCCTCTTGTTTAGGAACTATTTTATATGTCTGTAAGCCATCGTTATGCTCGATGAGTCGTACAGAACAACTTAACATTCAGAATTGTGTCGAGATTTTTCGGTTGTTAAAATCACAACATGAAAGCCAATTATAATGATTAGTTTAATCTATAAGTCAAGTCTTTCCATTGTCTAGTTGATAAAAGATGAAGGTCTTTCTTTTTCCAGCTATTTTTTCTGCATCATCGTCCCTTATATTACTGCTCTTCGGCAAAGTCAAATATGATGGTTTAATTTTGTTGAGTACGCTCTTCAAGTGAATTTGATGTCGCAGACCGCTAACAACAATGCCACGTATAAACATGGCATTCCCGAAAAGCTCCGTCTGGTAAGGGCATGGGTGAGTGCCCTCGCCGTACCCTTACACGAACTTGTGCATGTAAGACGATAGCCACCAGCGCCCCCTGCCGATAGGACCGCTAACCACTGTGTACCCCCATAGGCACTGTGAACAGACAGTGAGTGAGATAAGAAAACATCTATGACCACGAGCGAAACTCTGCCGTGTGTCTGCTAGCGGAATGCCCCTGAAGCGACATTAGCAGGAACTGACCCTTTATAACCTTGCACTGAAGAAGATACGCCCAATTACTCCACTGACAGTTCATGTACATTCTGCTGAGGAGCATTCAGTGGAATGGAAATGTGGCAATAGTTGGACACGAAACATGATTTAGTAGGTCAGATGAGATTGATAAGTCAAAAGAACATATTTCAACAATTTGAGGTATTATAAAGCAATCGAAATGTATATAATGGTGTGTTTGCTACAATTTAACATATAGATAACAAAATCATGTATGTAGGTGTTTTGACCAGAAAATGTTTATACTGTTGGAATCTAACTGCTGGAAGTTGGCCGTTGTATCAATGAGCAGATGAGTTGAGGCCCGCACGGTGATAGCTCAGGTGACGTGCCTGAACTCTGTCTGTCGCCCTAAAGGACCTCCCCAGAGAAGCCCCAGCGCCAGCAGAAACAGATCTAGAGAAGCCCCTGCCACGATCCATTCTCCTGTAAACTGTCTACGGAACAACTCATATCACTCCATGCCTCGCCGAGCACCAACAGGAAGCAGCAGCAAAGATTAACCACAAGGAGTGTTGGCATACGAGCTGTCTCATAACCTTTTCCCCCTACATTGTCCTTAAGTGTTAGAGGATGCGCAATTCCTTGATATTGTAATGACCACACGAAAAATGCACTTGAATTATAATGCATTCAAATCCCGCTAGACGTGCGTGCGCCAATTCTTTGAATGTATGCGGCCTCAGGTCGCCAGCCAATTGTGTTCGCTTGCGCTTCTTTCTTCCTGTTTTTGACAGTAAGTAAAAACTGGAGACGGCTGGTGATCACGTGACCGCACAAATAACCTTACAATGCGATTTTCTCACACTTAAAATCACTCTTTTATGATCGTCTGACGTTCAAATACTCTATCCTTGGCTTTGTCGGTGTTGTTGCGCTATTTGTGTTGGTAGTGACCGTGTTTCAATTCGAACTACTTTTGATCGCGTAGTGGAAGATTGCAGAGTTCTTAGGCGTCATCGCGGGGGGGGGGGGGGGGGGGGGGAGTGGGTCCGATGCTGCACACAACATAACATGGGTTCAAAAAAGGGATCATATTTAACTACAACAACAGCTGAATTGTACCAGTTCTCAATAAAGTATAGTGATATAGAACTATAACAGCCATTGACATGCGGTCGCGGGAGCCTTGTTTCCGCACAACGTTTTCCATCAAAATATTACATGCTCAATACAAAATTCCCTTTCTAGAATTGAGTCCTTCTGGATGGCGTGAGAAGCTGACAAGATTAAACGCCAGGAATGTTGGCACACGACCAGTCTCATCTTTTTTCCCTTAAGATGTTTTGAAGTGTTAGGGGAGTGCCATTCCTTGAAACCTAAACAGCCTCACAAAATTGTTGTGCATTGACTTCCCGCCAGGTGGCGTAGTATAAAGAAAAAGAAGTGCCAATGATTACACAAACGGAGTGCCAGCATACAAGCTTTTTCTGATTGCGTTTTTGTTCTCTATTCCATTTTATTTCTTTTTCAAGTAAATGATATAAAATTTACCACATCTTTATACAAAAAAGGACCTCATAAAAGTAGAAGACAACAACAAAATGTAGCGCTTTGGCATCTTGCAATGCCTGCCCTGATGGTCGTGTGGTCTAAGGCCTTGCCACTGACTGCTAGCTGCCTCTCGCCACTATACGGGTTCGAATATCACCCGGAGCATGTGAGAATGTTTCCAGTTCCTTGTGGTTAGGCGGTGCTTTTTTCTTGGTTCTCCGGTTTCCTCCACCAGTCACAACTGGCTAGTCACGACGAAAACTGAAATTCGATATTAACTCCTCGCTAGATGGCGTGGCATGAACAGAGAGACGGGGCGAAATAATGCCCTAGAAACGTTAGCATACGAGATGTCTCATCACGTTTTTATACTCCTGACTATCTAGAAGTGTCAGATGATGGACTGCAATGGATAATACAATGGCCTCGTGATAGAATAAGACTGAGCACGAACAGGAAGAAGCATTAAGATTAACCACAAGGAATGTTGGATACGAGCTGTCTCATGACCTTTGTGTTACCTACGTTATCCTGAAGTGCTAGAGGTTGTGCCATGTCTTGATACGGGAATGACTTCACAAAAAAAACACCATTATTTCCATGTGCCACATTATCTTGGAGTGTCAAAAGGGTGGGTGTTTTATACTAAAATGACCTCATCAAAGATTACACTGATGGTGTCGTCGATGATATCGCACCAGGTGGCAAGAGATACCCATAAGATATGTGTGCCTACACCATGGAGTTTGTTTCCTCTGCAGAAAATCATTCAATGAGTGAAAATTAAATGTAGTGTTGTGCGAGGCCGCTAGATGGCCTGAGCAGGATGAAGTTCCTAAGGATACACCCACGTGTAGTTGGCAACAACCTACATTTAGCCTTTTTGTTGTTCAGATATTACATACAAGTACGGTTGTTGATGCAAGACATCAATAGTCAAAAGGCGGGGCTAAGTTATTTATGAACTTGTGAGGGAACCGGATGTATAAAGAACATTAACATTATAGAGGAAAATAATTTATAATGACTAGATTTGTATCAGTTTTGTAGAAATGAAACAAATATCGGAATTCTAGGCGCAAGCTGGAGACTTCGAAATCTCTTGGGTGCGAAGCTACTTGGGTACGCATCAGTTTGGTTACGAACCAGTTTGGTTACGAACCAGTTTGGTTACGAAGTCTGCTGATTTCATTCTATACATATAGTAATTTTTTTCTTTAGTAATTTTCCTTCCTATACTGAAAAATATACTTTATGTCCGCTTAAAATATTTTCATTAGCAACTTTCCCAGTCATAGTAATGATGGACCCACCGCTAGAAGCGCGCTGTAGTAAGCGAGGCCACGCCCACTAACACCTTGTTAGCCAATGCGGGACAACTAAAAACGCGCGTAAATTACGTCACCGATCACTCAGGCGGATAGACACACTCTACTTGGATTGAAATCCATCTGTGTAAGACCAATTAATACTTCAAATTCTGGACTATGTGAACATAGATGGGCACAAATAATACTATATGCATAACATATGCCTCTCCGCGACATATATCATGACAAATAAATATTTCTTAACGAATCAAAATATTCCCCTAAGGCTGAATAATGAATAATCATGATTCATTTTGGAATATTCCTTAATTACATGTAATTATGATTATTCGTAATTCATGGTTGGGTATATTTTCAAAGTGCATGTGAACGTGCTAATTCAATTGTGAATGCTGTACGTCTGTAGTTGCCGACAAACTGGTAAACTGTCGGAAATGTGAGCTAACAATCGCACAAACACGATGAAACAATTGCCTTTGGTAATCTAGCAAAACACTAAAACAATAGATTTTCAAGTGAAAAATGGAAGCGGGCCGACTTTCAGTAATCACCTTAATTTCTATTGAATTATACAGCCAAAGATATCTACTTTCACGTTCCAGGTGAAATCGCTTGGTGCCATCTTTATATATTCGTCAAAAAAGGGGTTGAAATCAGTGTTTCAAGGCATTTTCCTATCCTTTAAATGACTTAAAGAAGGGAAATGTTACCAAAAACAGTTCTTTTAAAAGTGAAAAAGGAAGTGAATGAATCGTGTTTTATTTAACTTTTTTTTATTTGTAAACATTCATAAGTATTCAAAGATACAATATCAAGGTGAAATTGTCTATTTTTATGAACCGAATCTTCAGAAATACGTTTCCAGTAAAATTCTACTACCATTTTAGTTTAGTAAATTGGACGGCAGCTACCGAGTCTGCTACGTGATATGAGCATGCGCACTGCGCATGGTACGGATTGTTGATAATGATATATTTGAAAACTTCATGCTAAATTAAAATAAGGAAGGCACGATTTTCCGCGGCAAAGGCAACATTTATATTATAACCAATCAGAATAGAGAATTATATTCAGTCCGGCCTCAGGATTTCGAACATGGCCGTCCGGACTATGGACATTTCAAAACAGCTTCCCAGATAGGCGCGGCCTGAGGGCCCCGCCAATAAGGGCATTTAGGATGAAACACTATTTGATGCAGGAATCACCAAGAAAAAACTGAAAACTAAAGTGCCAAATATTGCACCTTGACCATGGATAACGGCGAAGTGAAAAAATATACCCCTAATCCCAAGGTTCGTTGTCCTAACCGCGTATAGCTGCAGTATCTTGACGAGAGTGTCTGTATACATAAAATATGTCATGTAGTGCATAGATTTCCCGCCAGTCGGCGCTCCATGACAGGGAGAAGCATTAACGTCTATTCGTAGAGCATGTTGGTGGCCTGTATTTTAGTTTTTTTAGTGTCCGTCTTTTGTTCTCTGGTAATAACTCTTTGTGCATGCACTTTATTGAGTTAGAAAGACCACACAGAATTAAACACAGAATGGCTCGACTCACAAGTCACAACTACTAAATGCTTCACACGTATTACATAAGTAACACTCGTTCATGTAATATCAATGATTCAAGCAAACTTTAACCCAGGTTACAGAAACCGAGGATTTAAGAAAATTACACATTTTACTTTCTGAAGCTTCGGTAAGCAAAAACCTCTGAATAATTACCGCACGTAAGTCGTTTACGTACGTCACTGACCAGTTCTCGTAATAGGGAAAGGATTTACTGTTTTGACGATTTATAACTCTGCACTGCGAGAAGTATTCCTTAACAGTTAAATAAGTCTACCTTTGTGGAGCATCATCCCTCTGCTCAACTGTACGTTTATAATCACATTCATTACCATCTCCCACGGCAATGTAAAGAAGGGATGAACTATGGGAAAATAACTGTCATTGAAAAACAAGAAGGCTCTGTGCCAAAGGCTTCCAGATGAACTGCTGTGCAGCTTCTCGGTTGGTTTGCTGGAAAACATGTTTTGAAATTGATTAAGGGATAAGAAATCGTGCGGGTGCATGTACATGTAAGTGCGTTTAGATGACCGCCCACGGGGTTAGTTTAGGGTCATTTTGAGAGTTTTGCATATGTGAAGCCTGCACCCTTTTCCTCATAACCAGAGTTAGAGAGCAACCGTCATATGGCCTCGCATATACTTGCCCATAAAAAGGAAAGGTTTTGGCTTCTTTTCGAGCTCTCATTGCTGAATTTCACTAAATCATGGTCGCTTCAAATATGCATTTTGGGTACAAAATGTGAACAGATTTGCTCGAGATTTTGCCGTGTGTATAGAGGGATGGGTGTCACATATTTCCAATTTTGACTTTGTTCTAAGGTTATGTAATTTAGGTTGATAAAAAGCACTTTTTTCTCATTTAGAACAATCATGAAAAAAGGCTGTTAAAATTTGAACGAAGCAAACATGTTGAAATGTTAAACTTTGCCCTCCGTATTGATCTTTTCTCAACATTTTGAAAATTCCCTGGTGTATATTTGTGGATATTCTCATAGGAACATCAGAATCTTTTCTTCCTTGTTTTCTATGGATAATCTATGCATATCTTGCTGAACGCGAAATTATGCAGGACATTTTTGGTGTTTTTAACCTTTAACCTGCTTCTTTTCTGAGGGTATTCTTCGTGATTCCTATCTCTCAAGATGCAGATTCCAAGTCCATACGTTTTCCTAAGTGTGTGCATAGGAAGGGCATTATTTCAAAATGGTCTGAACACATAGGCTTTTCGCACGGGCAGGGGCTCCGCTTGAAAGCAAAATATATGTTTTCGTTTGCATGTTTTGCATTTCTATCCATCACGTCTGAGATCCTGATGTGATACTAGTACTTAACGTATTGCTCATTAGTTACTTATCAGGCAGTATACATTATGTATAGGCTAAATACTAGTAGTCAAACAATACCAAGGTAGTAAAAAAAGTCAAAAGTGGCATCGTGGCAAGACAGAAATAAATGAATAAAAGAGATAATCATGTATCTTTAGATCTTCTCTGAAAGATCCCTGGCGTTTAGTGGCAAAACGTACTTAGAAGGCACTTAACACTGCATGTTTATAAAGCGATTATACGCCAACCTACTTAATGGAGTTAACATAATGCTGATTTCTTCGCTACTGGTATAATGTATAAACGTTCATAAAGCGATCACGCCAACCTGCTGTAGACTGAACAAGATGCGAATCTATGTGCTGATTCCCTCTCTACTTGAATAATGTATAATGTGACGTCAACCTCCTCAGTAGAGTGGACAGGATGCAGATCTGTGTTGTGATTGGCTCTCTAAGTGAACAGGGTTAAGTACAGTAGTATTGTAGTCTCAGGATGCAATTAGAAATGCATGACTGAGCTGAAGGTTATTGGTAACCAATACCTGCACATTCGTCGCCAATTTGTACAGTTTATGGTTAATTTGTATAAACCTTAAATTCAAAAGCTACACATCGAGACCAATAAGCTGCAAACCAAACTCAAAAGAACTTGATAATAAATGTAATAACCGGTTTATGGCATAAAATCGGCAGAGTACATCGATGTGAGTTTATATAGTGCCACTTACGTTTGCGCTAGTTTAAGGGATATCTGTTTCCGGCGACGTATTTTCACAGGCCACGACTTGGTCGATAGGTACAACGTTGAAACCTGTACAAGACGTGTTACACTTTCCATAGTTGCAAAGTATGCAAAGGGCATGGTGATTCTAAACACCAGGTAGCTGCTGGACTCATTCTTCTAGTTTGATCCCGTTTCTATATTTGGTAATGAGGGACGCAATCTTTTACATTAAGAAATGCATTTACAAAATGAGATACTTGAGTAGTTATATCGCAAAAGGGATTCCCATTATCTTTTTGACTTTTGATAATTCGTGCATCGAAATTATCCTTCGATATTACTCAAATTTGTTTTAAATCTGAATGTTGAGAACTGCAACTTTGATTCATATTCGGGTGCTTTTATCATAGATACCAGTAAGACCTCGAACGTACGTGCTTCAAACTAGTACTTGGCATTGACATTTTCATACGTGTACATATGCACCACTAATAATGGGTAGATTGTGCGGACCTAGTTCAGATAAAATGAATGCTTTTTTAATCATCTCAAATCCTTGTTCATTAACAGTAGCGCGTGCCATAAATCACAGCCCCTGACTTTAACATACATCTATTGCCGTGTCACTGATACAAACGCTTAGTGTAGGATCAACATGTTGATCGTTATCGCCAAAAGTCTTCAAAAGCCATGTCACAGTGTTTGTCTGTGTTTAATGTATTATGTCCCTGCTTATTACAGAGGATTTGTCATGGCCTGTGCGCAATATCAATGCCACCCTTCACCATATATAAACTGATACTGTGATATTCAGATGATACGTGGCCTTAGATGGCGAAGCCTAAAACTACATTGTACATGTACATGTATTTGGGATATATTTGCAAGTTCCTTTTTGAGAGTTTTTTTAGTTATAGTTTTATGGGGATGCGGGTGACATTAAGCATGGAAGATCAAGATTCCGTTTGTTATCACTTCTTTTGATTATGATGTAAGAATCAATGACACGCATACAAGCAATGGCTCTAAACCAAATGCGTTAATTTCATTATTAAAACAATATACATATTGAATTAGTGTAAGGAACGTTCATCTCCACTGGCTGTCGCTGTCATAGACCTCGTGTGATCGAAATCATAAGAAATAGTTATCAATAATATTATTATAATGATAATAAAAAGAATATGCGTCCAATCTTGGGAGAAGGCCGCCTTTATGGCTAAGTGATCTAATGCATTGCGCACCGATTGCTCGCTAGGTTTAACTAGCAAGTAAGCTCATAGTATGCTTCTATATGTAAGAGAATTGCCAGTGCTTTGGCATTAGTTGGTGAAAGTCCCAGACCTGTGGTTTCCCCGGGTACGTGTGTGAAGTAAAAAGTGTTGATAAAAAAATCCAAATCCACTCCATCCTCCCTGCCAGTAGGTGCAGATGAAGACATAAGCCTTTTCTGACTGGAATACGCAAACTTTCAATGTTGCTTTTTATACAAGTGCTTTCTCAGAACCTTCTCCGGAGTAGGCTTTAGAAATCATGTATGGTTTATGCTGCTTTTTCTCCATAAAGTTTGTTTCTACAAGGAAATGGAAGCCGTTGGAGGAATTCCTAGTATTTGTTTTTGCACTCTTGTATCTCGTGGTATGTGAAAATAAACACCATGCTTGGGCCACGTGACGACTCCTGTGGGGAAGCCCCCCCCCCCCCCCCCCCCCCCCCCCCCCCCATCTGACGACTCCTGTGGGGAAGCCCCCACCATCTACCATAGACTACCACATGACGACTCCTGTGGGGAAGCCCCCACCATCTACCATGACTACCACATGACAACTCCTGTGGGGAAGCCCCCGCCATCTACCATAGACTACCACATGACGACTCCTGTGGGGAAGCCCCCACCATCTACCATAGACTACCACATGACAACTCCTGCGGGGAAGCCCCCACCATCTACCATAGACTACCACATGACGACTCCTGTGGGGAAGCCCCCAACATCTACCATAGACTACCACATGACAACTCCTGTGGGGAAGCCCCCACCATCTACCATAGACTACCACATGACAACTCCTGCGGGAAGCCCCGACCATTTGCCATAAACTACCACATGGCTAGTCATGTGGGGAAGCCCCCACCATCTACCATAAACTACCACATGACGACTCATGTGGGGAAGCCCCCACCATCTACCATAGAATACCACATGACAACTCCTGCGGGGAAGCCCCCACCATCTACCATAGACTACCACATGACAACTCCTGTGGGGAAGTCCCCACCATCTACCATGACTACCACATGACAACTCCTGTGGGGAAGCCCCCACCATCTACCATAAAACTACCACATGACAACTCCTGTGGGGAAGCCCCCACCATCTACCATAAACTACCACATGACGACTCCTGTGGGGAAGCCCCCACCATCTACCATAGACTACCACATGACAACTCCTGCGGGGAAGCCCCCACCATCTACCATAGACTACCACATGACAACTCCTGTGGGGAAGTCCCCACCATCTACCATGACTACCACATGACAACTCCTGTGGGGAAGCCCCCACCATCTACCATAGACTACCACATGACAACTCCTGTGGGGAAGCCCCCACCATCTACCATAGACTACCACATGACAACTCCTGTGGGGAAGCCCCCACCATCTACCATAGACTACCACATGACAACTCCTGTGGGGAAGCCCCCACCATCTACCATAGACTACCACATGACAACTCCTGTGGGGAAGCCCCCACCATCTACCATGACTACCACATGACAACTCCTGTGGGGAAGCCCCCACCATCTACCATAGACTACCACATGACAACTCCTGTGGGGAAGCCCCCACCATCTACCATAAACTACCACATGACAACTCCTGTGGGGAAGCCCCCACCATCTACCATAGACTACCACATGACAACTCCTGTGGGGAAGCCCCCACCATCTACCATAGACTACCACATGACAACTCCTGTGGGGAAGCCCCCACCATCTACCATAGACTACCACATGACAACTCCTGTGGGGAAGCCCCCACCATCTACCATAGACTACCACATGACGACTCCTGTGGGGAAGCCCCCACCATCTACCATAAACTACCACATGACAACTCCTGTGGGGAAGCCCCGACCATCTACCATAGACTACCACATGACAACTCCTGTGGGGAAGCCCCCACCATCTACCATAGACTACCACATGACAACTCCTGTGGGGAAGCCCCCACCATCTACCATAGACTACCACATGACAACTCCTGTGGGGAAGCCCCCACCATCTACCATAAACTACCACATGACGACTCCTGTGGGGAAGCCCCCACCATCTACCATAGACTACCACATGACAACTCCTGTGGGGGAAGCCCCGACCATCTACCATAAACTACCACATGACAACTCCTGTGGGGAAGCCCCCACCATCTACCATAGACTACCACATGACAACTCCTGTGGGGAAGCCCCCACCATCTACCATAAACTACCACATGACAACTCCTGTGGGGAAGCCCCCACCATCTACCATAGACTACCACATGACAACTCCTGTGGGGAAGCCCCCACCATCTACCATAGACTACCACATGACAACTCCTGTGGGGAAGCCCCCACCATCTACCATAGACTACCACATGACAACTCCTGTGGGGAAGCCCCCACCATCTACCATAAACTACCACATGACGACTCCTGTGGGGAAGCCCCCACCATCTACCATAGACTACCACATGACAACTCCTGTGGGGAAGCCCCGACCATTTGCCATAAACTACCACATGGCTACTCATGTGGGGAAGCCCCCACCATCTACCATAGACTACCACATGACAACTCCTGCGGGAAGTCCCCACCATCTACCATAGACTACCACGTGACCATCTTGTGACTAAATGCATTAGTGGCCATATATTAAGGAATAACAAGGGGCAGGCAGTCCTTAAAGGTAGTGGCCGATTTCTCCTGTCGTTTAAGCCGACTGAAGGTGAAGGGGTGATGTAATCACGGATTTCTTCGGGTTGCAAAATGGGTATCTGGATGGGCAAGCTACTGCAATACTTCGCGTTTCGTAATAGATTGGAAAAGCTGCAGAGGGGTGTGTAGAGGGGGTGTAGGATGTGAATAAGAGACAGATCGGGATGATGACCTGGTTGTGAACTGGGCTTAAAGGGCAAATGCACCATCATGATGATTTAGGTTCAAAATGTGCCTATATGTGTCGCCTTTCAAATAAGACCACCCGCAAGTCTGTCCTCCTCAGCACTCCTCAGATATGGCTTATGAAAGTTAGTAAAAAACTAGCCTGAGTCTGGGCATGGAGGCTGCCATTATCAGAAGTGGTGCTTATGAAGTGACTGCCAGCCCTGCTTCTGATTGGTTGAGAGATATCAGTGGCAGCCACTTCCAGCCACTGATATCTCTCAACCAATCAGAAGCAGCACTGGCAGTCACTCCATACCACTGATTGTGCTTAATTGGGCTTAATTGGCCTGCAATGTCAGCCTCCATGCCCAGACTCAGGCTAGTTTTTTTACTAACTTTTATAAGCCATATCTGAGGAGTGCTGAGGAGGACAGACTTGCGGGTGGTCTTATTAGAAAGGTGACACGTATAGGCACATTTTGAACCTAAATCATTATGATGGTGCATTTGCCCTTTAACGTTAAGTGCTGGTGTCGAGAAGGGCAGCGGGGAAATATGCGTTCGAATTGAGATGTGAGTGGTTAATAAAGGGGATCAATAAAGGGATGAGGGGTCAGCACATCATGGTAACTGACAGTGTGTAAAGGGTGACTAAAGCCGGAATAGATGAATAGGGGTTGAGTAAGTAAGAGATTGTAGATAGTGGTAATTGCACTGTAGGTCGCTGCCCTGGCAGGGAACAGGGAGGTGGCGAGGGCTGAATTAGGGAGTGTGGTGATGGCTTGTGTATGCTTGTCTGATCGCTGATAGTAAACAATGACGTACGCTAAATAGACAAGCGAGAGAGCAACAAAGGGGATAAACAGAAGATGGTAGATACTGGCAGAGGTAATAGTATACTGTCATTTTTTAAATGGGTGGAAATAGGTGAGGCCCTTCATATGAGCGAATGTCAGTATTAAGTGCACATTGCATCTATTGATAAGAACAGCGGGAAAGGTAGTTACACGTATACTCTCCTCAAATAAGTGACCTGTTGTTTACTGCAGGGCGCTAAGCGGTTAAATCCTGAGGGATGTAGAGAGCGCTCGTGCTTTGGTGAATGGACGATCCATTAAGAAAGATTAACTTTGCACACAGTTTGAAAAAGTCTACCTTTGCTACAATACAGAAGGCGGTACGATCTTTCCTCATACGAATATTGAGCTGAGGTACAGCATCTTGGTAATGTACTCCCGGGGGCAGCATGCAGAAAAGATCATAGTTGCGATTCCAGAAAACGTATCAGTTGCGCCTGTCCAATAAATATTCAAATCGCACAAAAACAAATGTTAACCTGTTAATAACCAGTCCGACCTCTGGTGATCTAACACAAAATCAAATCTCTATAGAAATGGCAGAATTCAGAATTCGATATATATATATATATATATATATATATATATATATTATATATATATATATATATATATATATATATATATATATATATATATATATATATATATATATATATGTATATATATATATATATATATATATATATATATATATATATATATATATATATATATATATATATATATATATATATATATATATGTATATATATATATATATATATATATATATATATATATATAGTATATATATATATATATATATATATATATATATATATATATATATATATATATATATATATATATATATATATATGTATACATATATATATATATATATATATATATATATATATATATATATATTTATATATATATATGTATATATATCCGTTGTGGTTCCTTTCTCAGAGGAACTTCAGATTTTTTTATAATTATTATCTTTTCATGTGTTTCTTTTCTATACATTTTTTTTATTTTTTGGGGGGGGACCTAGAGGAAATGCGCATGTTTGCCAGGTCGTCTAAGGTCGTTTTGAGAACATATGGGTTAAAGCGGGCGTTATGCACACACTGCTATCATCGTCAGATGTGTTTTCTATGGTGAAAGTGAATTATGGAGCCTTGATATGGCGTTACCTTTTAACCACATATCCTACATATGACAGCATGAAGTCCAATATATCGTTAAATGATGATTTCGCTCATCAAGTGACAACTCACTAGACATGGACACTTGAATGTGTTTTCACTGAGGGGTTCATTTTTTGTGCACATTGAGGATAGTTTTCACTCGATTACTCCCACCGTGGAAGTTCCACAACATATGATCTGAATTCAATACAAGGTGTGGTAGTTTATCTCAGGTCATCTCCTCCCAACCAACTCCCCCGCCACTTCCCCCCCCCCCCCCCTCTCTCTCTCTCTCTCTCTCTCTCTCTCTCTCTCTCTCTCTCTCTCTCTCTCTCTCTCTCTCTCTCTCTCTTCAAGGCATGTACCACCCTGCCTATAACTAGCAGTACGTATTAGTATGATATGTGTAGGAGAGGAAACCCCAGGAGAACATTCCAACCCAGCGTCCGTAGCTCCACCTTGAGGATAGGAAGTGACACGGCTAGTTCAGGACCATGTGTATGATCATTACAGACCTGTGCCGAGTGCAACCTACTTACTTATTGAGCATCTCAAAACAACATACGCAATATGTAAGTTGATATCAAAGTTGTGAGTAGCTGAGTCCCGTCCTCGACTCCCATGCAGCTCTTGGCTGTCCCTTGGCCGCCTCCTCAGACAAATCATTAGATGTTTATCAACACTGCTATCGCGGCACTGTCGGTCTGTCAAGATACCCCCGTCACTAATATGTATGTAGGTGTAGATAAATTGACTGGGGTTCATTCACTGGGCATGCGCAGTGGTGGCCGGTGAGCGCAGCAGGGGCCATGTTGTCAGAGTGAGAGTAAAGTTGACTGTTCCAAGCACCGTTAATGGAGTATATTAGGTGATGCTTAGTGAGGGACTTACAGCCATCCCTAGGATATATGTAAAGAAAGCGGGATGCACCTTCCTACCTCAGGACTACCCTTCCTCCTCATTCTCATCTTCATCTTCTCCTGGTCGTCGTCGTCGTCGGGTGCCAAGCCACCGCGGATGTCGGTAAGGGCGCCAGAGATCAAAGTGGTCAGGAAGAAATCCCCCATTAACATCTCGACGCACCTGAGATTCCTCCAAGCTGTGGAGAAACCCGCCGAGGAGGAGCAGGAGATATGTCCAGGCAGGCACCCTTCATTAAACATCTTCAACTCAGCCATACCCAACCGTAGAACGTATAGTAAAGGCCAGGACGTAAAATTGGACGCAGAAGCCTCATTCAGTAGAGGACATGTTTTATGCAAATTCATATTCGAAAAATGGTTCATTTATAAAGAAAAGAACATTACGTGTACGTTAGATCTTCGTTCCGATGACGTATGGCTGGGTTATTAGATAGCTTGTATTTAATATTCGCTGTATATACATATCTTTAGTAAGAATTGATAAACTGTTGAGCGCATGGCAGAAATAACATAGAGCGGAGAAATGCATCGGAGATCTCCAGTTACAAAACAGTATGATGTAATCACGGTTGTAAAATGGCAGAGTACATGACGTGTTTATACTGTTTGCCCGTCTTGTTTATAAGCATACAGAGTTAGGAACCTTTACAAGTCACGTCATGTAGGTGACATTTAACCTAGTAAAAATGCAACTCGGTTTCTTAAGCTAGTAGCCCTTTCTTAGGAGGGGCCAGGCCGTTCTTGGCATACTTCTAGCGCTGCGAAAACTAGCAACCCAACAGGAAAAAAGGCCTTCAGGGCGTTTTCTGGCCGAGATAATCGCTGATTGTCCTGCAGCTTTTTCGAAAAGAATCTTCATGAACGCTGAACACGGGGGAGACAGCTCCGCTCTGACTCCCCTCCCTCCCCCCTCCCTAACCCTGTCATGCCCGGATCACACATGCGGTGAACAACATATGCACACCGTCCATTACTGGAACAATCACACCATACTTGAATGAACGCTATGTATCCTATGTGGAGGAATAACAAGCCTCTAGATATCCCCGTGCTACTATATAGGTGAGGGCTAGATAGTCTCACTGTAGTAAGGTCATCGTCGGCTTAGCTCTGACTTCCTTCCTTAAAAACTGGGTTAGACAGTGGGTTGATAGACACGCGCCGAGTGGTGTGTTCGCCTTAGCATGTGAGAGGCCGAACACGGCTTTACAACCAACTAAAGCCCAATATACAGTAACAACCTATCCTACGATCAGCTAGCAAACATGTTTACCCCTTCAAAAGTACTTAGGCCAAGTGTGGAAGCTTGACAGCGTTTATGCTATGACAGTAAATGTGTTCGAATCTTTCTCTTAAACAACATGAAGTTGCATCTAAATCGTAGACGAATCTTTATCTAGCCTTCTGGCTTATTTCATTTGCATGTGATATAGGCTGGCAACCTGAAGTCCATAACCATCGTTTGTTTTATTGTGCCAGTGTTGGTTTATACAGTCTGTCTTGCCGTTTGCTTATTCATTCAGAATACCATCTTTATACACATGTCCACTTCTAGACCTCATCTGTGGCTTAGTCTTAAATGTAAATACAGAGAGAGAGAGAGAGGCAAGTTGAAAGGGTGCAAGTGTTACATATCAAGCATGTTTTAACATATAGATGTCCAAAAAGGATTGACAAACTGCTGTCTGTAAATATCCCTTCTAATCATCTGCCTCTCTAATTCAGCTTCAGGTTTTACGATACTCTTCACCGGTCACACCTATTGATGTTTGAACAAGCCAGAATAAGTTATTACAATATCATTGACACCACTGCCAATTTTGAAAAGAAATTGTTACAAAAATAGATTTTATAATAAATATGTTCCAATATGACAATAACTGCCTATCCTAAAAGACAGTCTAACACTGAATGTTTTGGCTATATTAATTATCATATTTATTGAATTTGATGATTTAACACATTTTAAGAACATATATATGATCATTCGTTTATGTACAAAATGGGATTTTCTTGCTAAAACAAATCTTATATAAGAAAGAAAATACGGTACCAATTGGGTAACTCTTTTGAACCATTTTTTTATTATGAAAAGGTCCTTTTTCACTAACTTTACCTATCTGTGGTTCAAAAGCTAACCCGATGACCTGTCATTTTCTGTATATCTCGGTGCATTTACAGGTTTTAACTTCTTCTTTTTTACCTCTCTTTGGTTTGTGTTCTCGATCGAGGTACACTTAATCTCAGTTTGATCTTTAAATTCATGTTTAATCCTGGCAGTGGCGTGATGTGGATGACTATATTTTAAAGTATCTACCAAGCACTATCAAAATGTACCAGAGCAGTACCATTTAAGACGACTCTGTGGGGCATTCCTTTCAGACCACGCTCATACAAGGTTCATGCCAATACTCCGATGACAACCATCGTGTATTCAGAACATTCCGGTTCATGTCATATCACACATGATTTGATTACATACTGGTCCACTCGATATATTTTAAACGTCTTAAGTCACAATGATAATCTCCAAAGATGGCAGTTTGAACGTGGTTGCTTAGTTTTAGATTAGTACCCCTTTATCGAAGAACCTTTTATAGCTTATGATACTCTCAATATGCACTCGATATCACGCGATTTTAGCACACATGGTTGACTTGAAGATATTAAAGGTTATGAGCAATACTATTGTCAGCATTGTTAAAACATGACTCGATACACCGTCCTCAGCCTATTTTGCCAGCCCTTGCAGAAGCTCGTAGGCTTGCAAATCTTTGTTTTAGCGGCCAGTGAGGTCTGTGGATTGATTACACTAGCATTACATTAAACATAAATATGCTTCGTACCCAAAACAAAAAAATATCACATTTTCCAGTCTTAAAAATGTAGGGAACGTTTAGGACATCATATACATATACTACCCGGTTTTCTTTCAAATCGATGATGATGGTGATGATGAGTATGGGCCGTTTGTGGTAATGGTTGATTTCATAAATCATCGCACAGATCGCTCATCACGACGTGGCACGGCACTGAAACATATATAGTTGACGAATTCTTTCGCCTTCATGAACGTACAAACAGATTTATTAAGATAGCATATTAAACATATTGTCACCAACCTCAGGCGGTGAACTCAGGTTCAAGTGTTGCTCTTAAGGCTGACGCAATAAATCTACGTCTCAATATTATACCAAATCAATAATGTCAAATCAAACCACAATCTTGTGTGGATGTGTGTACCTTAGCAAAGCAAGTCTTGGTCTGGAATTTCGATAGGAATGCAAAGCACCTTTGAAATAGATTACCACGGATTTATCAGAGTAAAATAAAAGGCAGATTTGTATGTCGAGAACGTTGATACTGTGTGTGTGAGTTAGGGAGATGCCTCGTATGGATGTGGATCGAACTAGTGTGGCGTCATTTCTGTGTTTATAATTGCTCATATGTAACTAGATACAGATATGACAAGTATGTGACTTAATGTATAGATTGCATCTTATTTACTTTCAATAAAGGTCCAATGTGTAAACACACACAAGCAATGGACCGTTGTACGATACTGGAGTTAAATGACTTTAAAGTGATTATGCGTAAGCTGCCGAAGCTTAGCTACCTGTACTATACAACTGGAGTGCAATGGACTGCTGTACGGAGTTGAATGACTTTAAAGTACTTATGAATAAGCTGTCGATGCAGTCCATTGCACTTTGTTTTAGTACAGGTAGCTTAGTTGTAACTACTTAAAAGTCATTCAACCCCCGTACAACAATATATCTTGATTATCAAAATCTATATCGTGTGTGATTATTTTAAGCCTTATATGTGCCCTTAGAGATGAATAGAAATTATATTTCTAACCCCAGCAGAGAAGTCAATCTTTTCATTGATTTATCGGTGACTTAAACTCTCTCTCTCTCTCTCTCTCTCTCTCTCTCTCTCTCTCTCTCTCTCTCTCTCTCTCGGGCCTTGCGTTTGACACACTTATTTTGCAATATGTCTAGCAGATTTATGAATTACAATTTAATGGTTTGGTGTATGAAATTGATTTATAGACTCAGTGCATGGAGGTCAGAAGGAGATCAGTCATTTCACAGTTTCTAAAGGTTGCTGCAGTCTAAGTCAACACTCTGCACATTCCGCGCCGCAAAACCCTCGCTTTATGACCTAATAATAACCACTTACCTAGACAGCTTAACTAGCAGTTAGCGGCGTATTTCAAACAGGTTAACTTATAGACCAACTTTCACCTAAACACACTCGGGGGCATTCAACTCAAATTGCTTTTAAATGGGATCACATGGCTATTTTTATGACAATATCTCTCTCCGTCTCAATATTACTGCCAGAGGTGTTAGATTCGACCCTGACTAGAGGCGTTTGAGAAAGTTGTAAGTGACTTGTGGTAAGACTGTAGTTTCAATTGCGATATGTCTTCATTAAGGTTCTTAATGACCTTTTAACCGCCTTTCAAGTAGTAACATGTGTACTGCACGTTTATATAGCTACCGAGCAACGCACTGATCTCTTGAGCAGCTATTTTAGCCCCCCCCCCCCCCCCCCCCCCACTCAATCTAATATTTCCATAGATGTTTAGCTTTGCGCTTAGTCATTGGCAGGGTAGTGCATGTAAGGTACAAAATGGCTCCCCTATCGGCGAGGATCGTAAGATTGTCCTTGGAATAGGGGCCGATCGAGATGCAATGATGCAGTGTGATCACCATAGACTAACACATGCGCTATCATCCTATCAAGCATGTAATTTCTCAACCCTGTAGCATTTTGGAGCACATCCTGACAACTTTGAACAACTTTCTTAAAATAGGGTAATATCAAAGGATATCAGTTGGTGTTGAATCCATCAGGATTCTGTCAACTATTTGAATAACATATTGCTGTTACCAAACAATTCCTTATGTGTGAGGTCATGTCTATTCTTTACGTGTCTCGCACGTTAAGATTTGCATCTTCTGAAGTCTAGACTTAAAAGAAAGCACTGTCCAGTTATAATGATTTAGATCTACTCCAACTAAACAATTTGGTGACACTGTGTGCAGACTGATTTAGTACATGTACTTTACAAAACACACGTCTAAATATAGATAACTAGTTGCCAGGAAAACGGTACGCGACATCTTTAACCCGTATACTGCTGGTGGCTAATTTTGTCATTACAAGATTATGCAAAAAAACATGTAAAATGAAACCCTGGCACATGGGTACTCATCTGAAAGTACTCAACGAGTGCTATCAATGAATACCAACATGACAGGGTTTTGCTGTTTTTCTAGTAGCCCTAGCATTAGAAGGGTTATTAGATCTTTATGTAATGGCTTTACTATTGACCCATACTTGATTACTGAATACTAGTATTTGTAACCCAAGCCAGACACACCAAAATCGTTATTCTGGGGGGATCTAACGTCGGACCACCCACGTACACGCTTACCTGTCAACGAACCAGTCCATTCTATCATTACCCTTTCTAGCAATAGAGAGTAAAACAAAAACGTTGTAAATTTAGAACCAAATACTTCTTAGACTTTGTACATATGACATTGACATGTGAAAAGCCACACGATTAATTGCATATTAAAGGCGTAAACCAAAGATTTAATGTTCAATTTCGTAATACTATGATAGTCTGTAAGGGAAAATGATATTTGACCTCGCCATGTGTTCTTACTATTGCGGAATTTAGAAGTGTTCTGTGGTTGTGCTAAAAACGAGAAAACACAACAGAACTGTTTAACATTGGTAACGCAATGGTATTAACACATGTCACTAGTTTACACGCCAACGTTTATGCATAATGGATGTAGTTATTTAGTGTTAGGTTTTGAACAATCGGATAATTTAACTTAACTGCTAGGAGAGCTTTGAGAACAAATAGGAAAAAGTAAAATACTAGTACCTGTAGTATGAATATGCTTATGTACTCTTAGACACGGTCAAATATACAGGATGCAATGATAGAAACTGTATAGACAGAAGATTTCAAAACATCGGTTTCATTAATTACTGGGTCACTGGGTAAAGTCGTGTATGCAAGTACATATCACTAAAAGGACGGATAAATGAATGTTTAAAGTAAGAAAGTAATTATGTTTTAGGAAAAACGGCACAGTATATATTATCGACAGACTCAGGGCAGTGCACCTATCTATGGCTTGACATACGGTAACCGAATTAGTAGCCGTATTTTGTTTTTGTCTGACACGAGGCGTAAACAAATACTTTCCGAAACCAATCAAATGGGTGAGAAATCAAAAACTAAAGATAACCCCATCACAAATAGCATAACTTAAGATAACGATGATATAATCAAAGAGGGTAACTTTGCTGTGCTCCTCGCCTCTAACAAGAGTTTCAGTGTGCCTACGGTAGCAGAGTTACACCCCTACACGCCCCAGCCACGTGGAGAGGTCTGCTCCGCCGCCCGCGTAGCCCGCGTAGCCCGGCGCCGGCCAGCAACATGTCACCAGTACCTCGCTCTAAAGTAAACTGTTAGAGAAGAAATTGCCATGACGGACGAACATGATAGGCTTCAGCTGTACGAGCAGGCGATATGGGTCGTTTTGACTTAGCACACGGGTCTCTGTCTTTGACTTTCAAAGGTTTTGCAAGGCTTTCGCCAGGGGTTGCTTGAGTGTGTGTTTCTCAGTTGCAACCAATGCTTACCGTATCTCACCACTGCCAAAGAGCTGGGCATGTGAAAATGTTGCCAGTGTCTTACAGTTAGTCGGTGGTTTTCCCGAACACTCATAGAAAACTGGAAAAAAGGTGACGATGAATATTGTATTCCAACAAATCTTGTTTAAAGTATTTCCTTTTCCATTTGTTCAATTTTTAACATTTTGGACAATTGTACATTTTCTGCTGTGATTTCTATAGATACCTCAACTACTTTCCGTTGTTAAAGCGACTGGGTAGCGGAAGATATTGTTTCGCTTTGTTTTAAAATGAGAAGTCTGCCAACAGTCACCATAACAATGGCTACTATAGCAACCACATGATTCTTCCTGTACGCGTCTTGTTGACGAAGATATCATTTAGTGTAAACGTCTCATTTACGTGTTGCCGCCAGCAACTGAATGACGCAATATAATTCAAAATGTTGCAATGGTTGCTAAAATTGACACCTGCAAATTGTCATCGTATAATGAAAGCAGCGGGTTCTCCCTGAAAATGTCTTGTCTACAAAGACGCGAGAGGCACAGACCTCTCAAGTGCACCTAGATGACACGAAATAATACATTACAATACTGCTATGATTGCAACAATGCTACCAACCTACGATTCGTTCTCGTATGTGTTTTGTTGGCAAAAGTACACTGTATGTCGAGCCGTTTAGATATTTAAGCTACGGTGTATAATTAGCATCTACGTGCATTGTAGATACTGCATTACGAGGTTGCAATGGTTGCCACAATGACATCTGCAGATTGTCACCGTAAGGCAGGTAAATGGCTCTCCTAGCAAGTAGCGCTTTCTCTCCATATGTGTCAATTAAAATGTTTTACTATCGAATGCATGTAGATGACGAGAGATACAATATCACTAGGTCGCCATGGTGGCCGAAATGACATCTGTAGACTGTCAGAGTAAAGGAGATGGCTGTCCCGTGGCAGTCAGAGGGTTTCCTGTAGTTGTCTGGTCGACATAATGTGAGGAGCTCTATACTCTCAAGAGCACTGTTCTGAACAGATACCGGTAGATGACATGAGATGAAGGATCAAAATGTTGCAATTTTTGCTAAAATAATATGTGTAAATTGTCTCGGTAAGGAAATGGGCTGCTCTGAGAAGGAGAAATTTCCCACTGGGGACTTTGCCGACAACCGCGTGAACAACTCCAGGCGTCTCAATTATGGTGTGTTGTTAGCAACTAGATGACGGGACATTTGTGGGTTATCAGGACTGAGAAAAACTGATTCGCTGTCGTGTCATAGTTCGACTGACATATGTTAGAAGAAAAAAACCTCATCCTCTGAAACTGCTCGTTTTTAATCCTAGATAGAAAGGTGTTTGGGAGTTGAAAAGAGAGAGAAAAAGGATTTTCACAAAGAAAATCATTATGTAGTTAGTTGGCATGACTGCTCTCGAAAAGAACTATTAATTCAATATATGTCCAACAACGCCATAATCCACCCGAGGCCTCAGGAATGTTGGCATTTTTAGTGAAAAAATAGTCATACCAGTACTACTCATGCCTTCACATGCCTTATCGCTGATACCCCTTACCTGCATATAAGCTAATTGTGCTACAGGACTGTATTACAGAAAAGCACTCTCGCCACTAACACTATTTTCAGTTATGTGCATGTACTATGAATACACTATAAAGAAGAGTCGTTGCCCTGAAAGTGGTGCAACGCAGATTCAACGCCTTTCGACTATGATCTCAAAGAAAAATATCAAGTTGAAATATCGAGGTTTTTCATTGGATGAAAAATTAGCTGTCATGTTGATATGCGGTCCAGTTCCTTTAGCCTGAATGGCACAGAGAATATTTTTCATGTCTTATACGGGTAGCGTAAATGACAGCAAAATCACCAACAAGTACTTCACGTTTTGGTTCCAAGATTAGGTCTTTAAGTTTCATACTGTCACTGCATATAATCGGTCAAACACATTTTTTATCCATGAAAGTAATGGTACGAAAATTCTAACCAAACGTAACATAATCAGTAACAGATGGATTTTGAAGAAATTGGATGCACTGTATGCAATCTGCTTTCTACCCCTTCAGAAAATCTCCCAAGACATGGCATAGTTGAGGGGTTCTGAGGTTTTTAGGCCCACTAATCAGTCAGTATAACCTGATAGGATAGTGTTTAGCATCCCCCTGACGTATGATGATAAAACAGATTACAGTGACTACAGGAGCTGCCTCCATAGCACACCGACCGCCGAGAAAGTCCACTTCCAATCCAGTTTACTCATTGTCTTGGGTAACATTCTGTTGCACGCTGTATCGGGTATTCTTTGTAAATAGTTATTGTTATAAGACACCGTTTCAATATTAAGGTCTCCGCATTATTTCAATAATTGGTATCATGTACCGAACGAGTTTAGCTCATGATACGATGAGCAAATGAGTAGAGCATGATTTTATGATTAAACCAAAAGAATAATAAATTGTATTGCAATTGTTTCTGATAATGTGTATAGTTGGTTTACTTTACTCGTATTGATGTGATTTTTTGTCGTTTTTCAGGTTTTGACTTCATATCAAAGTATGGATTAGACAAGTCTTTAAATATTCCCGGCGTGAGGCGGGTAACAGGGAGCAATGCCTTACAAACAGCATATAGAATAGGTAGAAAAGCTGATTTTAGAATACCCACAAGGTAAGTACTTGTACCTAACACAATTATGCACACTGCCGCATTGGTAGCCCAATGCTGCAATGTGCATAGTGTGTCTGTTATATGTATACTTAATCAGTCTTTATTTATGGTGAATACCAATGGGAGGCACAAAGCACCATTGCTCTCACAAGCGAATTTGGTTACCTTTACCAATATGGCTATGCACACATGGTTTTAACGCTTGCCTTGATGAAAACAGGACTATTCTTTATAACGTTTTGTTTGGACAAAACGCATTAGTCATAAAGTGGCAGAACAATGGCCGTTCGATCTAAATAGATACTGTTAATATTTTTCTAACGAATGCCAGAGAAGAAAAACACGGCAGTTAAAGGGATGAAAATAGTCCTTCTATATTTTAGGTTTTTATGGACATTTTGTTCCATTTTCATCTATTCTTCTCTTATGCACGCTTGCTGTGCGTTCTCAACAACTTGAAGGACATCTCCTTATGACCACGCTCCTCTGTGAAGCTTATACGCTGCACGTCTGTGTAGGCTCTAGTTAGTATTACAATGTATGTATTCCTACGCCTCACCTCGTCCCAGGTTGACCATGGTGTTTGCTAGATAGTTAAGTACATACTCCTCATTAATAATCAATAGCATTACATCCCCATTTACTTTTAAGGATAACGCAATTAGTCATAAGGTCGCGTTAAAATGTAGAAGTATGCATTAATTTAAAGTGTAATATTCCTCGCGATATAAAGCAATGCTCTTTATGTGAAGTGAGGCATACAGTTATATTTTGAGCATCTATGAGACAGTCTTGGAAACCAAGGTTTGTAATTGCAATTACACTCTGCGCGTTGATTCCTCCGTTCTACGGGTAGGATGAGGAGCAATTTACCCGCAATGCGATCACGTTCTGCGCACATTGTGATTGCAATAGCGATTGTAGGGATTGCTAAACACTCCTGCTATCGTTTGTTCACGAAACTGGCAAGATGATGCTATGCGATAAATACTAGCGCAGTATTCAAGGACGCATGGCAGCAAATCGGCTTACTGCGTTTAACCATAAGGCCGCGCCCGGCCTGCCATACATGTATATAGCGTCTATGTAAGTGTGATTCTTCTCGCCAAATGTTCCTGCGCATATAGGCTAGCGCATTCATGTGGTCATTTCCCTTGTTCAACCCCGTCGCTCAGTTCGCCATCGTCTCTCCTGCGTTTCGCTAGTCATGTTTAGCCGAGTCTTTTTCAGAGATTGTCAGAGGGAACCGCATTGCCAAACCTAAGCAGCCGTATCTTAAGGGCTTCGTTCTACGCCGGCCCACGTCGCTTTTCTCTGTGGCTGAATGTAGAACTAGGTCCTCGGATCATATAAGGTTCCTATGTCTCCCCGTGACGTGCTCTCGCCCGAAATGTCGAAGGAGACATTGAAGTCCTTCCTTAATTTATTTAAACTCCAATTTTTTGCGAACTACCCGAAATCCTCATTATTAACCCTAGTTTCCTAAACCCCTCTTCCCACATCATTCATTCCAAACACCCTGGGATGGTTCTAATTCTAACCTGTATCCTCATTAATAATTTCATTAATCTATCCCTTACCCAATTTAACAATTTTCCAACGATTTTGATTTTTTAATTTTCATTTTGCAAATGCTTATACATATACATATTGATAGCCATCTAACTCCCATTTTCAAATTGGTTTATTTTATTTTTGCATATAAACATACAGAATAACCCCTCCACATATAAGTTCATGCCACTCACCAATCAAACCATTGCGTCCATGCTTGCGCGGCGCTATACTAGTAGTTTCTAGCTAAATGCATGCTTGCACTTTCTGCGCCCGCTTGTATTTTACCCTGTATATATCTGTCATGTGCTTTGCGTTTTTAACATTTCCCTGCTGCTTGTATTATTGGTCTATATGTCGATGCCGCATGCATAACACTGTTAACTAAGTTGGTCTCTCGTTATTGTAGGACTATGTTCCCCTATGGTCTTCCCGACCAGTTTTCCTTTACTAGTACATTTCGGATGAGTAGTAGGACAAGGAGAGAGATATGGAATTTAATACGGATAGAGGATCAATTACAGCAGCCGCAGTTTGGTATTCGACTCAATGGCAAGACGAAAGAAGTAGAAGTTTATATGCTAGATTACAGAGGCCAAACACAAACCTTAGTGTTCAGAAAAGGCAAAAAGGTATGTCCTGAAGTGGACTACTGAAGTATAACCATCTGGTTGAAGATTTGAGACAGCAAAATGAAAAGATTGCCCTTTTTCCAATGTGGAATGGCTTTCATCGTGCCTGTATCTACATCCACACCACATGAGCAAATGTAGAATGATTAATTATTCTGATGTCTTTACGCACGATGAGAGCCACTCCATCTTTGTAATAATACTGTGGACTGACGCTAAAGATGGTAAGCATACTGAGCAGCACACGCCTGGATTCATCTGGGTATAGTTATTAATGATGAACTATTACTTTTTGTTTACGTATGGAACCATGTGCCCCAAAATAAACACAATCGATCTTATGATTACTTAGTCTTTCATAAATGCTGTCACTTCCATCACCCCCCTTCAGAAGCATTTTTCGATTGCGGCATAAATTTATATCTTATAATCGCTTCCTGACATTAACTTCAGTCTATACACGTCTTCTCATTTCAGGCATCTTTTCTTTTGTTGTCATTCAAAATGGTTTATAAAAGTGTATTTTTACGAGTGGTATGATGTCGATGTTTGAACTGGTTCGAATATGCAAAGTGAACATACACCCACATCCAAATGTGTATCGTGCCTTCATTACATTCACTTCTCTAACTAGACATCAGCTTACAGAAACTTCATCCGGTGATAAGTCTCAGCTGTGAAAGGAATTATCATAGGTCACGGAAATCACATCCTCGATAAGCTTTTAGAGTATGGCCTTCTTCATTTGATGGCATGGATAACTGAGTTATGTACTATAAAGTCAAGCATTGCTTCAGTATCCAAAGTAAATTGATGTCAACATAAACCATAGGTCTACATGTACAATGTATCTGAAACTCCATTACAATCATCGCCATTTCTGAATGCATTTCGCCGTTGATTTCTCAATATCTCGACCACCCACTTGAACAGTGTTTAAGATGCATTTCACTCTATCACATTGGATTTCTCCAGACAGATCTTGGTATTGTACCCATTGGAGATGGATAATGGTGTCTTGTTGTAGTTGCCATGAGAGAGTGTTGCTGTTGTCGCAGGGCCGCCTAGCGCTGACACTGAGCAGGCTGAGGCCAGCAGTCGAGGCAGATAACACTCTAGACGCTCGTGAAACCGAGAAGGGCCCGCTGCCGGAGCTTATAAGAGATATGTTGATAGAATGGGAAAATGCATAAACGTAATAAAACTCCGGTGCCTTGTAGATTGAGTCCAGAAACTATGCGCTAATGCCGGATTGGCTGCGATCACACTCTCACACCACGTACACAATATGCCTGATAGTGTACGCTGAAATGTTATGTTTGCAAGTATGTTGCTAAACAGTTATAAAAAATGTTTGCTGTAATTCATCAAGCTATATGCATGTTCTTGCAGTGATATCATCGCTGTCTGTGTGTCGATATCTCCATAAACAGTGATATGCAGCACTTCAACTCCTGTCGTAAGCTGTGTTTTACACTCTTCTCTAAACAAACAGAATCCGCTGGCTGTGATGCCATAGGATGGGGTGTGTGTTATGCAAAGGTACCAAAGTCGGTCCCTCATAACGCCGCTCGTTCATGAAGCCACCAGACTGACCCACTGTTGAGGATCAGGCGAAATTCTAATCAAGATGTCACACAATAAGAGCCACGCATCTGACCACTAGGTCATAAAGACCTTTCTTGTATAAAGCTTTTTCTGATTAACAGTCTAAGATTAGATATAAACGAATGTGGGTTCCCAGCATGAGGTGAAAGGGGCATTATGAACTTTGTATTACTAGATTGACATCGGGGGTTAGAGATAGACATCACAACTTCAAGTAGTTATCTATGTCACTTTCCTATTGAAATATACATGTTCGTGTCGTGGTTGTCAGATAAGGGTGATTACTAAACTACATGGAGGTGTTGTTATCGTGCAATAATGTTACCCCTTGGACTCAGAATTTGCGAACAAGCTTAATACCTTCGACATTCCACTTGGCCTGCAACCTATATAATTTTATTTTTCTTCAAATAGCTGTAGTGTATATTAGACTTTAAAGGAATAGAATAATCCAATATATCATAAACATATCATTACTGAAAAGAAATCCATATTCAAAAATATATTATAACCGCCGGAGAGGGAATGGACACTTGTCATTTTACCGGTCTATTTTGTAGAATGACTCGCTAAACAAAACATTATTATCAATTCAAAGTATCTATGAACGATCAAATTTATGATATCAGGCTTTTCAAATGAAAAATCTCAAGCATCTTCTCCTATCACATACTTTAAAACTGCAATAAACATTATTTACAATCAGGAAACCTTAAATTGATATTTTAAATGAATTTAATGTTTGTTCAAATCCTTGAGAATCTCGAAAATCAACTCTTATGATGACCAGGACTATCGTTATCTATCGGCTCTCGGGACAGTGGTGCACTGATTGTAGGTGGAAACATAGAAACTAAAAACACAATACTAGTATCTACTGCTCTTTCACTTCAGGACTCTTGAATGGTTGTAGGGAAAAGTTCATTTGTCATCTGAATTGCCTTAATATATTCTTAATACAATAATTGAAGGATCTACAGCAGAGTAAACATGCCCTTGAAACGATGTCAAGTGTGTAACTCACAACTCAGTTTACTGGCTCATTAATCTTTGATACCTATCATCGGCATACGTTTCAAATTTCCTTGGCAAGCCTTTTTGATTATTCAAAAGCAAACGCTGCAGAGTTTTATCAAAGCGCAATGCATGGCTTTCCGTTGTGAAATGGGTGTTGAGATTTATGGTTATGATTAGAGTTAATGCTGTCACATAATTACATTGTCCTCGGGAGGCGGTTAGACATAAGAGCGTTTATTATTGGAGCTGTTGCTTTTCGTTTAGAAATTTAGACAATTTGCAGTCAGTCGGAAAGTAAGAGCAGACAGGAGGGCGTATTTCAGGAAGTATTTCCTTTGGGAACTTGTTTTAATCTAAGTGTTGCCATAAACAAACACCGTGAGAGCTGTTTTCTCACCGTTATTTTCACTTCATTGCGCCGTTTTCCTGTCAGTAGTTTTTCCCCTGCAGACAGCGAAACCACTCTTTGAAGTAGGGTTTGGGAACGAGGGAGTCGCTCTTTTGGATATTTATAACCGAGTCTGTCTTTTCTCCCTTTATGTTTTGTGGGATTAAGATAACATGTGGCGAGTGAGAAGTTCTATTAGAGGACCATTCTAACGGGTTCATTACCAAGCTCCCGGGTGGCGAGGTTTTGAACGACATGGGAACGAATGTGACCGTGTGTGGAAGAAAACGGTTCATGCCCAACATATAGTGTTACACTTAAAACATGGCCATTTAGGTATGTGTGGAGACTGTTACCTTGATGGGCAGATAACCCCACTTACAACGGCACCTTCTCCGGCCTTTGTTCCATTCATCTTATAGCATTGAGACACGGT
Source organism: Maea johnstoni (assembly GCA_963942565.1). Lineage (NCBI taxonomy): Eukaryota > Metazoa > Annelida > Polychaeta > Spionida > Magelonidae > Maea > Maea johnstoni. The sequence goes on from OZ012684.1 coordinate 35,836,493, forward strand.
AAAAGCAAATTCAATTGCCCTGGCAAATGCAGCTATGTCTCAAGGAAAAATAGTATGAAACTTATCACAATGTATTATAAGCTTAATGTTGTGTAAATTATCAGGTATAATCATATAAATCTATAGTTATCAAACTGATTGCATGCAGTCTTTGGATTGGTCGTGTGGTCGTGTTTGATGTCGGCCTGCTACCAGGTTGTGCATGCTCCTTCTTTCAAAGGGTTTTATATTTCCCACTGAGGTCGGGCTTATCTCACAAGAGTGCAAGAGCGTTTTTCAAAGGAAATCTGATAAGGATATGCTAGGGATATGTAGGAAATATATTTTTTAGGTGTGTCTTTTTCGAAAAGATATCCGAACATCATTTGGACATATCTCAAGCAACTTTCAATGTGAATGGTAACTTATTGTGCGATGCAAACTAGTAAATGAATGTATATACATTGTGTCAAGTTGGCGTGAAGGTAGGAGTAGACGTTACCCATGTGGATGTGAGTGGCATTTTCCTCTTCATTTCCATGTAACAACATCGTTTCGTACCACTCAGATAAATTGTGACGACGTATTTATTCATTGTCTTAACCTTTTTCTTTTTCTTTTATATTTTCAGAGTTTTTAAGCGTTTTTAATCTTAATAGGAAGCGCATCCAATGAAATAATGTGTGAAGATGATACTATCAAAATTTAGAAATGATCAATATATAATTACTGCTAATTTAGTTATATTCAAAGTACCTCTATTTATTCATATATATTTCAATACAACATCTTTAATGCAGATACATTCGTTGATGCGTTTTCTATCATTTTAACAATGTTGTACTGTTCTATTTTCTAGCTTTTTGATAAAAATTGGCACAAATTACAAATAGCTGTACGGTACGACAGTGTAGAGTTATTTTTGGACTGTACGTCCATTGAAAAACAGCCGTTAGAGCCAAGGTCACAAATTGATGTCAATGGAGACATCGTCATGGGTAAAAAGGAAGCCGACGGCAAGTCGGTATCAGTAAGTAAACACTCGACCTATTATCTATTATGACATTCTAAATACATTATCGACATTTGCTTAGCCTGGTTGTTGAAAATTTTCCACAGGGTAATTGAGGCAATCAAACTTGTGGTTTAGTTCTAAAAGGATCAAACTTCAAATGAGTAAGGTATGTTGTTTTTGACTGTATAACACAATAAATGTCTTTTCGTTTCAGTGAATATATAGATTACATATTTATATAATCTGCTTAAATACGTATATTTCGAGTTAGGTATAACGATGAAAATACGCACAAATAAGCAAGGTGTTCTGCACTTACCATTTCTAGTGCAAACAAAAATTTAACAGAATTCTACACTTATGTGATAATTAATCACATTATATATTGTTTGAACATGTGAACACTCGAAGTAAGATCCTTAACCATTGTTTTCTTGTTGATTTCACTGTCACTTTGCTGGTAGGGATACCTATTACATATCTCGTTACTTCCTCTACATCATTTACAACTATACTCCTTCCAGTTTGATTTACAATGGATGGTAATGCACTGTGATCCGACGAAACCAGATCGTGAAGTTTGTGATGAGTTACCGGTAAGTCTTTGAGTATCTAACATAACATAAATATTTTTCGCTATCATCCGGCATGCCTTGTTTCTTTTCATCTTCGTATGCGTACGCTCTCAACTTCAGCCGTACTACTTTTATTTAACATTCAACAGAACCTTTCACAGTTTGCACAGACCCATCTTCCAAGCACCAATTGTGTTTTCTTTCTAGGAGGAAGTGGTCCAAGGACAGATAACAGCCAGCCAATACATTTTGATGCCAATACGATACTATTATTATCAAATAGATGGCTTTTTCTATGATGCACTGCAATGATATAACAACGTAATACAAATGCAATATCATTTGGACTTTCACTTTTTCTTGATTATTATTTGCAGTTTTTAGTATTTTATTTTAATACTAACAACACCATTGCACTTAAGTTAACTCAAATGCATTGTTTTAATCACTTATGTTCATGCATAGTTCACCTACATCTTTTCACATGAACGCAACGCTGTTGCGTTCGAACTTCTTTTATTTATTTCTTGCTTAAACACTTAAGAAATAACAACATTGACCTATTTTAGCCATCTTCCAAGAAACCCGACAGAGGAGGTAGAAACAAGGTATAGTAACTAGGGTTTTTAGGATGATATATATGTTGCATGTTCCTGTTATCTATGTTCAAGCATGAACCCCGTATTCTGTGATGTGTTCCTCATCGCTTCTCTTTCTCTCTGGGCTAAGTGGTGATTTATTTTGTTGAATGTCTGTATTCTCAACATTGTTGCCGATTACCGTAAAATGCAACCGTCTTACTCTCGGAATATAAAATGAATATTGTATTGGACATTTACCCGTACAGTTTGCGTCAAAACTATATTCCATTCTTCCATTATAACACTTTGTCAAAATGGCTGCTATGCACCTTGACGTTTTCATCATCACTTCTTTCATGTATATTCCATCTGCAGTTTTAGCATCATAGCATAGTAATGTAATTCTTCATAACTATTCATTTTTGGACACAATTTCTAACTGAACTACTTTCTGTCGTCACTTCCTTTACAAAATGATACCTACCGAGAGTCACATTAAATCAGACTGTCCTCAGCAATCAGAAACGCGTTTGATTGTGTTAGAAAACGCAACGATATCTACTGAACTGTGTATTAGATTGACACTTGTCAACATTTGCCAAATGTTGCAGTCAGCTCTGAAGGGCGCACGTAAACGCATGTAACGCACGGGTGATTGTCTAAATGCAAGCCTTTGAAATGTATGTCTGTATGTACGAATATACACTTTGCATAGAATCCCAACTGGCCTTGAAGCTCTCTGGGTCAACGTGGACATAAAAGGTAGTTTAAGTTTCTAGATTGTGCTGATGTTTATTGTTTTCTGTTGCCTTGTGCTTAATATGATAGGTATGTTTAAAGATCAAGATCGCGTATTGCAAAGCTAGTGATAGAAAGCTTCTTTCTTTGTCAACTATTTGTTATTCCAAGGGCGCTTTTTGTAGGAGACCGTTGATAATTTACTCAGTTATTCATGCAACTTGACGCGTTTGTTCAGAGCTGTTTAATAATGCTTATTCATTAAGGGATACCTTTTGAATTTTCTCCCACAACGATTTCAGGCTTATTATACCTTTAACTTCTGTGTATGTGTATTTCTAAACAATGGACAATTGTTTTATTAATCAAATTTCATCTATTGGTACACGGTACTGAGTTCAAACTAACATATGAAATTACCATATGCTAGAAATTTTAATGTAATGTACTAATCACTTCCTAACTTACCAAAAATGACAGTAACACAAATGTTGACATTTAATTTAGTTGTCATCTCAAAGTTAAGACAATCGCGTCTTATCGCAGAGCAAATAAGAACTTGTGGAAGATGTTGAATGAGTGCTGTATGTATTTCAGACTGATCCCAATGCGGGCACGTGCGACATCACCTGTCCTCAGGGACCACCTGGCCTCAACGGAACACAGGTAATGCTCTTAAGTGTGTAACAATCAAATGACTTTGCATAGTCTTTAATGAGTTATTAGAGTAACGGAGTTCTTAAGCAAATATGCCTCCACTATTTAGAATATCCTTTGACAAATGTATTGCTACATAACTTGAATGTGGTCTGCGTCTCTCATGTTCATGATTCTGATATAAATGATGTAGTATGAGTATCTTTGAATGATAAGAACTTGTGGATATCAATTCTTATATTAGGCATCAGACTTGAATAAGTTGATGCTTTATATCGTTGCCTAACCTTGCAATGGGATTACTAAAGTGTTCTTTCATCCATTCAAAAAGTGTAAGCCATCTTCTCAAGATGCACCTGTTCGCGGGCTGCATGCATGCACATTAAGCTCTTAGTGTGAAGGCGGGAATTTGTCCCATTGTTTGGTAGGTATTTGTGTATCCTTAAACACATTCCAGTAAGTACTCTGTAAGTGTCATTGAATTAATCACTGTTCCGTGCATGATCTGGCCGCCTAGCCAGTCTACCAAACACAGAAATGTATTCATTTCGTGCACGTAGACTTAATCTTCTTAATGCACAAGCCGTGTCTTGGCACTTTTACTCGTGTACCGTTATCGTTCGCTCAGTCAGCCTCCCTGCTCCCTAAAACATTGAGAACCACCACCACCTTCCCGCAGAGCAAAACCTCACGAGTAGGCCAAGGCGCTTGGCTGGTGTTTTTAAGGGCCCATTGTCAATGGTGTCTCACTTTCATTGCCTACGGCTTTATAACGGAGCATCGCCATAAGATCTTTATTATAGTATTTAAGGTTGGGTGCGTGTATGCGATTATTTGCTAAAAGAAGCCGGTTTAGTGTGAATAGCTGTGAGGCTATCACTTGATCACCACACTGAGTATCCAAGCGTCCGCTTGACCTTTCACGCCTGCTCGGCGGCGGCGCCGTGTATTGTCCCGGTTAACCCACAGGTGTAGACCAGAACGTGTTTCATTTAACGTATTTCATATAAATATTTCATAATAAATAATTTGTAGCGTGGCGAAAAAGTGCGATGCATGTACTTATACTCATATCTTTATATCCATTCAAAACTGGTGATAAAATGATTATATAATCAAGATATATCATTTTCATCTTCCAACAAGAGGTGATTGAGTATGCAAGTATTTAACAGGTCGTTAAATTATAACACATCGTGCAAGGGAATGGCATGGATGTGGTGAGCTCTTATATCAAACATTCTGAAGAAAAGTAAGAATTGGTCATGTATATTGAGAAAAGCAATAAAAGGATGAGGTGGTTACTAGTATTTGTATTTGCGGGTTGTTTCAGCCTTTAGCGTAGTTGGCATGAAACAAGCACGTCCTTCTGAACATTACACCTACGTAATGCAGCAACATTCCCTGCCTGACATGGCCCTCGTGGCCATGGTCTCACAATCGTTTTGTAGTTCCCATGGGCAGGACAGTATGTCTATTAAACTTGGCTTGTTAGTATTGGAGGTATTGAGTTTTTGGGAGGTCTAAGAGGTGGACACATGCTATTAATCCTTCGGGGAATATGTTGTGGATTTAAGGCGTAGGCGATAGGTCATCCGTGTTCAAGGTCAAAGTTTAAAGGAATGATATTCTGATAAATGAGAAGCTTCACAGCTGACAGATATACATACTCTATGGTATAGGGGCGTGAGTTAATTTTGGTTTCTTAAGAATAATTTAGATCTGTTATATAAATCCTTCTTGACTTTCTAATTGGAATTGCCTACCTTTGTTTACCTTATTTGCAACCGTATGTGCATAACTCGGGGTTAAGTTGCCGCTGATATATTTTAAAAGTCACATTAATTTTATGTGTTTAATTATGTTTCCCTCAACAACGTTACGTAGGTAATGACAAAACAGTTTAAATGCAATATTTATTTCCCCATAACACCGGGATGGGGCAGTATCCGCGCCGACAGAAAATATTAGAGAAATATCTCTGTGCAAAGCTATGGTGGTAGATGTGTGCTGCTATCAGTACCGTCCTCGATTACTTCGTACCCAGAATGTCCACATAACCTGACTTCTAGACGACGTTTTTGTTCTATAGACACGGATCAAAATGCCTGTATGGCCTTATTTTTGCTACCAACAGAAGTATACCCACAGATTTCTTATAACTAAAGCTCGTATAAATAGAGTGTCATATAGCATTATAATGTTCTTGATATAGCAATATTAAGTTTATAATGGTGTCACTAGACACGTAATGTGTCACATTGCGAAGTTAAACACTTGGCCTCATTCAGCTGTAAACGTGGCTGTTGTAGGTTGAATGGTTTCTAAATTCCCTGAAAAGGCGATGTGTACATTGTACAAAAAAATGTGGAAACACATCGTTTCGTCCTTTCTGCAGTTGGTTGGTGTTAGTATACCATGACCAGTTTACACGCTCGCTTTACCCTGTGCAATAAATGTCATAACTTAGGGAGGAATCACATGAATATCATCTTCTTTCTGCAGGGCCCACCTGGACCACCCGGATCGCAGGGAGAAACTGGCTTCCCAGGTCTGCCCGGAAGACAGGGCCTCCCTGGTAAGAGAGGCCAATTTGGAACACCCGGCAAACCGGTAATATACTCTTCTATACTTTATCACTTGTTGAGTGTTCCACGTGACACTATCTAGAATACTGTGGATCAATATGGCTGAGGAGTATTCAAATTCTTCACCTTTTAAGTTAAACGAAATAATAGAAGAGATCAATCTGTCATCTAAGAATAACGCCTTTATATCACTGTTATGGCACTTTTAGGTTCAGCCTCTTTACCCTAGCCTTTTTGGATTATTCATTTACATATTTTTGGTAGAATCATAAACACTTTAGAAATTTGATACTTTTAAAACATTCTGATTCACTTTAAGAATAGAATTTTTTGTTAATTTTGGAAATCTCAGAAACTAATCACCAAGCCTTGTTAATTTGTCAACGATCGTTATAGAACTCAGCCTTTCATATACCTTTTGCTGTCTATTTTTCATTTTGCGTTGGTGATTTACTTGGATACGTCCTCGTCATTGCGTCAATGCATGATGTACAGTTTATGCTCTATATACATGTACAGCCGTGGTATGTCTTTTGGCAACCACTGCAGTATGTTTCGCGTCCATGCAAGAATCCCATACATCACTCACAACATGTCTGGCCACTGATTAAGTAGTAACAGTTCATGATACACGCCTCTTTTATCACATATTTCTCACTTGATTTTGGAGAGAACCACAGTGCCAGGGAAAAGCACTGGTAAACTTAATTTAAGTGACTGGCCACTTGTCACATGCTATAAGCCGAATTCGAATATGGGTTGTGGTGAGAGACGGCATTGGTACACTCGGCTATCGTGATGGTCTCGTAGATATTCTAGCCCACGGCCCACTCTGGTCAATTATGTTGTATTTATTAGCCAAATATATTCCACTATGAGTGGCTTATGCATATGTGGTATTTCTTTACTCGGCTTTTCCTCCACCCCAGATTTATATGACTATTCAGCTTATACAAAGTAAATGAAGAGAAATGAAATCAGCATAAAAAAGTACCCTCCCAGCAGGATGTAAGGTGTTTGAGTAGAGTGTTTTCAGACGGAGCTCCTATTACTAACCTTTCAATTACACACACGTGGTGGAAAGATCGATGCGGAGGGAAGGGTATCTTATTTGCTTCGTTCAAATTAAATTTTATGAGCATCTTTTTTCGAATTTTTGTTGAAAAAGAAGAAATGCACTTTTTAACTTCAAGAATGCATAATTATGAAGCAAAGTCAAAATGAGGAAAATGAGATATCCTTTTTGCAGTACTCTATGCTTGAACTTTGAGAAAATTTTCTAACGTTTGATACCCAAAATGCACGCCTGAAACGACCAAGATTTGTCGAAGTTCATTTGATCCAAAAGATCCTCCCGCTTGTGTGCAAGCTTATGAGGCGTTCTAAGAAAGTTCGTACCTTACTGTGCTCATTGATGGCCTGGACAGTCAAAGTTGGTTTGATTAAGCTGAAAGTGTTACATTTGCAAAATATCTAAATAATCCCATACGTCACTTTAAATCAAGCGAATAGAATTTCCTGTCTTGGTCATCATTTCCATAGAAGTAAAGGCATTACCTTTTTTTTTAAACACATTTATGTATGAACCCCTTGCATACGTTCTTCTGATTTTGTTTTGACCTGACTCAGTAGATAGGCATCTCGTTACTAAATAAGAGTCTGTAAATATTTCCAGGAATCACCTTGCATATTTTCCTCTTTTTATACGTCAGTGATACGTCGTATAGTTTCTATCTGTGGTATGCTCTACACTTGACATTATTATGACGGGGCAGTAGAAAGTGAGTCAAGTGCACATGAAATACAAAACGCAGAATGTCTTGTCTATCATTCTGAACAGATAAGATAATATCACACGAGAAAATGCAACGCTTTTGAGAGTATTCAAGTATAAATGTTTTACCATCTTCGTATAAATAAAAAGCACTAGTTGATGTCCAGTGAACCAGAAATCCACATGCGATACCCTACATATACATGCATAAAGACGTTCTCTTTGTTTCGTTAAACACTCATATATCTAAACAATCAAATACATTCGACTTATATTTCAAAATGCACGTATGCTGCTAGTATAAACATACTTTAGAGATGCCCGTAGCAGCTTTTATTGGCTACACTATCTACCATGCAAGGTACCGGTGATGAAAGGGTATTTTCAAGAATGGGTAACTTTCTGATAAAAGGACCATATTTATATATATATACCATTGTATTTAAATGTAAAAAATGTCGTATTAGTATATTGATCTGTAGGTATAAACAAGTGTTCCTAAAATCATTTAATAATGTGATTATGTAATAAAATGCTCCTAGCAATAAATTGGCTGGTACTCATTTTATTTCTTAGCTTTTGCTTTATGAAATCTAACTACCGGTTTTTATTAAAGTAAATACTGTAGTGGGCAAATTCAACTGATGGCCTTCTAAAAATTCAGGCCGTCTACTATATAAGAGACTCTGTATATGTTTGGAATCATAGATGTACATACGTTAACCCCTAATCTGGTAAGGTGAGCACAACGTGATGATACTTAGTCTGAGAATCCCGATCATTAACAATTAGTTTTATTTTATATTGCAGGGTCCACCTGGCAAATCTGGTGTCACTGGAGAACCTGGCAGAGATGGGTATAAGGTAAACCCACTTATCGCATTTATCAATTATGTACACAGGGTATAACAAGTAAATATATATATATATATATATATATATATATATATATATATATATATATATATATATATATATATATATATATATATATATATATATATACATATATATATATACATATATATATATACACACACACACATATATATATATATATATATATATATATATATATATATATATATATATATATATATATATATATATATATATATATATATATATATATATATATATATATATATATATATATATATATATATATATATATATATATATATATATATATATATATATATGCACCTGGCTTAGCGGAGCTAAGTTGTCTGGATCATTAGAGACACGAAGAAGGCCACTTGACTAGCTGTAAAAAATGCTCATTGAGCCGCATTATCATCCTCCACATGGATTTAAGTGGCACGCACCCTGCGATATACCGCCCACAGACATAACAGCTCACTCCTTACACGCCAACTACTGTCAACGGCGAATCATCAAACCAGCGCAAGAGCTCAACGGCGAGATATACGGCAGGATGGAATCAAATAGCTTCTTACGACTTTTATGTGTTATTTTGTAATCACCATATTGCGTCCTGGTAGCAGGCGGTGAGTGTACGTGCATCTCCGGAGAAAGGTATCTGTTTCCGATAACCAGTGGCCTAGTTTCGTTGTCGAACAGCATACCTAATTGTTTCTACTGATATATTTCTTTATTGGCGACCCAGAAGTGATCTCAGAGAAGAACTCAGAGTAGAATGTGATTTTAGATAATCTTTAATGATCGATATGTGATCAGCAGTGAACGACTTTTTAAATGAATTGATTTATGTGTTTATTTATTATTATTTTTCAGGGCGAACCTGGAGATCCTGGAAAAGATGGCAAACAAGGTCCAGCAGGAGAAAGAGTAAGGAGAAAACATAGTCAAACATCATAAAAAGCTGCAACACACAACTGTTTCATATGTAAAAAAAAACAGTAGGCAATTTTGTCAATATTTGAAAGGTAATACATATACTAGTATAGAGAGACTTCAATTTTGAATTCAAACATAACATATGTGTGCAAGTGTATACATGGACGTTTTGATGTTTCTTCATGGAATATGCAGTTATCATGGGGGAAATTCTTTCAAAAGTGCAGCAATATCGTCGGAATAATCATCTTTACTTTCGACCTGTGTTTTTTGTTGAATAACAGTGTGCCTGATGAGCCATGTATATTCAGCCTGTTTCCATCAGCACATGAGGCTCCGCTGTAGCTGTCGATTGGTGTCTCTTTAAGTGAGTAATATCATAAAATGAACATGGCTTGCTATCTCTTCTATTGCATTCTTTCTGTTTCTCTTTTAGGGATACAAGGGTGAATACGGGGATCAAGGTCTTCCTGGTTTAAGGGGAGCAAAGGTAAATGAATTTCCATTATTGATGCGTATGAAGTGCCCTTGGCATATGCTGTATTACATATACCTTTAGTGCAATTTACACATGCGCGTATACAAACTACTTCGATGCAAGACACTATAAAGACACTTATTGGGTTTACGAAGTGACTAGACTCTGAGGGATGTACTTACTTATTCAAATGTTAACGTGATGACTAATATGAATTTGCATTATCTATTAGGTGATGGAGTAGGCTGTAATGCGCATTATTATTGCTTCATCTGGCGTATCCAATGTACTATTTGACCGGTAGTAGATCCATGTAATGCCCTCCACCACAGGGCATTAAGTCTCACAACAATGCTCTTCATCAAAATCATATATAAGGCACTGACATGCATTGACTGTGACACATATCACTTTACCTAAAGACATTTTTTGCCAGTGAACAGTCAAGAAAAACTCCTACATTTTTACTTTAGTATGGATTTTATACTTTCAATAATACATGTATTGTTAGCTGCTGGAACTATTTTTTTGTGAAATAAAACTTGTAAATGTTTTTACTTAGCTCTTATACTTATGAGTTAAGACCAGTATTACACATACAGTGGTATTGATGTAGGGTAGCAATAATAACAACTGAAACGACCGTTCTGCAGGGCATTAATTGTATCCCATGTAAACATTCAGGTTGATAATTCATTTGGTGTATCTTTTGTATTACATTTACCGTTGATATTACACTTGATGTAATCTTTTCATTACATTTGGGGTTGTCATTACATTTATTGTAATTCGTTTATTACATTTAAGGTTGCTACTACATTTCTTGTCATGCAGGGTTGGCAGTTTCTTCCGAGGGGCGGTTTCTTCCATGGAAAAATCCGGTTTCTTCCGTCCTGGAAGAAATATGTTTCTTCCATTTCTTCCAATGTTTTGGAAGAAACCTATCTCTTCCAGTTTTCTTTGAATTTTTCTTATAGATGATAAGGAATAGTATGATAGCAAATGAGCAGCACTTAAATAGAAAACAATGAGGAATCTTAAATCCCTCAAATTGACATGTTAGTAATATGCATTATGGTATGTTAAGCATGGTTTCCATGTACTCAACTAAATAAGGTATGTCTGAATAAAATAAAGAAGCTTAAACCACTCAAACGCTTCAAGCAGGCTATTCTACCATGCCATCTCACAGCCTACATGCTTCATCCTACATACCAAGGCAAACGACTCACCACTGGACAGAGAGAAGATGTTAACAACTGGCTGTTTGAGAAAAATCCAGAGTACCTTGCCGCAGCAATAGGATTTCAAAGCCGGTCAGACCCCTTCCCAGCATCCAGGCACCAGCATAATTTTCAGAATTAACTTGCCATGCCGGGCAAGTAGTTAATGATTTCAACTTTCCCGACATAATATTTGACTTGCCCGAAATAAGTTATAACATATGCAAGAAAGGCATGTTTTGTTTATCATGGATTTGAAGATTTGAAAACCATTTTCTTTTCAGTTTGTTGCATATTTCTGGGTATTTGGGCCATTTGCTATTTAAATAAATGTGTTTAGTGTTCAGAAAATCTACTTGCGCATTCCGGCAAGTGAAAACTAAATTGCACTTGCCAAGAAAGACCTTTTTTCAAAAAATCACTTGCCGGGGCAAGCGGGCTAGTACTTATGTCGGTGCCTGGCATCCTTTTTCAAGGTGGGCAGCATTAACCCTTTAACCTGGTGGAAGGGCCTGAAGTATGCTGCTTTGCCAGAAGGACTAGTTGAACTTATGATACAGCTGCACTCTGCTTGTGCATCATCTGCATCCATTGAGAGAATCTTTTCATCATTTGGACTCATCCACAACAGAGAAGTTGAATGAACATTCCTGCACAACAAGATCCGCAACCGTCTTGGGGTAGAAAAAGCAGCCAAACTTGTTTTCTGCTATAGGATGTTAAGGGGAAAGGAGGACCTGGATTATTAGTTAACCCTATGTAGGTCAAGTGTAAATGCCTCTAATTGTATAGTTAATCCCATTGAATTGCTATTAGAAAGGATCTGACTACATAGCTTAACTGCTTCTTTTCAACATCTATAGTTAATGTGAACCCTGAGTATATAATGGACCAGCAACCTGGATATGAAACTAATCCAATGTTAATGTCTTAACTTAAGTTATAAAGAAACAGTTTGTCATGAGACAGAGATAGCTGAACAGTAATCAGCATCAATCAACAGATTAGCACCAGGAGTACACAGATTGTGTGGAAAACTAGAACATAACTTATTGTATGAGTGTTTGCTAAACACAAGAGTAAGAATAACTTTCAACTAAATATTTCTCAAATGTTGCATTGTTCTTAAGATATTTCTATACGAGTCAGGCCAGGTGTATGATTCACATGTGAATGGGTTAAGAGGATGTTTTCTCACTTTTGCACCCGTTTGTGTATGGTTAACTACTGGAAATATGTGTCTCAAAATATTGCTTTGCTATCAAGATATTTCTATTTAGTCCAGGTGTATGACACTCATGTTAATGAGTTAAGAGGATGTTATCTCTCTGTTTTCTTACTAAATAACTTTGTATGGTTAACTTAAATAAGTATGTACATAAGGTTAAACTAGTATGTAAAGGGTTATGTATGTGCAAGGTATCTATCAGATAAAACAAATTTACAAGGGCAAATTTACAAGGGTTAAACTAAGTGTGACAGGAATTGATGTAATATATTGTAAGATTATAATGGCATATATATATATATAAACTATTCTACCTCAGATCTTTTTGTTTGTTATTATCTGCCCATTAATGTTATTCATAACCCATAGCTTTTTCAATTCTTATCATAGATCCCATTCTTCCATTTCTTCCGGAAGAAAGTGGAAAAATACGGAAGAAACCATGTTTCTTCCGTTGTCCTGGAAGAAATAAGTTTCTTCCGGAAGAAACCCAACCCTGTTGTCATGTATTACATTTGGTGTTGTAACAGCTGGGCGTAATAGGTCCATAAATGCACCACTAGCAGAGTGCCGTAGGGTCTGGCATAATGTGTTATAACGAACAACTAGATGTAATAGTTGTGAATGAGTGATAACATACAATAAGTAAGATTCATAATGCATTTCATTGCTTGTGTTGCCTTATCTTGTTTCTAAACTACAAAGAGACCCCGATGATCTCTTTTACTGCTTTGCCGGCTAGTGAGTTTGCATGTTTGTGTTTCAGGGCGAGGGCGGTACTCCAGGTTTCAAAGGTGACCATGGTCTAGATGGTATCCCGGGAACCGCGGTAAGTTCAAAACAGTCTTGTATATAAAATATGTCGTGGCTATGAACATTTATGCTAATAATATGAATTATTAGTGCCAATGTCTTATCAATTCAGTGCTATTTAAAATAGAACCATATCATACCTTCCCTACACAAACCTACATTGCACTTGCGCTTATTGATTCGAAAGCACTGATAACAGTCGTAAAAACAAAAAATAGCATCTGTTTAGTAACTTGAAATATAAATTGCATAATATACATTGCAGCTAGAACACGATAGAAAAAAGCATTTGGAAAAGACACTAAAGGAACGACTCAAGAAGAGTCGAATATATTCTTGACATCTCTTCATAGATTCAGAATGTTCATATTTGTTCAAATTTAAATTTTTGCTTTTTGCAGCTTGAGGGTAAACCTGGCCCCGCTGGTCCCCCCGGCCCCCCTGGTCAAACAGGTCTACAGGTAGGTCAAAGGGCTATTTGATGAGATGAATTTCTGCACCACAGCAGATTGCATATTACTATCATTAAGCCATAAAATGTTGATATGTCAAATGAGTTTTGAGCACTGACTTTCTGACTGACATTCTCAAATAGGTTTAACTTCTATGTACTTTTAAAAATAATTACTGAACATCCCTTTGTTTTGATAACCGAAGCCTGAAACATTCAACTTTTGTAGCGGCACAAATTATTTCCATTGAGCATTTCAGGATTCCAGGCACCTAGGAAATAGTACATATGTCCCTCACCGTATTTCTATGATATATCATAAGTTTCTCCTGTTAAATACATTTCTTCTCTTTCCAGTACATCATTAAAAAACGGTGTATTTAGTATTGTATCTTTTCATTTCATGAAATAGAGATGATATATTATATGATCATGAATGTGGTATATCGCTTGCCTGAATATCATGGCTTTTAGAGTGTACTGAAATTCTGTACTTTGGGACTGTTTCAGGGCCCTCCTGGTTTGCAAGGTCCTATCGGTACAGGCGGTTCTACTGGTGATAAGGTAATGTATTCATAAATCTGAAAATAAGTATATTAATCTAGGTATTACATTCTCCAATATCTCAATGTGACCCTTACTCCTCTGAAAAACAACCTATATATAAGTATACATATAACTAAGTTTGAAGATTTCTTTATTACAAATGAGATAGAAATAGAATATACCCTCAAAGAGCATGAGTTTGGGATAAACACATATTGAATAAACGTTTTATCTTCTTCACAAAATGCATATTATAAATGAAAGGTTTATGAAAATATTATGTTTTCAGAATATTTGCATGCTCGTTTTTTTCATTTTCAAACGGTATGGGGAATATCACAATCTTTTTAATTATTATGAATTATATTTACCTTTGCACTTTGTAGGGTGACACTGGCCCAGAGGGTGTGGCTGGCAAAAATGGCAAAAGAGGCTACAAGGTAGGAAATATGTTAATTCTTCGAGGCTGCCACAAGTTTCAATCACAAGAGTAGAAAATGAATTTCTTACAATTTATTTGAATAATATTCTGGGATATATCATATAATATGCTATGAAAGAGCAGGTTAGTCTTTGTAGTTTACTATAAAATTACTTTTTTCGATGCTACAAATCTTAGAGAACTTGTGTTCTCGGAAATCTTATGAACTTGCAAACACGTAAGATGAAAAGTCTGATAACCATACAGATGGTTCACTTCTAACTGAACATATATATATTTTACTTTCTAGGGTTTCCCAGGTATCCCAGGTCAGCCAGGAAACCCAGGAACCCCTGGTCAACATGGTCCACCGGTAAGAGGAACTTTCACAAACGTTTCCTAAGTACTTTAAAACATGACAAGTGGAAAGGGTGAACTTGATTAAGTATTTACAAAGTAATAGTAGAAGTGGTAGTAGTAGTAGTAGTAGTAGTAGTAGTAGTAGTAGTAGTAGTAGTAGTAGCAGACGTCGTATTAGCAGTAACAGTAGTAGTTACAGTTCTCAGAATTTCTCAAAGGGAGGATGCATAACGTGTTTGACGCCGTTGTAAGTCCTCATCAATGCTGGTGTCCAGTCTGCTTTTGTGTTAATGGTATTTCACGAATAGTTGGGTAGCTTTTAACGCTGCGGTGTGCACATGTTTTGGAAATACCTTCATATTAAAGCCCTGTTTTGAGAACTATTTGGCATGGATTCATGTCAAATAGTATAAATCATGCAATCAACACGTGTTTGGGTCACTTTTATTGTTTGCAATCGACTATTGTGTTTTTTTCAGGGTCCACCTGGCAGAGATGGAGTCGGAGAGGATGAGAGTAACCGGGTAGATGTTCCGGTAAGATTAATAACCATAACGTTTACTTACTAATGGTATTGGATTCTTCCGAGTGACACATCTATTCATTTTCCCTGCGCTTTAAGTATCTAATTTTTTGCTGTTTGGGATTTGTTCTACAAGGCCATTCCCTACAGTTCGTTACTTATGGATACAGCTATGAGATGAGTCTCCTTAGATACAGCAAAAAGTAGCCAAAAACTGAAACAGGACTTTTAGCAATGTGTGTCTATGAGGGCGAAATTATCCAATAAACAATATAAAGGAGCTTTGGAGATATTTGTGCAAGTTAAAATTTGGTTGGCAAATAGTATTTTGATGATGCTTTTCTCTTTGAATTGAACTACTAATGCATTGAAATGGATGGAAACATGTGAGTGTACGCAGAGCAGAATATAACCGTAGATGTCTTACCTATCCTGACATTCTAGTACAACGTGTAATTATTCACTGTTTTATAGGGACCACCTGGACCACCAGGACCTCCTGGATTGGCTGGTATCCCAGGACAATTGGTAAGTAAATATTAACCTCAGCTTCATCACCATTTATCAATACTTTATGACTATCCCTGTTATAATGGGATACCTCATCAATAGAAAAAGGCCATTTTTAGGGATAAGAGTAAAACGCAGCCTAATAAATGTCACATACACCACGTTATCCGAAGGGCCCAGTTGTTTGTGTCGAAATTTGGATATGATAAAATCTTCATTTGGGACAAGCCTTGGGGATCATGTTGTACTTAATGTGTTAGTGAACTGTGAGATTAGTTGGGGTATTCTTTGGTAAGCGCCCACGAATCATCACAGTTATTACTCTGACGAATCTGGTCTTTGTAGGTAAACCATGTTTCATTCTCCGTTTCTAAAAATATATATTCTTTCAGGGATTACGGGGTGAACCTGGCGAAGAAGGAGAGCCAGGCAAAGATGGAGAAAAGGTAAGTAGAATACATTTACTTAATCAATCTCAGACGGGGAAGGTAGAAGATTTAAATTTTAAAGTTTTTGGAGATGTTTAATCATCTTTTGTAAAAGTTGAAAATTTGGTCTATGGTTCAATAAAAAAATGTTTGTATTATCTCACTTTGCTATGAAAATGAATAACTAGATGTTGCCCTAAGAAGCAGTGTAATACATAGCTGATGGGAAAATCTTTCTGATTTGATAACATCTTAAACACTGACAGTTAAAGAAAAATTGTGTTTAATTACCAAAATGACCATAACGTTATCTGGAACTGTAGTGATAAATGATAATTTGTCGCAATTAAGTTAACTTGTATTTGAAATGTGCTTTATCTTCTAAAAGGGTGCTGCAGGTGCTGTTGGCTTGCCAGGTATTCCCGGCTCAGATGGACTTCAAGGACTCCCAGGAACCCCTGGTCCACAGGGTAACAATGGAGAGAAAGGTGAAAGGGTGAGTATGGGCACACACCTAGCTGATTATATCTTAATTCCCTGGTATGAGGTAACTACTGAGATTTCAATTAGCCTGTGTATCCAAAGGCTCATCTAACAGTCAAAATACTGCATGATTTAACTACTATCCTTTTTTAAACTATGATTTTGACATAAAGAAGTAATCTGTAAAAATGCCTTATGACATGTTCTTGCTTCATTTACTCTTGTCATCGCAATATCAGTATAAGTGAAGGGAGTGTGTACAAGTTAATATAATAAAAAGCTAACAAAATCCCTGAAAACTACCACTCCTGTTTTAACTGAAGGGTCAAATTGATCATATTTTATTGCAATTTCCAGGGTCAGATTGGTTTTAGAGGACCTGTTGGTTTGCCTGGAGCCATTGGCAGACCGGTGAGTGCTAACCATTTTCTCATTTTGTATGTATTAATTCAATGAGACACTTGATGAGTTGATTAACGACACCACACTTCAGAGGCAATATTTGATAGACCCAAATAATACAATAGCAATTTTTAATTAAGTGGTTGCTAAATTGACTATCATTATACAACATCATGATGTGAAACTTTCAAATGTTCAAATGCATACATTGCAACTAGCAGGTGCACTTGGTCCCAGCATTGAATTCCTGCATACGGATATGTTTTTGCAATGATACATATATCACTATATTTACGTCCTATGTATAAGTATTAAAACTGATCACGCTAAACTTTAGAAATATCATCACCAAAACATATGATCTCCATTATCTGACCTTAGATGGATTAAAAAAACTTTTAATTACCTATGAAATTGAGGAATGTATATATGTTTATTCAACTATCCATTTGCTTACTTATCCATGTATCTGTTCAACTTTTTCTGACGATCTACTCATTCATTTTTTTTATTCATTTTTGATCACTACACCAACCAAAGCAATGTTGCCAACTCCTTGAACAGCAAGAGAAAAGTTCTTGGTGATAAATTGTTTTCATAAATTTATAACTGCGCCAGTTTAAAGTAAAGGATGTTCCAAATATATTGCTAGATGTTTATAAAGATACCTCTTAACTGGGTAAGGTTTCAAATAGCAGTCAGGTGATGAGGCTTTGTTTCTCTACTGTTTATTACAGGGAGAGCCAGGAAAATCAGGCTCCAAGGGGGATACAGGTGAAGCAGGACCAAAGGGTGAAGCAGTATGTAGCCAAACTAATCTAACGTAATCTAGAAATGATAATGCAAACATCACTATTTCACAGTCTATGGAGTTTGCTTGAACATATATCCCTAGATACATTTCTGGAAAATAGTGTGGTAGATAGAAATGTAATGTCTTACATGAAACCACTTTAAATTCTCATCCAGTGAAGAATCCCATCATATTAACACCAGAGTAAAGTTTATGTCAGTGACAATTGCTTATCAAAGGTTTTACATATTGTATTTGAACTTCGTGTTATATTTAACTGAAAATCCAGTCTTGACTTATTTAAGCATGGTGGACTGCTTTTCTGTGGTATGGTGTAATTCATAAAATATGCCCCTCTTAATAGATCTTTTTTATCTACAGGGTACACCGGGCCCACCTGGTCTACTAGCTGATGAGAGCCTTAAAGACGAAATGATGAAAGGCCTAGTGGTGAGTTAGTTAAAGTACAAACTCCAAACATTAGACCATTTGCAGGTGAAGGTGTGTTGAAATCATCTGTGGCAATAAACAATAAAAGTTCAAGTTGGAAATTATGTAAAGTCCAACAAAGTTGAGAGGTTTAAATGTCACCAATTCAAAAGAACTTTTGACCTGTCCTTAAAGTTATTGTGGATAAAAAGAATCCAATACCGAGAGTTTGGGTGGGCGGAACTCCCACGTAAACACAATATTCACAAAATGGTTCTATATGGTTATCTATGCTCTGGGAAAATCTCTTTAAACATCAACAATTGCTTTTGGGCTGATGTAGCACATGGTGGGGGGTATATATGATGTCCAATAAGTTTTAAGTCCAAAACCGTTGAACTGTTCAATACACCATTATGGTATAACAGAGACTTGTCTTTTCCATACAGAAAGAAACTGGGTAGATAATGGATATTTTTGATAATGAAGGGGAGCTAAAACTGAACCATCTGGACTTCGAGACTTTCAAATATAACTTCAATAAGCTTATTTTAAATAGTTTATAAATATGGCCTTGATATCACCATTACCCTGTCAATTATAGGCACATCATCAAAGGGATGTTAAATACCTACAAGCACCTCATGTCCAACTAACTGGTTGAAATGGGACTAAAACAGACCCAAGTGTGCTTACTGTAACTGTCCACAAGAAACTCTGGTACACACCTTTAAAGAGCAAAAGCATTGGTAAAATGATGATCAGTTTGGAGATAGTTAGCAACAAAATTGAACCCACGATGAAAGATCTAAAACACATAGAAAATCTTTGGATTTAAAATGACAGTCTCATCAATAGATCGGTTTGTCCAAAAAACAGAAACATAGGTAAGACATGCAACTTACGGGGTGTGAAACGAATCTTATTTCGCCAAATGCAGGTAGAGGAATACATAGCTGAAACAAATAGTAGGGAAGATCAGTTTAACAATGTCTGGAATCTAGCTTACCTAGAAGTATTTTTATCTGAAACTGGTTTCATATGAATTGTTTTTAATGTCGGCAAGGATAGACAAAAAAGATTTGACAAGAAACAAATCATTTATATTTTTGTGTGTATTTTCGTATTGGTATATCTTTATGTTCTTTGTTTCTAAATGAATAGAAATTGCAGTTTCTTGCGGAGTTTAAAAATAGTTCAAGTGATAAAATCCACTATGACAGAATACGAACACTGCACATTAGATATGATTCTTTATATTCAGATTTGGGTCATTCATTGAGAACGTTTTCCTTTTAATGATTGGAAATTTTTAATTGTGATTCCTTTGGTAGGCTTCCTATTCGTAGAGTGATTTGATTTAGTAATTCTTGCAGAAATGCCCCACCTCATGTAGTTTTCATGACATGAAATACTCTAGATTATTGATAATTCAAAGTTTCGTGTGTGGGTTCATCTACTTTTCAGGGACCTCCAGGACCACCAGGAAAAGATGGTCAGTCCGGAAAACAAGGGAAAGATGTGAGTTTTATCAACATGTTGTCATGAAATGAGGAAGAAAGTGTAAAGCAGTATAGAGTAGTTTGTTGTATTGATATTTTGAATAAAGAGCTTATCAATCTTTACTTGATAACTTTTATATACGTCTAAAACGTGTTCACTAGCTTTATTATTACTGAATTAAAGTTATCAGCGGCTTACATATATATATATATATATATATATATATATATATATATATATATATATATATATATATATATATATATATATATATATATATATAAATATATATATATATATATATATATATATATATATATATATGTACATATAAATATATATATATATATATATATATGTATGTATATATTGCAATCCACAAATTGAACGAAAGGAAATCGTCATTTCGATTAAGAATACTGTTCTAAAACTGCTATAGGATATCTATGCTTTACTAATAATCTTTTTTGTGATGATACAGGGTTCAAAGGGTATGCGTGGACAACCTGGTATCCGTGGTTTAGATGGCACACCGGTAATTTACATTTTGCTTTATTTCATATGTATATGTAACTCAACAAATAGGTTTGATATTATTTCCATTGTATTTCACCATTGTTCTTTTATTATTTGAAATGGCAATGAAAGATGAATATGTCTCTACATGTTATTGTTGAAGCACTGTTGGTAAAAGGGACTTTCTCCTGGGTCTGGTACACTGTGTCAACTGCTCATTGTGTCCCACAATGTTTGGACGTTAAAAGCTACAGTAGCATAAGAGAGCTGTTAAAAAACTTGCTTCATACAAATACATTGGAAGAAGTATCTTAATACAGTGTCATTTCAACAGAGCTTTATTACCAGAATCACACTGACCGTTATTGTGTATGGTTTTCGGATTGTATGTATGATTATTTCACTCTTAAAATTAGCTTTTTCGGCATTATTTTCCTCCAAAGCATTAACACCATTCAGTATGCTAAACTGAACTTATCATGTGGCTGTTTTATTTCTTCAGGGACGACCTGGACCTCCTGGTGATCAAGGTGAAATTGGCCCAGAGGTAAGTGGTTTTATAGGCATTTACTTTACGCAGCTATGCTTCCTCTTAGAAAACGACAAACCTTCACATTCAAATAAATATACATGTTACATAAAGACTAGATTATTATGCAAACTCAAGAACTTCATTAGTTTTTAACTTATTTGCATGTGTTTTTCTTGGTGAATATACACACGTAGTCATTGTTCAAATATTCCCTAGAATAATATGGGTTATAAACGAAGTTAAGTATTGTGAACTCAACACAACAGCCTATCACCTCTTTGAATTGTGTACCATCATCAACAAAGATTGACTGAGGTTCTTTTTATTTTCACTAGGGTCCTAAGGGAACAAAGGGAAGTGACGGTGAAAGGGGCCAGATTGGAACTGATGTAAGTTACAGGTTCTTACCTCGATAATTTTATGACTTGAAATGTTAAAATGCTTGATATATATATATATATATATATATATATATATATATATATATATATATATATATATATATATATATATATATATATATATATATATATATGTATGTGTGTGTGTGCGTCTGTGTGTTGTATATATGTGTATATAATCCTTTGTCACAAAAATAGGAAAATTGTTGTTACTTCAATTCAGAAAAGTTTGATAAATTCCAGGCAGTCGAGTGTTGAAACTTAGAAAATCAAATAAGAAGTTGTAATTTCTAATATGTAGATTTCAACTATGACATTATAGTCAACAGAGCAAAACATATTTCATATACTGAAATTATTCCCCTTGTATAAGAAAATACCTTAACCTGTTTACACATTTTTGAAATCATAGTTAAAACAAATTATAAAAACAAGAATGGTTTGATTTATTTTTAGGGTATACAAGGTCCACCCGGAAACCCAGGTTTCCCTGGGTTAAGTGGCGCAAAGGGAGATTCAGGACCCCGTGGCGACCCAGGTCCAAGAGGCCCACAAGGTCCTCTTGGTCCACCGGTAAGATTTTCTCCCAAAATCCATCAGAAACTAATTCCAACCCTTAAAGTCATGTCAAAATACGTCTATAACCGTCTTTTGTTTTAAGACGTTTAAATATCTTCATTTAGAAACGGTATAGTTTTGTAAGTTTGTATAAAGAGGTAACCTAAATGTTTGTTTGTAATAACAAGATAATTGTTAGCTTTTTTACTTCATTTTTTTTTTCGGGTGGCATACTGTTTGTTAGAGTTTGAGACTTTTTGCCAAAAGAACATGTACAAACGTCATCTACATTATTTGAGTAACCAATATGTTATCTATCTTTTGTAGGGTCCCAATGGTTTGATGGGACCACCTGGCCCTATGGGACCTCAAGGTTTGCTTGGTAATCCTGGACCTCCGGTGAGTACTTATTAGTGTGCTTTGCAATGACCTCCACTCAAACATTTAAAAAAACAAGTGAATAATTAGTATTTTGGAGTGGTAACTTTTATTTCATTTGTCATGTCAAAATCAGATTGCTTTAGTCTCTTCAACAATGGAATGACACACCAGCTTCCTATATGTGTGTGTGTTATATTACTATGATAATGTAGGTTAAATGCCTTACTCTATAAAAGAAGTCTTTGAGGTCCTAATGCTTCTTGAAATGAAATTAATGTGTAGAGTTTTAGTTTCTGCTATTGGGATGAACGGATAGCATGATCAAATTAATTGAAATATCATTTACTAAAACCCTGCTTTCAGCTATCTGCGTGAGAGATTTAAAAGAGATATATATTTAATGCTATACGGCTATACCTCATTTACACATGATATCATGTTTTAAACAAAAGTTCATGTCTTAATTCAGTTGTTTTATTTATTCAGGGTCCACCAGGTCCACCCGGAGAACCCGGCAGAGTGAGTACATATATAAGTTTCGACTGTTTGCATTTTCTCTTTCATTTTTCTAATATAGATTAAAACTGCAAATAATTATTTTATTGTGATAAAGTATAGACTATACCTAGGCTAAGATGTATAGTAGAACCATAATCAATGTTCTGCAATGTGCTGCATGATAAATATTTCGCAAATATATCTATTTGCACATAAACTAATTTTAATGTTTTGTTTCACTTGATCTGTTGCAGGGAGGAAGTGGAGATATCATAAGAGGACCACTAGAGCGCGGACAACCTGGACCACCTGTATGTCACACACACACACACACACACATACATACATACACACACACATACAGCTAGATAGATATATGTTTATGTGTGTGTATTTATAGACATCACAACATTTCGTGAAAAAATGGTACCACTTTCGAATCTAGAGAGTGAATGTACAAGTAGACTGATCAGTATGAAGAATGTACAGATGCTAGTGTAACTAGGTACTTAACATACGTACTTCTTTAGTTGATGGGTGTACGTATTTCCTCTTTAAATGATAAATAAATTCTTATGTCGTGTAATAGTGGACAATTTGTTTGTCCTTCTGCCTCATCTTGATGGTATTTGTATCTATATTTCAGGGTCAAGTTGGTGCCATTGGACCGCCAGGACAGGTAATGTCAATGGTGCAATCTTTATTGGTTGAATAGTGTTGAAAAAATAAACTTCCTAATGATTTCAATTAATTCCTATACTTTACATTCCAAAATAATCTGGCAATTGTGGAATAATTGACACGTGTTATACATCCGTATATATCCAATCTCTGCTAATTTTGACTAATAATACCATTTAAGTGATCAAGCACCATATTCTTTGAAGTAAAAGCTTTTAACATTTGGTAGTAAAAAGAGATGATATTGTCGAGGTTCATATTTCAGTGAGTTATGTTATTATCGAAATTCTTAAAATAGATGTTATGAGATGAGTTTCAAATAGATAATTGTAAATTATATTTGTTCTGTGGCAGAATATATAATTGATATGCATCATTTCAGTTTGTAAGATATCTAAACAATAAAATGAATTGACCATCACTAGTCACGGATGTTGATATATGACACGTTGCATTATAATCACGATCCAGAAGAATAATAGATAACCCTTTTCTGAGACCATATGTCATATCGATCAACTTCTATTTAGCACTTGTGATTTAAAATATTATATTAATTTTCCATTACTACATAAGAAGGAAAAGAGAAAGATCACACATAACACAACTCACCGTATTACACGATTTCTTGCAAGAAAAGCTGCTGTATTGCGCTCTCATTACTACCAATACGTAATTCATTTCAACATCATTCTTTAAGCCCGGACCACGAGGTGCCACAGCAGACCGTGGTGCACCTGGACTGCCAGGTGCTGCAGGACTTCCAGGACTCTCAGGTCCCCCAGGAGCTCCAGGTGTCCGAGGACTCAGAGGGCAGCCAGGAATGCCTGGCATGCCAGGACTTCCGGTAAGAATCTCCTCACTACATGTGCATTTCATGATGAGTGGCGGTGCCCCTGACTGGTCGATAACTCTCACCACTACCCGGGTCGATTCTGGCCTTAAAGCACATGCAAAAGATACCTGGGGTCAGGTGTTGGTTTCACCAGGTTCTACATTTTATTTCCTCCACAATCATTTAAAACTTCCAAACTAAATAATTCCAATCAAAATTCGAAATTGTATTTTAAGATACACGTTTTGCAAGGTAGGATAATCATGTGATAATCATGCATTGCAAAGTGGATCTTACTGCGTCTCCAGTCTGAATTGGGTCACTTTTTATCACCACTAAGTTTAAATTATGACTAGCCAATTGTTAATGGTGGAGAAAAAATGCAGTACCAGTGTAAAACCACCTTCTTTACCCCATTTTACTGGCCTCTCCTGAGCCATTTCCATTCTACAGTGATAAGACTCATCCATCAGATATTGTGATACACATTTTACCACTCGGCCATGGAGGCTGTCCCCATGCCAACTACTTCGATATATCATTTGGTCATTCTTTAAGGATACCGCAAAGGAATCATTTTCATGTAGAAGGATACACTTACTTTTGTAATTGGTTCTATCAGGCCTTTCAAAATGATTTGGTAATTCATTCCTGGCGGCACAAGAAAAACCGATTTTTATCTTTGAGAGATCTACTGAGTTTGAGTTTATAATGTGGGCTGTATTTAATTTCATTGTGTACATGAGGATATGTTATACTGAATTTATAGAATAAGAACATTCATTCTGCTAATAATTTGACGAAAAATGGTCAGTGATACAGACGAGAACACAGGTAAAATAATATGTAACTAGTATGCAACAATGTATGTATAGTACAGTCACTGACAACTTCTTACATGCCAAGAGCCAGTTGTAAAAGCTTTGTCTCTGAATGTCTGTATCTAAAAACATTGTTTATTGGACTACCTCTCTCAGCATCAGAGTTTGTCTAAGGCTAAACAATCACCCTGTATTGCATCCTGAACCTGCTCCTTGTATTCCAAACTGAACCGTCCAACTAGGAGTTGCAGTAAGCATTAAATGACTTCATCATGTATTCAGCACGAATTAACAAATATTACTTTCTATTTCATAAATTCCAAAATTCAATACATTTTCAATAAGCCTTGGCAGCCACTTATAGGTTCATCTGAATGCGAAATGCCTGTTTGGCCTGTAGTGATATTGACTTTAAGATCTAGCTGACCTATGAAATTGACCATTTATTAAACAAGAATATGTGTGTGGATAGTGTTGACATTAAACAGGCGAGTCTGAGAAAGTAATGTATCTACACAGTCTGCCAGTAGATTGGATCTGGTTAAATATTGCTTTCTTGACAACTCAACGCCAAGAGAGCAGAACTGTAATTTTGAAATGTATGCTTAAGTGAAACTAATGTTGACATGACGGTGGACGGAGACTTCTGTGCATTCTTTCCTTTTGCTTCCTATCCTAAGTTGTAACGTATTGCTGCAATAGCATTCGATATTCTTTAATATAGAGAATGTGCAAATTATGCTGGGTATGGTATTATCTTTTCTAATGCAATGGTATTATATGGCATTAAGCCACATCTCTGTGTGAATGATATGGTATGTTCTAAAGTCGTTGGATCATTGTTATGTGAGTTAAGCTGCACTTTCACTCAAGGTTGTCCAAAATGCTCCTGGTAATAATTCGCTTACTCGGAACCGGACTTTCGCTTACTCGCTTTTTATCACATTGAGCGTTTATGGTTAACAATCCAAATCCAAAAGAATTGCCTCTATGGTTAGAGTTGGTGGCAGAGATACATGTTGTTTTGTTGATTCTTTTGATTCTAATGGTCGTGTGCGCATGCATTTAAGTACAGCTGACAAGATTAATTCTGGTTGAATTGGTTGTAATATGTTGGGAGCTCTTGTTTTCCCATTCACTGTATGTCCCTGTGTGACTTATGCCATGTAGCCGTGCGGTCCTCTGATCTAGCGCATTTAGGCGGGAATCTAGGCCCATTCTCAACTAAGGCTTGCCGTCGCGCAGGGCAGGCACTTCACTAACCAATGCGCGTGTGAACAAAGTCCATGTTCTGCACATGTCACTGTTTCGCCAGGCTGCCTGTATTAATGCGCCAATTGTAATAATGCGCCGATACAACAAGTACCCACAACAAGAAACATAAAACAACAATGAAACAAACCAATTAATATTGTATTCTTTATGATGTCTTGTTGTTTTGATGACATACCACTGATGGATTAGGGTAAGGTAGGAGCTTCTCTATATATTGTTCAAAATGCGCTTGAAGCAATCATGTTCTGCTTTATGCATTTGCTCTCCAATTAGTAGTTGCTGACTGTCTACTGTCTTCTTTGTTGCAGCTCTTCAAGGTATTCAAGAGTTTATTTCGTATCTTTTTCAATGGAGGTCTGTGTATTTGTGCTTTTCAAGTGACAGAGCAACTTCTAACTACTTACGTTGTGGTGATGCCCTTGTGGTCCGTGAAAACATAGCTTTATTCGTCATAATCGTATTATAGGTGGCTTATTGACGACTTGTGTGGACGGGGGTAGTGCCAGCCAGCAGTCGGCTACCCTTAACCACTCATTAACACAATCTCTTACCATCAAATACATCTACATTGGTAGAAGCTTTCGGTTCAAAAGTGCGCTTTTAACCTTAAGGAAAGTTGGGAACGATCATAATATGTTATTGCCTATGATAATCTTTTAGAATTAGATGGGACTTGCAACTCACTGTGTGATAAATAGGTATTCGCAATAGAAAATATACAATCCCCTCTAAAACTAGTCTTTTGCCAGTACCATGGTTGTTATTGGCCATACTTCTGTCAGTTTATTGTCGGGTTGTTTCAGGATTACACCCTGATGCAAGTTTTATAATGATATCGACAGGAATGGCATTGACAATGTGCAGAAATTTCAAGGGATAGAAGACTATAAGGCAACATTACAGAGAAAAATATTCGATGCAGAAGCTAGAAACAACGTTTACAGTTTGATTTCACTTATAGTATAGCAAAAAACAAACAAATGTACAGACCTCCTTTAAAAAGCATGATAGATCAATTATAGCCTTTTCGCACAGGAATGAAGTTGGTCGTTTTCGTTTGTACCTATTCATGTTTGCATGCTGGAGTGCGATTCTCACATTCATTTTGCGTCAATCGTTTTGCGCTACTGATCCACTATTTGCGGCTACATGATGCAGCGAGTATTTCATCAGAACCCACAGTTGCTTTTGTTAATCAGAGGAATATCTAAAAGCATTGCTAGTCTGGGAGCTACCACAACCAGTACATCACTTCACTACTTTTCTCTTCCATTCATTGATTGGAGAATGTAGCCTATCAAACACTGACTACGTTTACGTTCTGTTTTTCATTTCTATGTATTAATCAATTGAAAATCAAGAACAGAAGAAGAGAGTTATAGGCTGCTTTTCGTGACGTTCTCTATCCTCCTCACTCACTGAAAGTGCGGTCAACTCTATATTGCTTGCTGTTGTTAAGATTTTTCTATAGATGAGTGTATTTATACTCGTCTATACCAAAATCTTAAGATCTACAGATCGACGTTAAGAACAAAAGATGAGTTGACGTCCTCCCCACTACTGGCTCTATCTCAAGGAGGCGGGGGAAAGACTTTGTGCACGACAACCAAACTAGCAATGCATCTGGAATTTCACGCCGGTTTATTAAGCCTTTAAGGCGAATGGTCCCATACACCTGAAGCCTGGCACGTGACATGCGCAGACTCTTCCCGCGGTGGACCTCTGCATCATAATCGAGCGTCCACACCACTCTTGAATATTGGATAAGTAATCATTTGTATTTCTTACAGGACAAGACAATTTGCAGTGCTACAGTTTTGCACTTGTCACCTGCATATCATAAAGTGAACCACACTCTGTTCACAAAATGATCCATCATAGAGAAATCGCATGTCAACACGTGTTCCCGCACGTGTTTGAATTCAAGTTGTTTTTCCAACTTGACTTTTGGTTAGCCCGCTAATCAGGAAAAAAGATTTGGCAGATCAGTCGTCGATAACTAACTAGGATATTTCTATACTAGAGTGGAAAGTTGAATATTTGTAAGAATTCTCTGTCAAATGATTGAATCATTTAAAGAAAGTACATTAGGATTACACCTCACTTGGTAAGGTTGATTCAAGTGAAAATACAAAGGAATCAAACAAAACAGTAACACCCGTGTTGTTTCTACAAATGATCGTTATGAATTTAAGATGGGTACTCATAAAATTGCACTTATCAGTGATGCCCGGAGGGGTTGTGTCCATGGCGGAGTGGTGGTGCGCAATGCGTAGCGACCTCTCGCTGTGACTGGCCACTGCTGAAGGCTGAAGGTACAGGGCAAAGTTTAAGACTTGCCAGTGATTAATCTAGCACTTTGGTCTCTCTAGGTACGGAACAACAAGAAAGTGGGAAATATTCCGTTATTTTACATTTTTGAACTTTGAAAATGGCTATCAGTGTTTTTCTAAGAATGATTACCAATTTTGTTTTTGGCAGTTCAGAATGAAGGAGCATTGCGAATAGTAATAGTATGCAATCTGAAAATCGTTAATTGCAACAGTTTATGAGAACATCTATAGGCGTGTAGGAGGTTCGATTAAAGGATCTTCCACTCTAATGGATATGTTTGGCAATAGGAAGTCTAAGTGGCAGGCACAAATTGAACAAGAGAATAATCAAATGTCACCGGCACGGAAACCATACATATCTTACATGCGCGCCTCCTCTCTTAGGACGTTTTGGTCACGGCACTTAACCTTACGGGTAGTTTCGCACGTTTGTGCAGAGCACCGCCGTTTTGAATTTTGCAAGAACTGGTATGCCACACTAAGCATGCACAGACTTGCACCAAGGTACAATATCTGGTTGTACCCTTGTTGGGCTGATTTACAAATGTGTTTGTGTAGAGCCTAACATTAGGTGCAAATAGGCGATCATCATTTTTGAACAGAATCCCATTGCCTTCTTCAGTCTCCTTGTTTTGACATTCTAACTGATAGCCGCTATAATTAATCAGTATACACTCATTACTCAAACCATATATGATAGATGTTACTAACAAAAATCGCTAACAGAAGTACCAATACTTCAGTGTGAAAATCACAGCTTTCTCTCTCACCTGTTTTCTACACTCATTAACATAACTTCAGTTAAGTTGTTTATATATCTGATGACAATCAATAAAAAGTGCCGTCGAGAAAAACAAGTGGCCATTTTGATATCGGATATGTGGGTACATACACACACACGCACACATGTATATATATATATATATATATATATATATATATATATATATATATATATATATATATATATATATATATATATATATATATATATATATATATATATATATATAAATATATATATATATATATATATAAATATATGTATATATATATATATATATATATATATATATATATATATATATATATATATATATATATATATATATATATATATATATATGTGTGTGTGTGTGTGTTTTGTGTGAGGGGATATAGCGAAAAAAGTGATGACTGAAATGATAGTACAAGAGAAACTTAGTATCTCCTTTGCTTAGTTTATCAATGTGCCTTTTGTTGGTACAAATTATCATGACATTAACAAAAATACTGGGTTCTACAACTATGCACATCAATATTTCATCATAATGAATTATTACATGCTTAGATGCTATAAAAGTCTTCGAATAGAAATTTTAGGTACAGTCTACATCATTCATCAACTGCATGTGTCAGAACTTCTGTAAGAATAGGAATCTACCATTAGAAGAAGCAGCAAATATTATTGAGCCAGATGCCGAGATAAGTGGAAATTACGAAAATGTTTACTTGAATTATTAATTCTTGTCGCGACTGACGCTAGCGTATACTTTATTCACCAGGATAAAAGGCTATTACCTGTTTGTTTCTTAATGATGCACCTAGTAGTTAGTTTTTCTTTTTGTCTATGCATGTAGACAGCTTCTACCATCAAGTCTTTTCTCCTCTTGCTCTACAGGGAAGAAGTATAAATGAGGAAGAAGTTAAAGAGATCTGTGCAAAGGTATTACGAGGTATGTACATACGTTAACAACTGTAACGTCGTATCGACATAGTTTGGTTGTTTTATTGTTGTTCATTTTATTATATGTTTTTAAGATTTTGGGTTCAACGAGTTTGCTAGCGAAATCTTGATCACTAGGGTCTTCTTATCAGATGTATGCTTAAGATAGCCATTTACCACATGCTATGCATATTTAACCAATAAATGAAGATATGAGGCAAGTAAAGGCGGCTAAACATTTCAAATTGAACAAGATATATTTAAACGTTTATGTGTGCACCTTCCCCAGTTGCCTTTTTAAGTTTATGACAGCAATACCATGCCTATTGAAGTATCAATTGATTTTCTGTTGGAAGAGTATGCTTGAAATGTTATGCGGCCGACTTCCTTATATTTGTTAAGTATACAGATACCTGATGCCAAATTAAATTGGATACCTCTCTTTTTTCATTTCGTTTATACCCTCTATACTAGTATCACATTTTGCAAATCATAACCCCCATCACCACACTGTTTACAGAAAGATTAGAGGAACTAACATCACAGCTGATCGGTCCGCCAGGTCCCCCGGGTATAGGGAAAACAGGTAGAAGAGGCGAACCAGGGATACAAGGAATTCCAGGTAGTTATTTGTTTATAACTTCATCACACATCATTACTCTTTGTACTGTACACAGTGAATTCTTTACGTATAGAAATGTTCGCACATCAATACCACATGACACAATCAAGCAGGTCTCATTGCGCAACTTGTGTAACTTGTGGAAGCTGACCTGTTGTTTTGGTGGTGTTGTTGTTTTTTGCATTCTAATTACCGCTCATCTGCTTTGACCGTGAACTTCGCAATATTCAAATGCTTAACATAGGACAGTTCAATATTTGAATTGAATTAATCTGCCTAAAGAAGTCAATCCAAGAAATATTTGTAAATCCTTAAGTCCACTATAATATATTAAATCAATTGTATACTCATTACTTCACGACTTCACGTGTGTAATCCAGTCCACGATTAAATACCAGCCGAATGTGAGGTTGTCAAGATATATGATATCATATGTAACACTAGCTGTTATTGTATTGTAACAGGTGACCCAGGACCACCTGGATTACCAGGTGACAGGGGCTTCATGGGATTACCAGGCATGCCAGGACCTTCAGGACAATTTGGACAGAAGGGTAACAGTAGACTAATATATATATATATACTAGTATAAATATATATATATATATATATATATATATATATATATATATATATATATATATATATATATATATATATATATATATATACATATATATATATATATATATATATATATATATATATATATATATATATATATATATATATATATATATATATATATATGCATATGTATGTATATACATTTATGGTTATAAACGATAATCTAAAAGATAAACATCAACTGTCTATGTGGAATGATTACTCACATATAAGTTGGATAACTGTTATGCAGGTTTATATGCTGTTATACTTCGATCTCTTCGTATCTGTTTAATGCATACCTTGAAGGTGAAATGAGCTTCTATGGCCGTTAATCTTTATTTACAAAACAAATTCTACAGGTGGACAGGGTGACAAAGGAGACAGGGGACCACCAGGTTATGGCAAGCAAGGTAGAATGGGTATTCGTGGTCTAGCAGGTAAAGTATTAACTCACTTCTCTTCTATTGATCATATACAAATCATATCATGTGGCATATTTTCCATTTAAAAAGCGCTAGAATAGACTGCGACCTCTCAGAAGCTCCCTTTATTTTCAAACCTATTCCTCTTTCTTTCATCTAACAAATGCGCCTAACTTCTGTGCTGTCGCCTCATCAAAGTCCTGTTTGGAAACAAATAGAGAACGTCATGACTTTTTTGCAGCAGCGTTTACTTTTCCTTCATAACTATATCGAATACCTAGAGGGTCTTCTTAGTTGCTTACTATTGCACACTTTTAGACTTCATTGTTTCTTTGTAACCTTTTCCTTGAAATACATTTAAGATTTTTCGTCTTTATTTGCATATTTTGCATATGTAATTACATTCTAACAACATCCTGGACGTGAGTGCTTTGGCAGGTGAAGGGTATACGGTCTTGGGTTTGCACAGTGCGGCGTGTGAGTGGGCGCGCTTGGTTGTTGCAGAGTAGTAGATTTGATACAGAGAAATAAAACTCCTTTATACCTTAATCACTATGCCGATAGTCTGACATTAGTAGTGCTTGGCATTTGGTTATATAAGGTATTTGGAAGTTTTTTCATCATAGCCATTAATCAAATATGAATGAAGCAGAATGTCTGAAAAGGCACTTCGAGAGATAAGTTTGTACGGTAGCTTTCTCCAGAGTTCATCTTTGGTGGTGAATGTTATACATGCACATTTATATCTGCTAAGAAGACTGATAGGTAAATGTGAATATTCCCTCGTGATCTACCCTCGAACACCTCTTTGAAAGCAGGTGTTCTCTCAAGCTGGTTTGGCTATGCTTGTGTCTCTGTGCAGGCCCAGCCGTTAGTTCGACTAGTGACCCCCTACTGCACACTCTCATGTTCCGGTTATTGTTTTGATCAGAGATTTGAAAGGAGATACAGTAACCAAAATTGCTCAAAGCTTCACTGCGGGCCACATCCTTGAGAGAGCGGTAGTGCTGATGAGGTCAAGTGAGAGCCACTGAGTCAGAGATGAGGTGAAGTTTCCTGAAACTTACACCTGGCCAGTTAAGAGGCCATTGCAGATGATCTCCACACAGTGGCGGAATTTAGTTGCTCTAACCCCGGATTTTAGTTTAGAGCACCAGTTGACCAAAACGCTCTCCAAGACGTGGCAGTCTTAGACTCCCCTGTCACCCAGGGCTTGAAGCATCTCATCTCTACATTTCTACATCTCTGTCTATATGGGTCTATGGATCTAGCGGGTCTGCCAAGGTGGCTGCCGCTTTCTGCGCCATACTCTTGACAGGCCCTCTCTTTCACCTTTTAACCACCTCTATACTGCACACCAATGCTTTGATTTGTTTGCTACTCTTATGCACACGGTTATCCTCTTTTGTTTTAAGGTGTCCGGGGAGCATTGAGGGGCCCACCAGGTACTCCTATATATGTCTTCATGTTCCAACATGTGGCTGGGTGTTGGGGGCTAATGCAAAGCCCGCAGCTTCCTTCAACATATCTGCTGCCTCCTATTAAACCTTACTGCCATCTTCACAATTTCATTTTTGTATCACAATTTACCTTATGGCTAGTGATTTGGCAAGGAAACCTCTGCACTCAAATGAAATGACGACTAGGCTTTCAGAAGATAATATCCATATTTCTCTACTAGTAAATTTTAAAACATTTGAATAAGTTTATTGTCTTTCTAGTATAAGCTGGGTTTCATAGTTGTAGACCTTACCATATAAAATTCTCTAGAAATGTACTTTGGAATCGTGTAATAACAGAAGTAAAGAGTGTAAAAGCCATTGTTTCCATACATTTCTTCAGCCACATGGTAAAGCGAAATCAGCGATTTTATTTGACTTTAGAGTAAGCGCTTAAATATATGTCTGATGACGTGCGCATTGATATAAAGATGTAAGACCAAAACGCGCGATCAGTACGAGATTCTGGGAGTGGCAGTTAAAGTACACAATGAGCGTTGCGTGCTATTGCCAAATCTACTCTGCCAGACCCATTCACGTCATATGTACTTGTGCGTACACCATCTGGATTTGGAATATCCATATCCTGATTTCGTTGATTTGTAAATATGAGGTTCGCGCGAAAAGTGCACTCCACATAAACACTCATCCTATGTATGTTTTTTCATGATATTCCTTTTAATATCTGAGTTAAATCATCACATCTTATATATTTTTTGCACATCGTTTTATTTTTGAAAATGTGCATGTGTTTTAAACAGAACAACTTCATTTCAATACCAATATAAAATAGAAGAGTAAAATTGCATATAGTAAAAAAAGTTACTATGGGTATACATAAGAAGAAAAATATCATCGCTGTTTATTTAGTATTTGAAGTGCTAAACTGACGACATCACCAATTTGCCTTAAACGTAGTGTCAGGTATTAAATGTAACACAAACTAATATAAGATAGTAATAATAACCTGCAGTGTGATATGAATTTCCCCCATCTCGTACAGTCTTGTTTTCTAAATGCAGTGGACTTGGTGTGGGTACATGACCAGAGGCATGTCTACGACTAAAACTTACTGACTGAACTGGACTCGCTAGTTTTCAACAATTAAAGTCATTTCGGGACATTGTAAATGCATAAAAAAATACTCTACAGTATTGGTGCATCATGAATGTCATTAGCTTTTCAATAAGTACGTACATAGATATGAAAGTCAACCAAAATTATAATGCCTTTTCTTAAAGCGTTAGTGTTAGGCAATACACGACCTCATATTGGCCTTAAGAATTTTGATCTTCAGCTCCGTATCAATTGATAGAATGAGAAACTTTGTTATATCTAAACGCAATAATACCTGTGAAAAGGTAATATTGTTTGCACTCTTTACCTTCAAAAGGCAAAAATCATACCTGGAAATTATTTGATCTCACACTTGTTATTTAAGGTATAGCTATGCCTAATTAATGTGGCACTACATATTTTGCTTTTGATACACACTCCATTTCGTAGAAGCACACGTATGTGATACACATATTATGTGCGATGTTGACAAGCTAAGATTACAAAACAATGCATAAAGTTTAACTATCCGAATACTCTATTAACCCAACACTTAATTCCCTACTACTTCTGTCCTTGAATAAACACACACACACACACACACATATATATATATATATATATATATATATATATATATATATATATATATATATATATATATATATATATATATATATATATATATATATATATATATATATATATATATATATATATATATTAACCCAACACTTGATTCCCTACTACTTCTGTCCTTGAATAAACACACACACACACATATATATATATATATATATATATATATATATATATATATATATATATATATATATATATATATATATATATATATATATATATATATATATGTACATTATATATATATATATATATATATATATATATATATATATATATATATTTATATATATATATATATATATATATATATATATATATATATATATATATATATATATATATATATATATTAATATATATATATATATTTATATATAGCGGTGTTTGGTCTGTACTTTCAATATAATATACTGATTTCACCATTGTTCTCCTTTCACAAGCCTGAATTTATTCCCTACCCTTCTATCGACACATGGAGCACCCGATTGTTTTTCCCATTACTAGGAGTAAACACTACAAACTAACATATTAGTACCTGACATGCTATGGCGAAGTACGGAATGCCCTTTGGTCTGACCACAGACTGTGAATGTGGTGTCATCATAACAGTCACTGCTTTAGCAATTTTACTTGGAAACAAGCATGCAAGATGTTTTCACAATGATGATCACACGTGGATGCACATTATAAAACATGTATGGTAATTCAGGATATTGCGCGTTATATTTGTGTTTATTGAATAAATCACAATGTTTTTGATTCAGAACATATCCATTCAAACACAGACTATGTTTAATCTCATATGCAAAACGATAAAATGTCTGAACGTACATGTACTTGGGAATTGGTTACTTGACAAATCGGTTGCATAGATATTGCCATATTGCATATAAAAAAAGGAAAGTAGATGTTTTTGTTTTATTGCAAGTGAAACATTTATAAACCATTGACCTTAAAACATATGTATTAACCACATCCTCAGTACACTTTAAGCAATTCAACTTTTAGAAAGATACTGTTATTCCCCATACATCGATAGCTCCCAAGATATCGATATGGAGGAATCTCAGTATAAGTATATGTTCTGTTTTCCTAACATGTTTTTGTCGTTATAACTTTAGGTCCACCCGGTCCTCCTGGCCAGGGGATAGCCGGACGCAATGGAGAGAGGGGTCCTCCTGGACTCCCAGGGAGTACTGGCACCAGAGGCGAGCCAGGTCCCCAGGGACCCCCAGGATTCTGTGAATACTGCAACTTCCAGCAATCAGCAGCTGATAACTATTTCCGCACATTACAACAGCAAAGAAATAATGTCAAGGGACCTTAAAAATAAAGCAAATCATGCAAATTTGCTGCATTCAACCGTTCCCAAGGATGTCTCGGTGAAGGTCGGAGTTGCTTTACCAATGAATCTGGACTTTGTTCTGCCGACAATTTGACGCAGAATTTAACGCCATATTTCACTAACAATGCACTATTCAGCTTAATTCTTCATTGTTTACTTGCACTTTATTTCTCCGCACTTCTTCGCCCTTCTTGTTTCGCAGTTCAAGCTAGGTCCGGCTGTTTTATACTGGTTACACTGCGCGTTCTTTAAAATTCTTTTTTACCAACTTTATGCGAAACATTTAGGTTTTTATTTTCAATAGGCTGTTATAATGCTCAAATGTTTAATATTTTGATTCATTGTATTTTCTGTCAAAGCAACCCGTCATTCATATGAGGGCAGTCAACTTAGGCAGGCGACTTTAGTTCTAAATCACCGTGGCTGCCAAAAGCACCAATCACAGATTAACAATGCAGGCGCATGCTTACTAACATTCCCATTGACGTCACTTATAAATGTTTTGCACGAAAAACGATCACTTGACCTATTCTCATGTTGCGCATGCACACATGCTTCTAGCTGTTAGCCAATAAATGTTGAAGCAGCAGTGAATCTAGAAAGATCTACCTCATTTTAATACTCACCTATCCAGCTATTAATATTTTAACCATCGTGTGTGATTTTGGTACTAACAATAATTGGACAAGTGTCTTTTTCGGCATGATCGGCCTTTGTAGCAAGTACCAAGACTTTCGCCTGATTTTAACAACCGAGAATCAACACTAATGGAAGTTATGGATTAGGAGTTGACGAACCATCTAGACTGACTGCTGCCTTCGTCTTGTATATTTAACCTGACCTGCGCATCAAGTTGGAAAACTCTGCACTTTGTGATTGTCGTCCGGTAGTGTTGCTACCTGGAGCTACTGATATCTTAACCATGAGACTTCACGCTGGAGGACGTATAATGATTGCACGTTCTATATTGTATGTCATTGTCACGTTGAAAAGTACCGTGTGCATGCGTTTGTGTTCCACTCAACAAAGCTCCTTGTGAATAGACCGTTCTCCCTTTTCTGTATTGACTCTACACTTACTGTGGTGACCTTGAGCTTTCGTGCGTGCGCAGAATGTGTGGCATCTTCACCAATCAATGTTTTGTCACACGTCACGTGACTCTAGGTAAATCGCAATGCATGCCGGGACTAGCCGAGTGTGAGCAGTGGCATGACATTATTTCTCCTCTCCAATCAGATCAAAAGCTTCATGCTGTGTAGTGATATACTACTTCTTCGTGGCATGCGAACATAAAAGACTGAGACTGTACAGTATGTGTGCATGCTTGCTGCAACCAGTGGGTTGATTGTCATCCAGTGGCGCAGAGCACCTCTCGGGAAGTTAGAGCTAAAGTCTGTTTCGTCCTTTGGAGAGGGATGAGATGTTGGTTTGGTTGATTTTTGAGGCCCCCTGCATTATCTAACCGGTAATGCGTCGTACTTGCCCAGCTCAGCGTAGCAACACAGGAGTCGGCCAGGCTCTATTTCTAGAAAGTCTTGTGGAGGACAATGCCCAAGAACTGACCACAGCACAACGAGATGAGTCATAACACTGTCCAGGCTTCTCCACACAAATAGGACATTTGTGATCATATCCATATCACGTGATAGACACGTGATACAGCACAGGTGTGATAACCAGTTTGAGGTCACTTCAACAAGCATGTGTTACTAGAGACATGACTTGATATATCCGTGCTATGTTTTTGTCACATATTGTATAACCAGTATCATTAGTACATTAATGGACAATCCAATGATGGATATTGGGCTCGTATTTATGTCTTAGTAATTACTATTGAAGAGGTCTCCATACATCCCTCACAAATAAAGAAAAAATGAATAAAATCTGTGTCTGATCTAATATCAAAGAGGTGTAAACTAATGACAAGTGTATGCTAATTAAACGTTTCAAATATCATTTCCAATAACAGTGGCATCTTTTGTTTGTCCTTGATTTAGGAATTTACTAAATAATGGTAACATACCTCTTTTTAGATAACAGTCAACTAACAAGGTGTCTATATTTGTAATAATTGCCATTTTTCAAAATCATTCAAGTCGTTTCTCACTTTAACGCGTTCTAATAAATGGGGAGTATGTGGAGACATTTCGATTAGGAAGGAGCCAATTTGGAATTGAAAGAAGTATTAATCATGTGTATACTTTTACACAAAACCAGTAATGTTCAAGGAGATCGGGAAGATCCTTCTCGATGCCAAGCACTGCCATTTTATTGATTACGTGTTTGTTTGTATCGTATTGCAAACAGTGTTTCTTTTAAAAGTAGAGTAGCACTAAAGGATCTATGCAGTAGTAAGAACTATGCAAGAGGACGTAGAACAGAATCCCGTCCATCGCCCGGGGCACTGGTGGTCTGACATCTCAGCAGGCGAGAGGTGAAATAAGTAATAAGGAAATTATGCAACTATTTGAAGGAAGGGTGCTGTACCAAGCAGCAGTCACAAATGTTCACCCAAATATTTCTCAAAGAATTGCTTTGTTATGTAAAGTATGTGTGTGTCAGATCACCAAGGCCCTCGGTGTGGTTGTGCTCAAATTCCGTCATACTAGCGTAAGCTTCCTCTGCAGTTCATATATTATGTTAATAGTCGTGAGTAAATAATTGATTCGTAATAAAAAAAAATAAAAAACACCTACCATCGCTTTTTTATGTCATCACCCTTATTTATATTCAGACTTGAATATCTTCCTAACACACTTATTTTGTTTATATGTCGTATTTAGAACTAGCCCAACATACCATTTAGGAATAGAGAACACGCTTCAAAAGTATTTATATCACCGCCCTATTGTAGTCTTTTATATGGTAAGAACTGAATTAGCATGTACATTTTGTATGTATGTATTGTCATAGCCAGCAGGTCATTCTAGTTTTAGACCTGTTAATATTGGTATAAACGAATAAATTATATAAATTTATACAAGTTTATTTGTGTTTGTTAGTTATATTTGCATATGAAGGTTCTTAAAAACTGTCCCACTTTTTACTTAAAACCAGTATATGCTACCTGCACTATAACTTTTGCCAATTGATGGCAAGCACAATAGTGGCTGCTCTTTATTTAGGGACACAATTCCTATTCCTATTAACTTTCCTTTTATAAAGCCCTTTCGAGAAACCATTTGAAAGGGGTATTCCCATGATTTTCGCTACCTACATGGAGGTTTAAGGTAAAATGTGTCTTAGATAAGTATTTCAACCTACCACCCGAATGTTAATCTTACTTCATGTAATTTGATAGTTATGACCTTTAGGTATATGAATCTGAAATTTGCCAAAAAGGGTTAAATGATTTTATAAAGCATTATTGAGTGACACACAACCGTCTATGGTGTAAGTATTCGATACGTATCTCAAGTTTATGAAATGTGTGATGACAAGTTGCAATTGCCGGCGAGCCCAGAAATTGAAGTTCTTGAGAGGTATTGCTAAAATACTTAAGTATCCCAAAAGAATACAAGTAAACTAAGCTAAGTAAACAATCCTGGCAAATGAGACCAAAGATGCAATTAAACGTAAGCGGAATCGCATTCATGTAAAACACATTCATATAATGACATAAGAGATAATAAATTCAAGATCAAGGTCAAAGGTAAAATTAGCAGAAATATATCCAGTTTTGTCATAAAGAAGCAGCTGCAAAAGAAAGCATAACAGTTAATGTGACGTTTATAGTAGAAAACATTCCCTTGATG
This sequence comes from Maea johnstoni, assembly GCA_963942565.1. Taxonomy (NCBI): domain Eukaryota; kingdom Metazoa; phylum Annelida; class Polychaeta; order Spionida; family Magelonidae; genus Maea; species Maea johnstoni. Next base: position 35,877,304 of record OZ012684.1, read on the forward strand.
TCACTCCCTCCCTGCCATTAGGTATTTTGGTTAATCAATTCAAGGTTCAAGCTAATTAAAAATTCAATTATGATGAAAATATAGCCAAATAACCAAAATAGTAATTTTTCATTGAATTTTTCAGTATGTGCCATAAATGTAAAAGAGTGAATATAGAATCCATGATGATATCTTGGAAATTCTGGAGACACGTTGGGTCTTACCCAATTTGGATGAGGAAGACAGAAAAAAATAGTTGACGACATTTTAAAGGTTATTGAAAAATGCCTAGTTTTTGCTGCAAAAAGGCTACTGAAATAGAAATCTATACGGTTCAAAGTGATTTCTAGAATAGAATGTATTGTCTTATAATCCAGTTCCTTACATTCGGTATTTCAGGCATTTAATGTTAATTCTAAAGTAATTCAATGGCCAAATATTGTTAAAATATGGCCAAATAAGTTTTCATCAAACTTTATCATTATTCATTAAAGATAAGAAAATCTCATTAAAATTGTGGACACATAGTGGATCTTCCGCAATTTTTGAAGCGGAATTCTTCTAAGCACCACCCGACTGTCACCAGTGCATTTTGAACCTAAATCATTCTGATGGTGCATTTGCCCTTTAATATGATTCTTTACCTTACATTAGGCGTTGTGTGCAATGCATGTAAAGTACAAGATAAATTATTGAAAAATAGCATGATAAAATAAACAGCCTTAGTTTATCATGATAAGTTATTCTCTACAATAGATCAACTGCTGATACATACTTGAAATATATACAGTTTAGAACCTTTAACATAAGATTCTACACTGATGATAAAATGTTACATAAATCGGATTACGCATTAAGTGACTACATCAATTACACACTTATCCATCAAGAAACAAAAGTGTCATACACAGTCATACACTGCCAATCGGTTCAATCAAAGTTCGCCCCCGTACGATCTATTAGCTGTTGAGAGACCATGTTTCTTCTCTAAATAAGGGCCCATTAATCCGCTTATCCCAGCTTATTAAGCATCACACAGTAGGGCGTTACAGAATCTCTCTGGAGGTGTTTTCTACCACAGTGGGGGTTCATTGAGGATGGTTCCTTTTAAAAGAGAAATATATCTACCTCATTGATTTGAAGCAAAACTGATGAAGAGTGAAAATTCTTTTCTTCTAACCTGACTCTGAAACATATATGTTGTACCTATTTGACAGGTATTGAAGCTGCTTACAAAACAAAAGCATCCACTAAGCCATGGTACCCTTTTAGAACAAAACCTTTTTTCACAAATGGTCTTTGTAGAAAGGTGCATTGTTAGGTGGTTTACTTTCAAGAGCCAATAGTGAAACAAACTTAGACATGTGGGTAAGAGAACCATACTTGCTTACAAGTGACGTACCGGTATAGCTTTGATATTCTACTAATTAACAATGGGTGGCACTGCTATCCTTACAGGCATTTAAAATAACATGTACAGTGTATCAATCATTAGTAACTATAGCATCAAATTTAACTATAGCCAAACTTTGAAATCCATCTTTGAACCTCTAACTTCAACAGGAGTATTCCATTATTACATAGATGCATATATGCAAGTGTGCAACTGTTCACTTCAAAGTATTCAGCGTATTGCTATTGACTTAAGTACCTTCTCTCTCACACAATTTTACTAGAATGCTAAAATACAAGAGAAATATTGCAAATAACCTGTCAATGTGTACATGACCTGATGTTGGTAGACCTCTACATTCTAACCTTCTTTTAAACTGAAGTTTGTAATGTCTCCTGAAAGTGTTTTCTAAACTAGCTGTGCCCAAGGCACATCATTTTTGATAAATTTAATACTGTAACAGGAAAACAGAAACAAATGGTCTCTTCCATGTTTCATTTGCAGTATGTTCATTTATTCCCATTTGGGAGTATGCAGTTGGAATATGTTAGTGGCCAGCACTAGGTGTGGGCAGCACTAGGTCAGTGCCAAAATGTCTGGAACCTAAATTCCCCTTCCCTAATTTAATAAGGATAGGTTAACCAGAATCCCTCACCAAAACATTGTAAAAGTGTATGGTGTGTTTTTATCTCTTTACACATAAAAGTCCATCTCCCCTTGAATTAAAAATCTAAAATATGAATAAGATGGGACTTTAAATAGAACAAACTCCTTGGTAAAACAGCAGCTATGTTTTTGAGGCGTTAATGTCACTACGATTAATGCACTATAGTAGTATTGAATTAAAAGGTAATAACGGTGTGTGTTTACCTTGGTTTCTGCTCTCAGATTCCCTCCTGCAGCGCAGTTAGTGTCTGCCACATTCTCAATCTCTGTCCAACCATTCGTTAAGGATAGTGCTGAGTGAATTCACACTTTACTACTTCTGCATCTACCCTATTCAAATATATGAATAGTGTGAGCATATTTACAGCTTAACTGAGACTGTAATGTCTGTATGTCCCCATACATATTTCCCCTTTTTTTAAAGAAGCTGACTTAATGCAGTCCTCGGTGGACTGGACACACAACCAGCTGGAAATTTCTTCCTGGCTTAGCTTCTGATAAAATGGAGTAAATCAATGGAATGGAATCAAATGAAAGACCTCACTATGATAAACCTAGCTGGTGTTTTCCTGTGATTGCTCCAGTAGGAGACCCTCTGAAAAAAACATCAGCGCCATCACAAATTGGGTAGGGGCTACTGTGTAATTAGTTCGAGCAACTCTAACAGTGGCACCGGCCGATGTTTACTATATGCTGTCTATAGGCCTACACCACCGTTAGAGTTCTAAGCATTTAAAAAAGTGAACTTGCGCCAAGAAAACTGGGCGCTCATATTTATAACCTGAAACACCCCCCAAAACCAGTCACGTTCGTATCCTACCTTATTTCTTTGTATAGTTACATCTTTATTTGATAAAAATCCGTTGCCTGGTGCCTCTATGGCACACTTGTAAAGTTGAGGCGGTCAGAATTGTGGAGTTCATGTCGGCATGGCTGACGTCAGGGACATTTAATATGCACGCATGCGTAGAATCCCCAGCTTCTATACTAAGCGAGCAGTGGACGTGTGCGGATGAGATGCACAACGTGATTAATAAAACATATTTCAGGTTTGGCACAACATTTTTTTAAAGAATTTCCATCCTTTACTATAGTTCTGCACTTTTGTGCATTTTATTAATCACGTTGTGCATCTCACCCGCACACGTCCACTGCTCGCTTAGTATAGAAGCTGGGGATTCTACGCATGCGTGCATATTAAACGTCCCTGACGTCAGCCATGCCGACATGAACTCCACAATTCTGACCGCCTCAACTTTACAAGTGTGCCATAGAGGCACCAGGCAACGGATTTTTATCAAATAAAGATGTAACTATACAAAGAAATAAGGTAGGATACGAACGTGACTGGTTTTGGGGGGTGTTTCAGGTTATAAATATGAGCGCCCAGTTTTCTTGGCGCAAGTTCACTTTTTTAAATGCTTAGAACTCTAACGGTGGTGTAGGCCTATAGACAGCATATAGTAAACATCGGCCGGTGCCACTGTTAGAGTTGCTCGAACTACTGTGTAATGTACACATTGAAAGTTGGACAGTCATCCGAAGATCCCAACTTATGATGGGCTGGTCTGAAAGTTGGTCTAAAACACATATATGCATGAATTTATACATCCATCCATCCATACACACATACGTGACTAGGATAATCTGTACTGCATTTACGGATTCAGGATTTAAGAACGTACGCCTGAAATTGTCATTTTTCACGTTTCCTGAACTTTTTCTAGGGTGACAGCACAATTAATTTTATGCTCTATCATTGTGTATGCTAAACTACCTTTTATACGTTTCAAATATTCTACCCTATTAAGTGTGGGTATTATAATAATAAGAGCTATAATGTGCTGCATTATCTAGTGTCCGAGATTTTGAAGTCCCAAGTTTTAGGTCAGCCTTAGCATATTTCGATCTTCGTCTAAGGCTTTAAGTCCTTAGCATTAACAGATAAATCAACTAGACATCACCAGCCGAGTCAAATAAGGGGTCATTAAGTGAAATGGCGCTGGAAAGGCATGTACGGTCAGCATCTTGAAGGCATGTCCTGCCAGTCTTAACTTAAACCCCAACTATATGCTCATTGCTATAAGGCTAACATCCAGTCAGTTAAACATAGTCAACAAATAACAATTTAGTACTCGGGTACATGTCTAGAGTGACTGGACAAGATTATTAAGCATCATCACCGTTATTATTGTAGTATATGGACCATAAACCCTGATATACTATCATTAGGATACGAAGAACCACAGAACACGAAATGGGGGTCAAACATTTAATAACAACAATATAAACATTTCATCGTGACAACAAGATTACTACATACTAACTCTAAGTACTAGTTGTTTTAAGAATCGTTACAAAGTATCCAGTAGACATAAGAAATCATCTATATACACACCCTCCAAATCGTTACAAAGTATCAATAAATTGACCATCATTGGTCAGAGTTGACCACCGAAACCTTGACAAAGCAAACATATTGAAATACAAAAGATGACCAGTGGTCCTATCTGCCTGTCGCACAAAAACATCCAGTCGTTGATAAAGTAAAACAAAGCATACCGTGTAATTGCAGTGCTGTTGTGCCTGCAGTCTAAGCTCCCCCTGAAGGGTGGGTTAATAAGAAAGTGTGTAAAATTTACAATAAAGGGTTTTTTCCCCTGTTAACCTCGGTTCCACGCCGGCAAAATTTACTGGGCTAAAAAGGTTGAGTCTGCGCCTTGCATCCAGATGTGAATGATACAAGTGGACTGCTCCACTCCTCCAGCCACCGAGGGACTGGAGATCTGACACCGCCGCCCCCCCTCAGGCGGCCAACGTGCAACCTCCCCTGCGAAGTGAATGCAACGTGTAAGCGTCCGGTTGCTGTCCCAGAGCCTCCAGTAGAATCTGAAGCCACTCCCTAGCCCGCCCAATGGTGAGGGGACAGGGGGGGGGGGGGGGGGTACCCGAGCCGCCTCTCGTCAGAGAAACCGAAGCGAACAACAGAGTTTCCCTCCCCCGCTCCCTGGTGTCCGCCAACAGGCTCTCCACCGCCTGTACCGGGCAATCAGAGGAATCCTCAAGAGTGGGACCGCGAAAGCCTGACTCGCCACCTGATGCGTTTTATCCCACTTGATAGTGAGGGAAAAACCTGTGGGTGTCCGGACAACGTCTGCCAAAGTGGGAAGGCGTGTCGCATCATAGCCTGTAGCCGAATGCGACAAGAGAGTGGAGGCTCGCGCTAAGCCGTGAAAAGCGATGGCCAAAAACAAAGCCACCGTCCGTCCCTTGCCTCCCAAAGCCTGGGCCAGGCTGACCAAATCCTCCAACAAAGGAAACGCTAGGGGCTGCGCCTGGTGTGGTACCGCTCGCACCGTAAGAAAAAGGGCCCTCTTCCAACGCACGACTATCAGGGTATCGAAAACCTCGGCTGATAGATTTAATTCGACATGGAACCCTTTCACCGACGAGAAAACATTGAGCACAGACTTAGGTCCTTTCTAAACCCCAGGGATAGCCCGTGCGATCCCCTCTTTGGTGAGTCCCTCAAACACTGCAGCATCCTGTTTGAGAAAATGCGGACTGGGGGGGAAACTCCGGCCACAAATTGGAGAAGGCCCACTAAACGCCGCATATCCCCGCGTGTGGCCCTCTGTCGCCCCTCCCACTGTCTAAGTTCTGCCATTATCTCGTCCATCTTCGCCGGGGGTATGGACATAGTCATGCTTATGGAATCGTAAAGAATGCCCAGCCAGATCATTGCTTGCGCTGGTTGATGCACCTTGTGCTTCGCCTCGCGGACCCCTAATTCCGCCATTATGTCCTGCAGTTCTGTGAGGGCAGCCCGGGCGACACCCACGTTGGCCTCGGCACCGCCGAAATCGTCCAAGTAAGCTTTTGAATAGTACCCCCGCCTGCCATGAATGAAAACAATAGCCTCGGCCGTCCGCTGCATGCACATAGCGGACGACCTCATGCCAAACGGGGGGCAAATATCCAAATAAAACTGCTCCTTGTGGCAAAACCCGAGCAAGGGCCAGTCGCACGGGTCGACGCAGAGCTGCCGGTAGCCCCGCGCCAGATCTGTTTTGTAAAGATAGTCCCCGGGGCCTAGTTGTAGGAGTCTCTTGGCCATGTAGTCGGCCATCGGCAAGGTGATTTTAGCTGAGCCATGGATGTACCAGTGGGAGCTGGTGCCATCGTTCACCGCTGCCCCCTGTGGCCAGGACAGGTCCATAATGACCCTCCTGTACCGTGAGTCCTTCTTGGGGCGCGTCATGAGTGGACTTATGTGCATGACCGCTACGGGAGGCCCCTGAAAAGGACCCGCAACCCACCATGCCCCCTCTCCGTTTCGACGTAATGATCCACTGGAACTGTGCCGCAGATGGATGGTTCTTCAGCGATGGCACCAACAAAGCCGTGAGGTCGAAATTGATGGGCCATCCGTAGGCCAAATAATCCACGATGTTTCGGTCATGATAGGTGCCCAGGGCCTGCCGCCAGCGGTCGATATCCAGCCCACTCGGGATCCGCAGCCTGGCCCCCGTAGCATCCGGTAGCTACCACCGTGTCGAAAATGTATTTCAAAACATCATTGAGGTACTGAGGAGCATCGCTGGATTGCGACACAATGTTGCGCTGTGTAGAGGTCACTGGCTTGTGACTCCCCGTCGCTGTAATGTTATATTGTACTGGATGTACAGCGGCGTCCCCTGGCCCAGGAACACCTGGCACTGTGACCCTGACTGATTCGCCAGGGTCACCCCGTCCGTTGAACTGACTATCCCGTTTCAAGTGTGGGAGGTGGCTGGCTCCCTCGGCTTGCCGTTTTTTGCCGCATCCGTAGTTTTGCGGTAACAATCGTTCTCTGCATGTCTACATTGCCAATTTCGCTTTGAGGCAATACGCACACGCATGTACAAACGGATGATGGTCTTTGTCATTCTCCCAGGCATGCCGCTGATATGGTACGCAGCATTTCGTGCCAGGGGTTGCGGGTATTAGTGTCATTTTAGGAGTCTTGTTCGCCTCCTTACGTAACGGAAACACCGTTCGGGCGTAGGTCATGCGGAGATGTTTGATCCTTTCCTCATCTGTCCATTTAAGCGTCCCCCAATCCCACCTGCTCGTAAAAGCTGCGTGCATTAGCCCAGGAGAATTCCATTGCGTCCTGCATGATATCCTGCAGAATGCGCAACATCCCCCTGACGTTCATGTCGTTCCCGGGCATCTGTATCATGGTCAAGAAACATAAAACAAATTCCTCAACTTTCAGTTCATTGAAATGTATCCCCTTTCTCTTCCCTGCCACCATGCGTCTGACATGCATGTGTGGCCAATCGATCGTTCGTACGACCTTATCGGTGGCCGTCATCACCGACCCTGAGCGCTTACCTGCTGCTCTTGTAGTGCCAAGGACTCGTAGATCGTCCTCGTCCTGTTGAGCCAATTCGAGTCTCCGTAGTTGCGTCTCGTTGCGTCCTCCATCAAACGTCTATCCTTGCGTAGCGTTGCTGGGGATGCTGGGTCGTGGCACAAGTCATCCGTGGCGTGGATGACTTCTTCTATAGCTGCCGCTGCCTCCCCAGTCTCTGAGGCAATAGACTCGACCACACCAGTGCTCTGCATGGAATCCATTCGTTGATCTATGGCATCCATCCTCTCGCCTATATTCCTCATAAGTGGCAAGATAAGTGTAGCATTGTCGAGGTTTTCTGTCTCTAAGTGATCGTCCCTGTGTTGACAATGATTACCCGTCAGGGGTTCGTTTACTATTCCACAGGTTTTGCATTTAAAGGTTCTCGGCATGTTGATAAAACTCTCGGATCGCACAGCTACGGAGTACAGCTACACCGTGGTAGATTGCTTGAGTAAACAATTGATAATGGCCTCGTGTAGCGGTAAGTGGTGGAACGTGACTCGAGTAGCTTTCCCGCCATGCGGGGGGTTCTTCTCTGTTAGCAAAGTGGTCGCTATCTCTCACCATGGTTCAAATCCTCTATCATGGTTCAAATCCTGATCAGGCTAAGTGACAGGCAGTGGTTTTCCTTGCATTGCATAAATGATTTGCATTGAGAAGGGCTTGTCTTTAGTAATTTTACAACTGAACAGACCCTTATATCTTTTCTTAAATGAAAGGTCCTAAGACCCAGTCATAGGTGGTGTAGGTAATGTGAAGTCTTCTTCGCCCTCCCCCTGAATCCATTTTAGGTAGTTCTATTAATAATCCATGCTAATTCTTGTTGCATAGCCATATAGCAGACTTGGTGGTATAAACCTTGCCTAAACTATTTCTAAGTTAACAGCCATGTCGTTTGGGACCAATTAGACACGGAAGGCCCAAAGGGACCCGCCCTTTGTTCTCTTGACCGTATAACAATTGAAAGTTGCTAGGTCGAGGTTCGTGGGGAGTGAACACCGCTCATGTGTAATCTTTGGTTTTGATATCCATACTTAGGGGCCAGCCAAGGACACCACCTGGTGATGATAATCTTGGTGTACTAGACTATCACCTTAACAGTGTTCAAACTTACGTACCACGTACATGTACCCGCAAATGGGTAACGAAAGCCGAATTCACCTCTCTGAAGCATGTGCTATGACAAGATTTAATAATACGTATTGGTCATTTACTCTGACGTACAACATACTCGAAATATCGAAACTTTTACAAAAAAAAATACTGCCCACTATTAGATATAAGAAGGTAACGATGCATTAGCATTACCCATATTCATAAGGGTGATTTCAATGAAGTAATTACTAGTATATCAGAGGGCTAAATACTATGATATAGGAATCATCAATAAAGATATGTAGACTTTATTTATGAACGTATGAAATATCAAGTATTCTTTTTACACTGGTTTAGTTCAAAATTCATATTGAAGTTCATTGTAGTGTCAAATACTGTCTCATTTCTAAATTCAAATAGCAAGCTTTACCCAAGCAACTTGTAGTTTGCACCAATTTACTCAATATTAAGAGCGAACTTACTCAATACTACCCTTTAGGTGGTGCCCTTCTATTTAGAATTGAGCAACTGTGGGTCTCTATTTAGATACTTTTTAGAATAGCAAAATCAAACATAACTGGGAAGTTTAAATAAAATGATAATTCCACAAGTGTATGCGAACCATTGCCCAAAATAATGGGGCAAACGTCTTAAGTAGGTACCGGTACTCTTGCACAAACACTAAGAACAACAAATATTCAAGTGAGAAATGGATGAGCGCCTATATTCCGTAATCCCCCTAATTTCTAAAAAATAAATAAGTGCTGTGGGTAATGTGAAGTCTGCTACGCCCTCGCTCCGAATCCCTTTCGGGTAGTTCTAGTAACAATTCATGCTTATTCTTGTTGCATAGCCATATAGTAGACTTGGTGGTCTAAACTGGACCTAAACTATTGTTAAGTTAGATAACTGATCCTTAATACATAATGATAATTTGTGCGTTCATTTATTTATTTATCATATTATTTATTTATTTGTTAGTTTTTTTTTTCATTCATTCATTTTCTATATTACCAACTATAACGGTTGTTTAGGAAAATGAAGAGAGATGATATTGGGGATGACACCTTGAATGGTGTCCACACACACACAAACACACACACACACACACACACACACACACATATATATATATATATATATATATATATATATATATATATATATATATATATATATATTATGTGTATGTGTGTGATAGGGCGCGCTTAATTCATGATCAGCAATCCGGATTAAAGTATGTTCTTAAACCTTAAATGGTAAGGAGCGTGCCTCAAAAATCGTCCGGTTTCGGCAAGGTACGGATTGAATTGTCCGTAATAAGCAATGAGATATGCATGTAAATGTATTGGGAGGGACCAGGCCCTTGAAATCTGTACGGTAAATCCGAATATATATATATATATATATATATATATATATATATATATATATATATATATATATATATATATATATATATATATATATATATATATATATATATATATATATATATATATATATATATGTCGTGGTAGAAACTGCGATCCGGATCCTACCAGTAGAAACCGCGATCGCAGTTCCTACCAGGATTATGTTGGTAGGAACTGCGATCGCAGTTCCTACCGGAAGGATCGCCGATCCTACCAGAACAATCTTACCATACCTTGGTAGAAACTGCGATTCAGTAAAGGCTGTGATAATATGGATATGTTTAGCAATCTGTGGTAACCCATAGTTGCAGTAGTAAGATATTTTTGTGAGAATTTAAAAGCAAAAAACACCTTTATTTCTTCATTAAGACACTTATGATAGATGACTAATGAGTATTCACCTTTGAATAGCACCATTTAAATATAATGAACATGCAACATATTCTGGCACAGTATTACTTCATGAATTCTCCAAATCTCTCTTCATGCAATCTTTCAACACAATCACCTATCATTCAACAGTTAGATTTAACTATTTATACAAAGTTAACTCCCAACAGATACTGATACCATGTGAGTATGATGTGACATCATGAAAAGATTCCAAATATCCTTAACACAGTCACACAATAGTAAAACCTGTTTATACAGTATTATGAAGATACTATATCTATTTACTTCGATATACAAAGTATTGAATAAAACTTTGTCTCCAAGTACTCATTTCTTCATTCGGTTGTTCTTTAGAAAGTAGAAAGTAGTTTTGTTCTCTTATAATTTTGAAAATAACTTAGTAATAAAGCGAAAGTTCACAGGATATTTGAAGGAGCGTTGGTGTATGGCATGTGATCACCATTTCTCGATCAAATGTTTTCCAGAAAAATGTTTGTAAGCAAAATATTGTCAGGGCTGTTTTGGCCGCTCTGAGTGTGAATGGGTTAAGTTATTGAATTTGATATTCATCTTCAATCCTAGAAAAGTCAAATTGAAAACATTTGATAACTATCAGCTTCACATTAGCGAATGACCACTCAATTAATAACCTATACCCAACAATTAATACTTGGACGTCTTCATTGTAACCTTAATTTCAATATAATTACATAAGTAACTTTTAAGAGCAATTGAACCAAGCCCATATTTTCTATAATAGCAATTGGATTATGCGGATAACAATTTAAGACAAAGCCAGAGAGCTTTTCACTTTCTTTGCAAATTAACAATACAGTGGAACCTGCCAAATTGAACACCTGTGTACATTGAACACCTGCGTACATTGAACAATTTTTCATGTCCCGGCAGACTCCCATTGAAAATCAATGGGAGACTACCTGGATACATTTGAACACCTGTCTATCTTGAACAGTGAACACCAAAGTTGTTCCTGTAGGCCACATTTAACCTGTATAGATTGAACATCCTGCACTGATTTCAAACTCTGCACTGGAATCTAAATGCACTCAAAACTTGCTTAATGATTGAAACATGCTCAAAATAGAATAGACAAAACCCTGAACTAATCCACAATGAACATATATATTGTTAATGGTTCAATGGTGATATGGTTTTAATTATTTTTCTTACAAAAGGAACAAATAAATGGATAACATCTACAGGCTGACTTAGCGTGTGATTTTCATCCTTAACACTCTTTCTATTTCAATTGCTTGTTTTCATAAGCCATGCCAAAACAAATCCCACACACTAGGTATTTATGGCAATTAGTAGTTGAACCTCTGGTATCCTTTTGTTATCAAATAGCAATTGGGAAAGGGTGGTGGTTAGCATAGAACAATTGTTCCCTGGGCAAGCTAGAATCATGACTGCATTTAACAGTTTTCCAGTAATGCAAACTAAAAATAAATGAGGTCACATAGGCAGCACATTTGGACCACTTAATCAGTCCAAAATTTGGAAGCAACCAGTCAACATGAGTAAGAAATTGTATAAGGAATTGCCTATTGTGAAGAAAGTTGAATTATTAATAGGAGCAGGTAGCAAGTCTGTTTAATGTTTATCTATTCAAAAATGTTTACCTATTTACCTTTGACTTTGTTTCTATTACACCCGACCTCTAACTAACTACTCGGAACTTGGATACATTGAACACCTGTCTACATTGAACACTTTTTAATTTCCCGTGAGTGCTCAATGTAGACAGGTTCAATGTAGACAGGTAATTGTAATTTGCCTAAATTGCACATTTGTCTCGCTATTTTGATATAGGAGACCAAGCACCAGTTCAGTAATACATATCTATTAATTTACCTGCTTGTTAGTAATTGTTACAGTAGCAAATACTTTAAAATTCAAGCAAATTCATAAGTAAATTAAATCATTATTCCTTGAGAGTTACACTTGAAATTTTCATCTGGATTTTTGATACTTTTGACAATTGGAATAAAGAATGATTTTATACAATATTTGAAAGAGAGTTGTCAGTGATGATCTGCTGAACATTTATCCTTCATATTGTTTTAAAAAAGATTCTTTGGGCGAAAGATTTCCACAAAGTTGTTTGACTGCTTTTGGCTGCAGTGCGCATTAATGGTGTAAGGATTGTACACCATTGACACCTTTGTTGCCACACCTACTTTGTTAATATTTTTTTTCATTATCACATCACATTCTGGCAGGCTCTGCTTTTTGTCCAATCATGCACTAGCTACTGGTCATACCAGACTGATGCAGGGGAGAAGATTCCTAGGATTTTAAACTGTTTCCAAATCAATCTTATACAATTGACAAATACAGCGTCTAACTTATTGCACTAAACCACACCCAAAATGTTGATTGAGATTGGAACTCAGCCAAATAACCTGAAACTGTCTTATTACAGAGCAATAAATCATCTCAATTAACTACTCAATTCCTGTATGTGTAATTATTATGCTAACAAAGCAACATTTTGAGAAATATTTCACTGAAAGTTGGTGATCCTGTTTGGTTTTACAATCCTTCTTCATATATTTTTCAAATTGTATTGAATTAAAATGAGATTTGTTAAAAGTTGAAAGACCATGCACACACTCCAAAAATGAATGGTTTAAATCAATGCCTGTAGTGTTTTACAACTCATCTGCCATGAAGCTGCTTATTCAAACCCTTAAATAGTGATAAAGTGGATCGCAGTTTGTACCGGTAGGAACTGCGATCACAGTTCCTACCAGCATAATCCTGGTAGGAACTGCGATCGCGGTTTCTACCGGTAGAAACTGCGATCGCGGTTTCTACTGGTAGGTTTCTACCACGACATATATATATATATATATATATATACATATATATATATATATATATATATATATATATATATATATATATATATATATATATATATATATATATATATATACATATATATATATATATACATATATATATATACTGTAGAACAGGCAAAGTTCGCGAGTGCGATTATTTCGCGAATACGCGAACTAGTATCGCCCTCGCGATCTATTAGGTGCTTAGTTACGCTATCCACCACTGGAGGTGATGGCGCGTCGGTCGGTGAATTTCACCCCTAGACGGTCGTGGCTGAAACGAAGAAAAATACGTGCAATAACTTCACAAAACCATTATGATATGATACTTCGGTAACTTATGAACAAGTTACCAATGTATCACATCATTATTCGCATACTTACCTGTCCGATTTTGCGGATACCTGTTCCAAGTTATGGATGTCTTACGAGAAGCAAGATGGCCGCCGTCATTGCACAATAGACGCTATCAAGAAAGGGAGACGGCTCAGGCTGTTGCGATTGATTTAATTGATCAATTATCAACATACATATATGTGTATGTTGATAATTATCAGAATAAGATATATTTAAAAATAATAATGAAATTGTTTTTGCCGTGATCGAATTGAATGTTTGCCAATTAACGGCAAGGATGAATTTGCAGTTGGCGAGTAGATATAGTTATGTGTGAAATTCACCTCTAGCCGTCCGAGTCTGACACGAAGAGAAATGCATGCAATAACTTTACAAAATCAGTATAATATGATACATTGGTAACTAATGAATAAGTCACCAAGGTATCATATTATAATTCACACATTTACTCAACCAATGTTGGGGGAACTTGTGCCAAGTTATGAGCGTAAGATGGCCACCAAATCTTTACATTCTTTGATTACTGTTTGGTTCAACAGATGGCGCTGTTGAACTCGCTCGTTCGCGAAATAAAATACACGCAAAAAAAAACGAAAAATCGTCTTTTTGCGAAATTTTTGTAGCGCGATATATACCTATTCTACAGTACATATATATATATATATATATATATATATATATATATATATATATATATATATATATATATATATATATATATATAAATATATATATATATATATATATGTATATATATATATACATAAATATATATATATATATATATATATATATATATATATATATATATATATATATATATATATATATATATATATATATATATATATATATATATATATATATATATATATATATATATATATATATATATATATATATATATATATATGTCGTGGTAGAAACTGCGATCCGGTAGGAATGCCGATCCTACGAGTAGAAATCGTGATCACAGTTTCTACCGGTAGAAACTGCAATCCTACCAGAACAATCCTACCAGGATTATGCTGGTAGGAACTGCGATCCCAGTTTCTACCGGTAGGATCGCCGATCCTACCAGAACAATCTTACCATACCTTGGTAGAAACTGCGATTCAGTAAAGGCTGTGATGGTATTAATATATTTTAGCAATCTATGGTAATCCATAGTTGCAGTAGTAAGATATTAGGTTTTTTGTGAGAATTTCAATGCAAATGTACAATGTGACATCAGAAAAAAGGCTTCAAATATTTTTAACTCAGTCACACAATAGTATAACCTGTTTATACAGTATTATGAAGATACTATATCTATTTACTTTGATATACAAACTATTAAATAAAAAATTGTCTCCAAGTACTCATTTCTTCATTCAGTTGTTCTTTAGAAAGTAGTCTGCTACTCTCATATTTTAGAATATAACTTGGCAATAAGGCGAAATTTCACAAAATATTTGAAGGAGAGTTGGTGTATGGCATGTGATCACCATTTCTCGATCAAATGTTTTCCAGAAAAATGCTTGTAAGCAAAATATTTCCAACATTGTCAGGGCTGTTTTGGCCACTCTGAATGTAAATGGGTTAAGTTATTGAATTTGATATTCATTAGTCCATGAGCCAAACCCCAAAATTTGAGGATGCGGTACCAATTTGCTGAACAGATCCCACAATGATTTTTGGTTAGCCTGATATCTCAAGTGTCCAAAATCAGTTGATGGACTTCCGGGGCAGTTTGCGAAATACCCTTTTGGCGGCCATCTTTAAAGATGGCCACCGTATTCTCACCAAATTGAATGGAGTCAAGAAATATTGAATAACTATTCACCAGAATGTCCTATAAACATGTGAGTTGGCTCAAAATGTTCGTAATAACTTTCTGCTTCTGGTGATATATGATTTGTTACCTTTTGTAGGAATTATTTGTTAAGGAAATAGAGAAAAACATGAAAAAAATGTGATCTTTTATGTCGTTTTCATGATTTGCTTTAAAATGTTTTCTATTTATCATTGTTAGAATACATTTAGGCCAACGCTTGTCTTGGTTTGGTTAGCCTGATATCTCAAGTGTCCAAAATCAGTTGATGGACTTCCAGGGCAGTTTGCGAAATACCCTCTTGGCGGCCATCTTTAAAGATGGCCGCATATTTTTTTGCATATTTTCATATTTTGTTAAGGAAATAGAGAAAAACATGAAAATTCATTTACATTCTCCTATCCCAGAATGACGATAAATATTATTAAATATAGGAAATGGAAACAGACAATAATAATACTTAAAATCAAATAGTATTGGAGTTTATAATGTAAGTGTAACTATAATCAAGTAAACCAATCAATTGAGAATAACATAGTAGTACTTCCTTGAGATACAGCATTACCTTACCCCAAACATGTGAAAATGTATATCTATTTGAAGTTCAAAATAACCTGTGTAGCAGCCAATAATGGGGAAATAAATCTGTAACCATTGTCTATGGATGCCTTATATTCCAGTCCAGATGACCTAAGTCAAGAGTTTGCCTAAATGTATTCTAACATTGATAAGTAGAAAAATTTGAAAGCATGTCATCAAAACGACATAAAAAATCATTTTTTTTTATGTTTTTCTTTATTTTCTTAACAAATAATACCAACTAAATGTATAAATTCATATATTATCAGAAGCAGAAAGTTACAACAAACATTTTGAGCTAACTCACATGTTTATAGGACATTCTGGTGAATAGTTATTCAATATTTCCTGACCCCATTCAATTTGGTGAAAATATGGCGGCCATCTTGGCCGCCAAAAGGGTATTTTGCAAACTGGCCGGGAAGTCCATCAACTGGTTTTGGACACTTGAGATATCAGGCTAACCAAAACAAGACAAGAGTTGGCCTAAATGTATTCAAACATTGATAAATAGAAAACTTTTTAAAGCAAATCATGAAAACGACATAAAAAATCACATTTTATTCATGTTTTTCTTTATTTTTTAACAAATAATTCCAACCAAAGGTAACAAATCATATATCATCAGAAGCAGAAAGTTATTACAAACATTCTGAGCCAACTCACATGTTCCTAGGACATTCTGGTGAATAGTTATTTAATATTACCTGACTCCGTTCATTTTGGTGAAAATATGCGGCCATCTTTAAAGATGGCCGCCAAGAGGGTATTTCGCAAACTGCCCCGGAAGTCCATCAACTGATTTTGGACACTTGAGATATCAGGCTAACCAGACCAAGACAAGAGTTGGCCTAAATGTATTCTAACAATGATAAATAGAAAACTTTTTAAAGCAAATCATGAAAACGACATAAAAAATCACATTTTTTTCATGTTTTTCTCTATTTCCTTAACAAATAATTCCTACAAAAGGTAACAAATCATATATCACCAGAAGCAGAAAGTTATTACGAACATTTTGAGCCAACTCACATGTTTATAGGACATTCTGGTGAATAGTTATTCAATATTTCTTGACTCCGTTCAATTTGGTGAAAATACGGTGGCCATCTTTAAAGATGGCCGCCAAAAGGGTATTTCGCAAACTGCCCCGGAAGTCCATCAACTGATTTTGGACACTTGAGATATCAGGCTAACCAAAAATCATTGTTGGATCTGTTCAGCAAATTGGTACCGAAATATGGTCTGGCTCATGGACTACATCTTCAATCCTAGAAAAGTCAAATTGAAAACATTTAATAACTATCAGCTTCACATTAGCAAATGACCACTCAAATTACATATACCCAACAATTAATACTTGGACCTCTACATTGTAACCTTAATTTCAATATAATTACATAAGTAACTTTTAAGCGCAATTGAACCAAGGCCATATTTACCATTATAACAATTGGATTACTAGGATTACAATTTGAAACAAAGCCAGACAGCTTCTCACTTTCTTTGCAAATTAACAATGATTATAATTCACCTCAATTGCACATTTTTCTCACTGTTTGGATATTGAAGACCCAGCAGACTACTTTCTACTTTCTATATATATACCAGTTCAGTAATACATATCTATTAATTTACCTGCTTGTTTGTAATTGTTACAATAGCAAATAATTTTAATGTCACTTCATGCTTTAAGCAAATTCATAAGTAAATTAAATCATAATTCCTTGAGAGTTACACTTGAAATTTTCATCTGGATTTTTGGTACTTATGACAATTGGAATAAAGAATGATTTTACAAAATATTTGAAGGAGAGTTGTCAGTAATACCGCTGAACATTTATCCTTAAAATTGTTTTTTAGAAAAATTCTTTTGGGCAAAAGATTTCCACAAAGTTGTTTGACTGCTTTTGGCCGCTGTGCACATTAATGGTGTAAGGATTGAACACCATTGACACCTTTGTTGCCAAACCTACATTGTTAATATTTTTTTCATTATTACATCACATTCTGGCAGGCTCTGCTTTTTGTTCAATCATGCACTAGCTACTGGTCATACCAGACTGATGCAGGGGAGAAGATTCCTAGGATTTTAAACTGTTTCCAAGTCAACCTAATACAATTGACAAATACAGCGTCAAGTTAATTGCAATAAACCACACCCAAATGTTGATTGAGATTGGAAACTGTCTTATTATAGGGCAATAAATCATCTCAATTAAATACTCAATTCCTGTATGTGTAATTATTTTGCTAACAAAGCAACATTTTGAGAAATATTTCACTGAAAGTTTGGTTTGGTTGATCCTGTTTGGTTTTACAATCCTTCTTCAAATATTTTTCAAATTATATTGAATTAAAATGAGATTTTTTAAAAAGTTGAAGGACTATGCACACTCCAAAAATGAATGGTT